>CM053028.1:127209720-127809720 GCA_028564925.1 Lithobates sylvaticus
TGGTACCATCTGACAGAGCAGTTGGGGGAGGGGGTTCCTAATGAGTTTGCCCCCCCCCCCCACCAAAAGAACAAAAAAAGGGGGCTCTACATGAAGTAAACCACACAGCAAACATTTGTGCATATTTTAGGGGGTGTTTTGGGGCAAACAATACTATGCAGCAGACAAAAGACATTGCTTAAGTGAGTAGGCCATAGGTGTCTATTGGGGCAGAAGAGCATGCTGGTGAGGTAAGTGAAGGGAAAAATGCATGAAGGAGAAAAGGGGCACAGCATATTAGAACATATTGCAATCATGGTAATTAGGGAAGGAGGTCAAAAATACAAGTCATTAGCAAACAGAGCATACATAGAAGGGAATAGTAAAGTAGAAATGTTACCTTAATATAGTCCTCCTGCAGGACCTGAATGATGGCAGAACAGGTCTCTGGAATAATGATTCCCAGGGCCTGGGGAGAGATACCTGAAGAGAACTTCAAATCCTGAAGACTTCTCCCTGTCGCCAAGTACCTCAACGTGGCAACAAGCCTCTGCTCCGGAGTAATGGCTTGTCTCATGCAGGTATCCTGCCGGCTGATAAAGGGGGTCAGCAAAGCCAAAAGACGGTGAAAATCGGGGTCCGTCATCCTGAGAAAGTTCCTGAAATCATCAGGATTATTCTCCCGGATCTCACGAAGCAAAGGCATGTGCGAGAACTGGTCACGCTGAAGCAACCAATTCTTGGTCCACATACTCCTCATCACTCTGTTCATGGACGGGTCTTGGGTCAAAGCTAAAAGCCCGACACCAATTCCGCGTACAGCACGAACTCGGCGACGAGTACGCACGGGAAACATCGCTCAGAAGGTCACAAAAGGTCGGCTGGTCAGAACGGACAAACAGAAAGCACCGATAAACAGCAAGGCCTGAAAGAACGAAGTGAATACCAGCAACGAGCAGACAATAAGCAGTGCAAATCAAAGCGTCCTATATCAAGATATAGGCCGCAATGACCAACAAATGCGAACTGACTACACGCACTAATAAACAGATACGCACGACAAGCACAAACTGAAGAGCAGTAACGATCTGAGTCAGAAAACTGAGAAGCGCGAATCTTAAGTCACCAAACTTCCACTAACTCTCGATAAACACGGGATCAGCAGAAGGAGCCCAACGGGTGCCTGACGTGGTGCTGAACTTCCCTTTTGTAATCTCGTGGACGACGACTTACGTCACGACGTTCTTCCGGACCGGATATTCCGACAACGTAGTCCGACCGTGTGTACGCAACGCCAACATCGGACAAAGTACGTCGGACAAAGTCCGACCGACCTGGTCCGCGGATTGTCCGAGCGTGTGTATGGGGCTGTAAATAGATGTGGACGTCGTGCTGCTGGCGTTGTGAACCTGGAATGCCTGACTGGTCATCACTTTATGGACCACATTCCACCAACGAAAAAGAAGTCAGCACCGACAAGGATGTGTGTGGTTTGCTGCTCTAAGCGTGACAACACTGGAAGGAAAATCAGAAAAGAAACCAGGTTCTATTGTCCTGATTGTGACTTTGGACTTTGTGCTGTACCATGTTTTAAAATTTTCCATACCCGGGACGTTTACTGAAGCAATATGACTACTAAAATTGCACCCTTGTTTGGCCAAAAAAAATTCAGTGTTTTTGATTATATTATTTACTAAAATGTATTGAATAAAAAGTATTATTATTATTATATTATATTATTTGTTATTATTTATAGTTATTTATTATATTATAATTTATGATTTTGTGTTTCAAACTTTATCATACCCGAGATGTCTACTAGACTCTGGTTTGGACAGATTTAAGTGAGTTATTCCTAAGAATTACAGGCCTACAATATAAAACGTCAAATTTCCATGCAAAATAATGGTACCGCTTTCAGCACCAAAAATCTGAAATAGTCATACCGCCAGGGAGGTTAAGGGATCCCTGTAAGGATTAAACTTCTTTTCTGCCATAGTCCACCACCAGAGAACAATTTTTCAATTCTTAGCACAAGGCATGATGCACATTTTTACAATGGTTATGATATATTGCTTATAGGTTTCCTTTGGTAAGATGTTCCATGCTGAAATCTGTGGATGTTGCAGGACGATTTGTAGAATTTAAGCATTCATTGCTGGCCAGTGAAATATATTCCATTCTCTTACTGAATATTACATTTCTCAACTCCCATGGGCTCTTGGTACAACTGTCTGATAAATTTAGCCTTTCGGTTTTGCATATCATATCTTCCAAAATAACTAAACTCTCCAAAGCTGCAGATTTCTGCCACTCTTGGTACATGTGTTGGTAGTTGGCATTTGCCAGCCAGTTAGTATTGCATTTTTCAATGATAACAAGTGCCGGTAATTAACACAAATCATGTTATGTTTTCTGAAAGCTGAATATAATTAAATGCAGTTGAACCTCATCTGTTTCATCATCATTGCCCTTTGAATTGTGTGGTGACTGGAATCAAGATTACATTTGCAAGCTTGTGTGGCACTGCAATATTACATTTTGTAAATGAAGCATCATCTTTTGTAGCGCAGCTGGGGCTTGTGATCTGATCCAGTTTTTCACCTATACAGTAAACCCCCGCTATATTGCGGTTCAGTTATTGCGGTCCCGGTATATCGCGGTATTTTAATTAGGACCTGTTATACTGATATTGTGGTAATATTTCTCCATTTTCGCAGTTATGTACTCTATTTTTTACTGTACTGTACAGTATACTGTACTGTTAAGACAATATTTTTGTGTTTTAAAAACCCTCTTGATCTCTCTCTCCATCTTTAATGTGTTTCTATTGCATAAAAGTGTGTTTTAAAGACCTTTAAATGCTATTAAAAAATTAACAAAACATGCCTAGGGTGTATTTAAATAGGGTCTTTCTATTTCGCGGTTTTTCACTTTTCGCGGGTGGGTCCGGAACATAACCCCAGCGATGGAGGGGGGTTTACTGTATATGTAGCTATACTGATGTTCTCATAGAGCAACAATGTTATGCATATATTTTTCTAATAGGGTATAATTAATTTCTGTTATATAGAGGCATAGCCCAATATTGTAACAATAGAGCACCAAGTGCTTGTTTGGACCCACCATACCCCAATTGTCACTTCTGTTGACATGTCATAGTATAGTTTCAGTATTTGTAAGCAGTTGTTTCATTTTCTCAAGGGCATTATGCCCTTCATATTGAGTGAGAGGTCAGTTCTATGCATTTTAGTGTGAACCATTTAAGAAAAATCCATACTGCCACAATGGGGTTGATTTAATAAAAGTAAATAGGCTGTTCACATAGCAAAATACATTTTCACTTTGCAAGCAAAATTTTCCCCAAGCTTAGTGAATGAGGTGAAGCGTTGTTGACTTTTAGAATCCAATCATGCAAGCAAAAAATTCAGTACGTTTCATTTTTTTTGCTTCTAATACTCTGTGCAAAGCGAATTTTCACCATATATGCTAAACTAAGTGAAAATTCCCTTGCAAAGTGAATACTGATTGTACAAAGTAAACATGTTCCTCATTAACCAAAACTGCAATGTTTATGCTCAAGACACGTCACAAGAAGCACCCTTGTGGCTAACAGCAGGATAACATGCCGGCGTGCGCCCGCGGGGGCATGCAGCGCAGCGATCAGAGGTGCTGTGTGTCAGTCTGACACACTGCATCTCCGATCATGGTATGGAGCCTCTGGCGGAGGCTCCTTTCCACGTGTTCAGCTGTGACCAATCACAGCTGATCATCGTGTGAACCCAGAAGTGCCGGTAAACGTCATTCCTCGGTTCGCACTGACAGGGAGATCCGATCGTCGGCTCTCCCTGTCAGAGGGGGGGGTCTGTGCTGATAATCAGCACATTGATTACCAGCACAGCACCATCAGATGTGCCACCACAACTGCCAATAAGTGCCCATCAGCTGCCAGTCAGTGCCCCATCAGAAACAGATTTCAGTGCCCATCAAAGTGCCAATCAGTGCCCATATCAGTGCCAATCAGTGGTCACCACAGTACCAATCAGTGCCCATCACAGCACCAATCAGTGCCCAGCAGTAACACCTGTCAGTACCTCATCATCAGTGCTGCCCATCAGTGCCACCTGTCAGTGCCAATCAGTACCGCCAATCAGTGCTGCCGGTCAGTGCCCTTCACAGCCGCCTGTCAGTGCTCATCACAGCCTCCTGTCAGTGCCCATAAGTGTCACCTATCAGTGCCGCCTATCAGTCCCCATCAGTGCTGCATATTAGTGCCGTCCATTGGTGTCTATCAGTGCTGCATATCATTGCCACCTCATCAGTGCCCATCAATTCTACATATCAATGCCTCCTCATCAGTGCCCATCAGTGCCATCTTATCAGTGCCAACTCATCAGTGCCAACTCATCAGTGCCCGTCAGTGAAGGAGAAAAAATGTTTTCTAACTGAAACATAGAAACCCTTTTTTTTTTTTTTTTAATTCAGTCTTTTTTAGTTTGTTTAGCAAAAAAAAAAAAAACCCTAGTGGTGAACAAGTACCACCAAAAGAAAGCTCTTTTTGTGGGAAGAAAATTATAAAATTTTAGTTTGGGTACAGTGTGGCATGACCACGCAATTGTCATTCAAAGTGCGACAGCACTGAAAGCTGAAAATTGTCCTAGGCAGGAAGGGGCGAAAGTGCCTTGTATTGAAGTGGTTAAGGAAAATTGTTCCTAATTTTTACAAACAGTCTACTGACTGGAATGGTACCAGCTGACTGGAGAAAAGCCAATGTAGCACCAATATTTAAAAACGGCCAAGATATATCCCTGGGAATTACAGACCAGTTAGCCTAACATCAATTGTATGCAAGCTCTTGGAGGGGATGATAAGGGACTATATTCAAGATTTTAGTAATGAGAACTGTATCATTAGCAGTAATCAGCATGGATTCATAAAGAATCGTTCTTGCCAAACCAGTCTATTAACCTTCTATGAGGAGGTGAGCTGCCATCTAGATAAAGGAAGGCCCGTAGATGTGGAGTATCTTGATTTTGCAAAAGGATTTGACACAGTTCCCCATAAACGTTTACTGTACAAAGTAAGGTCAGTTGTCATGGAGCATAGGGTAAGTACATGGATTGAAAACTGGCTACAGGGGAGAGTTTAGAGGGTAGTGATAAATAGGGAGTACTCGGAATGGGCAGGGGTGGAAAGTGGGGTCCCCAAGGGTTCTGTCCTGGGACCAATCCTATTTAATTTATTCATAACGACCTGGAGGATGAGATAAACAGCTCGATCTCTGTATTAGCGGATGATACTAAGCTAAGCAGGTCAATAATTTCTCCACAGCATGCAAGAAGATCTGAACAAATTAATGGGGTGGGCAACTACATTGCAAATGAGGTTCAATGTGGAAAAATGTAAAATAATGAATTTGGGTGGCAAAAATATGAATGCAATCTACTCACTAGGGGGAGAACCTCTGGGGGATGGAAAAGGACCTGGGGGTCCTAGTAGATGACAGGCTCAGAAATGGCATGCGATGCCAAGCTGCTGCAAGAAAAGCAAACAAAATATTGGCATGCATTAAAAAGGGTATTAACTCCAGAGATAAAACAATAATTCTCCCATTCTAAAAGACTCTGGTCCGGCCGCACCTGGAGTATGCTGTCCAGTTCTCGGCACCAGTCCTCAGGAAGGATGTGCTGGAACTGGAGAGAGTCCAGAGAAGGGCAATAAAACGAATAAAGGGTCTGGAGGACATTAGTTATGAGGAAAAATGTTAAGAGCACTGAACTTGTTCTCTCTGGAGAAGAGACGCTTGAGAGGGGATAGGATTTCAATGTGCAAATATTGTACTGGTGACCCCACAATAGGGATGAAACTTTTCAGTGTAAGGAAATTTAATAAGACATGCGGCCATTCACTAAAAATAGAAGAAAAGCGGTTTAACCCTCAACTGCTTAGAGGGTTCTTTACTGTAAAAGCGGCTAGGATGTGGAATTCCCTTCCACAGGCGGTGGTTTAAGCAGGGAGCATCGATATTTTCAAAAAACTATTAGATATTAGTTAAGCACCGGAACGACTACAATATACAGTTGTCATACATAAAATCACACACATAAGATGGACTTGTTTCTTTTTTTAACCTCGCCTACTATGTAACTAGGTAGCTAATTAGAGATGGGCCGAACACCCCCCTGTTAGGTTTGGATCTGACATTACAGGCATTCCCTGCGGTGTAGCCCATCCCTCGCTTTAAAGTCTCATCAAGTCGCATCAAAGTAGTCCTTAATTTGCATCAAGACTCCAGCAAATCGATGTGCCTGGCATAGTCACACCGTAAGTCTTGCAACATTTGGGTTGCAGTAGTGTGAACTAAGCCTGAGTGTTGTTTGGATGAGATCCTAATGATATTAGGAGCTAAGCATATATTTCTTGTCACTTTCCTAATTGATAGACCGCCGCACCTGTTAGTATATTAACTCTTATTATGCCAGGGTATCAAGACATAGTGCTAGCAGCTGTTTTTTATTTATTCATTTTCTCCCGAGGGCGCAGATTTTTCACTCTCTGTTTCACTGTATTCTCAGCATGCCAAGAATGATTTGGAATATACAGCGCATGGGCCTTGCAGTGTATATAGATACAGAAAAATTGTGTGGGGCAAAGGTTTTTTGGAAAAAAGGCAGTTTGCATGTCTCTTTTGCCAAAAGAACTCTTGCTCTAATGCCACGTACGCACAATCGGATATTCGGCCAGCAAAAGACAAATGAGAGCTTTTGGTCGGAAAATGCGACCGTGTGTATGCTCCATCTGACTTTTGCTGGGCGAATTTCCGCCAGCAAAAGATTGAGAGCAGGTTCTCTATTTTTCGGTTGGAAAAAGTTCTGATCGGAAATTCTGATCGTCTGTAGCAATTCCGATGCGCAAAATTCCTACGCATGCTCGGAAAACAATTCGATGCATGCTCGGAAGCATTGAACTTCATTTTCTCGGCTCGTTGTAGTGTTGTATGTTCTTGACGGTCGAAAGATCAGCAAACTTTTGTGTGACCGTGTGTATGCAATCCAAGCTGGAGCGGAATTCCGTCGGAAAAACCATCCAAGATTTTTCTGACGGAAAATCTGCTCGTGTGTACGCGGCATTAGCTTTTTCAGATTTGAACTTTAGTGCTTGAGTCCTCTTTAAGTGAATCACTTTTATAACATCACCTATTGATGTTATCAAGGCTTTCAAGAGAGTATGCACTATTAATAGCTATTGTCCAAGAAACACTTGCCTTTAGAATATACAGTGCTGGCAAAACATTGATTCTTGATATTCAGATGCAAATGTACCCAGGCAGAGCTTTCAAGTATTGGCAAGTGTTTTTCTCACCTCTGTCTCTTTTTTCTATTAATACTGACAAGTATGCTTTACATTTCCTCTTAGAACTGATTACATTTTTATTTGTCTTTTACCTCGAAGACAAATAGTAAGTAAGATGAGCAGTCACTATTTGAATATGTAAAGTTTGTTACAGTACAATAATAACACAGACAAATGTTTTCTAGACTGTATAGCAGACTTGTGCTTAAAATGTAAATGTGTCTAACAGGGATTTATTAGCAGAATTTAATGTGGCAAAGCAGTCAGTAAAAAATGGACCCTTAAGTCTCATACCCACGATCGGATTGTTGGCCAACAAAACCGTGAAATTTTGGCCAACAATTACGAATGTAGTGATGTACTAGACGTACTACATGGGTTCTCAGCTCTTTAGCGTCACCCTTTGGGCTCCTTCTGCTTTTTTCTTGTTGGTAGAAGTTTGGTGAGTGTCGATTTGCGCTTTTCTTTTTGCGCTTTTCATTTCGTGCTTTTCAGTTTGTTTCTGAACCAACCAGCCATGTTGCAGAATCGGAGGAGATAACGTGTTATTTATTATTGGCCTTGGAGTTATTGCTTTGACATTATTTTTTTTTGGTTGAATAATGATTTGATTTTGGTATATTTTCTATATTTTTGAATGCACAGAATGCGCTTTTTGGTTAAGTTCTATTGGCAGATAGCATGTCTAATTTTTTATTTGTTTTCTTTTTTTAATGCACAATAAAAAAAATTGTGTAGAATAACACTTGGCTATGTGTTTTACTTCAAATGACAGTTTGGGAGTAGGCAGTTACATTTTAAATTTTATGTAAAATTAACAAGGAACACCAACATAGTTGTATATTTGATCTTAAAAACTACGGGATAATGGTGTTGTGGTAACTTGCACAAATAAGAAAAAAAAAAGCATAATAATATTATTCTTGATATCACTAGCAAAAAAAAGCCTTTGAAAATTTGTTTGCAATAACCCCATCAGTATCACCAGCAAAGCAGCTTCATTATTATCCCAATAAAGAAGAAGAGAATTGTGCGCTGCATTTGGAGATTTCATAATTTGTCACGTCATGAATGTTAATTCTCCATTACGAACGCTGGTTTACAAGACCGACCACTTCTGCTTACAAGCATGCGTGTTTGTACTTTGGACTTTTGTCCGACGGACTTATGTACACAAGCTCGGAAAACCGGCAACACACATTTGTCCATGGAAAATTTGAAAACCTGCTAGCCAACATTTGTTGGCGGAAAGTCCGACAACAATTGTCCGATGGAGCATACACATTGTCGGATTTACCGCCAACAGCCTATCATTGAACAAAGTCGGATTGTGTGTACGCGGATTTAGTATAAAATTCCCAAATAGAATCAGTAGAGCATTTCTATATTTGTGATAGTTCCTCGGTATTCATTCATCGACCCCTGGGGTGGGCAATTCATTTTCCCATTGGACCACATGAGAAACTGTACTGTTGTGGAGGGCTGAACTTAGTTCTGCTCAATTTTACGTTTTGATCTAGGAAGGTCTGTAAGTATGCAAATATATAGAAAATAAACACCTTGGAAAAACAGGTACAAAATAGGTCATGAAATAGGTCTCTTTCAAATAGACGGTCAGAGGGTGGTAAAATCACGTGGCCGAGATGCAAGCAATTAAGGCATGGTAGTGCGGAATTATCAGGTTTCATCAAGCAGTGGGGAGGTAATATAACACCTCCTCACTGCCTGTCAAATGCCTTCTGAAAAACACTGTGACGGGAAGGAGAGAGCCTGAGATTGGTGGAGCGGAGATTTCTGTAGATGCTGACCTTGAATGAAGAACAGATGCACAGCTCCTGGGGTTTTGTAGCATGCAGATGCTAACACAGGAAGAACAGCTGGGTAGTAGAGTAGCAGGAGAGTCTTGTCATATAGTAAGGATGAGGAGTGATAATTATTATTATAATTATTTTTGTTGAGGCAAGAGTTCGCTAGCCGGTATGGAATGGAAAACTCCTCTATCCAAAAGTGAATTATTCCTTCAGCAACTTGATTCATTCGGAGAGATGCATTTATTTAGACTTAGGAACAGCCAACAGAGGTACAGGAAACTTGGAATATTCATGCAACAATCAGACACCTTCAGAGAACCTAGTTTCTCCTGTCATAACTTAGCCAAAAGAACCTTTGCTAATATACACAATTTCTTCATTCAGTAATAAGGTCAAGCAATCTGATCCAGGTTTAGTAGCCACTTTGATCTTCTGGGTGACAGATAGTGCCTCTTGGACGTGGACGCTGCAGCAGTGGCAGCCTGCACATTAGGGGCGCAGGGGTGCTTCCCCCCTCATCCATGTGTCTGGTCCTTAATCTCCATGCAGGGTGCGGGACGCATGGATTTCAATGTTTTTTTTTTGTTTTGTTTTTTTGCACATGATTAGAGCCTGAGGCTCTAATTGGCTTCAAAAAGGGTGGAGAGCACTGTAGCCCCAGCCCACCTACTTGTAATGTGTAATGTGTTCAGCGGTGGTTGAAGCGGATAAGCAACAGAGAGGAGGAGTAGAGGAGCGGAGGAGGTGGTGGGGGGAGCTGGTGGCAGCCAATAAGCGAGTCTCCGGTGGTGACATGTGCAGAGACAGAGTTGCCGTGCAGCCTGAGCTGGGAGAAGAAAGATGGCGATGTCTGTCGTTGGAGCGTGCCACAGCCTGGCTAAGTCCACCTTGCTGCTCTCCTACTGCTTTGTCCATCTGCTGTGCAAGGACTTCACAGTGGCCGAGAAGGAGGTTAAGCCGTGACCATGGATTAAGTGCAGACCCGGCAGCAGCGGGGTTTGTTTGCCGTCCCCCCCCCCCCCCCCAAAAAATGCAGCCCCAGCTGCCACTGAGCTTTAGTCATAAAATCTAATCAAAGTTGTTCAGAAATGTCCTAACTTGCATTAATTTACTACTATTTACAATTGCTATTTACCATAAACAATAAATACTTACGACCCCTTTTTTTTTGTAAAATCTCTGTTTTTCTTACAACCCCTTTTAAAGTTCAGTTATCATAATTAAATACTCACATTCATTGTTAATGGTCTAATTTCATTTCTAAACAAAGACAATTTTTTTTAACTTGTCTTCCTTAAACTTTACGATTCCTTTCAAGTCTGACCAGACTGCCTACACGCCGCACTCCTTTGCAAATTTGCCAATCGCCTCCCTTTGAACTGTTTAATTAGATTGGCCCTCAAGGGCCAAGGTGGTCTTGCATAAAATGAACACAGCAATGAGTCATTAGCTATCCTTTTGCTATGTAGAATATAGCTGGTTTGGCCAGACCCTAGCTTGGTCAATATATCAGCCCTAATACTGTATGTGTGTGTATAGATAGATAGAATGACCTACAGAGAGCATCGGGCATCTCTTAGGCAGTGCTCCTCTGAAGGAACCGAGCCTCCCCGCTGTACAGATCTGCTCCTTAGGCTCTCTGCTTCAAGTTCTTATAGCTCTCCACACCGATATCTGCCAGTGTGACTTCCTGAGCCTATTAGCTTCCTCAAAGAGGCATCCATTCCTCTTTCCGATTAATGAATTACATTGAAGTTGTGACCGGAGGGGCTGGATCAGAAACCCCCTAAAATAGATGATAACTTGGGCCTGGGCTAATAACAATTGTAGAAAGCCTTTTGCAAGGTGCTATGTCATTCACAAATGATTTATCACACACTAACCCTTTTACTGTCATCCACATAAGGCCTATGGTGGAACACAACTGCTTCCAGCTGGTCAGGCCAGTATGCTGCCTGACCAGTATGACCAGATTGCCCACTCTGTGGTAGCGTTTGGTAATTTCAGGGACCATGAGCTTCTATCAGAATGGCCCTCCTCACTGTCCTGATTAAATGAATAGCTGTTATCAGCAACTGACAAGCTGCTGATAGTAGCTTTCGCCACTACCGCCAAGGTCTGACATTTTGTCTCATGGATCCTCCCCATTGGGTGCAGGCAATAAACTTAATTCTGTCTCCACTGCACAGCCTCATTCCCCTGCCATGTCCTTTAATTCCCCCACTGCTCTCCACCACTTATAGCAGGGGAGACAGTTGTTCTTTTTTTTTTACCGATCCTTCGTTCTTAATGAACACCAGTCTGTTCATAAATGCTGACATAGTAAACATTTATGTTTACTACATCTTCTTTTGTGAATGAAAAGGAAGCACTCTGTACAAAGCACCTTCTGTTCAGTGTCTGGGTGCCCCTGCAGCTGCAAAGGGAAAGGAGATTGAGGACTCTCTTTCTCTTTTCAAAAGTAAAATATCAAGGGTTTGTTCAAAACCTTAAAGTGGATGTAAACCCACTCTCATCAATTCAAAACTACTGCCATAGTGGTGATCTGTAAGGGATGCCTCCTGCATGTATCCTTACCTGTCAAATGTCCCCCCTTTAGCTGTAAGAAACCCCCAAAAAGTGCAGATTCAGTGGGCGGGTCTGTTGTTCGGCGCTCGGTGGGCGGAGTCATGATGTCAGCAGACTCCCCGCCCACTGCTTCACTCCCCTTGGCCAGAGCGTGCAGGAGAGGCAGAGCGCATTCTGGGTAAAAGCAGAGCGCGCTCACGGCCCCCTGTCATTTCAGTAAATACACATGACAGTGGGGGATGAAAGGTGCGATGGGACAATGGGACAGCTGTGAGCACCTTTTCATCATCTGCTACTCCTTCCTCCCAGAGGCTTTCACCTAAAAAGCCATGCAGGGGGATCGGTGCTCACAGCTGTCCCATTGCACCGATCATCTCCCCCGCCCCCTGTGTCTTCCTGCTCCTCCTTCACCCTGTTCTCCTCCTCCCCAATGTCATTCCCCCCGCCATGTATTCATCATCTGCCCCCCCCCCCTCGTTCCCCCCCCGCCGTGTATTCATCATCTGCCCCCCCCCTCGTTCCCCCCGCCGTGTCTTTATCCTCTGCCCCCCCTCATTCCCCCCCACCCTGTATTCATCTTCTGCCCCCCGCCGTGTCTTCATCCTCTACCCCCCCGCCGTTTCTTCATCCTGCGCCCCCCCTCGTCCCCTACAGCCGCCGGCTTTTCTCCATTCATCTTCAGTGCAGAGAAAGGACTAGACAATCTGTCCTCTATCCTTTCTCTGTCTCAAATGGGAGATGTCAGGGGTCTCTGTTTGGACCCCTGACATGTCACCAAAGCCCCCAACAGGGCTGATCAAAAAAAAAAAAAAAAATAGTTCAAAATAAAATTGTAAAAAAAATAAAAAAAAAAGAGACAAAAATGAAATTGAAAAATAAAAAACTGACACCACAACCGCCCCCCCCCCCATACTGACACGATCCAGAGCCCCAGGACCAATGACACCGAAAACTGCCCCACTGACACAGTCCACTGACACTGACCACTGACACCATCCACTGCCCCACTGACACCGTCCACTGCCCCACTGACACCATCCACTGACACCAACCACTACTCCACTGACACCGTCCACTGCCCCACTGACACCGTCCACTGCCCCACTGACACTGTCCATTTCCCCACTGACAACGTCCACTGCCCCACGGACACCGTCCACTGCCCCACTGACACCGTCCACTGCCCCACTGACACCGTCCCTTTCCCCACTGACAACGTCCACTGCCCCACGGACACCATCCACTGCCCCACTGCCCCCGTCCATTGCCACTGACACCATCCACTGCTCCACTGGCACCGACCACCCCCTTTCCCAAAAGCACTGTGAAAAAATATATTAAAAAAATAAAAACCCACCCTCCCATCATTGTTAGAATAGTACAAAAATAAATATTAAAATTTTATTTAAAAAATGTAATTATAAAAATGTATATAAAAAAAAAAAATCCACTGGTCCCAAAAAAACCTTTTGAAAAAAAAAAATGAAATTGTAAAATAAAAAAATAATCTGACACTGTCCACTATCCTGACACCATCCTGCATGTACTACCCACCACTGTACACTCGTACACGCATTGCTGTTCAGATCACATATAAAGTCTGTGCAATGCGATTTCAGCCATACAAACTGTATGGCTGAAATCGCATCACATTCGGACCAAACTCTCACAGGACCCTTTTTTTGGTCCGCACCAGAATCGCATGGGTGTTCACACCTATGCGATCCGATTCATGTCCTGTCAGTTCGCAGTGCGATATGCGAGCTGAAATGGGGGTGTCGTTAACATTGTATGACACTCCCCAGCAGTTTGCATATGGCAGTGTGAACTGCCGTGCGAGTCGGATGCGATGTGGGAACCTGCAGTGGATTCGCAGGGTTCCCGAATCGCAGCCTTTGTGGGAGCAGTCAGGTGACATTTGTAGGCTGTATGCTTGGAGGCTTGGTTCACACTATTGCGATGTGAGAACCCTGTGAATCCACTGCGAGTTCCCACATCGCATCCGACTCGCACGGCAGTTCACACTGCCATATGCGAATTGCTGGGGAGTGTCATACAATGTTAACAACACCCCCATTTCAGCTCACATATCGCACTGCAAACTGACAGTTAGGACATGAATCGGATCGCATAGGTGTGAACACCCATGCGATTCTGGTGCGGACCAAAAAAAAGGGTCCTGTGCGTTTTTTGTCCGAATGCGGTGTGATATCACACATACTATCTGTATGGCTGAAATCGCACTGCACGGACATCGCATGTGATTTGCACTGCAGTGCGGTGGGAATCACTTGCGATATCCCACAGCACACTGGTGTGAACTGGCCCTAAGATCATTCAGCCTTACTGGGTGTAATTATAAAAAGTGAGAAATCCACCCCTCCCCCCACATAACAAATCCTGGTGATGGAAAGGAATGTTATCTGTGATCAGGTGACCTCAGACACACACACTGCAATATAACAATCATCAGATCACTGGATGTTCTACTCTGCCCAGCTCTGACTACATACAATTACCCTAAATCACTTGTCTGTCTATAGTCTGCTGACTGTTCACTGCATCCCATGATGAGAAACGTCCAGTCAAAACACAGCAATCCTGGGAGAGCTGGAGGGGAGGGGAGGGGGATGTGAATTGTGAACTTTTTACACAGGATGTGCCTGTCTCTTAGGCCCCTTTCACACTGGGGCGGTTGCATGTGGTTTTGGTCAGCTTGTAATTAACCACCCCCCCCCCCACACCCCCTGATAATTAATTGCATGTGGTTTTGGTCAGCTTGTAATTAACCCACCCCCCCCCACACCCCCTGATAATTAATTGCATGTGGTTTTGGTCAGCTTGTAATTAACCCACCCCCCCCCCCCACACCCCTGATAATTAATTGCATGTGGTTTTGGTCAGCTTGTAATTAACCCCCACCCCCCACACACACCTTTAATTAATTGCATGTGGTTTGTGTCAGCTTGTAATTAACCCCCACCCCCCACACACACCTTTAATTAATTGCATGTGGTTTGTGTCAGCTTGTAATTAACCCCCACCCCCCACACACACCTTTAATTAATTGCATGTGGTTTGTGTCAGCTTGTAATTAACCCCCCACCCCCCACACACACCTTTAATTAATTGCATGTGTATTGTGTGACCTTACAATTATTTACTCCCCACCCACATCCCCATTATTATCTTCTCTGGTCCATCAGAGGGGTCATCAATCAGAGATTTGTCCCTTTTATCCTTAATCTTTTGGCTTTATTTCAAGGACTTACAAAATAAATACATATGTTCTTCCAAATTGTTTGTTAATTTGTTGCATTTAGTTTGGTGTTTTGCCTGTTTTTTAATTTTAATTGTATCTTTCTGTTTGACTTCACAGTGTCCCTCCACGCCACAGGAATGGCAGACTGTGGCTTCCGAGTTTGCTGCCCGTTGGGACTTTCCCAACTGCGGAGGGGCGATTGACGGCAAACATGTGCGAATTGTGCCCCCACCCCATTCGGGGTCATACTATTGGAATTATAAGGGGTTCCATAGTATCGTGTTGATGGCGGTGGTGTCGGCACAATATGACTTTCTGTATGTGGATGTGGGGAAAAACGGCCGGATGTCGGACGGAGGAGTCTTCAACCACACGGAGTTCGGTCATCGTCTCCAGACTGGTGGGCTGGAGCTGCCACCAGATGAAGATAATGTGGAGGGACTCCCCTTCGTCTTCATTGCCGACGAGGCGTTCGGTCTGGGTGACCATCTGATGAGGCCATTTCCCCAACGATCCCTCACCCCTGAGAGGAGGATTTTTAATTATCGGTTGGCCAGAGCAAGAAGGGTGGTGGAAAATGCCTTTGGTATTATGGCCAACCGTTTCAGATTGCTCCTTACATCCCTACATCTGGCAGAGTACAAACTGAATACTATTATTCTTGCATGCTGTGTCATGCACAATTATTTACGCAAACATTCAGGAACATACTCCTTACCAATTGGCCCTGAGGCCGGAGTGGAAGGCAACATGACAGGGCTGGATAATCGCCCTCTTGGTTCGGCACCACAATCAGCCCAGCAAGTGCGGGACCTTTATTTACAGTATTTTAATGGTAGGGGGGCCATTGAAATGGCAGCAGACCCTTAAACCATCTTTTTGATTTACAAATAATAAATACAGTTATTTATGTTTGAATTATTGGTAGTTTCGTATTGTTTTGCTTTTAATTTGGCCTGTTTTATATGTTGTCCTAGTGCACATCTTAATAGTGGCAAACTTGTTTTGCGTTTAGTAAATAAGCCCCTTTGTCAATGAACCACAACATGTTTTTGTCAAACTGGTAGTATTTAAAAAAGAAGAAGCCACACATTTTTTAATTTGTGCAAACATTTTTTTTTTTATTCTAGTGCACATCCAAACCTTTTTTATGTTTTTTTCTTTTTTTTTCTTTTTTTTTTTTTTTGGTATTTTTGGTTAAATGTTTTTTTTTTTTTTTTTTCAACACCTTTTTTTTTTTTTTTTTTTATGTTATGTTTTTTACATTTTTTTGGTGTTTTTCTCACAACATATTTTTTTTAGTTTTGAGATTGATTTTTTAAAACAAACATAAAAACATGTTTTAAAATGTTAAAAAATTTAGGCTTAGCATTTGAAATTATTTACACAATGTAAAAGTCCAGAACTTACAAAGTTCAACAGGTAACCCATGAACAGTAGAAGCCAAATTTAGAATATGCACACTAATTTAACTGGAAAATGGGTAATGTCAACATGTGCTATGTTCCATCATGGGGAATCAATGGACGTGTTTTGTGTGTGAAACCCCTTCCCTCTCACCTACTAGCATTAGGGGTTGCAAACACCAAATGCGTCCATTGAGATCCCCTGATGGCACATAGCACATGTTGACATACCGTGTGCATATTAAAAATTTGGCCTCTAAAATTTGTAAAACAGCGCATCAAAAGGGGAATGAAGGACATGATTGATGTTAAGAAATGTAAAAGGGGTCTTTAGATTCTCCCCAAAACATCAATCATGTCCTTCATTCCCTGCTGCATGGTGGCCATCTCCTTCTGCATATTTTCCAGCTGCAGATTCCAGGCCATGATCTGGCCAATAAGCCTGTGGGCACTGTCTGTGGAAAATGGCTCCGCAGCTTGTCCTTCCACAAACAGATCAGCATCACCTAAAAGTTGGGTAGATAAAACACAAGAAAAAAAGTGTCAAAAACATGCAGACCTTAATTAATTAGCTCAATCTGTGTTCTGAGACACTCACTTGGTGGGGTGCAGATTTGATCCACTTCAACGACCTGTTCCGCAACATCCACGCGCGGGCTTGGGCTTGGGCTAACTGCCCAATTAGTCTGGTGAGGCCGGGAGGTCCTCGTAGGTTCGGACTGACGTCTGAGTCTTTTGCCCCTATGGTAATGGAACACAAAAAGGTACACTTTTAATCACACTGATATTTGAGTGCCAAAATAGGATTAGTAAACATTGTTTAAAAGTCTTGTCCAATTATTAGCAGTTTGTTAGAAGATCCTACTTGAAGACAGAATTGAAATGTCTATCTAATGAAACTCCAATACTTAAACCGCCCTTCAACCCTAAATTTGAACTTCCGCTCATTGGATCCCTGCACCCCTGTGGTGTCTTATTTTCAACCTTTTAGGGGGGAGGGGTTGCAGATACCTGTGTAAGGCAGGTATTTGCACACACGTCCGGCCCTAGACTCCCACAGAAGTATACGCCACATCCCGTCCCACCGTGCTGTCTGCTGGGACACACAGGGGTCCCCGAGCTCGCGCGGACCAGTCCTATTGCATTGCGCAACTGGCGCATGCCCAATAGTGACCCGGGAAGTGAAGCCGCAAACATTCATTTCATGATTGCAAGATCAGAGATTGTAGCTGCACCATCCAAGGGACAGGTGAGTGTACTTCTTTGAAAAGTCACCACCTACAGTATTTGGAGATGATGAGCATTTTTTGGGAATTGTGAGCATGAGACCCTGCTTAACATATTTATCCCCCCCCCCCAAAACAGCCTCTGGAGTCCCTGTGTAAGTTACCCCTAAAACCCTTACTACAGCAGTAATTGTATAGATAGTGACAATAATAAACAACCTTACAACTCCAACAACCCAAAGCCAGGTAAACTCAATAAACGTTATGAAGACAAACTGAACTTTCAGCAAATATGCGCAAGTTTCACGTACGAATGGTAATAACATCGGCGCAAGTTTCACGTACGAATGGTAAGAACATGTGCGCAAGTTTCACGTACGAATGGTAATAACATCTGCGCAAGTTTCACGTACGAATGGTAATAACATCTGCGCAAGTTGCACGGACGAATGGTAATAACATCGGCGCAAGTTTCACGTACGAATGGTAATAACATGTGCGCAAGTTGCACGGACGAATGGTAATAACATCTGCGCAAGTTTCACGTACGAATGGTAATAACATCTGCGCAAGTTGCACGGACGAATGGTAATAACATCGGCGCAAGTTTCACGTACGAATGGTAATAACATGTGCGCAAGTTGCACGGACGAATGATAATAACATCTGCGCAAGTTTCACGTACGAATGGTAATAACATCTGCGCAAGTTTCACGTACGAATGGTAATAACATCTGCGCAAGTTGCACGGACGAATGGTAATAACATCGGCGCAAGTTTCACGTACGAATGGTAATAACATCTGCGCAAGTTTCACGTACGAATGGTAATAACATGTGCGCAAGATTAGACATATCAAGTATAACCATAGTAGCGCACGTGCTTGACTTACTTTTTTTGATGGCTTTTCGAATTCTCCTGTACTGATCGTGCTCCCTGGATTTGATGTCGGACCATCGCTTGCGCAGTTGATCCTTGCCCCTTCGTACGCCGAATTTCTGCTCCAGGGTGCTGACGATTGTAGTGAGAATCTTGTCCTTGCGCAAGTTGGGTCGAGGGTACGGGCCATTTTCCCCGTCGTAATCTTCCCTTTGGAGGATGTCCACCATCTCCACCATCTCTTCAAAGGCCATATTGGTGGCTTTATATCTGCTGCTGGATGCAGATGTGTTCGCTTCTTGGCTTTCCTCCGCGCTACTGGCTGAGAATGTGTCCGCCATATTCATGAATTTATTCACCCACAATGCAACGAGGGGAAGCGGGGCAGGGAATACTCGTCAGGAGGAACGTCATGGGCGGGCGACGCGGAGGACGCAGGCGGACTTCGACGCGTGCGCAGTGTATATAAGGCTGTTTGAGGGCCCCACGTGTTCCCGAACGGAAGTAGCGAGCGCTGTGTACGAAGGTAAGTGTTTTCTAGGATGCATTACTGTGTTATTTTGGGTTTTGGGCCTGCATTTTTTAAGGATATGTGTGTGTTGCTGCCTGTGTGTAGGGGTTGCTGCCTGTGTGTAGGGGTTGCTGCCTGTGTGTAGGGGTTGCTGCCTGTGTGTAGGGGTTGCTGCCTGTGTGTAGGGGTTGCTGCCTGTGTGGATGTGTTGCTGCCTGTGTGTGGGTGTGTTGTGTAATGTTTGTTAAGAAAAACTGGTTGTGCGTTTTAAGTAACATTTGTGTTTTTGGTCTTTTGTATTGCCATTACTAACAAAACAGAAACAAACATGTCAGCACCCCAGTTGAATCCATTCAAGGACCAGCAGTTCATGTCCGAATTCATTGCCCTGTACAGAAAAAATACCAACCTGTGGCAGCTCAAGAACCCTTTATATGGCAATAGGGATGTCCGGAAGGCAACACTGAGGCCACTTGTGGATTTTGTGAAGACTCAAGTCCCCAACGCAAACACCAAGTTTGTGGAAGCCAGAATTGCAAGTTTAAGGCACATGTACAAGCGGGAGCGCAAGAAGATTGAGGAATCAGTCAGATCAGGAGCAGCAGCAGAGGATGTTTATGTACCCAAGCTGTGGTACTACAACCAACTGACTTTTATAGGTGACCAGATGGAACCCAGGCAATCACTGTCCACTCTTCCCTCCACCCTTCCCTCCACTCTTCCCTCCACTCTTCCCTCCACCCCAGCTGAGGCTTCCACGGAAGGAGAAGACCCCTCCACCTTGGAGCAGGCTGATGCGCCCAGCTGGAGCCAGGTATATATTTAGTAGCCTAAATTGTGATTGTGTGAATATTAATGCTGTAAACGTTAAAATGTGAACCAATTAACACCCTGAACTCAGAATTGTGAAAAAAACTCCCAAAAATTCTGCACACTTCTAAAAAGTGTTGGTGCAACATATCGATACATATATAGTGTATACATACATCCAGTAGTGGCAAAAAAAGCGTTATCCAACATTGGTGATCTGCTTGGAAAATGCAGGGGTCCAAATGATAGCCTTTTGGATCTTTTAGAAAATTTAGATGCTCGTTCCTAAGTTTACAATTGGATGATTGAGGAGGCCAGAAACCACAAAACAGGTGTTTGATTTTTGTTTTTATTTGCACACAGGATGAGCTGACCCAGGATGATGCCGGGCCAAGTGGTATGGAGGAGGAGGACATGACCAGCGAGAGCCAGGAGGTGGCTGGGCCCAGCACGAGCCAGAGTGACAGCCAGACCCGATTAAGAAGAAGTCTACCTCAACCCCTGCCCTTACCCCCAAGAAGGCCCAGGAGGATGACCATTGTTGAGGAGGAATCACTCCAACTGATTCGGAAGGCGAGTGCGATTCTCGACAAACCCCCCCTTCCAGAAGAGGCCTATGCCAGCTACTTGTCCAGCAGGTTGCTGGAAATGGAGAGGGGCCAACGGCACCTGTGTGAGGGCCTCATTTCTGATGCAATTAGGGGGGGTTTGAGGGGTGAATTACGAGAATCCACCCGCCTGACACATGAAGGCCCCACACCAACTTCTCCTCCTCCTCGTCTTCCTTCTTCTCCTCCTCCTCCTCCTCCTCCTCCTCCTACCACAAGTCAGCCTCCAAGGAAGCGTGCAGGGAAGACTGCAGGGAAGAGTGCAGGGCAGCGTGGTGGGAAGAGTCGGAAGTGATTGCCTGGCTTCAGTCTGGTCTCACAGAAGACACAGGCTGTTGTAGTGCCACAGCTTGGGGACATAGATGTCATCTGTTGCTGTTCCTGGTCTGTCTGATTCCTGCTCAATCTTCTTGTGCTCCCTATATTGGATGAAATGTGCCCAAGCTTAATTTTTGGCTTCACAAACTTGATGTCTGCCGTTGGGGCAAAAAGTCTTCACAAAATCTACAAGTGGCTCCAGTGTTGCCTTCCTATTTTGTTTTGCCTTGTTTGTTTTAACCAGAATAAATGGTCATTTAATTTTCATCAAATAATGATATACGTGCTTGTTATTCAAAAACATAGTTTCTTTAGGAGTAGGCAGGTACATGTCTAAACATTCATTTGACAATACAAGTGTAAAGTGCAACTTCAATGGAACTGCAAGTGCAGTCGCTGGAAAGGTGAGGGTTAAGATCTGAATTAAGGGCAAGCTCTGCTGACTCCACAATTGTATCATGTGTAATAAATAATCCTTTTGATAACCAACAAATAATAAAAAATATCTATATAGAGATATATGTACATATATATATATATATATATATATATATATATATATATATATATATATATATATTTAGACACGTATAGATCTATATATCTATATATTTTAATATATATATATATATATATATATGTAGATATAGATATATATATATTTTTTTGGGCTTATGGAGAAATATAGATATATTTTTCATTTGGTGATTTGGATATCTAGATCTATATCTATATATATATATATATATATATATATATATATATATAGAGATAGAGATAGAGATATAGATATAGATATAGATATATATATATATATATACAAATATATAACTTCACTAAAGAATGGTGAAGACAAAACGTTCGGGAGTACTCTGCGTGAATATACAAGCAGCAAGGCAAAATCATTCTTCAAGTACGATAACATACAAATCCCGCTGTCAGAAAATCAAAAAAAAATAATTCAGCAGCGTGACGATTGTGCGAGCTTCAAAACGAAGGCTAGTTTTACCAGACCGAGCGAGTCCGTGACATACTAGCTACTGAGCATGCGTCCTTTTTGGTATGCCGGACCATACTACACACGACCGGATTATCCGCTGGACTGCCAAGTCCAGCGGATAATTTGAAAACAAAACCTGAAACTTTAGTCCGCCGTACTTTGGCCAAAAAAAGTACGCCGGCGCCCACACACGAGGAGATTATCCGCTGGACTTCGGTTCAGCGGATAATCCCGCGGGATAGTCCCTTCGTGTGTACGCGGCATTAGTGTAAATCCGGATGATTTTATATTTTGATGTAATTAAAATTTAAAGTTTAAAAAGCACCACTTGACACAGTCAAGTGTATAAACTAGATTAGCTTGGTTGCAGTACAGGAGCTTCGAACCGGCGTGAGTTCCTCGCCGGTTCCACTGATCTCTGAAAATTGATCACACCTGAAGTACTGATGACTAGACATGTGCATTCGTTTTCGTCCGAATGCATTTTCGTCCAAATTTCAGGTATTTTCGTTATCGTTTTAACAAACGATAACAAAAGTGCAGAATCCGAAAAACGAAAGATCCGACATAAACAAATGCTTTATTTTCGTTGTAACAATAGTTCGATATAGATAGGAGATTTGACGCTGACAATAACAATCTGTGTCCACTGAACATGTGGTCGAATGTGCCTAAACTTAACTCTATTAGTCCAAGATTATTCTACATAGAGAGAAAAGATTCGATGTAGAAAGGAAAAATTCGACGTAGAAAGGAAAGATTCGACGTAGAAAGGAAAAATTTGACGTAGAGAGGAAAGATTGCTGCTGGAATTGGGTGGAATTGCAGCTAAACTATACAGAGTCATACAGTTTAGCTGCTCCGTCGAATCTTCTTTGAACATTCGACAGACACCATAAGCCTTCAATGACAGATTCGACCTTAATTCATTAGAATTTTCGGACGAATGCAATTTTTAACGAAAAACGAAATAAATAAAAACGAATTTCGGGAGTAACTAAATCAATTTATTTTTCGGACGAAAACGAAATTACGAAACAAAATATTTCAGTGTGCACATGTCTACTGATGACCTATCTCATTTCTAGAGACCCTAACAAGCCAGGAAAGTACAAATACCCCCCCAATTACCCCTTTTTGGAAAGTAGACATTACAAGTTGTTCAGTAAGAGGCATGGTGAGTTTTTTGAAGTTGTAATATTTTCCCACAATTCTTTTCAAAATAAAGATTTGTTTTTTCTTTTTTTTTTCCTTCACATAATTGTCATATTAGCAGGTTATTTCTCACACACAGCATATGCACAAATTAAACCCAAATACACATTTTGCTACTCCTCCTGAGTATGGCGATACCACATGTGTGAAACTTTTACACAGCGTGGTCACATACAGAGGCCCAACATTGAGGAAGCACCTTCAGGCGATCTAAGAGCATAAATTACACATATAATTTCTTGACTACCTCTTGCACTTTTGAAGGCCCTGGAGCACCAGGACAATGGAAACTCCCCAAAAATGACCCAATTTTGGAAAGAAAACACCCCAACGTATGATCTAAGTTTTTGGGAAATGTGGAAAGAAAATGAAATCACATTTTTTTTACACAAAGTTGTCCATTTATACAATATTTCTAACACATAGCATGTAAATAACAAAAATTACACCCCAAAATAGATTCTCCTACTCCTCCTGAGTATGGCGATACCACATGTGGGAGACTTTTCCACAGCCTGGCCATATACAGAGGCCCAACATGCAGGGTGTTCTAGGGGCATACATTTCAAATCTAATTTGACTACTTATTACACATTTGTGAGGCACTGTAGTGGCATGGATGTGGCATGTATGAGAACTGATGTGGTGTGGATGAGCATGAATGGGGATGGATGAGCTGGGGATGGCTGAACATGGTTGAGCCATAAATGTGGATGGCTGAGTATGGATGGGATGACTGAGCATGAATGAGTATGGCTGAGTACGGATAGGATGGCTGAGTACGGATGGGATGGCTGGGTATAGGTGCGATGGCTGTGTATAGGTGGGATGGCTGGGTATAGGTGTGATGGCTGGGTACGGCTTATTACGGCTGAGTACGACTGGTATGGTTGGGTATGGCTGAGTATGGTTGGGTATGGCTGAGTATGGTTGGGTATGGCTGGGTACGGCTGGGTACGGCTAGGTATGGCTGGATACGGCTGAGTATGGCTTGGTATGACTGAGTATGGCTGGGTATGACTGAGTATGACTGAGTATGACTGAGTATGGCTGGGTATGGCTGAGTATGACTGAGTACGGCTGAGTATGACTGAGTATGTCTGAGTATGACTGAGTACGGCTGGGTATGACTGAGTATGACTGAGTATGTCTGAGTATGACTGAGTATGGCTGGGTATGTCTGAGTATGGCTGGGTATGGATGGGGTGGATGGGATGGCTGAGCAGGGATGGATGGATGAGTATTGCTGAGTATGGATGGTTGAGCATGGATGGATGGGTGAGTATTGCTGAGTATGGATGGCTGAGCATGGATGGATGGATAAGTATTGCTGAGTATGGATGGCTGAGCATGGATGGATGAGTATTGCCGAGTATGAATGGCTGGATGAGTATGACAGAGGGAAGGCTGAGCATGGATGGCTGAGAATGGATGGATGAGAATGACAGAGGGAAGGCTGAGCATGGATGGCTGAGCATGGATGGCTGGATGAGTATGACAGAGGGATAGCTGAGCATTAATGGATGGCTGGATGAGTATGACAGAGGGATGGCTGAGCATGGATGGATGGATGGATGAGGCTGCAATGGGCACAGATCAGCGCGGTGGGCACTACAAATCCAGCCCAAAACACTGCTGCACCCAATCTCTCCCCTCTCAGCTCACACTGTACCAATCGGTACAGAGAGGTTTGTTTACAAATGATCACTCTGTCATTTGACGGAGCGATCACATAGTAAACGGCCGCTGTCAGCGGACATTTACCATGATTTATGATGCGTTCACAGACCCGACTTCTTTTTGGATGTCAATGTACGCCCTCCTCGAGTTATCGAGCTGTAGCGCGGTTGTTAAGTAGTTAACAATTTCCAAATCAAGGAACACCATACGTATGGTATCAATGTTCCAAGAAAGGGAAATATTCTTGGTGTTGTTGTTCAACCCTAACAGGAAGGTTTCAAGGCTAGGTATATCACCATCCCACACCATAATCAGGTCATCAGTGTAGCGTTTATAGCATACTAACTGGCCTGAACGATTGTGGAAAATAGACTCCTTCTCCCACAGGGCCATGAATAAATTTGCGGCACTAGGGGCGAACTTGGCCCCCCATGGCTACGCCCATAACTTGGAGAAAAAAATGTCTATCATACCAAATTTCTTATGTGAACTACTGATAGCTGATTTATTCAAAGCCCATCTGACTGATGCTATAGCCTTCCAATTGGCCAATGATAGTATATAGGGATCTGACATCAGCTATGACTAATATACTACCATTAGTACAAGGAAGGGCTTCAATAATCTGTATAATTTGCTTAGTATCTCTAAGAAAGGCAGGAGTATCGCACACTAGGGGTTTAAGAAAAAAATCGATATATTGTCCAAGGCGTGAGGACACAGATTCAATGCCATTCACAATGGGTCTCCCAGGGGGGGACTGTGCATCCTTGTAAATTTTTGGCAAACAATAAATGATCGGTGTCCTACACGCACTTGGATCCAAATAGTTGGCCTCTCTCTTATTAGGAAGCTTTCACCTCAAACCCTTATGAACCAAGAGTGATAATTCCTCTTTATAGTGGAAGATCGGATTGCTCTTCAGTATTTGGTATGTATTACGATCTCCCAACAATCTCTGCATTTCATTCCTGTAAAAGGATTTATTCATTACTACTAGCCCACCCCCCTTGTCAGCAGGGCAGATCACTAGATCTTTTTCAGATTCCAATAAAGAGATACCCTTTTTAACATAAGAAGGATCTCTAGCTTTTTTTACCTTCATACTCTCAAAATCACTAATTACCATATTCCTAAACACATCTATATGCTTAGTGTTGACTTGGACATTCACTGTATTGTTCATTTAAGCAAAAGAGACTCCATTTTGTTCTCACTGTTGAAATGTGTTCTATAACCTTCACCTAACACACAGACACATTTTCTACTAGAAGCTCTCTACTCACCCCTCCCCTCTCACGGTTTTACTTTTACAATTGTTCTATTTGCTAGCTTTTAATAATATATTTCTATTTGTTAATTTTTAATACGATCTCACACCACCCCTTTCTTATCTATGTATAAAATAACATGTAATAATACATTTTGACACTGAACGAACATTTTCAACACAGTGATTGAGTCCTGTGAATCTGTTCCTGCAGCTGCAGTATTAACTTTGTTTTAGAGTCCCAATCAGAAATTAGTCATAACAGTTTTGGCGAAACAGCCAGGAGTTTGGCAGAGTCTCCAGAAAGAACCGGGATTTGATCGGGATCATCGGGAATGCAGACCTCTAAATACCGGCTAGGTAAGCTGTACTTAAGCTTGCTATATTTCTGCTTTTCCTATGTATCCTATCTGTCAGTTCTTAAGGAAACCAGACCACTCTCTGACCTTTCTGTTTGGGTAACGTGTGTGTGTGTGAATGTGTTTGTGTCCCCCTTCACGGGTTGGACAGTGTGTGCATAGGGAGAATCCTCTGCAGTTCCCTGCGTTGACTCCTTGTGGGCGACCTGGGTCAGAGGTGCATGGTAGGGTCAGATAAAACTCACAGAGAAGAGAAGAGATGAGGAGGGTCTCTAAATGAGTGTTTTGTCTATTATCAAAACCCCTTCTATCCATGTAGATAAGTGGAGACTATATCTTAAAAGTGAACCAAAGGGACCATGTCTTATGGTATCGTTCAATTGTGTCAATTGACTTTGCAATAGTTTCCTCCATGTCACAGATGTCTGTGATTCTGTGCAGCCAATCCCTGATGGATGGGGTGCTAGTAGATTTCCAGAACAGCAGTATAAGAGATTTGGCTGTGTTCAGTAGATGTTTGGACAAAGAGTTTTTGTACTTTTGGAATGAGAAGTTAGTGATATGGATCAGACAGCAGGCTACATCAAGCTTCAATTTGGTTTCTGTAATATGGCGAATGATTCTCTTTACTTCTGTCCAGTATGGAGATATCAAGGGGCATTGCCACCAAATGTGGAAGAGGGTACCTTCGTCTTTCTGGCAGCACCAACAAAGATCTGAAGTTTGAGGATACCATTTATGCAGCTTGGCAGGTGTGGCATACCACTGTGTAAGAATTTTGAATGCTGTTTCTTGCATTCTGGTGCTAAGAGAACATTTGTGTGCGAATATGCAAGCCCTCTGCCATTGCCTGTCTGTTAGTACCATATTAAGGTCTTCCGACCAGCTCTCTTTGTTCTGTAGCCAGCTGCACTCCAGCTCAGGTAGTGATCTACTGAAATGGCCCTTGCGGCTATGTTAACATAGCTACATATCTGGAAGTATGTACAAAGGGGTAGGGCGGGATATGGTTGTCTGATTTGAGCACGTGAAAATCCTTATGATGTCTGGGTCTGAGGTTTGTAGTAAGTGATTCCCTACCCCCCGTGAAAAGTCAGGGTTGTTCTTTAACGTGGTAAGTGGACTCAGTGGTGTGGAAAGCTCAGATTGTTTAGTCAATAAATTAAATGTTGATAGGGTGGTACTTATCAGAGGGTGTTGTTTTAAAGTCAGTGGGTAACTTGTCCTCGGGATCCAGGGAGAGAATTTCAAAGGTATGGGGCTTAGTTCATTTTCTAAAGGTACCCAATCCTTAAGGTCACGGTGACAGTGCCAGTCGATAATTTGACGTGTGAAGAAAAATAATAATTTCTGAAATCTGGTAAACCCATTTCACCCTTCTCTTTAGGTTTGGTCAGGAGGCTAAATTTGATTTGTGATCGTTTGTGTGCCCAAATAAAATTAAGCTGGATCGATTGTAAGGCCTTAAAAAAGCTTTGAGGTACTTTTATGGGCAGGGTTCTAATTAAATAAAGAATTCTGGGTAGAATGGACATTTTATAAATGGCCGCTCTACCAAACCAGGAGAAATTCTTTGGGTGCCATGCTTGCAAATCTTTCCCTATGGTTTTAAGAAGGGGCAAGAAGTTCCGTTCAAAAACCTGGGAGAGTTGTGGGGTTAGCCAGATTCCAAGGTATTTGAGAGCCGAGGCTTCCCATTTAAAGGGGCAATTGTTTGGTGTGTTTTTAAGACCCCTTTCACACTGAGGTGCTTTACATGCGCTATATCGCTAAAAATAGTGCCTGTCTTTATTTACTATAGCCAAGAACAGTTGTCAATGGGGCACCCTGTTTCAAACAGTAGTTTGTAAAACAAAGATTTTATTATCTAACATACCGTATATACTCGAGTATAAGCCGACCTGAATATAAGCAGAGGCACCTAATTTTAACACAAAAAAATGGGAAAACTTATTGACTCGAGTATAAGCTAGGGTGAGAAATGCGCAGCTACTGTAAGTGTAAAAAAGAGGGTCAACAATGCCCATTTGCATGCCTCACTGTGCCCATTTGCAGCCATAGGTCCCCCAAACTTCAAACTTGGTAGTTAAGGGTTCCTTTCCCCTAGCTGCAGCCAATTTGGGGTCTCTGGAACCAAAGGGTCCCGAAATGACATTGCTGCAGATGGACACAGTTGACCGACTTTGGGGCCCTGTATCTCGGGGGCACTTGGTGCTAGGAACCCCAAATTTGGATATGTTGTATTGATAGTTCCACTGGGTCTGCACACCAAATTGGGGTTCCTAGCACCAAGTGGCCCGAGATACGGGGCCCCAAAGTCAGATTGGAAAATGTCAAGCACTTTTCTGCAGCAGAGAATGACATTTTCCGAACCGACTTTGGGGCCCCGTATCTCGGGGACATTTGGTGCTAGAAACCCCAAATTTGGTGTGCAAACCCAGTGGAACTAACACTACAACATATCCAATGGTTCCTAGCACCAAGTGGTCATTCTCTGCTGCAAAAAAGTGCTTGACATTTTCCGAACCGCCTTTGGGGCCCCGTATATCAGGGCCACTTGGTGCTTGGAACCCCATTTATATATGTTGTAGTGCTGGTTCCACCGAGTTTGCACACCAAATTTGGGCTTTCTAGCACCGAGTGTCCCCGAGATACGGGGCCCCAAAGTCGGGTCGGAAAATGTAATTATCTGCTGCAGAAAAGTGCTTGACTCAAGTATATGAAGAGGGGGGCACTTTCAGCACAAAAAAATGTGCTGAAAAACTCGGCTTATACTTGAGTATATACTGTATTAATTATGGAATTACATGCAAAGGAAAAGGCCTACCTTTAAATGGAACTTCACTTTGTCAATCAACATTGACTATTTGTAATCCTTATGCTGATAGCATTAGTAAATAGATAGGAAAGTATAGCACATTTATTTGTTTTAAACTTTTTTTTACATTTATTCAGCTACTTTCTGGTTTCCATGCCTAGGCAAATGATGTTAAAATACCAAGAGTCTTCAAGAGTGGAGGAGGGCTTTTCTCATCTAAGCACACTCTCCTGCCTGCATGCCTGAGCTAAGGGCCGATGGATTTCAGGAAGTAAATGCTACAAGAATCATCTGCTCGTATTCAAGATGGCCATGACCAGAAATACTAAGGGAATGTTTTTCAAAATGATTTCTCAACAAAATAAAGCATAGAGACATGGATGAATTTGAATATAAAAAATGAATTAAATTGCCTTTTTGGTTTGTGGTGCTCATATGCAGTGTAGTTCCACTTTAAAGTCAAATTGAAGTCTCACATCTTTTTCTTTCTTCATCACCTATGTTATGTATACGTTTGATATAGAACTGAATGTCACTTAGAAATGCCTTAAAATACCTTTTTACTCTTAGTGAAAATTATCTTCCTGACCTTCCTAGTTGGCCACCACACTTACAAGAATCATTACACAGATTTGTTTTGCTGGGGGTTGTGTGCCTGTGAGATTATCTAGCTAGAGTAGCTAGAGTTAAGCCCCTTACACACGGGCCGAATAGCGGCCGAAATCAGCCGGTACAGTAGAAACCGGCCGACATTCATGTACAGCTTCTTGTCTGATAGAAGCCGTGCTCACGATCAACTTCTGTTGAATGAGCATGCTGGAAAACCATCGGCATCTGACACAATAGCACAGCAGGGAGAACTTGTACTAACATTGCATAGTTAATACAGTGACCTCCTTCATTTTGTTTTTGTTTACCCGTTGGGTTGAATGCAAAAAGAAAATGTAATGTGTGTACCAGGCATTAGCTAAGCATTGTGGTCTGACTCTAAGGCCTATTGGAGTGCATAGTCATATTTAGACACACTGCTCCACTGCTATAATGTGAAAGTTCAGGTAAGACTAAGGAAATAGAGGTAGTACCGCATTGATCGGCCTAAATATCTATTTCTTGCTATTTCAATTGGACTTCAGTTTTTTTTCCAGTCTAATTTGGTACACTAGGTATTAAGAAATACGTTTTTCATTCGCCATTTCTCATCTCCCTCTCACCATAGTTTACGTGTTACATTGTTTTAGATTCTTGCAAGGAAAAATATTGTATGTAGAACAGAATGACATGTTAGGCAGTGGTTTGGGCTTTCTGAAAACCCTGCGGCAGCCTAAATTATGGTTAACTGAGAAAACCTTTTGGCTTTGACAATTTGTAGAACAGTAAAAATAAAAGGTTGAAACAGACGAGAGGTTGCGATCAGAGGCCTTACTGTAAGGAGGCAGACAAGAGGTTGAGATCGGAGGCCTTACTGTAAGGAGGCAGATGGGATCCGAGCCAAGATGGAGATGAGCTTGACAAGGGAAGAGACGGGGCTTCTCCTTCTGGCCGAACAGGAAGTGGGTCCTAAGACTCCCTGGCCAATCGGGTCACAGGACCAGCTTCCTGATTGGCTGGGAGGAGAATCAGGAAGATAATAGCGAATATTAATTCACTATTTTCACACAACTGGATAGGCTCAGGGCACAGTGCTCTGCGCCTGAGCCCACCCTTTTTTGAAGCCAATTAGAGCCCCAGGCTCTAATCACATGCTTAAAAAAAAACCCATTGGAATCAATGCGTCCGGCGCCCTACATGTATATTGGTGGCTGGGCACATTAATTAGGGGGTGGGGTGGCACCCCTGCGCCCCTAATGGACAGGCCACCACTAGTAATAAACATGGTAACGTCCCCATCAACCGCTCAGATGATTGTTTTCATTTTCTTACCGCAGAAAAAAACATTAATTTTATCTATAATATTTACTATCTCTGTTTCCAAATCAATCTGGGTATCCCAGTGCACTTTGATTATGTTTTTTTCTGATGATTCTTGGTTACTTGTTTTGAACCAAACAATTAGCTTTAGTAATGTATTCATAAAAAAATTATTATTTTAATACACATCTAGTAAAGCTGCTTGACTTTGTATACTGGCATCCTACATTATTCTGCACAGTAACACTGAGAGAAAAAGAAGCAGCAAATTAAGCTATTTTTGACTCTATTGCTTTACACAGAGCTGTTACTCTAATATGCTGTAAACATGCTAACAGAAGAGGGGGTCATCGAGGTGACCTTATCAATGTGCTGCTATTCATTCACTGTCCAGTTACAGGACTGGAGGTGACCAAACTGTAATAGGCCACTGACTTGTCTGTATTATCTGTGAGGAATGCCTGGATCAAATGACAGATTGAGCAGAGTTGCAAATATTTTGCGGGTAATAGAAGATAAAATAGAATTAACTGTATGTTAGTTGTTGGTCTGGAGTTAAGAGTTACATTTTTTTATGTTTTAGAAAGAGGCAACATATGTTGTACTGTATAACATAATTATTATGTAATGTGCTCTTGTCCAAGTAAATAGAATTACCACTCTTATGTGTGTGCCTTATTCCAACTTCGTAATTACATCAGCAAACAGAAAACAAGCAAAAAATTATTTTAAGCACAAAATATGAAAGAAAAAATTCCAGCCTCCAAGTAATTTGGAGCATAATAGTGATATGCCTCGCCTGCCTTTTGCACCATGCTCTGTATGCCCTCACCTTAAAGTGTTACTAAACCCACAACAGTAAAATCGGTCTGTATATGCAGTAAAGCTTTCTTGTTATACTCACTGTGGAACCTAAGGGGTTAATCCTCTCCATTGTGTAAAAAGGCTGCTTGATCCTGACTTCTGATAGAACAGAGCCTTGAGGGCAAGCTGCACATGCTCAGTTTGTTGTGTATTGCTAGAGAGTGCATATGATCCGCACAGGGCCAATCGGCACTGTCCAGACAGAGGGTCGGGGGTCCTGCAGCCTCATAGAACAATCAGGGGAGAATTAAAATTCCTCCTACATGCTTTAACTGATAGTCACAAGACTGCTCCAACAGCTGATGAGATAAGGTATTTAGCAGTTTATATTTACTAAAATAATTACATTTCCTTGTTCTGTGTACTGTGGGAGATCAGATATAGGGAATGAAGGGTTTAGTAACACTTTTAAACTCCAACCCGTATATCATATAGTTAAAACAAACTTTCCCCTCTGAAGGGCAAAATGTCTCACAACTCTTCCTCTCACACTCCCAAGGATGTACTATTTTTTATCGTGCTTTAGAAATGGAGAAATGCTCCATTTTTCCATTTCTGCTGCATGGTGAAGCTAACATAAGCATCAACAAGGGAAGGAAGTACTGGGAGGCACTCTGAACAGAAGAACCCTAGAGGGGGAATAGTACATCCTTGGGAGTGTGAGAGGAAGAGTTCTGAGGCATTTTGTCCCCCCCCCCCCCGATGGGTAAAAAGCAAATTTGCGATGTATGATGTATGGGTCAGAATTTAAGATGAGACATACAGAGTAGAGCTGCACGAGATAGAAGATAGATCACTATTCTCTCACGATTCTCGCGGCGTAACATCATTTTTCACAGTAAAACCCAAAAAATTGTGCTAATTTTACTGTTTCGTTTTTCTTTTTATTTATTGAAGTGTATTTTTTCCCAAAGACCGCTGGGTAAATACAGTTTGACATAAAATATTGCAGCAATTGCCATTTTATTCCCTAGGGTCTCTGATAAAAATATATATATATATATATATATATATATATATATATATATATATATATATATATATATATATATATGTGTAGGTATGTATGTATGTGTGTGTTTGGGGGTTCCAAGTAATTTTCTAGCAAAAAATATTGATTTTATCTTTAGAAAGAAGTGTCAGAAAAAGATTTAGACTTTAAGTGGTTAAACTTCCTGCATTTACACGTGGTTGAAAGCTTGGCAGACTGCCCAGATTATTTGTTTACACAAGAAGTTCTATACCTTTTGATCTAAGAAGTAAGCGTTAGTTACAATGTTTCAAGTTCTAAAGTTGCTTCAGTTAAGACAGGAGATCTGACTTGGAGGCAACTTCCATTGAAATCAATGGGTACAAGTCACCTGGAAGTCATATTGAAGTAGTACAGGAACCTTTTCTGAAGTCGGAGCGACTTCAGTACTGTGCATTAAGACGGGGATGGCTTTCATTCACTTACATTGATTCATTTTGTTGCGCGACTTGGGGCGACTTCAAGTCTGATCCAAAGTTGTTAATGAACTCTAAGCAGATAATCTCTCCACTTGTTTATATGAAAGAATCGCCTACTCTCAGCAGGAGAGATCGTTAGGGGGGGTGAATCGAGATCGCGATTTTTTAACAATTAATCGTGCAGCTCTAATACAGAGCATGGTGTGATCGGCACGAGGGGCATATGGAGGAGGTGTATATTCAAGACAATGGTGGACCACTATTAAGAGACTTTATTTTTGATTTTTTTTTGGACTTATTTCTGATTATATTTTCACGATAAAAAAATGTGTATCACTATAAGTTCACATTGTTATGCAAATTACCTGCATACTGGAAATGGTTTTAACAATTAGTTTTTAAAATATATATTTTTTTCTGTTTGCTGATGTCATTTTTAGGTTGGAATAAGGTACATACATAAGAGTGGTAACTGTAGGTAGCGCCGCACTACAATTGAGTTTATAAATGTACGTTGTGTATTCCTCCACTCCAAGACTCGTCTGATTATTTACTTTTCATGCAACTACTAATAATGTTCCTCAGAAGTTCATTTCCTTCCCTGACATGTTTATACACTATTCACTGCATGTAGCCATACCTTGCAATCATTTAATCTCTTTCAACCCACCTAACTAATGATGTTATACAGCTATGCTGACACTGGCCATATTGTGTGAGAAACTGACTGCAAGGATGAGAACTTCAATTATATTTAACAGCAAACCTTTGCACTAATGTTAATTTTCAAAGAGAACCATGCTATTCTGCATCTCGAAATACATTAATTAAAATGCTTAGGAACTAGCCTTGGCTCATGCCTCAGTGTCTATTTTAGTTTGGAATTTTCTACAGTCCAACATCACTTGTCATAGAGAAACAACAATGATCAGTATGAGAAGTGGCAGATGATAAGTGACAAGTGATGAGTGTTATTAGAAGTGACAACTCATCAAACCTCAACTCATCATTATATTTCTAAATCAAATTACTGGAGAACCATGTCATATTATCATCTCATGTCAATTATTTTCTTTAAAATATACAGCAGTTAAATATAACATTTGGTTCAAATATAGCAAAGCAATCCAGTAGGGTACATCAGTGATGAAGCTGCACCAGGCCACAACTACAATATGTTATTTGTTCACTTTATGAAAAGGTTTTGAATAAGTCAACAAATTAATATTTTCCTGCAGATATATGACACATATAAATCAATAATGCCATAAAACATTGTGCTAAATATACTTCCTCGCATTGGACAGCAAACCAGGGTTCAACTATACTGCACAGAAAGCAGGGAAGGAAGTATTTAAAGCCCAGCTGAAGTCACAAAGATCAGAATCCCATTATATAGACAATTTACTTACAAACTCTATTCATATACTTTCCAGCATTAAACTGTTATAGCAGTTGGGCAGCATACAGCTTGCCATACACTGAACGAAAATAGTCTGGTTCAGCAGGGACTGAAGGAATTTAAAACAGTGTGTGGTGGTCCCTGTTTGACAGAAGTTGATCAATTGATTGACTTTTATTGAAGGGATATTTTGGAGAAATTTTCTCAATCAGTGGTTACAATTACAGCCAACGTCCCGGCAAGAGGAATTCTTCCATCCATCTCGTCTTCTGTGGATGGAGGAATCTGTTAGTTTTTTTTTTTTTTTTTTTAATCCCCCTGGCTGGGCGAAAAAAAAAAAAAAAAACTAACAGTGTATAGCCAGTTAAAATGGCTAGTTCACTTTTACCAAAAAAAAAAAAAACACCCATACAGGTACTGGACATCTATAGATAAAACAAAGTGTGCAGCTCTGACTAAAGTTGAATAATGACCTTGCGTTAGGTGTAGGCCATTTACATACATTCTGAAGCCTGACTGGAACACTTCCAGGATGTTGCTAAGGAACGCCTACCTGTTACTGTTTACCTTCACCATCATAAAAGTAAATTCTTTCTCTGATTCAAATCCCTCACCTGTGCTTTCTTTCCCCTGATGCAGTAACTCTGAGTTTGAGAGCTAACTCCTGTGATGGTGGAGGTTAGCATTATTGACTAGGCCTCACTTAGCAGCATCCTAGCAAAGTCCTGGGAGTATTTCAGTCAGGCTTTGGGAGGTATGTTTATGGTCTACACCTATAGCAAGGGTCTATAGTCATAGTTGTACAGGTTGTTTTTATTTATAGGCTCTCCTTACCTGCATAGGCAGTTTTTTAGGCAGTTTTTCAGTAAAGATGAACCAACCCTTTAACGTCTGAGTGCATAGTCCCATAGGCACCATAGATTGACCACACTGTACAGTGCACTTCACAATCTTTAGGATATGGTCAGACACACCCCTTCTATTGTTCAGAACTACAAGTGTGCATGTGGAAGCTTGTGCTGAGGGGTGTGGCTTTAATTCTTTGTATGTGTGTGACAGGCGGAGTAGCTGGGCCCGGGTACCCATCTGGATTGCTCATCTTCTGAGATCTCTATAATTTTACCAAAATAGCTTCTCTTAACCTGAGGGGTTCAATTCAGATTTACTGCCTGAATGTGGGAACATATGGGAACATGTAAGCAGAGGACACTGTGTAGTGTGTAGTGAAAGTACTGATGCCAGAGGATTTACGTAATAGCCAAGCAACTAGCTATTGCAGAAGGGGGGCAGCAACGACAGAAACAAAGAAATATGCATTTTTTCTTTTATAGCGCAAAAAAAAAAACCCAGCAGTGATTAAATACCACCAGAAGAAAGAGCTATTTGTGTGAAAAAAAGGCCTAAAAATGTCATATGGGTACAGTGTTGCATGATTGAGTAATTGTCATTCAAAATGTGAGAGCACCGAAAGCTGAAAATTGGTCTAGTTAGGAAGGGGGTTTAGGTGCCCAGTGGGTAAGTGGTTAAGGAAGGGGACCTTTATAGAACATGCAATTACTTCAAACCTACAGATAGAAATGGGTACATCCCACTTGATAGCTGCCACCACAGTACATGGTTGTGTAACATCCCAAGGGGCCAATTTATTCGTAATTGCTCCCTTGATTCTGATTATCAGAATAAATCATTGGTCTTGGTGAATAGATTCCTCCAAAAGGGGTACCAATCTGAGCAGGTAAATTCTGAGAGAGAAAATATTGGTAATTTGGAGAGAAAAACACTGGTCGTTGACTCTAACAGAGGAAAGTGTGAAAATAAACATGAATATATAATTGTTCTTGACTATAATGTGCAATATAGGCAATTTGAGAGGACTATCTTAAAACATTAGGATGTCCTTAGGAAGGATAGTGTATTGGGTGTACTTCTCCCCAATCACCCTCAATTTATTTGCAGGCGAGCTCCGACACTTAGAGACGTCATTGCCCCTGGAGTTATTGACCTACCTATTTTTAGAGAAAATTGAATTTTACATTTTTTGTCAGGCTTCTACGCTTGTGGTAGATGCGTAGAATGCAGACAACGTAAGTGTAACACTAAAAAACTGAAAGAATTCACTTCCTTCAGAATCAGAAGTATCAGATTAAGAATTTGATCACATGCAACATGCAGGGGGGGGGGGGTGTGATTGGTAGAACATCCAGGCCCCTGAGTGTACACATTGGGGAGCATGTTGACAATATTAAAAAGGGATTAAGATCCCATAGTGGATATTGATGGCAAAAAAACCATTGGGTTTCCAAAACACACGGTGTCGAGACCCTATTTGGAGCACCACGATAAGAACCCTAAAGGGACAATTTTTTTATTTTTGGATATAGGTATAGACAGTTAATTCATTTTTGTGAACAAACACAAAACACATTCGAGACACTATTTGGAGCACCACGATAAGAACCCTAAAGGGACTATGTTTTCTAAACTCGATTTAACCCGCATTGGCGGGGGAGTATGTCCAAATGACCTCAAATGATTTACACCCCTTTTGGCATGAATGTTGATTGGGATGTTAACTGCTTCATTAACAACAGCTAATTACTTGTTTTTTTTATATATCCTCTATATTGTATATTAATTTGTTGGCGGTCTCTTGTGGGCTGAGTCCGCCTTTGCATGAACATTTTCATACAACCTTTTTTACTCAACATATGCATGCATGCTTATCACGCTCACTGACAGGAAAACCTCCTCCTGCATTTTCTTTGTCATTTGTTGTCTGATTTAGTATATGCATATTTACATATGTTTTTTAGTTTTATTAATTACGAATATATGTGGTATGCACATTTTATGTGCATGCACAGCATTCTTGCCTTGGTTTGAGTCAATCAGGAAGGCTTTTATGTTCTGTCAATTTTATATACTTTTTATAAATGTTTTGCTTTTATTATGATGTTTGCATATCAGGGTTTTAGATGTCATACTAATACAGTACCATCATTGGTTGCTTGTATATTGTGGCCCCTCAATTACTGATGATGTTAAATATGCCATTTTAAATATATTTGTGTTTTTCTTCCGTCCATTAGAACCAGTGATTAGCCCTGGTGTCCTGGACTTGGAACGCAAACATTATTATTATCTGCGTCATTTCCGGCCTTCTCCTCCGCCGGATGTGACGTTTACGGCCGCCGAGGAACGCAAAACACTGTGTGTGCTGTGGTTCGGGCACACTCGTTGCCGGAACGCACGCCACACTGCGCATGCGCGGACCGTTCCCATCAAGGGTACTGCGCATGAGCGGACTGACGTCTTTTTCTTTTGTGTTCCTCCGCCGGACGTGACGTTTGTGGCCACCGTGGAACGCAAGTCCTATGGCGCTTGTGCGCCTGTTGTGGTCCACTGTGTGTGGCGCGGTTCGGGCATATTTCTCGCCGGAACGCACGGCACACTGCGCATGCGCGGACCGTTCCCATCAAGGGTACTGCGCATGCGTGGACTGACCTCCTTCCTCCTGTGTGTAGCGACGCCCACAAACAGATAGTGTTGGTGGCGTCTGCATTTTAGGTGTATGATTTAGTAGTAAAACACTTAGTGTGATTCCACCTTCTGATCTACTAACGTCAGTTGATGCTCAGAATCACCTGCACCCACAGCTGTTTTTGATCTAACCATTTGTTCGGCCATCCTATCACAAGGAACATTGAATCAAGGTATTTGTTATATATATCCGCCTACTCATTGCATTAGCCACGCCTCTGATGATATCCAATCTAGGATGAAACATGTCAGGCGGGCTGATGCAAGTATGCGGAATTGTCTTTTTATCCATGCCCTGATGTTTTTACTTTGATGTAAGTAGATTACCAGCAATAAAACTGTTAAACTTCACCTTGCGGGCTTCACTATTGTCATTACTCTCTTCCTTCAACCCGTGGGAGAGTTTTTTTCTAGCTTACACCAGATCTGGCTGAGTGGACTTGGTCATTAACATTCCATCAAGATTTTTCGGATTTAATCATACCTTTGGGTTCATCTGACTTCCATCCACCTTCTTCATGGCACCACGTGATTAATATCGCCTTCTTTCTGCTTCTATCTGGTAAGCAGATTACTATCACCTTAAGCGGGATTTTTGCACTACTTGTTCATTTCAAGAGGGATATATATATATATGCACCATTGTTTTGGTAGAAGATTACTTTCTTCACACAGCACCATTTATGTCTGATTGATGCACTGTCACCATTACTTCTGGATCATTGCCTTCACACTTATAGACTTTTTTTGTATTAAGTTTCACTATCACAGCGCCACATTTTGGTTTTATATATTATTTTTGTTTGCTGATCACAAACTGTGTTGGCTGCTTATTGTTTGTTGTTTTTTATTTAGCGCAGTTATTGTTCACCCTGGTTTTTCATTTCTATTTTGATTTTTAGTAACTGCTGCTTCTTATTTGTTAATAATTTTTTTTTGGTTTCATGAACATGGATGTTTTTGATTTTCGCAATTCACGGTCTGTGAATCTCAAGGATGTGTTTAATAATGTAGAGGTTCAACAAAACCTAGACATAGGAGGTCTTTTTGTTCGGTTAAAAAACCTAATGATATCTGAGGTTCATGGGTATTGGGATGTCGGCCTCCTTGAGAAATATCTCGAGGATGGCATGGTTCCCAGGAGCCTCAGATTTGAAATCACACCCCAGGAAGATGAAACTGACCTCGCTGGCTGGTTCAAGTACTTTAATGATGTAGGTCTTGATCTCTTGAGATTTTTGATCACTCGGAAACGAACCAAGCTACAAAAACTGGATGAGACTATAATAGAGGTCAAAGAAAAACTTCTTCCGTACAAAGATTCGGAAGAATATAAGACCAAATCCGATAATTTAAAAAAGATCCTTGAAAAAGAGGATCTAGACCAAAAAGCCAAAAAAATGAAGAAATTCATACGAGACTTGGAGGACTACAAATCCAAGCAAGTCTTCAAATGGCAGGTTAGGAGGGCGTCTCTTGTTGGAGGAGGAACAGGACCGCCATCCACACCTGCCACACGCCCCTTACCACCTATGGCTTCCCTCTCTCAAAATAATACTAGAGACACACAGAAGGGTAATACACCGAAAGCCAGAGGGAGTTGGAGGAGAGTACACAATAGCACAAAAAAACCTACACCTTACCAACCTCCGCAATACAGAGGAGTGAATCACAAACCAGTAAACGATGATCATATAACTCATGATCACCCAACGTCCCAGTATTCAGAGGGTGTACCTGTATACACTCATTATGCACCGTTGGCCAATCACCATAATAATTATAATGCCCACAATAATTATGCATACGATGATCGATATATAGTTGAACACCCGTCGACTTCAGTTTCCACCAACATGAGACCTGATTATAGGCGACCTGGGTGGGACAGCCCTGGCTATAATCAACCCAGGAGATCCCAACACTATAATCAAGGCCCTCCTCCTGCCCTTGGCCCATCCTTCCCCTCAGTTCCTTTTTTTCCCCAGGCCCCACAGAAGGATATGAGAGGAGGAGAACCAAAAGAGGGACCAGAGGGGGGAGGAGGAGTAGATCGAAAAAGGCGAAGGGTATAAGAGATGCAGGGATTTTCAACCTTAGTCAAAGTACCCTTACAGAAAATGAAAAATTTGTTTTGGACCATGGATTAAAGTTTGCCCCCGATAAACCCCTAAGTAAATTTGGGGCCTTTATAGACGTGCAGAAGTATATTAGAAAAGTCAACATAAAAAGATACTTTTTGTCTCAGGCCACAGCTGCCTCTGCCGTCAGGGATAACATTGGAGTAAGACATTCTGGCCTCTCCAATGCCTCTCTCTTTAATCCACCTGGCTTTATACCACCGTCCGTGTCTGTGTTCAAAGAATTAGTCCTGAAGGACATCGACCATCTGAAAATTAAGCGGAGTTATAAAGACTCACGTTTTCGTGATGGTCTTGAATCCCTTAAAAAAAGAGACGACATTATTATCCGCCCCGCGGATAAGGGGGGTGGAATAGTAGTGATGGACAAGAGTGCCTACATCGCCGAAATGAATAGAATTTTGGCTGATACTAATACGTACATACCATTAAACCACGATCCTATTTTTAGATATAAAAAGGTACTCTCCAATCTCATTGATATGGGGTTTCGAAAGAGTCTCCTTAATGAGAAGGAGAGAGACTACCTAATTCCAGCAGCACCCAGAAAGCCAGTTATGTACTTTCTTCCTAAAATTCATAAGAGTCTCACCAACCCACCGGGGAGACCAATTATTAGTGGACTAGACTCCATAACCTCAAGAGTTGGAAAGTATATTGATGGCTTCTTGCAACCCCTGGTGACAGGTACTCCATCATTCATCAAAGACTCAGCCCAGGTCATTAGGGCCTTGGAGGATTTGGAATGGAGGGATAGTTACATCATGGTCACTGCTGATGTGGCCTCCCTCTACACCATTATTTCGCATCATGATGGCTTAGAAGCCGTTGAGTTGTTCTTGTCCAGAGATAATAGTTTGATCCCCGTTCAGAGGGAATTTATCTTGAGTTTGTTGAATTACGCCATGTCCCACAATTACTTCTGGTTTGGGGGGACTCACTACCTACAAAGCAGAGGTGTTGCTATGGGCGCGAAATTCGCGCCTAGTATGGCCAATCTATTTATGGCCAAGTGGGAGGAGGACATCGTCTATGCTGATAGACGGCCAGAGTTGATCTTCTGGGGTCGCTATATAGACGATGTCCTCCTCCTGTGGGATGGTGATCAGGCATCTCTTGACGGGTTTATGCAGCACCTTAACAGCAATAGCTTGGGTATTGTCTTGCAATATGAGAGCAGCAATGAAAAAATCCATTTTTTGGATCTTAACATACAGATTATTGATGGGGCCTTTAAGACCACCACCTTCTTTAAGGAGACGGATAGGAATGGGTATATTGGCCTTGGCAGTTGCCATCATCCTTCATGGCTAAAATCTGTACCTAAGAGCCAATTTTTACGCTTACGGCGAAATTGTACTCTTAAGGATGACTATCTAACACAATCGATGATTTTAAAACAAAAATTTGTCGAAAAAGGTTACCAATCCAATGATTTGAATTTGGTCATCAACCATGTAGCTAATATAGATCGCAAGACTATTCTCTACAAGAAAAAAGAACCAGACTCTAGAAAGATTGATTATAATTTCTCCATGGTTACGACATATTCACACCAATACCGCGATATCAAAAAAATCATGAATAAACATTGGGGGGTTCTAAAAAATGATAAAATCCTTGGCCCAGCATTACCTGAGAGACCGCAGGTTATATTCAGAGGGGTTCCCCCTCTGAAACTTCAGATTGCACCCAACATTCTAGATGCCCCCAATAGGGTGTCCTTCTTTCAGAAGTCTAAAGGCTACCATCCTTGCCGTTATTGTAATGTCTGTAAGATCAACATTGACCAAAGTAGAAGGATTTGCCATTTTACATCTCATGCCACGGGCAGGACTTTCGAAATCGATACTTTTATTACCTGCACCTCTCTAAACGTGGTGTATCTCTTGGTCTGTCCTTGCGGCCTCCAATATGTAGGCCGCACAACAAGAGCTATGCATGTTAGAGTGGGTGAACACATAGCTAATATTAAAAAAGGGTTTCCAAAACACACGGTGTCGAGACACTATTTGGAGCACCACGATAAGAACCCTAAAGGGACTATGTTTATAGGTATAGACAGATTTAACCCGCATTGGCGGGGGAGTATGTCCAAACGGGAGATTTCTAAACTCGAAACTCGGTGGATTTACGACCTCAAATGTTACACCCCTTTTGGCATGAATGTTGATTGGGATGTTAACTGCTTCATTAACAACAGCTAATTACTTGTTTTTTTTTATATATCCTCTATATTGTATATTAATTTGTTGGCGGTCTCTTGTGGGCTGAGTCCGCCTTTGTATGAACATTTTCATACAACCTTTTTTACTCAACATATGTATGCATGCTTATCACGCTCACTGACAGGAAAACCTCCTCCTGCATTTTCTTTGTCATTTGTTGTCTGATTTAGTATATGCATATTTACATATGTTTTTTAGTTTTATTAATTACGAATATATGTGGTATGCACATTCTATGTGCATGCACAGCATTCTTGCCTTGGTTTGAGTCAATCAGGAAGGCTTTTATGTTCTGTCAATTTTATATACTTTTTATAAATGTTTTGCTTTTATTATGATGTTTGCATATCAGGGTTTTAGATGTCATACTAATACAGTACCATCATTGGTTGCTTGTATATTGTGGCCCCTCAATTACTGATGATGTTAAATATGCCATTTTAAATATATTTGTGTTTTTCTTCCGTCCATTAGAACCAGTGATTAGCCCTGGTTTCCTGGACTTGGAACGCAAACATTATTATTATCTGCGTCATTTCCGGCCTTCTCCTCCGCCGGATGTGACGTTTACGGCCGCCGAGGAACGCAAAACACTGTGTGTGCTGTGGTTCAGGCACACTCGTTGCCGGAACGCACGCCACACTGCGCATGCGCGGACCGTTCCGGTCAATGGGACCGCGCATGAGCGGACGGACGTCTTTTTCTTTTGTGTTCCTCCGCCGGACGTGACGTTTGTGGCCACCGTGGAACGCAAGTCCTATGGCGCTTGTGCGCCTGTTGTGGTCCACTGTGTGTGGCGCGGTTCGGGCATATTTCTCGCCGGAACGCACGGCACACTGCGCATGCGCGGACCGTTCCCATCAAGGGTACTGCGCATGCGTGGACTGACCTCCTTCCTCCTGTGTGTAGCGACGCCCACAAACAGATAGTGTTGGTGGCGTCTGCATTTTAGGTGTATAATTTAGTAGTAAAACACTTAGTGTGATTCCACCTTCTGATCTACTAACGTCAGTTGATGCTCAGGATCACCTGCACCCACAGCTGTTTTTGATCTAACCATTTGTTCGGCCATCCTATCACAAGGAACATTGAACCAAGGTATTTGTTATATATATCCGCCTACTCATTGCATTAGCCACGCCTCTGATGATATCCAATCTAGGATGAAACATGTCAGGCGGGCTGATGCAAGTATGCAGAATTGTCTTTTTATCCATGCCCTGATGTTTTTACTTTGATGTAAGTAGATTACCAGCAATAAAACTGTTAAACTTCACCTTGCGGGCTTCACTATTGTCATTACTCTCTTCCTTCAACCCGTGGGAGAGTTTTTTTCTAGCTTACACCAGATCTGGCTGAGTGGACTTGGTCACTAACATTCCATCAAGATTTTTCGGATTTAATCATACCTTTGGGTTCATCTGACTTCCATCCACCTTCTTCATGGCACCACGTGATTAATATCGCCTTCTTTCTGCTTCTATCTGGTAAGCAGATTACTATCACCTTAAGCGGGATTTTTGCACTACTTGTTCATTTCAAGAGGGATATATATATATATGCACCATTGTTTTGGTAGAAGATTACTTTCTTCACACAGCACCATTTATGTCTGATTGATGGACTGTCACCATTACTTCTGGATCATTGCCTTCACACTTATAGACTTTTTTTGTATTAAGTTTCACTATCACAGCGCCACATTTTGGTTTTATAGATTGTTATTTGTGCTGCCTTCTATGAAACGGCCAGTAGGGGTCAGTATTTTCACTGCCTTCAGTTTCATTGGCAATGTAAGATTGCTATTTCCTGTCTGTGGATATGCTGTCTGACAGTGGTATCTCTGGTTCCATTGGGGGAGTGGCTATCGCTGCTGCCTCAGTTTGCGCCATGTTTCCATGACGATTAGTTTGCTTATAAGCTGACGAAGTTTTTGGGAACGTAACCTGTATGGGGGAGAAGCCACGTCCTGACGTCACCCGCTGCCATCCTGGAATTCCATACCCTCAGTGTCTGCTCTGATATGCTCTGTATATTGAAGCCCTTGTGAGCTACTCACAAATGGCTACCATTTGTATATCAATAAAGCTCTGTAAAATAACATCACCAGTGAGCACTTAGATTTTCTTTTCTCTTACCATACTTACCCCTTGGGATATCGGTCTGTGGACCTGGACCCTACCTGGAGGTTATACCTGTATGGGACATGTGTTGTTGACCATCTGTTAGTTCAGGGGTCCACACTTAAGCCCCATACACACGGTCGGACTTTTTCATGGATTCTGTCCGATCGGACAATGTTGTTGAAAAATCAGACCGTGTGTATGCACCATCGGACAGTGTTCGTCGGTTTGTCCGACGGACAAAGTCTTATCTCCTGCTGGAAAGATTTGCCGTCAACCCGGTCCGATCACACCAAACCCGATCGTGTGTACGGTTGTCCGACCGGACAAAGTGCTACGCATGCTCAGATCACATTACAAGACCAAAGCTATTGGCTACTAGCCTCTACGTAGTCCCGTCGTAGGCAACAAACGTCACCACGTTCAGAATGATCGGATTTTCCGACAACTTTGTCCGACCGTGTGTACGCAAAACCAACATCGGACAAAGTACGACGGACATGATCCGACGGACCTGGTCCGCGGATTGTCCGACCGTGTGTATGGGGCTTTAGAGGTGAGCGAAGCGAGTGCTCTGGAGGTGGAGGGAAAGTCACTCTTGCATCGAAATTTTCTCACGTGGAATCGCTGCCTGCTGGGACTGTTAGTTCACCTTCTGCTCTTCTTTTGGATGTATATGGACTTTTTATCACATTTGTTATGTTTTATTGAGCCCTGATATGCTGTGCACTGCTCTGTATATTATGCTAAATATGTTTTGTTTTAAGCTGTTCCTGCTTCATTTATATTTGTATTCACGTGAACACAGTATACCTGTATACATTTGTTATCATCAATAAAAGCCTTTGAATGGAAAAAAAAGATCATCTTGGTGTATATCTGTGCCAATTAATAAAAAAAAAGAACTTACAATGTAAATTTCAGTGTATAGTTTGCAGGTTTCTGTTCTTATCTTGCAGCTACACAATGGAGCTCCTTATATTTGCTAATCTTTAAAATTCTACATGTAACACAATACAAAAATTAGACATATTAAGCTTATAATAATGTGCAAATCATATGAAATTTTACTTTAGGCTTATGTTGTAATAATAGCTTGGAAAATAAGCTCAGTGGATATACACCATACTGTTCCTTTAATGCAAATCTAAAATCAGAAAGGGACTATTGTTCTGCCGGTCCTCAGTGGCTGCTTAGATTCATAAAAGGTAAAAACAAGTAACCCAGAATCTATATTTAAATATATTTGGCATCATGCCTTACTGTATGCAGGTTTCTTCAGCAAATCATTTATTTTGAACCTGTTAAGTTTCTTCCCTGGAGATCCTTCCAATAACAGCACTGAAGAAGCATGCACATTAGTTCCACAGAGCTGCTGCTAATTGCATGGCAGTGGTTTTGCGTTGCTTGTCTGCAAAATGAATTGCTGTTACTGGTGGGATCTTCAGGTAAAAATGTTTTTAACTGATTCACAAAAGATGATTTGCTGATGAATACTGTATACCCTGTGGTATGATGCCAAACAAACTAAAGAATAGATTTTGGGTTCACATATATACTTTAACCACTTCAATACTGGACATTTCTACCCCCATTCCTGCCCAGGCCAATTTTCAGCTTTCAGTGCTGTCACACTTTGTACAGTAGTAGCGCTGTACCCATATGAAATTGTTATAATTTTTTTTTACACAAATAGAGCTTTCTTTTGGTGGTATTTAATCATTTAATCATTACTGTTTTTTTTTTTTTTTGTTAAATAATTGAAAAAGGCAGAACCTTTTGAAAAAAAGCTTTTCTTTGTTTCTGCTATGAAATTTTGCAAATAAATAATCTCTCTTCATACATTTAGGCTAGCATGTATTCTGCTATATTTCTATGGTGGAAATAACCCAAGTCAGTGTATATTATTTAGTCTGTAGGAAAGTTATAGAGTCCACAAACTATGATATCTCTGAAATCTGATCAGTCCTGATGTACTCACTGCCTATCTCATGTATTAAGGCCCGGAAATCCCAGAATAGTACAAATATCCCCCCAAATACTTTTTAGAAGGTAGACAGTCCAAGGTATTTAGTAAGAGGCATGGCTCGTTTTTTTTAATTCAATTTTTTTTTGTCACAATTTTTTGGAAAATTTTAAAAAATGAAAACATATTTTTTCACTTTTTTTATGTTTTACATACTGTTACCAGTGCAGTACAGCATCATCATATAACTGGTGTGGTGGTGAGCAGGGACACTGACTAGTGACAGTATGTAAAAAAAAAAGTAATAATAATAATTTTTCTAAATTTTTAAAACAATTTTTCTATATTTTTACATTTTTTTGTTTTACATACTGTGACCAGAACAATACTGTGTTACCATAGTAAGACTGCACTACGCTGAAGAGGTATTTAGAATTTTTATTTTTGTTTTACACTTATTGCTTATAGCTGGAAAATTTCACTATTATAAGCAAGCATTTTTACTGACTGAAATACAGTAGATTAATTCAGTGTGTATTGTATTGTGTATTGTTGGGAAGCAGATAATTAAGTTTTGACTCTGAACAAGCCCTTTTACATCAACGGCCCCTTATTTTCTGCTATTTCCAACCTAACACCTAACGCCAACCTGGCTGCTAAAGTAGACTTATGCCGCGTACACACGATCGGAATTCTCGTCGGAAAAGACTCTGACGGTTTTTCCAATGGAATTCCGACGGAATTCCGCTCAAGCTGTGTTGCCTACACACGATCACACCAAATTACGACGGTCAATAACACAGCGGCATAAAACACGTTCTACAGCACTATAAAAGGGAAGTTTAATGCTTCCGAGCATGCGTCGAATTGTTTCCGAGCATGCGTCGGAATTTTGCGCGTCGGAATTGCATACACACGATCGGAAAATCCGATAGAAAGGTTTTCCATCGGAAAAATTGAGAACAGGTTCTCAATTCAAAGTCCGTCGGAAATTCCGACAGAAAAAGACCATTGGGCATACACACGGTCGGAAAATCCGATGAAAAGCTCCCATCGGACTGTTTCCATCGGAAATTCCGACCGCGTGTACGCCGCATTAGTGTATATTTTAAATTTTAGGCAGAAATAATCTTTGATAATCATATAAATCAATTTTGTTCCAGAGGAATACTGGCCTTTGATGCTGGCACTTTGTATTTAGGCATGTCTAACTGTCATATCTTTGATAGGTAAAATATGCTTGCATCTTTAATCTTATTGAATTTAAAGTTTAAAAGAAAAGTACAAATTATACATTTTATCACTGTAAATGTATTTGTTAAGCTTTAAGGTCCTTAATTTAGTAAATCTATGGACCTTTGTAAGGCCCCTTTCACACTTATACGACTTGTCCCACGATTTGGGACTGCAAAGTAGCATGACAAGTCGTTCCCCATGATTTTCAATGACAGCCATTCGTATTAGTACGACTTCAAGTCGTTCCGACTTCAAAGTAGTCCCTGCACTACTTTGGTCCGATTTTGATGCCACTTACAGGCATTCCTTGAAATCGCAGCAAAATCGCGGCCAAAATCGCGGTAAAATCACGCGACTTTGAAGTCGCACAAGTGTGAATGGGATGACTTTAGGATGGTGACATTTTTGCAGTTAGGTTTTAATGTCTGCTGCAGATTACAGTAAGCATTCCTCGGAAGCTTATGCAACCATGTCCATTTTCGAGATCTTCTACATCAGGTATTGTCAATTATGAGCTAAAGGTGTCAAACGTGGCCCCTGACATCTCCACAGGGCCGCACATAATGATCAATATATGTAATGGTTGAAAGGACTGTCAGAAATTGCAGACTTAATGGAGGAAATGAGGGTCAGAGATTGTGGAAATGCTATATTTTTGGCTGGGCATATGCAGCAGAAGACAATAAAAAACTGGGAAATTGTTACATGATGCTAGTAGAGATCAATGCTTTTACTCGAATCATTGTTACCACCATAGACTTCTGAGGTTCGAGGGCCGCACATCATATACCAATGGGCAGCCTGTGGCTCTCAGGCTGCAGGTTGGGCACCAGGGCTCTACATATTTCTGTCCATTTCTAGAAAGTCTTTTCTAGTTAAATAGCTCTTCAAAGTTATGAGTGATATCACAATTTTTCTTTAGCTCATCTGTTCTCGCACTAACCAACATGGTTACACAATTTATCATGTTGAAAAATTACATGTTTTTTCATAATTAACAAAAAACATCCTAATGCAAAATAATCTTATAACATTTGGTTCAATTTGCTGTAAGAAGGAAAACATTTCTTCTTGGTTCTCAAAGACAAATTAGCATTTCCCATGATCAATTCATGAATTATTGCTCATAAATATTAAAAGCCTTTTATATTTTCTGCATTTAAAAACAAATGCAGCCTTTAAAAAAAATAAAAAAAATAATCTACTGAAGAACCCACTCCTGGAAAAGACTATTCCACATACAGCTCTTAAAGTAAGGAACCCCTACTGTATACATAGTTTAACCACTTCCCGCTGGGAGGACGTCCATGGACGTCCCCCGGTTTCAGTGGTTATACCGGAATGATGCCTGCACCTACAGGCATAATTCCGTATGTAAATTTGCAGCCAGCAATTCTCTTACTTGGAGAAGTGACCTGAGAGGCTAATTAACCACTCGATCACTTCTGCGGGTAGCAGAAAGGGGTCCCACCCCCCTCCTGCGGCCACCTCTCCCGGGCTCTCCGGTCCCATCACGGAGACTGGGAGTGATGCAGCTGGCAGCGATGGCTACCCTGTAAAGAGAGAGAGGAATTGACATTGTTCCCCTCTCTCTGTAACCCTGGAAACCAAGAGCGACGAATTATGTCGTCACTTCCATTTTTGCCTCTTTGTTTACCTGGCCACTAGCGGCCAGAGAAGCAGCTGATCAGACTGATCTGTGTCTGGCTGCATGGAAGGCAAGAGGAGAGATTTAGGGTCTAACAGACCCCAGATCTCTCCATAAAGAGGACATGTCACAGTCCATGCTGTCACAATGGATGTTGTTCATTCCTTGTGAAAGCAATAAGGTTCGTCCAAAAAAAAAGTGTAAAAATGAAATTTGTTTGTATAAAATAAATGATAAATGTAATATTAAAAAAATGTAAAGTGCCCCATCACACACATGTGAGCAATAATTCTAGCACCAGACCTCCTGTGCAACTCTAAACTGGTAACCCGTAAAGGCGCTTAACTTCCCTGGCGGTATGATTATGTCTGGAATTTTGTACCAAAAGCTGTACAATTATTTTGCATGGAAATTTGGCGTTTTTATATTGTAGGCATGCAATTCTTATGAATAACTCACTTAAATCTGTCCAAACCAGAGTCTAGTAGACATCCCAGGTATGATAAAGTTTGAAACACAAAATCATAAATTATAATATAATAAAAATATATATAAAAATTATTCAATAATGTAATCAAATCAAAAACACTGAAATTTGCTCAGTTGCAGAATAGCCGCTGTCATTAAATTTAGTGTTTGATGATGGATTGTGATTCTAATTTATTATCGCTGTTTTCTAGCTGGTCTAAAACCACTTTTGACATAAAGGGACACTTTTTGGTTGCTATGGACAATCTCCAGTTTCCAGGCAGAAAAAATTGTATCTATTATATAAAACTACACGCAGGGCACTGGACAGACCACTAGGGACAAAGGGGATGTGTCATTTTTTTTATACAGTACTGTAATCTGTAAGATTACAGCACTGTATGTGTATTGTGTGTTTTAACATTTTTAAATTTGGCGCCGATCTCCACTCCCGTGCGTCGTAACATCGCAGGGAACGGAGATCAGCGGCACTCGGCACCGGAGGAGCTCGCACACACAGCGGGGAGACATTGCAGGATCCAGAGGACAAGGTAAGTAACTTCCCCTGTATCCTGTAATGCGATCCCGAGTCTGGCTCGGGGTTACCGCTTATGGTACTGAAGTTCCACCCCGAGCCAGACTCGGGATTACCGCCAGGGAGGTTAAGACATTGATTCCTACAGATACTATACTAGTAGCGATGGGCATCAGTGACTGATGCGGCGTACACACGCTCGGACTTTTCACAATCGCAACCCCTTGGCATACCTCCAACTATTTTTGACCAATGAGGTTATTGAAAAAATAGTTACGGAGACAAACCGGTACCAGGAGCAAGAAGCTGCTACACATTAGAGGTTTTCAAGGAGCTGAAAGTGGGAACCAGTGACCAAAGAGGACCTTTGGAAATTTCTGGGCCTAATAATTCTTCAGGGAGTGGTGGGGAAACCCCTGCAGAAGTGGTATTGGACAACCAATAAATTACTAGCCACTCCAATCTTTGGCACGGTCATGAGTACAAATTTTCCCTGACAATGAAGTATTTGCACTTTGAAAATAATGAAGCATTTAACGAAACTACTCATCCAGCACCCAAACTCAAGAAGATTTGGGAGGTATATCAGATGATTATGAAACATTTCCAACAGAGCTATGTGCTAGATGGAGACATCAGCATAGGCGAAAGTCGAATGGCCTACAAGGGAAGGCTCAGCTGGATACAATATATAGCGTCAAAGAGGGCACGATTTGGCGTAAAATCTTTCATTCTATGTGAATCAAGTACTGGTTACATTTGGAATTCTGTCCTATACACCGGGAAAGGAACCAAATTCAACCAAAAATAAAGTCATTATGGAATGGCAACCTCTTCAGTTCTTTCGTTGATTGAGACATTGCTAAATCAGGGCTATTGTGTAACTACAGACAATTTTTACACATCTCCTGAACTCTATGAGTTCCTTTTACAGAACAAAACGGATGACTATGGAACTGTTAGGGCTAACTGACGTGACATGCCACCAACATTTGGCAATACGAATCTCAAGACGGGAGAAATTGTTGCCTGGCAGAAAGGCAAAATGATGGCACTGCTGCGATGGCGTGACAAAAAAGATGTGTGCATAATGAGGGCAAAAAAGATGTGTGCCTAATGTCATGGTACACACAAAAGGTGGGAAAGACATCATGAAACCACAAGTGGTTATAGACTACAACAACACCATGGGAGGTGTTGACAGAGCTGACCAGGCAATGACATTTTATCCAGAAAACAACAAAAAAAGTATTATAAGAAGTTCTTCAGGCATCTTCTTGAGCAATGCTTATGGAATGCCTTCATTCTACAAAAAAAAAATAGTGACAAGCCTGTGGTTCATGTGACTTTGGAAAGTTGCAGAACGTATCTTTCTGAACCACCAAACACCAATGGCTGCAAACAGAGCTGGACGTCGGGCTGCTGGTGTTGTCAACCCAGAACGCCTGACTAGTCGTCACTTTATGGATCAGTCGTAGTTTGTTGTTCAAAGCGTGATGACACTGGGAGGAAAATCCGAAAGGAAACCAGATTCTATTGTCCTGATTGTGACGTTGGACTTTGTGCAGTCCCATGTTTCAAAATTCACCATACCCGGGATGATTACTGAAGCAATGTGACTAGTAATATTGCACCCTTGTTTGGCCCAAAAAAAAATTTTGTGTTTTTGATTTGATTATATTATTGACTAAAATGTATTATTATTATATATATATTATTTGTTATTATGTATAGTTATTTATTATATTATAATTTATGATTTTGTGTTTCAAACTTTATCATACCCAGAATGTCTACTAGGCTCTGGTTTGGACAGATTTAAGTGAGTTATTCCTAAGAATTACAGGCCTACAATATAAAACACCAAATTTCCATGCAAAATAATTGTACTGCTTTCAGCATCTAAAATCCGACATAATCATACCACCAGGGAGGTTAAAAGAGTGAACAAAAGTCCTGGATATCTTAACTCCAATGTTAAAAGCAAAGGTTGAGGGATCATCATCAGCATTCAGACTTTATAAAGAATGGAACAAGAAATGTAAGGGTGCAATTAGGGCGGCTAAGATAGCGCACGAAAGACACATAGCAGACGAAAGCAAAAAAAGTCCCAAGAAATTCTTTAAGTATGTAAACAGTAAAAAAGGGAGGACAGACCATATTGGCTTCATGAAGAATGAAGAAGGACTGGCTGGTTACAAAGGATGGGGAGATGGCCAAGGTATTGAATTTATTCAGTGAAGGTTTTGAATTTATTCATGCTGCACCTAGAGAATGCTGTCCAGTTCTGGGCACCAGTCCTCAGGAAGGATGTACTGGAAATGGAGCGAGTACAAAAAAGTGCAATAAAGCTAATAAAGGGTCTGGAGGAAATTAGTTATGAGGAAAGGTTGGGGTGCTTATTCTCTCTGGAGAAGAGACGCTTGAGAGGGGATATGATTTCATTTTACAAATACCGTGCTGTTGACCCCACAATAGGGATAAAACTTTTTACCACTCATTAAAATTAGAAGAAAATAGGTTTAACCTTAAACTACATAGAGGGTTCTTTACTGTAAGAGTGGCAAGGATGTGTAATTCCCTTCCCCTCCCTATTAGATAAGCACCTGAACGACCACAACATACAGGGATATACAATGTAATACTGACATATAATCACACACATAGGTTGGACTTGAGGGTCTTTTTTCAACCTCACCTACTATGTAACTATGTCATTTCAGTGATTCCTTTCTACAAGCTGCTCAGAGGATTGCTTCCTTTACAGTGTAGGAGTGGACTCTGCACAGGACATCTCTTGGTTCTATTTGAGAGGGATTGCGAGCAGTAGGAATTCCGTGGACGCGATCTAGTTTGATTGCAGTATCTGGAGGGTTCTCCTATAGAGTATTAAAGATAGCAGTTACAGTGGAATGTAGGTCAGCTCCCATTATCGCTTCTGGTATTCCCCAGAGCTTTATATTATTGTGGCAGCTAGGGTTCTCCGCATTTTCCGCCTGCAGTTGTAGAGAAACAAGGCGCTTATGATGACCCAGCATTCTACTTTCTATTGCCTCCAAGCATGATGATGACTCTGTATGTTGAGATTCGAGGGTTTGCATCCTCTGATCCAATATCACTACTGTTCCTTTAACAGTCTCAATCTCCTCCCGTAAAACTCCTGTAAAGTGGCTGATCATTTGTTGTATATCCACCTTATTGGGGAGAGCCTGGAGGAGCTGTTTAATATCAATGTCCTTCTCCCCAAGAATGTCACCCTTACTTTAGTTTTTTTTGAGGATGGGAGAATACTTTGTTACTTTTTGACTGAGTGAGCGTATCCATATTAATCTGCCCTGGAATCAAGGTTGGATGTAACATACCTCCTTTGTCCACTGGAGCAAGCATCAGGAGTAGCAGTACTGATGCCTGGTCGGATGACACTGTAACCACCCCTTCAGTGCTGCCCTCTTGTTGGAAAGTCCCTGATCTTAGCGACAGCATGGCATTCGCATCATTCTGAACCGACTCTGGCGAAGGCAAGCGTGCAACATCGGCTGTGAGAGCTCTGGTGAGTACTCCGACTCTGGCGTTCCTGGCTGTGGCGCCTTATTTGAATCCCGGCTTGGACAAGCTGGGACTCTCCTTCCCGTAAGGTACCCTGTAATGTACGGGTGCTGAGGGGTACTGGTGGTGGGTCTCAAAGTCTTCCCCCGCTTTCATCTCCTCAGCATGGGGTGAGAGAGGTGAGGGAGGCCGATGGGAATGGGGTCTGCTGTAGGAGCTCTGTGGGAGTACGGAGCTCAGGACAAGCAGATCCTCACACCGCCATAGTTAGGCCATGCCCCTCCCCTCACCATTTTATTCTATAGGGCCTCTGCTGAAAAAATATATATAATGTTTGGGGGTTCTACATAATTTTTTTAGCAAAAAAACACATATTTTTACATGTAGGAGCGAAGTGGCAGAATTGGCACGGATGGCAAATGGTTAAAGTAGGATGGGTCTCAACAGAGGAAAAAAACTTACACTTAGAAGTTACTATGTTCATGGACAGTTTTTTTGTTATTTCTACCACAGACCATGTGAAACTTGCAAGGCTCTGACTTTTACTGATTTAGAAAATTATTTAAAATATTATTTTGAAGTGTTTCTGCAATATATTAAAATCATATTTGTGTTATAATACGGCTATAATAAAAGCCTAGACTGAATAAAAACATAACTGTGCAAATTCAAATCTTAATGGGTTTATTCTGCTTCTAAAGTTGTAAAATTAGGAGGCATATACCGTATTCTCTGTTCCGCATCCAAAAAATGAACCATTGTGAGCAAACCTGCAGGGAATCTGCAAATTAGACGTCTGTTTTGCTGCCAGATATTAAAGAGCAATTCACATTTTTCTTATAGTCATTTGTTGAAGTGTGACTTTTATCCTTTAGCTTCCAGGACTAGGTACTGCACAGTGGTGCTGATAAATGTCTTCTTTAAAATGAATAATCATTGCAGGAGGGGAAGCCCTAGGCAAGTCTTTTCTATTGTGATGCAAAATGAAAAGGCTCGACATAGAATTTTCTTTTTAGTATAGTATAATCACCCAAAGTACATTTCTAGGACTAAAGTACTAATCTGCAAACCATTTGTGCAAAGAATCTGCACTGCAAGGTTTGCTTAATATTTTTGTACAAAGAATTCAAGCAAATGAATGTGTTGAGAGGAAATTGGATAGTAAAGAGGTAAATGATGATCTTCGTTATCCTTATTTTATAAGTGAATGAGGGACTAGTAATTAAAGGGAATGTACACTGGTTTATATTTTTTGCATTATACATTATGGCCATGACTAAAATAAAATAATGGTAAACATATTTTTTATTAAGATCAATATGAAAAATCGCAATGCTTTTTAATTCAGCCAGTAGGTGGAGCTCTAGGCTGCATTATACATGATTTTTTTGTTGCTCCATACCACAGTGTTGTAAAAAGCCCAAACAACTTAGTGTAAGTTAACCCCAAAGTATTTTTTTATTTTATTTTACTTTTAAGCAGTGTCATAATTGTATTTTATAAAGCATTTATAACTTCATAGGCAATCTCTATTTGCCAGGCAAAGTTGTATGCATCTTTAGTAAAGGACTGCTGCTGCAAAAATTTAAATAAAATAAATAAATTAAGTGAACCTGTAACTAGGATAGGGACATTCACATATTCTTAACAATCAGTAAATATGCTTTTAACAGCAGAAGCACTGAAGCGACCCATTCAAGTCAATGTCAGCAGCTGATCCAAATCTGTCTCTCCCTCCCAGAGCAAATGATCTGTGTTTGCACTAGAGATTAGAAGGCTGGAAGGCTGCTGAGCTACTTCTGGGAGCAGAGTTGCTGAGAGGATGATTTGATTGGTTTTAGTTCTGAAGAATGATTTCTCCATATTGCCTGCAGCTACAGAGGTCAGTGAAAGCTTGTGCTTAAGCTCATTTACTGCTTGTTAAGAAAATGCAAATACTTGAATGTTTATTGCCTGGCAACAGGTTTTCTTTTAAGTAAATGTGCTTTCCTTATATAGTGCAAAACAGCATGTTTACTTAACAGTAGCCCCAACAGCTGCTAATCTTTAAAGAGAAGGTCCAACCTCCCCGCAAAAAAAATTTAAAGTCAGCAGCTACAAATACTGCAGTTGCTGACTTTTATTATATGGACACTTACCTGTCCAGGGAGCCCATGATGTCGGCACCCCAGTCGATCTTCGGATTGGCTATTAGGTGCAGCCACCGCCATTCCTATTAAGGGAACCCGACAGTGAAGCCTTTTGGCTTCACAGCCAGTTCCCTACTGTGCATGCGCAAAGTGAGCTTTCTAATTGGTCCAGCGGCAGAGGCAGGAGGAGGAGGCTGAATTTGCGAGAGATGGCACCTTGGCCCAGACTCCCAGGAGTGGGGAACGGTACCTGTCAAAAACAGGTATTCGTTCCCCCATCCCCCATGAAAGATGCCAAATGTGGCACCGGAGGTGGGAGGAGATGGATAAGCGGAATTTCCACTTTTGAGTGGAACTCTGCTTTAAGCTGGCCATACATGGGTCAGTTGTTTTTGTTCTGACCCAAGAACGGACTTGATTCCCCCGACCATACATTAGAGGTGGAATCCACTCCACTGTGTCAGTGTAGAAGCTCAGTTTAAGCACCAAGTTGTGACACTGATGAAGAACCTTTTGTAGCACAGTGTTGAGGTACAGAACTTCCTGTAATTGCTCACCATGGTGCTGTTGACATAACAAGCTATATAGAGTAAGGACTCTATGGGGTTGATTTACTAAATGCAAATAGACTGCATTTTTTTAAATACAGTTGCACTCTGTAAGTGCAGTTGCTCCAGAGCTTAGTAAATGAGCAGAAGCTCTGCTGACTTCCATCATCCAATCATGTGCAAGCAAAAATGCTGTTTTTTTTATTTTCAGTGCATGTGATTGGGTATTCTTTGCAAAGTTGAGCTTTATCTAATTTACTAAGCTCTGGTGCAACTGCACTTGCAGAGGGAAACTGCACTTTTCGAAGTGCACAGTCTATTTGCCTTTAGTAAATCAACCCCTATATGTAGATTACTGCCATAAACAACGAAAATGGAGTCTATTTCTGTGCACATGAGTCAGAGCTGTTTGTGTTCAGCCACTTGTACACATCAATGACAGGCTTTGGCTGTAGCTGGTAAATGCCCATCCAAGCATGTATATGCATATAGGCAGGGCCATCTTTAAGGCAGGACAAAAGGGGAAGCTGCTCTGGGCCCCATTATTGTTGTGGGGCCCAAAGCAGCTGGCTCATACTTTCCAACTATTCCAGTTTAAATTTCATTGTGCCTTGAAGTTTTAGTCCCATGTTGTGTCCCAATATCTCAGTGAGAAGTTCTGTTACTAATGCTTCCCAGCTCTGCCCTATTGCCTTGTACAGATGACTCACCTGCAGACCATGTGTTTACATGTAAATAACCTGCAAATAGTGGCGGCATAAATATGTAAATAGCTGCGGATCAGGGGCATTAATATGTTAATAGAGGCAACATTCATATGTATATCATGCCCCCTGAGGTCATATTCACCATCACTTCTGCTGAATGCTGCCCACTGGGGAGGTAAAGGGGCATGCTGGAAAGTCCTGCCTACAACTGTGGTCATTAAGCCTAACATCAGCCTGTTCTGCAAAGGTAAGCAAATTGGAGGTGGAACCTATTTTAAAGTTGCCACTACTACTTTTGGTGCATGTTAATACGCACATCTCAGCAGAAGCATGAGGGTGTCATTAACAATTAATGGCACTGCTGTGTATCTGTTAAAGGGCAGCACGCTTCTGTGGTGTCAGGAAAGCGATTTTGCATGCATTCCAGACACACACAAATGTGAACGCAGGCTAAATGTCTCAGTTACATTGGTGGTCAGTGTAAATCTTCTCATTACATTGGGGCTTGGTGTACAATCCTTTCATTTACACTAGTGGCCAGTCTGATGGTCCCCCTTACATTGGTGGTCAGTGTAAATCCCTCCTTACATTGGTGGTTACTGTGAATGCCTCTATTACATTAGTGGTCAGTGTAAATCCCCATTACATTAGTAGTCAGTGTAAATCCCCATTACATTAGTGGTCATTGTAAATCCTCATTACATTGGTCGGCAGTGTAGAAACTCATCTTTATATTGGTAATCGGTAAAAAATTCCAAACTTGCATTTGTGGTCAGTTTTGAATCCTCCCTTACATTGGTGCCCAGTGTAGAAATCCCTCTTTATTGGTTGTTGTTGTAAAATCCCCCATTACATTGGTTGTCAGTGTCGATTATTCATTACATTGGTGATCAGTGTACATTTCCCTTTACATTGGTGGCAAGGGCAGAATTGCCCTTACACAGGTAGTCAGTGTAAATCACCCTTTACATTGGTGGTCAGTGTAACTCCCTCCTAACATTTGTGGTTGGTGTAGAAGTGTCACCTTACATTGGTGGTCAGTACAAATCTCCTTAACAATGGTTGTCATTGTAAATTCCCCCTTATAGGGAGGCCATTGTATAGTCCCCCTTACACTGGTGGTTGGTGTAAATGCTCCTATTACATTGGTGTCAGTGTAGAAATCCCTTTTTTTATTGGTGGGTGGCGTAAAATCCCCCGTTTCATAGTGGTCAGTGCAAATCCCTCCTCACATTGGTGGTCATTGTAAATTCCCCATTACATTGGTGGTCAGTGTAGAATCCCCCACCATATACTTGCCAAGGATTCAGAATTTGCCACACTGTATTGCCTCCTAACTAATCCAATCCCCCACCACTGCCACTGATCCCATCAACCCTCCAGCAGTGCCACTGATCACACCCCCCCTCCCCCAGCATTGCCACCGATTCCAGGAGTCCTAGGATCCCTTACCTCCCCAGTCCATGGTGTGCAGGCAGTGAGGAGATGATGTGCGGTAACCTTTAGCAACCAATCAGTGAGCAGTAATGATGTGCACTAACCTCTTGCAACCAATCATTGAGTGGTAAGGATATGCAGTAACCTCTAGCAACCAATCAGTGAGCAGCAATAATCTGCAGTAACCTCTAGCAACCAATTAGTGAGTGGTAAGGATGTCCAGTAATCTCTAGCAACCAATCAACAAGCAGTAATCATGTGTTGTAACCTCTAGCAAATATTCAGTGAGCCATAATGTGTGCTGTAACCTCTAGCAGCCAGTCAGTGAGTGGTAATGATACACTGTAACCTCTGGAAACCAATTGCAATCACTGCCTAATCTGATTCATTAAACTGATTTTGAGTCTAGCTATTTATTGTATGTCTCAAAGCAGGTGGAGAGTGAAATTGCATGGAAGGGGGCAACAAAATGTTTTCCCAAGGTCCAATCAATTATAAAGATGATCCTGCATATAGGGATGGATGTGCACCCCTGGACGCAGACAGTTTGTGTCCATGGCTATTTATCTATCCCTGTAAGCATGTGAATGCTCCAAACTGTGGTTACCAATGTACAGCCTTATGCCGGCCATACACGGTTCGAATTCCAAAAGAATTTTCTTACAAAAATCGTATCTAAGAATTTTAGTACGAATTTTGCACCATTAGTGGGCTGCAGCAATGGCTGATTTTCGTGCAGCAATCAAATTTGAGGAATTGGACATGTTGGAAATTTTTTGAAAAACAAACGATTTTCTAATCAATGATGGGAGAATCGTGCGAGAAATGTAATAAGAAAAAAAATGCACATGTGCAAGGAAAGAAAATTTATGGAGAGAAAAGAAGATTCCGGCCACGAAAATTATTTTCTTTAGCAACATGAGGTGAAATTGAAGGCTTGGTCGGCCGAATTTCAAAAATCAATAGTGGCATCATCGGATTACAAAAAAAACGAACTTTCTGATTTTGAAAAGAAAATTAGTTTGAAATTCGACCATGTATGGCCTGCTTTAGTCTGTCAGTGATTTGTACAGGCTGCTTCCCACGTCTGTATGCAAACACCTGTGACTCCTGGTCACAGAGATATGCTCTTTCTTATGGTGTATGGCCCTCTGCACCTATGTGAATGAGCTCTAAGAAAACCTAAGTCATTTTCAAGTACCAGCCAAAAACAATAATTTTTACTCCACTACAGCATGCCAAACAAAGTGAGAATTCAAATAACACAATTCCCATACCTACTCATGTGAGAATAAACCATTTGCAGATTTGAGTTTCTTGTAATTTAATTGACAGTGCATAATGTTAATGACTTGGCATGCAAGCCCTGTGACTTATAGGATATAATATCAACTAAATCAATTTCGGTTTCTTAAGGGCATTAGTCTCAGCTCCTGAGTAAACATGATTTCTTTTCCATGGTACAGTGGGATCCCCGCAGTTTTACTTTGTGAATATAAATTCATTTTCATTCCAAACAAATGCCTACACTGACCGAAACATTTCCCACTGCATTCCCTTAGCTGAATATCTTCTCACGGCATGAAGACTGTTTAGGATAACGTATTAAATCTCTGCTCGGTGCACTCAACATTTAAAATGTATAATTCAGTTCATGATTATGTGTAAGTATATAGCAATAGTCAGTTAAAATGGAACATGACTGGTTTAGCCACAGATGCCTTTCTAATTATTTAATGTAGTGACATAGACACACACACTGAGGAGTTGAGAATCTTCACTCAAAACATTTTGTGAATATTCACTTCAATTATCCAATCATGTGAAAGACATCTGTACATGGCTGGATATTCAAGGTGAACAAGAATTTAAAGTGAATACTTACACAATTTTATTAGCGAAGATTCTCAGCCATTTTTACAGAACTAAACTTTTTGATCCTTCTGTCACAACACAGTAAGGTAAATTTACTAAAGGCAAATATACTGTGCACCAGAAGTGCACTGCAAGTGCAGTTGCTCTAAATCTGAGGGAAAGGTCTGAAATGAGGGAAGCTCTGATATGAGGGGAAGCGCTGCTGATTTCTATCACCCAATCATGTGCAAGCAAAAATGCATTTTTTTATTTTGCTTGCATGTCCCTCTCAGATCTAGAGCAAGTGCACTTCTGGGTGCATTTGCAGTGCACAGACTATTTAACTTTAGTAAATAAACCCCAATATCACATCAGCTATCCCTGAAACACACATAACATTCTGCAGAATGTAAAAAGTAGCAACTGGTTTTGTACCCACAGGGTGCTGTCGGCAAAACCTGAAAAAGTGCCATCTGTTTTAGGTCCCTGTTCAGTACAGTGTGTGTGTTTCTCTAAAATTATAATGCTAAATACCTTCTTTGCAGAGCCCTGCTGTGCAGACATGTGACCTCCCTCTGCCAGCTTGCATTTATCAGAGTGAAACCTCAGCCCCTCCGACTCTACTCACTTCCTCTCAGATCTAAAGCTACTTGCAGTGCACTTGTAGTGCAAAGTGGATTTGCCATTAGTAAATTAACCCCATTGGGTTTTTTCAAAATTGTCTTTTGTTTATAGAGCAAAAAATAAAAACCGCAGAGGTGATCAAATACCACCAAAAGAAAACTTTACTTGTGGGAAAAATTTTGTTTGGGTACAGCGCTGTATGACAGCGCAATTGTCAGTTAAAGCGACGCAGTGCCGTATTGCAAAAAATGGCCTGGTCATTGAGCAGCAAAATCTAATTTAGTTAATGCAGACTTCTCCTCCCTGTTATTCTAAGACACAGGCTGGAAGGGCTTGACACAGCCTGTGACTGGCAGAAATCTGCTCACACCATGTTATTTCCAAAAAAATTATAAAGATTTGATTACAAATATATATTTTTATGCCAATTTAAAACAGTTTATTGATATAATTGTATTTTTATTTATTTTTACTCTGTATTCCAAAGGCTTATTTTTATTTATTATTTGACCATGTGACCAGCAGTAGAAGACTAAAAGCTCCTCCTGCTTATGTTTCCCTGCAGACAGGCTGGGAAAGATCTGGGACAACTGTATATCGATTAGGAAAAGGACTTTTTTTTTTTTTTATTAAAATAATTACAGAACGATCATCCACTTACAGAAATAGAAGGGACAATGTAAATTAAACAGTGTGTGTTTAGTATCACTTTAAGGAGAAAAGCTATAATAAATAACCGCAGTCTGTCTGTCCACATCATAAAGTCAGCACATGTCACAATTTTCCATAGAAAACCAAGGCACGCAGCAAGTAAACACTGTACTGGCCCGAGGCAGAATTGACAGTGGTGCATAATATTTCTTCAAAATAGAGGTGCACTTTTTATGTGCTTTAATGCTACAGAGAACAGAGAGGCCAAACTCATTTTTCCACTAAGGTGTACTTATCCTTAAAGTTGCTACCCAAACTGTCCTTTAGATTTTTGCAGCGTACAGAGCCATTTAATGTGTCATATGCACAGGGATGCTGAAAGGACATATAACACCTAATCCTCACAACCTAAGCAAATCGTTTCTCATTCTTCCACCTTGAAACATGTTATTAAGAGAATAATACATGGTGGTGCTCCTTCTGCTCTCATCCTTAACAAAAGCTGTGAAGCTTTTGAAAGCAATTCCCTGAAAATTATTGCTGTTGTATGCAGCTCTGTTAAATGGAGGGGAAAATGATCTTTAAGACAGAATATGAGCTAATCATTTTGTATGAGACATGACAGAATGTATGTGCATTGGTTGTCACTGTAATAGGAACCTGTGCTGAATCAGTTTATTTTAGCATGAATATCTGCTTCTTTATTATACCAGGGGTCTCCAAACATTCTGAACAAAGGGCCGGTTTATTGTCCTTCAGACTCTTGGAGGGCCAGATTTTGGCCAGTGGGAGTGGAAATTTTCCTGGCATCAGTGGGAGTAAACATCTGGTATTAGGGGGAGGAATAGTGCCCCATCGTTGGTATCATAGGGAGGAATAGTGCCTCATTAGTGGTGTCAGTGGGAGAAATGGTGCTCCATTGTAGGTGTCAGATGGCAGAATAGGGTCTCGTAAGAATGGGAGAGATAGTGCCCCAAGGGCCCTATCTAAGGCACGCAAAGGTCCTTAGATAGGGCCGCAGTATGGAGACCACTGTTTTATACCATTATGCAGCCAGAATGTTACATGAAAACTAAGTTCTAGAAAGATAAAAAAAACAAATAAACAGTTTACAGTTTATAAAACATCAGAACTAAAGCACCCATGAGGATCTTTATGACTTTTCGACATCAGTGATTATAGCTTATTGTTACATGTTTAACTGCACCCAGGATTCTCACATGGCATTGTAACAGAGGTTGGACAACTGTGTACAGCACCAAATATGACATAGTAGATGTAGTCAACAATATCTATTTACCTTTATATTAAAATCTACAGTGATGATTTAAGCTCATTATAATGTCTCTGAAGCTAAGGGAACTGCAGGTTAAAAGAATACCTGAATTCTACCTAGTGCCCATTTTGACTGAAAGGTTGACCAGTGGAAAGGACTTGGCACCACGATTATAGGGTGCATGTTCCATGTTGCCTAAGTTATTACAGTGTCAATGTTCTACACGAGAATTGGAAAATCTGTGGATCGCTATGTGTTAAACTTAAAGTCACTTTCATTTGAAAAAAATAGAAAATGAAATAAAAATTTAGCATATACAATTGCGCATCAAGTCATACTGTAATTGAATGTTAATAAAAATGACCTTACCTTTTTAATGCAGCACTGTAATTTTCTGTACAATGCAATGCAATATTACTACCTGGAGGTGTTCTGTACACAAAGGCCTCATTCACATGGGATGACAATTATATGCATTAATATGTATTTATAGGGCATTTTTAAATGCCCTATAAATGCATGTAATGATTTTAAATAGTATAATGCACAATGTGCATTTACTAGCATTCAGGTGTATTTGGTTAAAGCAGAATGAAAGCCTTTGATTTGTTTCCCAAAACAGTTACATTTAAGGCATGCCATAAATGATCACAGTTGCCTGAGCTCTTGACCGAACTGTCAAGCCATCAAATGGCTGGTGTCATAACTGATCACATGTGCAGCACCATGGTAACTGCAACTCAAACGGTGGCTAAGATGGCAGTTTCCTTGGCGTAAAAGAAAGACGGGTTTAGTTCCACTTTAATCTGCATTTAAAAAAAATTTAAATCTGTTCATCCAGGGGCAGATTGAACACGCTGTACTTACCTAAGCGTGTGTAAATACCTATACATTTTAGCAAAGGAACTCTTGATCTGGAGAGTATAACGTTTGTTTATGCTCCCCAGATCCATTTTTCCTGCATTTACATAAAACAAGTCTACTTTATTTTTATAATGCAGGAGATTCACAGATTCAGATTTGATCTGTTTTGCAAGATAAATCAGGGGGTATTCTTTTTGACAGTAGCAGAGCTCAGTGGCACAGAACCTCTGCCAGACTTTATTGTGTCAAGGCACCATGGAAGTCACTGTTGCTCAGAAAGTGGGTCCTGGAAATGCAATCTTCATTTATTACTTCGAAAAGGTCAGATATATGAGTACAATTTTTTTATCCTACATGTAAGTCTTTTAACTAACAGTAAAATGTCGAGGTAGCTCAAAATATAAATATGTGGGAAACGTATGGCTTGCTTTTTATAGATTCTATAAAACATTAGGTTCAATTCATTAGATTCTACAGCATGTATTATTTGCCATAGAGGCCAATATTTATTTTGGCCAATATACTTTCACTGCTGAGAATAACAATCGTTCTTTAAATTAATGACCATTATTGCTCAGTCAATTAAGCCTACTTTGTGTTTGCCTTTGCCATTCATATATTGTTATCTAGTTGATATTCACCCATGCAGAATCTCCATCAACCACACAACATCCTCCCTGTCAGATTGTGGCCATTTGTAAATTTCCTGTTTCCCGTTACTGAAAAAGGTTACAAAGTCATGACACTGTGACCTGTTTTATTCCCTGTTCATCTCTGGAAACTTAGCTATTTTACCAGCAGTAACCAGCAAAAGTCAACAGATCATGACTATCTACACCTGAAATGTTTTCAGTCCTCTCTTGGGGATGCATTAACTGCAGATTAAAAATCAATCAAAATAAGTAGACATAATTAACTCCACATAAGCCTTTGAGCTGTATGCATTCTTTCCATCCTGTCAAAGGACCCCTTATGGTAAGTGGAAAACCATTCTAATCTTTAGCAATCTGTAATAATTATCACTGCGCACATGAGTAATCACTAACTGGTCCTACATAGCTCCTTCATGTGGTCATCTGACAGTCATTTGACTACTTTTTCTGCAATAAAAGTTCAAATGTTAAAAGTCAACCTGCATGGACAGCCATATTGCCTTTGCAGTTGCACATGGGACAGCATGACAAAAAGATGGCCCATCAAGGGACCAGGAACCCTACATGAGAGGGGCAGAGTAAAAGGAAGATCGGACAAAAGAAGACATTGTTTTAATACCTGTTTGATTGCCCTATTTATTTTAACCTTTTCTAAGAGAAATATTGGTGTTGCCATTGCTGATTTCTTCTGAAAGTGTGAGTTGCCTGTTATGCTTATCCTCTAGTACTTTATGATTCACTGACCTGGAGAAAATATGCGTATCAGGTAAATCCGAAACATTATTGACTTTAACTACTGAATTAAAAAGACCCCTTTACCAACTTTAAATTGCAATTAAAAGCATAATGAAATCAAGTATATTACATTTCTACTTAAGCCCCATACACACGGTCGGACAAAGTTGTCGGAAAATCTGATCATTCTGAACGTGGTGACGTTTGTTGCGTACAACGGGACTACGTAGAGGCTAGTAGCCAATAGCTTTGGTCTTGTAATGTGATCTGAGCATGCGTAGCACTTTGTCCGTCGGAATTCGCTACACGCGATCGGATTTGGTGTGATCGGACTTTGTTGTCAAAAAATCTATCCAGCAGGAGATAGGACTTTGTCCGTCGGACAATCCGATGCAAACTGTCCGATGGTGCCTACACACGGTCGGAATTTCCGACAACATTGTCCGATAGGACAGAATCCATCGGAAAATCCGACCGTGTGTATGGGGCTTTAGAGTGTTTTCCTTTCAATAAATGATTTTGTATTGCCTTGTAATGTGCCTCTAAACTTCCTAGGGAATTGACACTCCAGAAAGTGTCAGTTTCTTGTCACAGCCCCCTCCTCTCATGCATGTCATAGCTTTCTCCTCTTTGAGTGTCTAATTAAAATCAGTGCTGGACAAACCCATCTGACTGTCCCTTCACCTCCCTACATAACCTTTTATGTGGTAACTAAGGGAGGCATGAAGGAGAACACTGTATACAACTCTTCCTGAGGAAGGAGTAAGGCATAGTGATCAGTCAACAACACATAGTAACTGAGGAAGAGAGGAAGAAAAGAAAACAGGTGGTATGAGAGTATCCGATGTCCATCATCCAATCCTGAGGCAGAAAGAGAAGCCCATGTTACTATCCAAGCATAGTCAAGGAGGATATTCCATGATATGCCACAGCTCCCATACTTTATTATGTTTGTCAAGAGAGTCATTGAAGATGGCCGTTAAGTATATCATCCATTGGATATCTCGGATCCTAGCATGAAGCTCCATTAGAGAACGTTGTTTCCATTTAAATGTTACCATGAGAATATGTGACAACAGTCACTTTCGAAATTAGTAAGGGGTAAACACAAGAGATGTTTTAGGCGTGTTAAGGCACATATAATCTTATTGGCAAATTGTTTTTTAACAGAATGGTCTGGTGCCGGGGCCTCTTTAACGACTTAAGCTCCGCCCTATAGCAGTTTTACTGCAACAGGACAGCACCTCTGCGCTGGATCACGTATATATAGGAGGCACACATCCCCCTGTGATTATACACAGCGGAAGCCTGTTGGTGGGCACAGGCTCAATGTCCGCCGCCACCCGCAGATCATCAGGCAGAGAGGCAGAATGACAGTATGCCAATGTAAACAAGGCAGATCTCCATTCTGATCAGGGAACAAATTCCATCTCTTCCCCTACTAAAAACACCTCCCAAAGTGTAGTAAAACACTGGTTAGGCACACAGTTAACCCTTTGATCGCCCCAGATGTTAAGCCCTTTGCAGCTAGTGTCATTAGTACTGTGACAGTGCATATTTTTTAGCACTGATCACTGTTTTAGTGTCACTGGTCCCCAAAAAGTGTCAGAAGTGTCAGTGTCCGAATGTCCGTCGCAATATTGCAGTCCCACTATAATTCCCCATACACAAGGTCGGATATTCCGATGGAAAAAGTCTGATCGTATTATGTTGTCGGAAAATCCGATTGTGTGTGGCCTCTAGCGGGCTTTTTCCGTTGTAATTTCCGACGGAAAAAATTTTGTGCAGGATCTAAAATTTTCCGACAACAAAATCAGATCTGACTTTTTCCGATCGCGTGTACAGAATTTCCGACGCACAAATTGCCATGCATTCTCAGAAGAAATTTGGAGACAAAAGCTATTGGCTACTGGCCTCTACGTAGTCCCGTTGTACGTTTTCTACATCACCTCATTCGGAACGATCAGATTTTCCGACAACTTCGTACGACCGTGTGTGTGCAACACACGTTTCGGACAAAATCCGTCGGAAAAAATCTGATGGATTTTGTGATCGGAATTTCCTGACCGTGTGTACAAGGCATAAGACACGATTTACCGCCATTACTAGTAAAAAAAATGTAATAAATAAAAATATCCTATAGTTTGTAGATGCTATAGATTTTGCGCAAACCAATCAATATATGTTTATTGGGATTATTTTTACCAAATATATGTAGCAGAAAATAAAAAATAAAATAAGAAATAAGATTTTTAAATCATTTTTATTGGATATGTTTTTATTGGATATATATATTTATATAATTTATTTTTTTAATTGTCTGTCTTTTTTAGATTACAGCGCAAAAAATAAAAAAAGTCAAGGGTAATCAAATACCACCAAAAGAAAGCTCTATTTGTGGGTAAAAAGGGACATACATTTTATTTTGGTACAGCGTCGCACGACCTCACAATTGTCAGTTAAAGTAACACAGTATCATATCGCAGAAGGGGGTAAATCTTCTGGAGGTCAATTGGTTAAGAGAGCTAGCATGATATTTTAGCAAGCAACAATTTTACCATTTGAAAAGTCGGCAGTGGCAGATTTTTTTTAGGAAAGGTTCCCTAGCTTGCTGGGAAAAATCTCGGGCTTTATGAAAGCAACCAGGTGCACCAATCATTATTCATTTTCCCAGAGGTAAGACAACACTGGAGATGTCTGCCCACAGTGTTCTCTGCTACTTTTTCCATTTTGTTAAAAATGCACGCTTGGGCATGAACACCCATTTGTGACATAAACAGTCGGAACAATAATTGGAGAACAGTAAGATCATTTAGGTAGCGTTGCATAATTCTATATATTATACAAAAGTGACAAGCGTTCACAAAAGACATTCTCCAGCAGTACAGTTTGTTCAGTGTTGGATCTGTATCCAGGAATTCAAATGAATAGCTCTTTATGATATTTATTGAAGTGGAAGATCACAAAACACTTTTGCAGAAAATCTTAAGAATGAAAGTTTAAAATAATAAAATCGTCAAAGTGACTGACTGCCAGTCAAAATGTCAGCCTAATGATTTCATTATGCAACATATGTTGCTGGCAGTTTTATAAACATCTGTTCTATGTTTATAATTTCATTTATAAGTAAATTTAGTGCCTGTAAAAAAAAACATTCAAATTGATGGATCATCTTTTCAAAATAATTAGAAAGTAAGGCTTAATTTGCAGATCTAACACTGCAGCTAAGATTAGTTTTCCCTTGATGATGTAAAGATATGGATACAAAAACACTCTGTACAATTACAGAATGTAGCTTTGGGATCTCAGTGCTAATTCACTCTGTTTTTCTGAATGTAACTTTACAGGAAGTACTTGAATTAGCCGTAAAGAAAAAAGAAAGTTTGATGGTGCAAAGTGATTAGCTCCTTGTATTTTTGAGCTGTTTGTCTTTACTGCAAGAAAAACAGAGTTGCTTACTGGGAAAAAAAAATTAATTTTTCATATAAGGAACAAGCCCTGTGTTGAAAAAATGTCCCTTAACTTCTACAGGCAAAAAAAATTGGCATTGTCGTGAAAGTAAAGCTGCATATAAACTGACCAAATTTCATCCGAAAAGGACTTAAATCTGAGCCATGGGTGGCTCTGTAACACCATCCGTCTTGACAATATTTAATCGAGAAATCAAAACAGGCCAGGCAAAAAAAAATTGGCAAATTAGTTGCAGTCACTCTTTGGGTTTTGGGAACCACCCCCCAGTGTACCACTCAGTTTTTCAACTGACACTTATATAAAGATCTGACTGCTTTTTACATTCTTACTTGCTGTTTTACTAGGAAGACTGGTTTTCCTACACTCTCACCACAATATTGCAGCACTCCCCTCAATCAGCTAAACTAGCTATCTTAACCCCTTGGTGCCGACGTAACACAAATATGCGGCCCCACTTCACTGGACTTTTTGTCGTGGGGCCACATATGTCTGAAATAAAATCCTCATACATTAATAACATGATTCCCAATCCTAATAGATGGAAAAGACTAATGTGACAGACCTAGCCAGGACACAGGCTTTTTGAGAGGACTAAATGCAAGCCTCCTGCCAACCGATTATGGGCCCTGGATTTTAAGGGGCACAGGGTGAAGGAGAAACCCCAACCCCAGTCAGATTCAATGCTGTATACATGTGTCATGAACTCAAGATGTTAATTGAGAGGGCTGATCACATTGTCCTATGTACAATGTAGTAGATGGTCCGTCTGTTACTGGTGGTCTCCTGCTATTGTGATACAATGTTGTGTGGTTGTAATTATGATAATTTATAATCAACTGTGTTTAGCTCGGTGACAACAAGTCTGGCCTGTAGTGAAATCCTGAGTCACATCGGCTGCTTAAAGGGATTAGTTAATTAGTTTATGTTAAGTTGTTACAAGTGAATTGTTAGAGTAATATGAGCAGGAGGGGGGATCTCCTCTTCTACTGTATATAAATGTCAGTTTGGTTTTGTAATAAATCAGTCCATGTTGCCACTAAGCAAGTGTCGTCTCGTTTGGTGCTTGGGAGCGGTTGGAATATCTGATATCTATATCCAGACTGGGAGGAAGTGATATATGACGAACGCACTCAAGAGGAGTGTAGGGACGTTCCGTCACATTGTTGGCAAGCAGTGGGATGCTTCCTGCAGTCTGGGACATCCAAACCTCCACCTGAATCCAAGGTCCAGATAGCAGGAGAGGAGGAGAGGTACAGATACCAGCTGCCATGGAAGACGAATTCAGAAGGAGGTTGCGAGAGATGCAGCTAAAGCACAGAGGACCAGTATCAGAGCAGGTCCTGCTGGGATGGTTTGATTCTATTGGCTGCGAACTCTGGAAGGAAGCGCTAGCCTGTGAGCGGCGTCACCAGGGAAAAGTTCTCCCCTCCAACCAGGAAAGGTATTGGTCGCAGTATGGATTGCGGGTGCTGTTTTTGGGAGAGAAACCGCACAAGGAGCAGACAGCTGAAGTAAGCAGGCTGATCTGGGCAGAGATGAAGCTGGATGAGAGTTACGGTGGCATGTATCCCAAGCATGCCCTTGGATAGCAGATGACAGCCCAACAGAAGGCTTAAGCTACGGCGGCCTGGGGCTGTTGTATGTGAAGCTGACAGGGGACTCTAACTTTGGGAGTGATTTGGAGTGGCGGTTGGATGAAATCATGGATTTCTGAAAAGGGCTACTGAACATCTCGGAAGTGCACTGGAAGATTTGGAGTTTCTGGCCGTTCAGTAATGGGAGCTGGAGATCGCCTACAGACGGCTGCTAGACACTGCTCAGTGCCAGGGCTGGGCTCCCTTTGCCTGGGACTATAAGGAAATACCAGTGGACAACTCTGAAATCCTGTCTGAAGAGTCAGCAATGTGGCAGAGTAACAGTGTGCTTTGCCAACCTGCCCCTGCAGCTATGGATGCGGAGGTCTTATGGCGGATGCAGCAAGTGCTGACTGACCTTGATGATCCTGTTTCTGCATGGGATGATCTTGGATGGAGGAATGTGCCTGTCCAGCAGCATGCCAGAGAATCGGCAGTGGAAAATCTGGAGATTTCCATCCCCAAAGCTGAAGTTTTGACAACAGGGCAGAGCTCTGCTAACCTCTGCCCAGCACCGATGGCATCTTCTAGGTTCCACGGACAGATGATGAACCTCTATCCCCAGACATCAGTTGTAGAGACAGGGGATTTAATAGACTTTTCTGCTGAGGAAAAACAACCTGATGAGCCTTCATCAGAAGAGCTGGTATTAGGGCCAAACTTCACTGAGCTCTGCCCAGCACCAACAGCAGTATCTGTGGAGTTCCAGGAAGCCGGGGCAGTTGGCCACTCTCTCCGGCGACAAGCTGATGTAGTGAAGCTGCTACTCCCAGCTGAATCACTGGCAACAGGGCAGAGCACCGCTGGCCTCTGCCTAGCACCTACAGTGTCTTTACAGCTTCAAGAAGCTGGGGCAATCGGTCACACTGTCCAGCAGCAGACGGCGCCCCAGAATGATAACACCAACCCAGCTAAAGTGCTGGCAACCGGACAGAGGGTCCAAGACCTCTGCCCCACACTTGTGGCAGTTCTGGAGGCCCAGGGTGAGGAGGTGGTGGTCACTCCCGAGCAGCAGCTCAGGACCCAAGGAGAGGATGCAATCTGCACTTCACAACTGCAGCTTGAGCTGATATCGGTGGATGGGACTTAAGTCCCCACTTGTATACTCCAGGGATGCTGGGCGGTTGGCCCAGATCCCCAACAGCATGATGGAGTGAGCCCAGTCACCCTGTCTTCTCTCCAGCGGCTGAAAAGACTCCAGGGAGAAGGGCCAGTCCAGGCCTCTCCCCAGCGGCGAATATGTTCTCTGAGAGAGGCAGAGGTTGGCTGGGTGAGTAGTGCTCTGTTTGAAACTATTTGTTTGGGGTACTGTGTGGGTACCAGCATTAGGGGACTTGAACTATGGACTAACTTCGGAGTCAACCCGTCTGGGGTCTCCTCCTGTGTTAGTCTCCTGCCGAAAGGGTAGAAATATGACAGACCTAGCCAGGACACAGGCTTTTTGAGAGGACTAAATGCGAGCCTCCTGCCAACCGATTATGGGCCCTGGATTTTAAGGGGCACAGGTTGAAGGAGAAACCCCAACCCCAGTCAGATTCAATGCTGTATATATGTGTCATGAACTCAAGATGTTAATTGAGAGGGCTGATCACATTGTCCTCTGTACAATGTAGTAGACGGTCCATCTGTTACTGGTGGTCTCCTGCTATTGTGATACAATGTCGTGTGGTTGTAATTATGATCATTTATAATCAACTGTGTTTAGCTCGGTGACAACAAGTCTGGCCTGTAGTGAAATCCTGAGTCACATCGGCTGCTTAAAGGGATTAGTTAATTAGTTTATGTTAAGTTGTTACAAGTGAATTGTTAGAGTAATATGAGCAGGAGGGGGGATCTCCTCTTCTACTGTATATAAATGTCAGTTTGGTTTTGTAATAAATCAGTCCATGTTAGCACTAAGCAAGTGTCGTCTCGTTTGGTGCTTGGGAGCGGTTGGAATATCTGATATCTATATCCAGACTGGGAGGAAGTGATATATGACGAACGCACTCAAGAGGAGTGTAGGGACGTTCCGTCACAACTAATATTTAAAAGATGGTATAAAATCAGTATGAAAATGTATATAAAAAGCTCAAAACCCCATAAATATATAAAAACCTAACAATACCTATTATAATGGGACTTTAATAAAAAAAAAATACTTAATAAAATACATAAACATAAATATGTGTAAAAATACCCTGAAAATTAAGCTGTTATTAGAACCTGGAACAGTACACTCAATGTATACGGGACAATAAAAACAGGCATGTTCTATAAAAATACCTCAAGGGCTCTTTAAAGCCCCATAAATCACTGATGAAGCAATTTAAATCAAAATCAAAAGTGGCTGTAAACCTTTACATATGCCCAGTGAAGTAACTGGCCTCAGGTGATACACAGAGATGAAACAAATCCCACTGGATATATTGTATCTGTTTATCTGCAGTCTTCTCTACAATCATTCAAAGTCCCGCATTTAGAAAGCTTGTCTGAGCTGTCAGAAAAAGCAGCGGAGAACTGAAATTACACACTGCATAGCTCAGTGAGGAGAACTCTGAGAGTTGATTGGAGGGAGGGGACACACTCCCCTTCAAACAGAACACATGAACAGAGCTGAGGCTGTCAATCAGCTGAAGATCCCTCCCCTGTCACCTTGTTTCTCTCAGTGTCAGGAAAACTTGTCAGAAGTGATAAATGCTGATAGCAGATGAATGAATTGATACAACTACACACTATAGAGAGTGCTTGTTCACATTTCATACCTGAAGTTTACAAACACTTTAGGCCCTGAGGGTGCTAATACCTTTGCTTTATAGAGACAACTTTCTGCTCAGTTCCACTCTCCAATGCCTACTAACCCATTGCTACACCTCTTGCAACTTACAATCACAAGGTGTAGTCAATTACTTCACAGAAATTACAAAGACTATTCAGCACATGCACCTCCTGGCTGGTCTCCTTTTCAATAAGTCTGCCAAAGCAATGTGGCTTCTTCCTGCTCTTCTATAGACTGATTACCCATACTATTGCCCATACAGAAATTACAAAGAAAATTCAGCACATGCACCTCCTGGCTGGTCTCCTTTTCATTAACCACTTGCCGACCGGCGCACGACGATATACGTCGGCAGAATGGCACGGACAGGCAGGAGGGCGTATATATAAGTCCCTCCTTTAAGCCTGTCCGTGCCATCGGGAGCGCGCCGGGAGCGGGGGGCGCTCCCGCGCCGGTCGGGACCCCCGTGAGTCCGGTCGCGGTCCCCGCGGACTTGATCGCCGCGGGGACCCCCGCGATCGTCTCACGGGAAGGCTGAACGGGGAGATGCCGAGATAAACAGCATCTCCCCGTTCTACCTAGCAACTAGTGATGCCGATCTCTGCTCCTTGTGATTGGAGCAGAGATCAGCATTCACTAGCTGACAGCCACGCCCCCCCACAGTAAGAAACACATCCCTAGGCATACTTAACCCCTACACTGCCCCCTTGTGGTTAACCCCTTCACTGCCAGTGCCATTTATATAGGAATCAATGCATTTAAATAGCATTGATTGCTGTATAAATGACAATGGTCCCAAAAATGTGTCAAAAATGTCCGATGTGTCCGCCATAATGTCGCAGTCACAAAAAAATCGCAGATCGCCGCCATTACTAATAAAAAAAAATTATTAATAAAAATGCTATAAAACTATCCCCTATCTTGTAAACGTTATAACTTCTGCGCAAACCGATCAATAATCGCTTATTGCGATTTTTTACCAAAAATATGTAGAAGAATACGTATCGGCCTAAACTGAGGAAAAAAATGTTTTTTTATATATTTTTTGGGGATATTTATTATAGCAAAAAGTAAAAAAATAATGCATTTTTTTCAAAATTGTCGCTCTATTTTTGTTTATAGCGCAAAAAAAAAAGCGCAGGGGTGATCAAATACCACCAAAAGAAAGCTCTATTTGTGGGAAAAAAAGGACGCCAATTTTGTTTGGAAGCCACGTTGCACGACCGCGCAATTGTCAGTTAAAGCGACGCAGTGCCGAATCGCAAAAAGGGGCCTGGTCCTTTGGCTGCAAATTGGTCCGGTCTGAAAGTGGTTAAGTCTGCCAAAGCATGGTGGCTTCTTCCAGCTCCCCCAATAGACCTGTTACCCATGCTACCTATACTCTATAATCTGTCATGTAAGGTAATTCTCTCTTAGTATGATGATAGGGAACCGCATCTTAGAAATGGTTCCCATTCCTCATCCAGCAACTTCTTTCATTTGAATTCTAAAAACATCTCGCCCATGGTACCCAGCAGGTCTTGGTTATGCCTTTTATATCCTCTAACACCTTGGCTTCACACTTCTTGTGCACTCTCTTTTGCAAAAGGTTGCCCTTTTTCATCCCCATTGTGACTTATTGTGCCCCTCTGGAGCCTTGGGTGCTCTTGCCCACACAGAGCCCTCCCCTTCTGCTCAAATGGTTACTCCCTTATAAGGGTCATTTGACTTAAATGTTCTTAACCCCTGGTTCTGCCTTGGCTCCCCATGTCTTCTACCTAGGGACCTCTTCCTTTTGTTACGCTACATAGTGACAAAATATCCTAGAAGCCAGTCTTTGTTGCTTCCCTCTGGCTCTTTTATCAACTTCTGTGGGAATATCATTCTCCCTTCCTATGTCCTGTCTTGATGGCATATTACACACTTACAGGAATGCCATCTATGTCTGCCTGCCATGTATTTCATTGACAATTGGCCCCCTTTTGTTTCTCACAAGTCGGTCCCTCTGTGGGATTCTTCCCTGCTTTTTCACCGCTGGGTGGCTATTATGTCTTTCTTTCAAGGCTTCTGCTTTTATCTTATTCTACATGCACCCATTTCCCCAAGAAGCCTTTGCTGGTCCCTGCTTTAGCTACAATGTGCATTTGCTGTCATCTGTCTGGGTTTGTTTACCCTTCTTCTTCGCGTGGGTCTGTTGCTGAAATGTTGGTTGCTTTGTTGTCCACCCCTTGATTTATTGGTTGGAGATGTCCTATGACTGTGTTCTATACCATAAGGATAATATAATATCAATTTTTGCATACCTATATCCATACCTTGCAGTGAAGTTACTGCTCACTAAATAAAAAACTGGAGCCTCATGGTGATGGGAATGTCCAATCACCTGGTAGTGGCATATTATCCATGATCTAAGAATTAGAATATACAGGTATGTCAAAATTCCTATTTTCTGGATAAAGTGGAGTGGCATATAAATATGCCCTTGAGAATAAATAGTGTCTGCATTTGCTAATTGTGAATTATTGGGCTCTCACTTTTTGGGCTGAATCATATATTTCTAGACTATGTTCCACAGAAGTGGACTTCACTTAATCTTTACTTGACAACAAAGCTGAAAATAAATTATTTGGAGCCTGATTTAGAACTGTGCATATACAGAAGTCCCAACATTGTCAGCTATAATAGTTGTATACGGCTAACTGAAATTTTATAGGAAATGCCAGCATAAAAACATTTTAAAGAACTAGTCAAGGAAACAAACCAAAAGCTAATTTGTGTGTGCATTGTACATTCTATAGCAGATTATTGTAAACGGAAATACACAGAAAACCACAAGAGACTGTTGGTGTTTATTATATAATCAGTATTATATTAATTAAATCCAATTCAAATGCATAAACCTTAGAGGCAGCAGTGTCTAGTATATAACATTAAATTAGATCTCAAGGGAGAGCTGAAAAACTAGATTCATATGGATCACACAGCTAAATACTGTAAACTAAATACCTAAAGGTGAAAAAGAATAGCTTGAGTGGGTGGGTGTTGTCATCTCAGAATTGTCAAACCAAAGCTTAAATTAACTTACAGTAAGCACTGCTGTTTAACCCTTACAGCACTGCCATAAATACTACGGCATCATAGTTATAGGATGTAAACAATAAAAAATATGTAGCGCCACTATAAAAAGTGTACAAAGTGCAACTTATAACATAACACAACACTGCAAAAATCAATCAGCATATTATCTTTGATTCATTTGCTTATCGATTTTTGCACATTGATTTGTTTTATTTTAAGTTGCACTTTGTACACTTTTTATAGTGGCGCTACACATTTTTTTATGGGTTGTGTATACATGTCGTATGCATGTCACATGCTTGTATACCCTTGTCGGTCCCAGTTTTCCCAGCCACTCTGTCCCACTCAGTTCCATCTCTCATTTCAATTACTTGTCACATGCCTTCTGAAAAAATGCCGCTAGAAGATAATTATACATGCCCATTGGCCGCTCTGTGTTTGCCAGTGCAAGGGGATTGCGGTCACATGACTGCATAAAAAAAGGTGATTTTAAGCTTTTGGACATATCAAAAATGTTAAAATGTTTGTAAAGGGTCACTTTTTTTTCAAAATAGCAAACATTTCATGCTTACGTGCTCTTTACAAACAGTGCCCACCAGTGCTGCCTATCAGTGCCCACCAGTGCTGCCAAGCAGTGCCCACCAGTACTGCCTATCAGTGCCCATCAGTGCTGCCAATTAGTGCCAACCAGTGCTGCCAATCAGTGTCCATTAGTGCCTCCTCATCAGTGTCACATAATAGTGCTGCCTATCAGTGCCGCCTACCAGTACCCATCAGTGCAGCCTATCAATGCTCATCAGTGCCACCTATCAGTGCCCATCAGTTCCGCCTTTCAGTGCCCTTCAGTGCTGTCCATCAGTGCCCATTAGTGCCACCTATCAATGCCCATCAGTGGCATCTATCAGTGTAGCCTCATCAGTGCCTCCTCATCAGTGGCCACTAGTACCACCTCATCAGTGCAGCCTATCAGTGCCGCCTCATCAGTGCCCATCAGTGCAGACTATTAGTGCCCATCAGTGCAGCCTCATCAGCGCACATTAATGAAGGAGAAAAATGACCTTGTCTCAAAATTTTATAACAAAATATGAAAAGCTTTTTTTTTTATTAAGGTCTATTTTTGTTTATTTAGCAAAAAATAAAAAACCCAGTCGTGATTAAATACCACCAAAAGAATCTCTATTTGCGTGACATTTTTTTTAAATTTGGGTGCGATGTTGCATAACTGTGCAATTGTCATTCAAAGTGTGACAGCGCTAAAAGATGAAAATTAGTCTGGGCAGGAAGGGGGTAAAAGGGCTCAGTAGGCCAGTGGTTAAAGATTGCTTATGGTTGTGGTGGCCCATTCAAGGCATTAAGGCTTTACCACCTTTTTTTGCATTATCTTCCCAACAGGTCTCATATGGCAAAGAAAAAAAAACTGAATGGGATTTCAACCTTTGCTTTCCCATCAATTAACAAAAAGTTTTGGATATAGATACGCTATAAACCAACAATTATTTATCAGGCTATTTCTAGGACTGTTGCTTGATAGATATGTTTTGCACTTTTTTCAGTGTTGATTACTGGCCATATTGGTAATACATGTTTATCATACAGAATTGTAGGATTAAAAGCATATTGGTAGATTACATTTTTATGGGGGAAAAATTAACAATTCTGGAATATCAGTATGTTTTTTTCAGTTTGAGCTGCTTTAAAATCGAGAGTTAGGTGTTAAAGTTAAGATTACATTTACATTTTGGGCTAAGGTTAGGGGTAATGGTTAGGCAGGGGTTTAAAGGAAAACTATAGTAAGTTTGGGTTCAAAGTGGTTCTAATTCTAGAAATTAACTTTATTAAAGTTTTTTTTTTAAGTTCATCATTTTTTAAACTGGTTAATTCATTTTTTTAAAACCGTTATTAAATTCAAAAACATAAATGTAATATATTACAATTTACCAATCCTGAAATGTGGTGGTTGCATTAGTTTTCTTTTTTTAGGCTTTTCTCCTTTTATTTTCACCTGGTGATCCTTCCTGTAACACTGGCTGTCTAAGCCCCCGTACACACGGTCGGAAATTCCGACCACAAAATCCGTCCTTTTTTTTCCGAAACTGGTGTTGCATACACACGGTCGGACAAAGTTGTCGGAAAATCTGATTGTTCTGAACGTGGTGATGTTCGATGCGTACGACGGAACTACGTATAGGCTAGTAGCTAATAGCTTTGATCTCGTAATTTGATCTGAGCATGTGTGGCACTTTGTCCGTCGGAATTCTCGACACATGATCGGAAAAAGTCTGATTGGATTTTGTTGTCGGAAAATTCAGACGGAAAAAGTCCGCTAGAGCCCACACACGATCGGATTTTCCGACAACATGATCCCATCGGACTTTTTCCAAAGGAATATCCGACCGTGTGTACGGGGCATTAGGGTGTTTCCACCCTGGATGTACTAGCAGATTTTGATGGACTCCACTAACAAATTAAAGCTAGACGCCAGCTGGACCTTTTTTTTTTTTAGTTTGGGAGAGGGGGATACAAATTTTACATAAATGAAATATGTGAACCATTGTAAGAATCCATGTCAGAGATAAATGAAATCAAAGAAAAAATGAAATGAAAAAAGAAATTGAAGCCACCACATCTATGAATTGGTAAGCTGCAATATATAAAATTTTTGTTTTTAGGTTTTATACTGCTTTAACCACTTCAGCCCTGGGCCTCTTTTTTACACTTGTTTAGAAGTTAAAATCATTTTGTTTTTTTTTTGCTAGAAAATTACTTAGAACCCCCAAACACTATATATTTTTTTCTAACAACCTAGAGAATAAAATTGCGGTCATTGCAATACTTTCTGTCACACCGTATTTGCGCAGCGGTCTTACAAGCGCACTTTTTTTGGAAAAAATACACTTTTTTGAATTAAAATATATAACAACAGTAAAGTTAGCCCAAATTTTTTTTATCTTGTGAAAGATAATGTTAAGCCGAGTAAATTGATACCCAACATGTCATGCTTCAAAATTGTGCCCGCTCGTGGAATGGGGACAAACTTTCACCCTTAAAAATCTCCATAGGCAATGTTTAAAAATGTCTACGGGTTACCAGCTTTAAGTTACAGAGGTGATCTAGGGCTAAAATTATTGCTCCCGCTCTAACAATCGCGGCGATACCTCACATGTGTGGTTTGAACACCGTTTTCATATGCGGGCGCTACTCACGTATGCATTCACTTCTGCACGCGAGCTCGGCAGGATGCTTTAAAAAAATCTTTTTTTTTTCTTATTTATTTTACTTTTCATTTTTTATTTTGACACTGTTTTAAAAAAAATAAATGTTGGGTCACTTTTATTCCTATTACAAGGAATGTAAACATTCCTTGTAATAGAAAAAAAGCATAGCAGGACCTCTTAAATATGAGACCTGTGGTCAAAAAGACCTCAGATCTCATATTTACACTAAAATGCAATAAAAAAAAAAAGTCACTTGAAAAAAAATAAAATAAAACTTTTCTCCAAGGGACGTTTGACGTTGCTTCCGCCCTCCCACGCCATGGTGCCAAGCAGGGGCCATCTTCCCCTCAGTCGGCAGCCAGGCATCCACGGGAGAAGACGCAACCGTCTCCACTGCATGGTGGGCACCTCTCCCGGCGCGATAAAAATTATCTTGTGGCAAATCCGTTGCGGAGACCACTTTTACCTCAAAGCGAAACGCACAGCTTTCCCGAAAATACCGGGGTTATGGCAGCTAGCTGCTGTCATAACCACAGTATTTAGCATCAAAGTACTGATGTACGGGTACGTCGTTTTGCGTGAAGTGGTTAAAGCATAATTCAATTTGAAATTTGAGAACAGATCTCTACGTTTGTTATTTGTTACCATTCACACAGCAAGCATAGTTTTAAAAAAAAAACTTACCTTTTAGATGTTTCTCAGGAGAAGGCGTCATAGCTAACTGCAAGGTTTTTTGATCAGTGTCAGGGTATGTCTATCCTATGTCTGCCCTCCTTAACATACCATATTAACAAGAAGCCCAGCCTCTACACCTTAAACCTTTGTTAGCACCTTTGTTTGAGGCTGGGTTCACACTATTGCGAATTGGATGCGGGTTTCCCACACAGCAGGAGATTGTGACCGTCCCTCTATGGAGCCGGTTGACACATCTCCGCAACGGCTTCGGTGCGAATTGCACAAGAGTCCTGTGTGTCCTGTGGGTCTTTTGGTCCGTTTCAGGTCCAAATTCTGCCCAAAACTCGGGCTGAAATCGGACCCGAAACGGTGAATGGAGACACACCGGACTCCTGCTGTGAGCTACTGCATTCTCTAGTGTAAACCCAGCCTAAATCTAGTTACAATCGATAATAAATATCTGCCTTCACAGTACAGATAGGGTTAATTATGAAAAACACAGCTGCCAAGCCCCCTCATAAACAAAAAGAACTATGTAGGATTTTCCTTGCTATAGGGTCCAAAATACAGCATTTAAAAATGTAAGATGTAAATTTTAAGTAATGCTATGTAAATGGGAACATGTAGCAAATTGGTCGTTATACCAATTTGGCTGCAAAAGTGGAAATACACTTTAATTTTCTACTTTTCACACTGGTTTTGTTATTATCTTTTACAGTTTGTATGAAAAATGTATTTAACAAATAAACATTTTACACTGGTATCATCTGTGACATCAGCTGACGATGGGCTTTAAGACCCCTTTCACACTTATATGACTTGTCCCACGATATGGGACTGCAAAGTAGCATGACAAGTCGTTCCCCATGATTTCCAATGACAGCCATTCATATTAGTACGACTTCAAGTCATTACGACTTCAAAGTAGTCCCTGCACTACTTTGGTCCGATTTTGATGCCACTTACACAGGCATTCCTTGAAATCGCGGTAAAATCGCGGCAACATCGTGGCAAAAATCGCGGTCGCGAATTGTGGCAAAATCACGGTAAAATCGCACAGCTTTTTTTTAAGTGATCACGTGATCTCTGTTCTCAGCTGCATATGAGACTTAGCGAGCTGGGAGTGGAGAACCAGCAGTAAACTGATCTTCCCAGTTAATGGCTGTGCAGGGGGTTTGCCAGCACAAGCCTAATCATTGGGGGACCATGTTGAGATGGATGTGCTCTCATGCCTAGCGTGGTCCATTTGAAACAGGAAAAGAGGGGGGCTCCCAGGATCTCCAGCTATATCACACTATTTTAACACAAATACATGGCAGACACATATCAGGAATATGAAATGTTGGGGTAACATACTCTTTAATGAAAAGAAAACATAATATTGAATTACATTGTATCAGAAGAGGAGCGGCACGCAGTTATACAGAGACACAAGCACAGCTGAGGATAACAACACTGAATGTAGTGTACCACGCTGTTATCTTCAGCTGTTCCTATGCCTCTGTAACTGCATGTCGTTCATCTTCTGATACAATGTAAGTGGATACTATCTTTTGTTTTTCATTAAAGTTGCAAGACTCTGACATTTCCTTGCGCCCTTGTCTTTCTTTCGTGTTGTTGATCTGTCTGGATTCTCCCTGATACTGGTTGCAAGGTGCTACGGGTGGTGTTATCCCTTTAGTTGCCAAAAGATCTTTATTCCTGTTTGGTCCATAATGTACATGGTTGGATTCTTCAGCTGTGTGGTTAATAAAAACCTACACACGGACCAATGACTCCTCTAGACGACAACCCAGAATTTCGACCAGACCTAACCGCACACAATCCAACGATAGACCCACTTAGACCTCGACCCAGAGCACAACAATTCTTCCACAACGAGCAACTCCTGTCCTACCAAGCTATGATCTCTAAATTCCCAGAATACCACATTCCTTTCTATAAATATCTACAAATCCGTCACTTCTTTCTAAACTCTAAACCCAACACACTCTGGCATCGGGAAATCACACCTTTTGAATTCATTTGCAACAGCGAAGAACCCCAACGACACTCGTATGTATGCTTAATCTCGTATGTTTATGCGCTCCTCTTCTCGACACACAAAGAAGACAAAATGGTCCGACAGTGGGAATCAGACCTAAATTTAGACCTAACCACTGAAGATTGGGGGCACATATACAGTCATATCTACAAGGGCTCCATCAACGTCTCCACACAGGAAAGCAGATATAAGATATTCTCAAAATGGTATAGGACACCTGACAAGATTCACAAATTTCACCCTAGTCTCCCCGGTTATGCTGGAGATGCAACTTGGCACATGGCACACTACTCCACATCTGGTTGGAGTGCCCGCTCATACAACCATTTTGGGTGGAAATCCACTGCCTAATCACCCAAATTACAACATATACCCCCGACTTCACTCCCGCTCAATTCCTACTACATTACACCTCCATCTCAAGGTCAGTCTATAAAAAATCCCTCGTACTCCACCTCATTAATGCGGCCAATCAATGTATCCCGGTACACTGGAGAAGTACCTCTCCTCCTACGGTTACAGAATGGATTCAGCGGGTTGACAGAACGAACGAAATGGAAAACCTCATACACCAATCCAGAAACAATCCAACAAAATATAGGGAGACCTGGGCATGCTGGTCTCACTTTAGAGAATCAGCGGAAGCGACCACTTCAACTACCACCTCATCTTAAACGACCTGGAGTAACTCGTAGCTAACATTGATAACCACACCATAGACCTCCGCCTCCCTACCCTTTCCCTCATACCCGTCTCCTCCATTAACAATTTTCTTCATACTCAGTATGTTAAAAAAAAAAAACTCTTATGATCAACACTCTAAGCAAACGCCCTCGCAGCTTTTACAGAGAGGCACACACCATTGGAGGGCAATCAGAGACAATCCCCATCCCACAAACCGAGGCATTTTAAAAGCCTGGGACCCTTCTACCTATAGATTGGGCCCATCCACACAATACGACATACCGACCTTACTAGCACCATTGTTACACATGTGTTCACCCCCCCCCCCCCCGGGCACAGTCAGAGCCCTTTAGGGGTGACCGGGGGCGGGTGTGGATACTGTCGGTGTACATATATACTTCAAGCCGAGCTCCCCACACGCACATACTCCTACCTCCTGATAAGGAGAACTATAGAATACCTCTTATCCATATCATTCTTGACCATGATTCCCACATAGAGATATAGACAAACTTGTTTGAGATGGATCAAGTCAATTGCATATTTCAAGGAAAATGATAAGAGGTAGACCTACAACGATCCCAAAGATCCCACTGTTTCTTGCAATGTACACATCACATTGGCTGTGTTTGATAACTTTATATTGTATGATATTGTTGTGATTACTGTAAACCTGTAAAAATTAAATAAAATCTTTTTGAAAAAAAAAAAAACGCAGAGGTGATCAAATACCACCAAAAGAAAGCTCTAAATGTGGGGAAAAAAGGACATGCATTTTGTTTGAGTACAACGTTTCACGACCGCGCAATTGTCAGTTATCACAAAAACGTATCGCAAAAAACGTCCTGAAAGTTTTTTTATCTGCATGCATTCTATGCATTAGGATAAAAAGCCTTCTGTCTGCAACAGCCCCCCTCAGCCACCCTAATACTTACAGGAGCCCCATCTCTGTCCAGCGATGCCCACGAGTGTCTCGGCCATCCGAGACTCGCCCTCCTGATTGGCTGAGACACAGCAGTGGCGCCATTGGCTCCCGCTGCTGTTAATCAAAATCAGTCAGCTAATCAGGAGATAGGGGAGGGGCCTGAATGGACACAGGGAGCTGTGACTTGGCTTGGGTGCCCTCTTAGCAAGCTGCTTGCTGTGGGGCACTCAACAGGAGGTAGGGGCCTAGAGCAGACAAGAGGGACCTGAGAAGAAGAGTATCGGGGCTGATCTGTGCAAAGCCACCGCACAGAGGAGGTAAGTATAACATGTTTGTTATTTTTATTGAAAAAAAAAACGAGACTTTACAATCACTTTAACATTTTTGCCTGAGTATAGATCTATGTTTGTCCCAAGCATTTTTGAAGCCATTTACTGTTGACTTGCTCACTACCTCTGCTGGAAGTTCATTCCAAGCATCAACTACCCTCTCAGTAAAATATTACTTTCTAAGATTAATTTTAAACTTTCCTCCAGTTAGCTTGAATTTATGTCCTCGTGTTTTTGATTTTGGTTTCATATAGAAAATACTGCCCTCCTGAATCTCATTCACCCCCTTGATGTAAGTAAAGGATTCAATCATGTCTCCCCTTTCCCTTCTTTCCTCCAGACTGTACAGTACATATTAAAGTGGATGTAAACCCGATTCATGAAATTTGAGCTGGGCACATATATCTGCAGTGTTTTCTTATCTCTCTTCAAAGTCCTGTGGCTTTCTCCTGTTATCAGCATGATAACAAGTTCTCCAACAACCTAGATAAAACCAGGCTGAATTTTTTTTTAGTGGAGGTTGCTATAAATAGATTAGCAGAGAGCTAAACTATTCGCAGAACAGCTCTAAAAAGTCACTGGCTATGTGGAGTGGGGGTGTGTGCCTTTCCTCCAATCAGCTGTCTTGGCTGAATGCCCAGACTTCACACTCAGTGCTGAACAGGAAGAGAAAATCTCTAACACGATGTGAACTTTCTAAAGAATATTTAGAGCTGAAGGCAGCAGATATGCATGTAATACTTATGAATGGAGATTTGTTTCATCTCTGTGTATCACCTGAGGCTGTTCACTTCACTGGGTATATGTGAGGGTTTACATCCACTTTAAGTTTCTGAAGTCTCTCCTAATATGTTTTATCCCTGAGACTTTTCACCATTTTTGTTACCTTTCTCATTGAATCTTATCAATGTATTTTTGTAAGCGAGGTCTCCAGAACTGGACACAATATTCTAAATGAGGTCTCACTAAAGATCTATAAGGAAAAATCAGGACCTCCTTTCTCCTGCTGGTGATCCTTCTAGTTGTGGATCCTAGAGTTCTATTTGCTTTTCCCAATGCATAGTCACACTAGCGGAGATTATCTAAAACTGGAGCACTCAGAATCTGCTGCAGCTGTGCAAAGTAGTCAATCAACTTCTAATTTCAGATTGTTAAATTAAGCTTTGACAATAAAACCTGGAAGATGATTGGTTTCTATGCAGAGCTGCACCAGATTTTGCACACTCCAGGTTTGGTAAATCTCCCCCTTATTGTTTGCTCATTTTGCAATCATCTGAAATAAGTACCCCCAAAGCATCTTCATCTGTAGTGCTGCCCAACATTGTACTCCCCAATACTGTACTCTCTCAGGGGATTCTTTTTTCCTAGGTGCATTATTTTACATTTAGAAACATTGAACTGCAGTTTCCACTGCTTTGACCATCCTTCCAGCAATGCCAAATCATGTTCAATGTTACAGATACCTCCAGGGATATCAACCCTATTACAAACCTTTGTATCGTCAGCAAAAATACATACCTTGCCCAACAAACCTTTAGTTATATCACTTACATATAGGTTAAATAGAACAGGACCTAGTACAGAGCCTTGTCGTACACCACTAGTGACAGGTCTCTGTTCCGAGTGAACCCCATTTACAACCACACTATCTTGTACAACTTTTGTATTAGATCAGTATGTGGAACTGTATCAAATGCAATGCTGAAATCAAGATATGCTTTGTCCACAGCACCACCCTGGTGCAAAACATCAGTAATATAGTCAAAAACTCAATAAGATTAGTCAGACATTATCTGCCCTCAGTAAAGCCATGCTGTTTTAGGTCCACCAAATTGTATATTTTTAAGTGATTAATATGACAAATATGTAGTATAAGTAGAATGGTATTGCTTACTATATTGTGCACACTTCAGGTAGTTTAATTTGTATATATTTAAATGAGTCTCCGGCAGGCAAATAATAGACAGAGAAAACTGTTTCAATGTAGTAGTTTCATACTGAGTTTCATACTGAGAGTAATGTCTCTATACTGGGTCGCCAAAACCCCTATTATTCCAGGATACCAAACCTTGCATTAAAGCTGACATATTGTGATAATTTCAAGTTTAAATCCAAAACCCTTAAATAGTCTTTATGGTTAAGAGGTACAGTGATGGCCGAAATTGTTGGCACCCCAGAAATTTTTCCAGAAAATCAAGTATTTCTCACAAAAAAGTATTGCAGTAACACATGTTTTGCTATACACATGTTTATTCCCTTTGTGTGTATTGGAACAAAACAAAAAAAGGGAGGAAAAAAAGCAAATTGGACATAATGTCACACAAAATTCCAAAAATGGGCTGGTCAAAATTCTTGGCACCCTTTCAAAATTGTGGATAAATAAGATTGTTTCAAGCATGTGATGCTCCTTTAAACCCACCTGTGGGCAATATACAAATCACACCTGAAAGCAGATAAAAAGGAGATAAGTTCACTTATGCAGGCCATACATGGTCGAATTTTGAACGAATTTTCTTTTCAAAATCAGAAAGTTCGTTTTTTTTGTGATCCGATTGTGCCACCATTGATTTTCGAAATTCGGCCGACCGAGCCTTCAATTTCACCTCATGTTGCTACAGAAAAGAATTTTCTTTTCTGGGAATCTTCTTTTCTCTCCGTAAATTTTCTTTTCTTATTACATTTCTCGCACGATTATCCCATCATTGATTAGAAAATCGGTTGTTTTTCAAAAAATTTCCAACATGTCTGGTTCCTCAAATTTGATTTCCGAACCAAAATCGGCTGTTACTGCAGCCCACTAATGGTGAGAAATTCATATGAAAATTCTTAGATACGATTTTCGGGAGAAAATTCTTTCGAAATTCGAACCGTGTATGGCCGGCCTTAGTCTTTGCATGGTGTGTCTGTGTGTGCCACACTAAGCATGGACAACAGAAAGAGGAGAAGAGAACTGTCTGAGGACTTGAGAACCAAAATTGTGGGAAAATATTAACAATCTCAAGGTTACATCTCCAGAGATCTAGATTTGCCTTTGTCCACAGTGCGCAACATTATCAAGAAGTTTGCAACCCATGGCACTGTAGCTAATCTCACTGGACGTGGACGGAAGAGAAAAATTGATTAAAGGTTGCAACGCAGGATAGTCTGGATGGTGGATAAGCAGCCCCAAACAAGTTCCAAAGAAATTCAAGCTGTCCTGCAGGTTCAGGGAGCATCAGTGTCAGCGCGAACTATCCGTCGACATTTAAATTAAATGAAACGCTATGGCAGGAGACCCTGATGCCAAGACAAGTATGGAACTATTATAGAATCTAGAATTTAGATGACGGTATTCTTGGGTGGGGTGGGTGGGGTACTGTGATCTCTGAGAAGCAATAAATACTTGCAAGTATTGCACATACATGCGTACATTTATCATAGCAAGTATTAAGTCCACTATAGAAAGCATTACAACTTTTCATTTACTCACCAGTTATTAGAAATAAATAAAAACATCAGTTGTTTATTTAAGACAGTTTACCATTTCATATTTTATGCTGCTTGATTTTGTCATAGTGTTTACATGCTTTGAAGCTTCAGTAGATTCTTTACTGCTCCACTAAGGGCCATAGAGACAGAAAGATGTCAGAAGGTTTCAGAAAGCGTAGAGTTTAGCATTTTCCAAACCTCAGTGGGCTCATCCAATGCATGCACCAATGTTGATAAAACAACTTCTGACAGGAACAGTTCACCAAACCATCAATCACTGCAAAGTAGAATTTTGCATTTGTAAGTAAAATCCTTTATATCAGGGTCAGAGTGACAACAGGAGAAAAGGGTGACATGGCTCCCTGACTGAAAGCTTCAAAAGGCAACATGAAGCTTGATTTTGTTATTTGCAAAAAAAAATCGCATTTCTTTGGCCCATAGGAATCAAGATGTCTCTGTGCTATGAATTGGAGCTAGGAATTAGCCAGCTGAAACACTCCAGTATGCTTGATTAATGGGACTTTCTTGAGATTCATCCCAAAGGTTCTAACTTTGAAATGCCTTATGATCTTTACACTTGTGGTTTCTGAACCCATAATGCATGGTTCATGAGTAAAGTTGATCAAAGTATAATCTCTTGATGTTAAAAATGTGTGAGGTTCTTGAACCAGCATAGAAATTACAGATTTCCAAGTGCTCTTGCCAACCCAGATACATCCCTAGCTGCAGAAATATATTACAGGAACATTGTTTTACTGTCTTTTACGTCTCATAGAAAGCAGATGTTTCAAGTTCACTAACGATGCAGTTACTGTAAGAAAGTAAATTCTTGCATGATCACGATTCTGTGATTTAGCTGGATTATCTAGAAGCCATTACATGATAGAATGTTTAGTACTGTAATCTTTAATAATACTTTTTATGCTACGTTGCTTTTAGTTTATTCGAGTTTGTGTTTTATTTATAAATTATTCTCTACCAGTCACAATTGCTGCACTTCTGCCAATTGTATATTCACCAATAAGGAATAGCTCCAAGTTCAGTCCAAACACAGAATCAGATCAAACTTTTCTTTTTGGCCGTTTATCCAAACGCTAGACCTTAAGCCCATTCAGCAGGAGCAGAACATCATATACTGCATAGTAGTGGGTTTTTTTCCCGCTACTGTATACAACCCGAATTCCAAAAAATATAAAAGGGGATGCTTCTCCAGCAAAACATGGCCCTGTCCCAACTTTTTTAAGATTTGTTGCTGGCATCAATTTTAAAAGCACCCTATTTGTTTCCTAAAATGGTACATTTTCTTAGTTTAAACATTTGATATGTTTTCTTTTTGCTATTGTAAATAACGTATGGATTTATGAGATTTGCAAATCATTGTATTCAGTTGTTATGTTTTTATGTCCCAACTTTTTTGGAATTGGGGTAGTATGAGAGATTCCACTCTCAAGGTTATTAAGGAAGTGGCGCGTGTCAGTCCACCATAGCAATATAGGTACCCCCCCCCCCCATGTTGAGGACATGTGGCCCAGTATGGTTGAGGTGGGGAATGCATGTCCATCCCCTCCCTTTCCTATATGCTTGAATGATCTGGTATGGAATTTTGGAAAGGACCTCATGCCATTTTTTTGTTTTACGTTGGGTCCTCCTTAAAATTCATACTATTCGTCCCCCTGTCAGAACACAATATCTCAGCGGGGAGATCGCGGTACTAACATCAGATTGTTAGTACAGGATCTCTTCCCAAGCTCTAATTATAGCGTATACTAGGCTTTAGGGCAAGGGTCATGGTAAATAAGTAATTCACCTCAAACAAGGATGGGCAGATATCATCTTATCTGCTGTTCTTCTGTAAGAGATCTGCAATTGGGTTATCATTAATCTTTGTCGGTGCAGTGATAAGAACTAGTATTTAGCATTGTTCAATATCTCATCTGTAAATGTGCTCTCTATTGAAGGGAAGCCCCTAAGTAGGAACATGCTGGAGATGCAATTTATTTAAATTTCATGTTACATAGCATGATGACATACCAAATACAGTTAGTTAATCTAGATCACGATCATTGATTAATGAAAGGAAATGCCAGTATATTTTCAGTGAGCAAAGATTTTGAGTAATTCTTGCAATTCTCCTCTTAAAGTAATTTTTGACGTGAATGTCACATTCTATATTTCTGCTTCTGTTATTAGTATAGTATTTTTGTCATTGTGTTATAATTGCATATTTGTACATAAGCCAATAAAGGAAACCCTGCATTACACTACAGTCATTCGAAAATCCATTTATACCATTGTAACCCTCACCCCCCTCCAAATAAAAATAAACTTTATTTTTTCCGTGCTTTAGCCCCCTCCCCCTTTCTCCATTCTCCCCTAGGCAAGAATGACATGGACCCTGCTTCTTGGGCCTCTCGGGGATATACACGTTACTAGACATGTGCATTTGTTTTCGTCCGAATGCATTTTCGTCCGAATTTCAGGTATTTTCGTTATCGTTTTAACAAACGATAACGAACATGCAGAATCTGAAAACCGAAAGATCCGACATAAACAAATGCTTTATTTTTGTTTTCGTTGCAACAGTTTGATATAGATAGGAGATTTGACATGACGCTGACAATAGTGATCTGTGTCCATCGAACCTGTGGTCAAATGTGCCTAACCTTGGCTCTATTAGTTCAAGATTATTCTACATAGAGAGAAAAGATTCAACATAGAGAGAAAAGATTCGACATAGAGAGAAAAGATTCCACATAGAGAGAAAAGTTTCCACATAGAGAGAAAAGATTCCACATAGAGAGAAAAGATTTGACATGAAGATTCGACGAAGCAGTCGCCACAAGCGGACATTTATGGTCAAATGCTCTGCCCATAGGCTATCGAAGAATTCTAATGTTGGTTGACTAGTAATAATATTTAATAAATATAATTATTACTAGTGTCATACAACATTAGAATTCTACTATAGCTTGTAGGCGGGACATTCGACCGCAAATGTATGATTGGGGCATTGTACAGTTTAGCTGCTCCGTCGAATCTTCTTAGAATATTCGACAGACACCATAAGCCTTCAATGACAGATTTGACCTTAATTATTTCGAATTTTCGGACGAATGCATTTTTTAACAAAACAAAATTTCGGGAGTAACTAAATTAATTTATTTTTCAGACGAAAACTTAATTCCGAAACAAAATATTTCAGTGTACACATGTCTACACGTTACATACCCACAAATCATTGGCTTCTACACTAGGGCTGGAGGAGGCAGCATTCTGATAGCAGTGTAGGAACCCGTATGTGGCAGCAGAGCAGAGGATCATGGTAGATCAATGCTGGATTCACTGGCTGTGTAAGTATTTTTATTGTGGATAACCTAGGGAAAAAGATCAGAGGAGGAGGATTAAAAAAAAAAAAAAAAAACATGAGGAGTGAAGTTCCTCTTTAAATGCAGTTATGATAAGATATTAGCCACATAGTGAATGTATTGTTTTCATTGGGTCTCCAGAGCTATAGACTTCCATTAGAAGAAGGAGGTGTAACATACAACTACTGTGCAGTAATACAATACTCAGGAAATCAAGCCTACATATACCAAGAAAATATGGCTGACCCAAGTACCTAAATAATTACAAACTATACATAGAGAGGACTTTAAAATATTAGCACATTTTGATAAGGTTATCAACATCAAGCTGATCTCTTTTACACATCTGTCAAAAAATAAACTATACATTGCCCTTAATAAAGTTATATTTTCAACATCTTACCACATTTATTGAGTACCTGCACCTTAAACGTTTATGCTACCGGGCGCTTAATATACTTGGTTTAGCATCTCCATCTCCATTGACATGGGGCAATTGACATACTGAATTGTTTTAGTGAAATTACAAACGAATGCGTGTTGCAAATCTGTCAATCACCCCTGCGCTTCTAAAACTTCCATTCTGCAAATCTTGGCATCACATGAGACAAACACTCTATGGCACAACTTCATAAGTCAAAGTGCTGACTGAAAGGCACTTACAATGATTGCTTTCCTATTGCTAAGCCACAGACTGCAACTTCTGCCTCCTGACTCATCACTGTTTTCCGTTCTTGTCCTATTGTGCTTATCTCTTCCATTTCTTCAAGCATCTTTCTGTTCCAGCCAAATTTTCTTTATGTGCTTAAAAATACTTGCTTTAATAACTAATTATCCTTACAGTTAGAGAACCCACACACACCTCCTCCCTCCTGTCATCTCCTAGTTTTTCATTAAAGCTGAACTCCAGACAGATAAAAAAAAATAGCAATTCATGCAGCTTATGTATTCATTAAAAGATTACTTTCATTTTAAATACAATTAGTCTTCGTACCCACATTTAACCACTTCAAGACAAAGCCTATTTCTGACATTTGTTGTTTACAATTTAACCACTTCAATATAGGGAATTTTCACCCCCTTCCTGCCCAGGCCAATTTCAGCTTCCAGCGCTGTAACATTTTGAATGACAATTGCGTGGTTGTGTGACGTTGTACCCAAATAATTTTTTTTTTACCATAAATAGAGCTTTCTTTTGGTGGTATTTGATTACCTCTGCGGTTTTTATTTTTTTGCGCTATAAACAAGTCAAGTTTTGAAAAAAACACAATTTTTTACTTTTTGCTATAATAAATATCCCAAATTAAAAAAAAAAAACAAACACATTTTTTCCTCAGTTAAGGCTGATATGTATTCTTCTACATATTTTTGGTAAATAAAAAAAATCTCAATAAGCATATATTGATTGGTTTGTGCAAAAGTTATAGCGCCTACAAAATAGGTTTATGACATTTTTTATTATTTTTTTTTTTTTACTAGTAATGGCGGCGATCTGCGATTTTCATTGTGACTTTGACATTGTGGTAGACATATAGGACACTTTTGACACTATTTTGAGACCATTGACAATTATACCGCGATCAGTGCTATAAATATCTACTGATTACTGTATAAATGTCACTGGCAGGGAAGGAGTTAACACTAGGGGGCGATCAAGGGGTTAAGTGTGTGTTCCCTAGGTGTGTTCTAACTGTGAGGGGATTGGACTGACTGGGAGAGAAGACAGATTGTTGTTCCTATTTGGTAGGAACACATGATCTGTTTCTCTTCCCCTGACAGGACAGGGATTTGTGTGTTTACACCATGGTTCCCTATGGGAGCCCATTGATTTGAATAGAAGTAGCACCAGAAGTCGGATCAAGATGATCCAACTTGCAGTGCGACTTGTGTGCTGAGAATCTTGACGGGGAACCCCGCCAAAATCAAAAAATTTGCATGGGGTTCCCCCAAGACGATACCAGAGATATCTTAAGGGGAACCCCCATGATCCATACCAGACCCTTATCAGCGCCTTGAAATAATGCAGTTTGCATTGTAGCGCTATACAAATTATTCATTCATTCAGAGCACGCAGCCCAGACGATCAGGAAAGGGGGAGCGAGCGCCCCCCCCCCCTCGTGGACCATACCAGGCCCCATGCCCTCAACATGGGGGGTGGGTGCTGCGCCCCCTACCCCAAAGTACCTTGTCCCCATGTTGATGAGGACAAGGACCTCTTCCCGACAACCCTTGACCGGTGGTTGTCGGGGTCTGCGGGTGGGGGCTTATCGGAATCTGGAAGTCCCCTTTAACAAGGGGACCCCCAGACCCTAGGTGAATGAGTATGGGGTACATCGTACCCCTACCAATTTACCTAAAAAAAGTTGCAAAATTAAACACACATCACAGGTTTTTTAAAGTAGTTTATTAAGGCAGCCCCCTCTCTTCTCCCTCTTCTGGCGACGTCTTCTCCCTCTCTGGTTCTTCTCCTACTATCTCCGCTGTTTTCTCGCTCTTTTGCTGGGTCTTCTCCCTCTGTTCTTCTGATGTTGACTCGATGCAATCTCCCGGTGTAATGCTGGGTCTGCTGTGTGCAATGACTTATTTTGGCATGGAGCGGGGCCACATCCTTGCCCCATCATGCCCCGGGGTGGTGACGTCACAAGGGGCATGGTCTCCAAACACCGGGAGATCATGTCGAGTCAACATCGGAAGAAGAACATTGTTTTCTATGCAGAGCTGCACCAGATTTTGTACTCCAGTTTTAGTAAATCATCCCAATGACTGTGACTTCAGTAACAGTTACACCTTTGTGTATACTGGACTAATCACAGCACATTTCCATGCTACACCTTGTATTCCGAGCTAGTCACCGGGCATATACATGGTATACCTATGTGTACAATAAACTAGACACAGGGCATTTACAGGGTGTAAGTCTGTGTATAGTTGACAATAAACAATATTCTTAGTCTCCAAAAAGAATTCACAAACATCCACTACTTGGGCTTGTAATCTGTTTTTTCATTAAATTGTTTCTTACTGTGTTTTGTTTTTTTTTTGTCTCCTTGTAACATCCTCCGTGGGCTCACTCCCGAACCTCTCCTTTTACACTTCTGTTTGTCTGGAACAAGCAGTGCACATTAGTTGCAGTCATGTAGACTGCCCTATATGCACTACAAATCATATAGTCTATAGTGATCAAGAGAGGGTAGCTACGTTCCTACATACAGTGAGACCATAGAGGAAAAACGTAGCCACCCTCTAAAAGGAGGATGGATCACAGCAGCATAAGAATGAAATATGAAGATTTGGAGGAGGCTGAGAGCCATAGAAGATACTATTTGACTTAAGAATACATGCCTATATATTTGTTTTTTAAACCAGAGTTTAAGTGTCTCTTTAAGCTAGCCACAAGGCATTAACAGGTTATATCTGTGTGTATGCTAAGTTAGTCATACGGCATTTAAAGGTTATACCTGTGTGTACTTGTGTGTATCCTATGCAAGTCAGAGGGCATTTACAAGTTAAAGGGGTATATAAACTAAGCTAGTATGAAGAAATTATCAGAAATGAACTCTCCTCCAGTTATTCTTAATGATGTTTAAGAACATTCCCAGTAATTTTGCTTATATGTGAGAATATTTACAAAAGTACATTTGCTATGAGCAGTGTCTAGGTGTCTAGTGTTTGCCAAAAGTCCCTTATTAGCAGACACATCTTGTTTTTTTTCATTAAAACCTTCTTGTCATATTTCCCTCTTATCATCCTAAAATCCTCAAATAATTAAAAGCATTAGCTGTGCAGTTTGTGCATGAATTCCACACAGACCCGTTGATAATAAGTTTATTTTTATTTATTTTTTTATGTGGCTGTGACTGGCAAAATACACTATTTTAATGTGATATTTTATCATAAAATGGGTACAAATATAAGGCCTGCTGTAAAAAGAGAATCTTTTGGCGTCATGTCAGAAACTAAAGAATATTTTTTTTTTTGCTGGCTTTCCCATATTGGAACACAGTTTATGTTTATAGAAGTGCACCAAAGAAAGAAAAATTACGTAATAACTGTCTGAATGTAATGTGATCAAACGTCCACACCCCATGATTGAGTTATTTGGTTTCATTGCTGGCAACAAAGTTAGCAGGAAAAAAGCTAATATTGAAAGGTGTCGATAATTCTGTATGAAATGAACAGTGGGCACTCATTTGCATTTACACAAAAAGTGATGGATGGCACCAAAATTTCTTATACCCTCTCTTTGCCCAGGGAAAACTGGCACTAAAATATTTTAAAATCTCCCCTTCCACAGTGATGACTGGCACCAAAAAATCTTAGGTCCTCTCCTTCCCCAGGAATAACTGGCACCAGAATTTCTTATATCCTCTCCTTCCCCAGGGATGACTGGCACCAAAAACTCCTATATCTGTTCCTTCCTCAGGCATAACTGCCACCAGAATTTCTTATATCCTTTCCTTCCAGGGATGACTGGCATCAGAATGTATTACAGTGCCTTGAAAAAGTATTCATACCCCTTGACATTTTCCAAATTTTGTCATGTTACAACCAAAAACGTAAATGTATTTTATTGGGTTTTTATATGATAGAGCAACACAAAGTGGCACATAATTGGGAAGTGGAAGGAAAATGATAAATGGTAAATGGTACAAATAAATATGTGAAAAGTGTGGCAAGCATTTGTATTCAGCCCCCCTGAGTCAATACTTTGTAGCACCACCTTTCGCTGCAATTACAGCTGCAAGTCTTTTTAGGGATGTCTCTACCAGCTTTGCACATCTAGAGAGTGAAATTTTCGCCCATTCTTCTTTGTAAAATAGCTCAAGCTCTGTCAGAGTGGATGGAGAGTGTCTGTGAACAGCAATTTTCAAGTCTTACCACAGATTCTCAATTGGATTTAGGTCTAACACATTAATATGCTTTGATTTAAACCATTCCATTGTAGTTCTGGTTGTATGTTTAGGGTTGTTGTTCTGGTGAAAGGTGAACCTCCGCTCCAGTCTCAAGTCATTTGCAGACTCTAACAGGTTTTCTTCTAAGATTGCCCTGTATTTGGCTCCATCCATCTTCCCATCTACTCTGACCAGCTTCCCTGTCCCTGCTGAAGAAAAGCATCTCCACAACATACTGCTGCTACCACCATGTTTCATGGTGGGATGGTGTGTTTAGGGTGAGGTGAAGTGTTAGTTTTCCGCCACACATAGCGTTTTGCTTTTAGGCCAAAAAGTTAAATTTTGGTCTCATCTGACCAGAGCACCTTCTTCCACATGTTTGCTGTGTCCCCCAAATGGCTTCTCAAAAACTGCAAATGGGACTTCTTATGGCTTTCTTTCAATAATGGCTTTCTTCTTGCCACTCTTCCATAAAGGCCAGATTTGTGGATTGCACAACTAATAGTTGACATGTGGACAGATTCACCCACCTGAGCTGTGGATCTCTGCAGCTCCTCCAGAGTTACCATGGGCCTCTTGGCTGCTTCTCTGATTAATGTTCTCCTTGCCCAGCCTGTCAGTTTAGGTGAACGGCCATGTCTTGGTAAATTTTGCATTGCGCCATACTCTTTCCATTTTCAGATGATGGATTGAACAGTGCTCCGTGAGATGTTCAAAGCTTGTGATTTTTTTTATAACCTAACCCTGCTTGAAACATCTCCACAACTTTATCCCTGACCTGTCTGGTATGTTTCTTGGCCTTCATGATACTGTTTGTTCACTAAGGTTCTTGAACAAACCTCTGAGGGCTTCACAGAACCGCTGTATTTAGACTGAGATTAAATTACACACAGGTGGACTTTATTTACTAATTAAGTGACTTCTGAAGGCAATCGGTTCCACTAGATTTTAGTTAGGGGTATCCGAGTAAAGGAGGCTGAATACAAATGCACTCCACAATTTTTAGATATTTATTTGTATTTCCTTCTACTTCACAATTATGTGCCACTTTGTGTTGGCCTATCAAAAAAAAAAACAATAAATACATTAACGTTTTTGGCTGTAACATGAAAAAATGTGAAAAAATATAAGGGGTATGAATACTTTTTCAAGGCACTGTATATCCTCTGCTTCCCCAGGGATGACTGGCAATAGAACATATTATATTCTCTCCTTATGCAGGGATAACTATCACCAGAAATTCTTATATCCCCTCCTTCCCCAGGGATGACTGATTTCAGAATGTCTTATATTCACTCCCTGGGATGCCCAGCACTAGATCATCTTTTGTTTACAAAGTTTTTTATTGGGTGCAAAAAGTGGTACAAACAGAGTACAAAAATATGTTGAATCTTTAACAGTAATAACTAGATCATCTTATAGCCTCTCCTCCCCTAGTGATGACTTGTACAGTCTCATATCCTGTCCCCCCACAGGGATGAGGCATGCAACAAGCTCTCATTCCCCAGTGATGACTGGCACCAGAATTTCTTATATCCTCTCTTTTCCTGGTGATAACTGGCACTAGAATATTTTTTATCCTTCACTTTCCCAGTGATGACTGGTTCCAAAAAATCTTATATCCTCTCCATCACTGGGATAACTGGCACCAGAATTTCTTATATCCTCAGCTTCCACAGGGATGACTGGCACCAGAATTTATTATATCCTGTAATACCCTAGGGATGACTGGCACCAACATTTCTAATATCCTCTCCTTCCCCATGGGTGGCTGGCACCAGTATTTCTTATATCCTCTCCTTCTCCATGAATAACTGACACTGGAATTTATTATTACCTGTCCTTCCCCTGGGAAGACTGGTATAAGAATTTATTATATCCTTTCCTTCCCTAGGGATACCCAGCACCAGATCATCTTATAGACTCTCCTTCCTTAGTAATGACTTGCACAGTCTCATATCCTGTCCCCCCACAGGGATGAGTCATGCAACAAGCCTGCCAACCTCTGACGCCAGCCTTCTTTCCTTTTCAGCACTGCGGCCCCCTTCAGACTATTTAGAGTTTGACATTTTCAGAGTGTGTCTGATGCTGTGTGCCCTTCTGTACCTTGTGGCTGCAATGTGTAGCTCTTAACTACAAGACTGTACTGTAGAGCATGATGTAGGGGTTGGAAGATGGAACCACAACGTACAACAGGGGACACAGGGGGTATGACTGGAAAGTCAAATTCTGAAGTGTCTAAGGTGGCATCACAGGAACTGTGGTAAAGTAGGACATAGATGCTGCTGGAGAGGTGAGTACATTATGTCTTCAATTATAAGGACTTGCTTTTGGGAATTTAAAATAAACTGACAGAGTTACTTCACATTAGCGTTTATAAAAGGATTTTTGCTATAAAGAATGTTTGGCTTGTGTTCTAAAACATTCTGTCTTTTCTAAACAAACCTGAATAAGTTTTGTGTACAGGTTCCTCTATGTTAAAAGTTCTATGCTGAATATGAAATCTTAGTGTTTGTTGTTTCGGTTGGTCTTTATTATACCTTGTATGTTCCTTCTCCACATCACATTAACACAGTTGTTGTTTTTGCTCTATGCAGAGTGACTATTCAAGTGACACAGAAAGTGAAGACAACTTCTTAATGATGCCACCAAGGGACCACCTTGGCCTCAGTGTATTTTCCATGCTGTGCTGCTTCTGGCCTCTGGGAATAGCTGCCTTTTATTTGTCACATGAGGTAAGTTTGATTCTGGAGAAAATTCTGAAAACATAGCTGTCAAATACTGCAAATAATGAATCCTTCTATTTCATGTCTCACAGAAATCCTCCAACTTGCTACAACACATTAATATCATGCTCATTTTTAGCAGCAGGGCTGCTCTATCACAAGGATAAATTATTCATTCATGAAGCTTTCCGCTTTTAATTGTATGAAGATATTTTAGCAGCCAGAGTTTTGGTCGCCTATGTATGAAAAACCTAATAGCCTCTATAACTCATTTTAGTCATCACCTGCATTTTCTTCACTTGGCGTACTCACATACATGGTTGAAACTGTTTATTTCCTAACAACAGCTAAAGAACAATGGAGCTGTGAATGGGAATCAATTACTGTCACATCCCCAACTGCTGGGAAGGTTTAGCTGTAACAAGCAAAATTCATTATTTCTTGGTCAAGGTTATAACACAGCTGTGTACATACAACCAGTATGTTTGTGTACCATCCACAAGGATTTATGAAGCATATTGAAGAACCCTTTTCCAATTTGCAGCCTGTTAACCCAATACCTTGGTAACAGTACTTTGACAGCTGCTTAGTGGTATCCTGGCAATTGATGCCACTGAGGCTTTATTTCTAAGCCCTGGTAACTGTCATTTCTAGCTTTCTTTAGTATTGATTGCCTATTTAACCTCCCCAGATGTATGTTTTGGTGGTGCAATTTTTTTGGCAGGCCTCTTGGTTGTAACAAATTTACGAAATGTCATTTTAATATGTGCTTAGAGGTTACTGAGAATTCAGGAACTGAGATATATGACTTAAAACACATTGCTCATTTCTCTGTATCAGCCAAGTGTATTGACAGTTCAGATCTCACATTTTCATATTTAGGGGCCATTGTAGTTGGCACAAAGCTGTTTAGCTGCAATCAATACATGGAATTAACTGCATTGCTCTAAACAGTCTTGTTTTAATAACTTTTGCAACACTGATACCCAGCCATCCTAAACAGCTTTGTTCTGGTCTCTACCTTTATCAGCTAAATTTTTCAGAAACTTGCTTTTTTATTGACTTGGGGAGGCATATATAAAATGAAGCACTGGCCCATAAAGTAGACTTAAATCTTATATACTACTTTACCTTTCTTGACCCCATTTGCTGAGTGTTAATAAGTTGCTCTGAATATTACCCTTATAGACCTGGCTCCATCCAATTGTCATCAGCCTACGTCTACTCTGATAATTTCTTTTGTGTGAGGTAGAGGCACTGATTGGCTGCTCCCTTCCACAGCTTAAAAAAATACAAACATCAATAGACCAATAATTCTAGAGAGTCAGTCCTGTTAAAAATGCACAGGAAGTATTTGAAGTAACTTTACATTACCTACATGCTCAGTACTTAATTGTTTCATCCAAGTATTGCTGTACTGCATTAGACTGCCCTCCTCCCCTTTGTCAGTTATTTAATGATCTGGAAACACATGATGTTTCTGAGTCAGGAAATTATGATTCCGAAGAGTTATACTCAATCACTCCCACTGCAGTTTTCCTACTGCTTGTCACATACAGAAAGTTAAAAAATGAGACATTTCTGACAGCCACCACACAGAAAGCGGAGATAAATTACACAACACAGAATTCACTGAAATGCACTTCCAATGACCCTGTTAGGTACTTGACTATTAAAGAGAATTTGTCACCAATACTGCCTGACCACCACTCCACTCCTCAAAACTTAACTCACACAGGACTCTTATTGCATAGTATTTTTTTAGTAACACAATGTATAGAACAGAATAACATTCAATTCAAAAGGAATGGAGCCCCAAGGTCCTTGTAGACATCTCTACTGAATACCTGCATAAACCCATAAGACAGGCCTCTAGCTGTACAACATGACTCAGATGCATTGACACCCATTCCCGCAGCTGTGACCATGAATGACACCCAATTCATTTTCACTGAACCATGCAAAATAAAGGAAGCCTTCCCTAAGATCGGTCCCTGGCAATTTAAATTTGACCCTAACAACCACCTTCAAGGACCTAGTATCTGGCCAGCTGCCGTGACATATCCGGACCAAATATGTAACTATCATCAGTAGAATGCAACAACCATCAACAAAAACTTTTAGAGGGGAGGGAGAATGGGAAGTTTTCCTGACACCATCTTTCTTCCAACTGAAAACCTGCTGGAACCTTCATTCCAAACATCCTCTGAAGCCAGTTTCTGTCTGACCCAACAATCAGGTAAGTACATCTTAATTACTTCTTACATTTTAAATTTCAAACCCTTTCTATGCCAAAACCCCATCAAACCCAGTCCTGTAGGCCCTGTGTCCATGTACCTCCTTCTTACACCAAACTTAACTTTTTGGTGTCTGACTGCAGGGCAGTACAGAGAACTTTAATTAGGGTAAAATGTGTGAACACTGTTATAGCCCATCTGTAGTGTGCTGGGATGTATTAGTAGGTCAATGATTGAACTACTTATACAGTTGAATGTTATAGCCAAATAAATTAAAGATAATTTCTGATTTGTTGGGAGTAGCTGAGTGTTTTAAATAAGTATTAATGTACTAGTATAGATCTTAAAGTGTCTGTAAACCCTCTCATATACACAATGAAGTGAATTGCCTCAGGTGATACACAGAGATAACACATATCTTCCTACATAAATTTTACTTGTTTACCTGTGACCATCTCGTTTCTGCATCCATTCAAAAGTGCAGATCTCTGTTAAACTTCTTCTGCATCTGTGAGGAGCAGAGAGTAGGGGGTGGAGAGCTGCCGTTACAGTTACACTGTGTGAGAGCTGATTGGAGAAAAGGGACACACACACCTCCACATACTGCACAGGAACCAAGGAACATGTAAAGAGGTGTTCTGAGTAGATAAGCTGTATGCTGAACTCCCTCCCCCATCACAAATTTATCTTACGTGTCATGAAAACTTTTTAAAAGTGACTCATGCTGATAACAGAGGAACAAAGCACCAGAGAGAAACAACACTTAGAGCTTTAGCGAGAGACAAGTAAACACTACAGATATACGTGCTTTGTTCAGATTTCATGACTGAGGTTTACAACCACTTTACATTTTTATTATAGCAAAGCACCTTTCTTTTAACCATAACTTGTACATTAGATTACACAAGCAGTCAGCATGTCTTGAAATGCAGTATGGTTGTAAGGCATATCGTGTAGCCATGCTGGATGAATGTTGCCCTTATGCACTGAATCTGTACTGTTTAACCCATTACTGCCCATCATAGGTTGGCCTCATAGGCTCACTGAGGTGCTAAGAACATGGGTTTCTTCCCTAGGCACCACAACAGAGACAACCCCCAGGAGGCCCCCAGCCTGATCTGACTAGCACCACCTAGTAGTATGTTTCATAACTTTCTCAGAAATGGATCCCAGCAGCAGCCTTTCCAGTACAGGTTTTATTTCCTGAAAGACATTCCCATTATAGGGTTAGGAGAAGGAAGAGTTTATGCAATGACAGTCTTTAACACTTTACTGGAACACAGTTGGTGTCCATAATTACACCCCTTTGGTCTTCAGAATCCTTTAGTTACAAACAGATAACAGCAGAAGAGATGTGAGTAAAAGAAAAGTCTATCACCTCTTCCTCGCCTCCCCCCAAACTTTGCTGTCATGGTTCTTGACCTGCATCCCATAACCAACTGATGACCCCATGCAGACTCCAATATTTATGCAGGACTCTTTACCCATGACACCCCAGACTGGCAAGGACAGGGCTTGCACTTACTCACTATCTATTGTATCTATGGTACACCCCATTCAGTAGTCTGGGGACCTCTAGCAGCTATCTTGACACTGCTTACTCTCACTACAGTGTTCCCAACCCTAACTATGGAAACATCTGGTGGCCAATCTGGGTAGCTACCCTGAGCACCTCCAGGCTCCAACCCTACAGTGGCATACAGTATACAGATGGGGCAGAGTTTATCATAACTGACCCTGTAGGCCAGCTATCTTTTGCTGCCTCCTACTGACTCATTTGACTGGCTAGCTGTAGTATCAGAGCCAGAAATGCTGAAATTGTAATTTTCCCCACTCTGCATTAGTACATGTAGAAGGACTAGAAGAGGACTTGAAAAGTATGGCATATTGTTGTCATGCTCAGCATTTTAGTTTGGTGAACTGTTCATACAGAGTGCACTATATTATCAGTGAGGGCACATAAACTGTGCAGGGTAGCAGTAATGAGAACCTCTCTGGATTGCTCTGGCAGCCAACACAGCAATCTGTTACACAAGAATGTACATATACATATGAATGTCTTGACATGTTTCGCTTAGTTGAGCTTCTGCATTATGTATCAATTTACTAAGCTGTATGGGTTAGTTATTTTAACTTTTTTCGTTACCTTATCTAACCATAATTGCATTTGCACAAAGTTTGATTCATGCACCTAAACATCATATGTGTGTACATGTTTTTCCATTACTTGGAATAAGTTCTCAAATAAGTATTTTTATTATAAAATCTAGCCTTGTCTTCACTTTATGTGGTTCTCTTTTCTGTTCTATTCAAAGATACCTCACATGAGTTTACTAGTCAGAAGATAGCAGTATTTTAATAAGGCAAAAAACAAACAAAAAAACATTTATTATTTTAAAATGATGCATTCCTTACTAAACTATCAGGTGGCCTAAACAAGTGTGTGCATTGTATTTTAGTGAAATGTCCTTTTAATTGTTTAGTCATGTTTTGAAAGGAGTTTTTTTTTTATTGGCCTCAGGATGATTCAGATAAGTATGAAGGTGCTGAGAAACCTTCTAAACTATGAATGAAAAATAAAGCTGAGCTCCAGGCAAACAGCTAAATACACTGATGGAATACATATGTAAGAGCTGGTTTACCTGTCAAAATAATTTATAATTCTTTTCATCTTGTTCTGAAATTTACACAGCTTTGCCAGACAGCACAGCCCCACCTGACAGACAAGAGATCCTATTTTTACCTGCTGCAGTTCAGTTAACAACCTACAGGTTTTGTCCTTGCCCCATCCCTGACTGGACAGCAAAAGGAGAAGCAGCACACTGAGTAATGCCACTTTTCTGTCACTCTGCTCTCATTTCTTATTGGTGTGATCATTGTGTGCTCAGTCAGCACAACTAATTGTCTCCTTGCACTACTTATGCCTTTCCTAGTTTGAGCTCTGTTGTGCAGAAAATGCAGGAGATTGCATTAAAAATATATTTAATGATGAATTAATGAATACAGAACTATAATAATTTGTGTCTTTTATATTTGTCAGGAGTTCAGGTTTAATGACAATTCCTTATAGTATATGAAGCTTAGGACAGCCAACATTGCTGCATTAACCACGTCAACCCCTTAATGACCAGGACATTTTTTATGATACGGCACTGTGTTACTTTAATTGGCAATTGCGTGGTTGTGCGACATTGTACCCAAAAAAAAAAAAAAATAGAGCGTTCTTTTGGTTCTATTTGATCGCCTCTGCGGTTTTTATTTTTTGCACTATAAACAAAAAAAGGGGAAACAATTTTGAAAAAAAACACCAATATTTTTTACTTTCTGCTATAAAACATATCCAAAAAAATATGTACGAAAATGTCTTCATTAATTTAGGCCAATTTCTATTCTGCTACATACTTTTGGTTAAAAAAAACTCCTAATTAGCGTATATTGATTGGTTTGCGCAAAAGGTATCGCGTCTGCAAACTATGGGATAGATTTAGGCACTTTTTTTTTTTTTTTTACTAGTAATGGCAGCGATCTGCAATTTTTAGCAGGACTGCGACATTGCGGTGGACAAATTGGACACTAAATTACATTTTTTGGGGACCGGTGACACCAATACAGTGATCAGTGTTAAAAAAAATGCACTTTCACAGTATAAATGACACTGGCAGGTAAGGGGTTAACATCAGGGGCAATCAAAGGGTTAAATGTGTTCCTTATGTGTGCTTTCTAACTGTGTGGTGGATGCTGACACTAGATGAAGTGAACGATCAGTGTTTCTGATTAGTAGGAATCACAGATCTCTCTCTTACTCTGTGACAAAACGACGGTCTGCCTTGTTTACATAGGCAGACCGCCATTCTGTCATTCCCCCGAAGGATCGCGGGTGGCCGGCGGCCATCGCAGCCCCCGGACCCGCTGATTGGCTCCCTCTGTGTCCAATCACAGCGAGAGCGCACGTGCCCCAGACCAGGAAGTGTGAACAATGTACAGGTACGTTTTTTCAGACAGCCGGGCCGCCCTGCGGTGGGCGGTCCGATACTGGTTAAAGTGCAGCGTTCACTCTATTCACTATTTGTAAATTCACTTTTTCTTTAAAATTTGTGCTACATATAGAGATTAGCCACAAAAGGGATTTTTTGTATATGACTCATTTTGTATATGACTCATTTTGTAAATGTTATTTGCTTGGCTGTCATGCCGATGAATTGACCTCCGTGCTTTCTGAGTCAGTGACCTGGAACGAGTATAGAAAAAAAGACAGAGAATTTGGACAATCATTTATAGCACATTTCCAGGCTCATTATTGAAGATGTATTGAAGAGAGAGCCCAAAAAACAATATTATTTTGAAAGAGGCCAGCAATGGTATCACCTGTACTTCTCTCATTACAAGCACATTTTAAAGTCTTTTTTTTTTTTTCGTTTTGTATAAGTCATAGGATGGTTAATACCTCTATTAGTTTTTTTTTACTGTACGTGTCTTCAGGACAGATTGAGTGAGCGTCCTCAGCAGTGACATTGACAGCAGTAAATACCTGATTGGTTTAAACATAGTTACATAGTTAGGTTGAAAAAAGACACAAGTCCTTCTAGTTCAACCAATAAAAGGGAAAACAAAAATATATATATATATCATACAATCCCATATACACAATCCTATACCCACAGTTGATCCAGAGGAAGGCAAAAAAAAACAGCAAAGCATGATCCAATTTGCTTCAGCAGGGGGAAAATATTCCTTCCTGGTCCCCCAAGAGGCAAAAGGATATTTCCTGGTTCAACTTTACCTATAAATGTTAGTATCCAATTATATTATGTACATTTAGGAAATAATCCAGGACTTTTTTTAAAACAATCTAGTGAGCTGGCCAAAACCAACTCTTGAGGGAGTCTATGCCTCCAGACGTAAAGAGTGCCCCCCTTGTCCCCTGTGATGGTCTTAAAGTGAATAACAACACCAAGTTCACTATATGGACCACTTGTGTATTTTATACATGTTGATCATTTCCCCCCCTAATCTCCTCTCCTCAAGAGAGAATAAATTCAGTTCCTCTAATCTTTCCTCATAGCTGAGCTCCTCCATGCCTCGTGTGGTTGACCTTCTCTGCACTTTCTCCAGTTCCTCAATATCCTTTGTGAACTGGTGCCCAAAACTGAACTGAATATTCTTACTTACTAATGATTTATACAGAGGCAAAATAATATCTCACTCTCTGGAGTTTATAACTCTCCTAATACAAGAAAGGACTTTGCTTGCTTTGGAAACTGCAGCTTGGTATTGCATGCCATTATTAAGCTTATGATCTACCAAAACATCCAGATCCCACCCATTGATTCCTCCAGTTGTACTTCCCCTAGTATGTATGATGCATCTTAGCCCCCAAGTGTATAACTTTACATTTATCAACATTAAACCTCATTTGCAAGATAGTTGCCCAATTAAACAGTGCATTGAGGTTGGCTTGTAAGTTGGAGACATCCTGTAAGGATGTTATTCAACTGCATAGTTTTTATATATTTTATCCAAAACTAAGAAACATGGTTGAAGGTGTAAATAAACCCAGTTTTAGAAATCTAAATCTAAAATTTAGATGAGAGCTTTCGGTCGGAAAATGTGACTGTGTGTATGCTCCATCTGACTTTTGCTGGCCGAATTCCAGCCAGCAAAAGATTGAGAGCATGTCGTTTGTAGCAATTCCGACACACATAATTCCTACGCATGCTTGGAAACAATTTGACGCATGCTTGAAAGCATTGAACTTAATTTTCTCGGCTCGTCGTAGTGTTGTACGTCACCGCGTTCTTGGTGGTCAAAAGTTGTCCGTGTGTATGCGAGCCAAGCTTAAGCGGAATTCCGTCGGAAAAAACATCCAAGATTTTTCTGATGGAAAATTTGCTCGTCTGTACGCGGCAAAACAGGTATATGAATTTTTGGCCTTCACCAATATTTGTCATGCGAAGGCACACTGGAGTCATAAGATTTTTTTAGACACTCTTTATTAATTCCTCTGAGTGTCTGCAGAGCAAAAAAAAAAAAAATGTCATGATGGATTTTTATGGCAGTATAACTTTGAAACTATAGATTTTTGTATTTATAGTATGTTCCTGCAGATTATTGACCTGAGTCAATGACTTCCAGGAAAGTATAAACTTGCGCAGAAAAATGGCCATGAGCAATAAGCAACATAAGTTAAAGTGGCATTAATGTTAGAAAACAGCATTGTTCATATTACTGTGCACAATTTCCAAACTAATGAGCAGCGGAATTCTAAATGTACCAATTACAAGCCGAATGCTCTGCACACAAGATTTAGAATGCAGGGCTCTAGGCAACCCTCGTACTCTGCTAAAGTCACAAATAGGCTGTGTGCATCCTCCACCACTTCCAATAGGAAACATTACTTTACATTACATTAAAAATGACACCATGTTCCAGTATCATACCTCTGAGCTTTCTGAAATGAGAAAGAGGAGCACCTTTCAGCGCAAAATGTGCAGGCAAATACAGTAGCACACCAGTGCCAAGCTTGTAATTTTGCAGACCATTAAAAATGAATATGCAAAAAATGATTAGTTAAACCAACAAGTGCTTTATGCACCACTGCTTTTCCCTGAGACTGGACAATGATTTGGAGGTTGAATGAAACCTGTAGCAGTCTAGCACTTTTCATATTTAAATAGTACATTTTTATTAGCGGTCTTCAGACCAGAAAGTGAGGCAGCTGTAAGAAGGACAGAGGAATTTGTTTCCAAAAGAGGGAAAATCCCTCAAAATGAGGGATAGTTTGGAGCTATGCAGCAAAATTCCACTGGTAAGGTTTGTTCCAGGTGGCCAAACCCATCTTTCTAGACTCAGAGAGCTCTGATGAATTTGCTCTGTATAGAACCTAATTGGGAAAAATTGGACCCCTTTCACAAGGGCGTTCCTTTGAGTGGATCATACGGAGCAAGGTGTAAACAGACAACGGAGTCCTTTTACTCCCGGCTGCCGCTAGAGCAGAGCAAGCTCTGTCCATATGCTTTCTGCAGAAACTGAGCGGACACCGATGTGTCATCCGCCCACTAATCTCCGATCAGCAGGGGCTGTAGCAAGGCTGACCCAGTGGGAGGAGAACAAGAGAAGGCACAGGAAGAAAGAGATGCCCTTGCTGCACATCACCGACCACAGTGATCGCACTGCTTTCCACCAACCAGTCAAAGGGAAGCTGCTTTCACAGGACACACGTCTATAAAAAACAACTACTGTAAGTCCAATAAGTAAATCTAAAATATCTTTCAATAATCAAATATTGAATGAAAATAGTATTAGAAATTACACACATATACTGTATAATTACCACTCTTCCGCCAATAAAAAATACAATGTTGTGTTTTTTAATTGGGGAAGAAGGGTATTTATATATGTATGCAATTTTTATACAATTTTTTTCCTGGTAACCTCTGTAGGAACTTTAGGGCTCCATGGAACCCTGGTTGAGAAGCCCTGCTTTAAAGTAATTTCTGCTGTAATATTTGGCAAAGTCATTGCTACCGGTATATCTTTAGACAGGTCTGTGTTTTCTTGTTAGAGAATAGTCATCTGTCAAACCTTCAAATTGATGACACACGTTTTCTAACAGCTCAAGTTCCACATTTGTCTGTTCATAATCCCATTCTGTCTTGCGAATATTTGAGCCAAAAATATCTCTAAAATAATTGTGAATAAGTAAAGTATCCCCACTATATATGACTTATGTTCTAACAAGGGATTAGACCATTGTGATATGCATGTACATAGTATTATGTTTGGAGTGATTGCAAGGTTTGCAGCAAATGATGTATATGCTTGTATTTACACAAAAAAAGTCTCCAAAAATCTGGCGAAATGGCCAGAGAAAATAGATATATTTCACTACATGTAATGGGGTGGATTTACTAAAGGCACATAGACTGAGGACTTTGCAAGTGCAGTTACTCCAGAGCTTAGGAGGATCTCTGCTGACTTCCATCATCCAATATTGTGCAAGCAAAAATGCATTTTTTTACATTTTCCTTGCATGTGATTGGATATTCTTTGTAATTAAAATATTTTTTTTTATTTATTGTTCATTAATTAATGAATAAAATATAAGTAAACATGTAAAATTTAAATTACTGAATGTCTCTCATAATTAGATCATACAGAAGCTCAAATGATTATGTGTAACATACCATGGTAATTTTTACAGTAAAATTTGTATGAAAGTCAGTTTTTGCATGCGTGCTTAGGCATGTTGCCTTGTATATATAGCGGATTTTATGAAGAGTGTGTATCTCAAAAATTAAATGTATTAAATTAGACAATATTTTAACTTTAAAAAGTGTGATCTGTGAAACTTTGTAAAAGCTCAAGAATAAATGAACAGGAGCATGTGTAAATAGAGATAAAAGTAATTTAAATGTATTGGTAAGGTTGATCTTGTTTTGGAAGCATCAGTACACACAAAGATAAACTGACTAAACAGATACTTTTTAATATACTTGGATAATTAGATTTATAATATCTCTCTTCCACTCCAAAACCTTTGCACTTCTAGATGCCATTTTTTCCTGTCCAACTCTAAAAAAATAAAAAAATGTTTAAAGGTCAGTCCACCGTAAACAAATAATTTTAACAGATGCTGAAGTGTTAAAACACCTTTTCTCCAGTGTTAAGCTCTCAGCCTTTGGTTGCTAGGCTAAACACCTGTCAAAGCCATTATGGGGGGAGTCACTATTATTGTTGGAGATTTAAAGTGGAGTTCCACCCAAAAGTGGAACTTCCGCTTATACGCTTCCACCCCCTCCTCCAGTGTCACATTTGGCACCTTTCAGGGGGGAACGGGGACCTGTTTTTGACAATTCCAAAGAGGGGCCAATTAGAAGGCACAGCACGCCTCGCGCATGCACATTTGGGAACCAGCTGTGAGGCTGAAAGGCTTCACTGCCGTGTTCCCTTACCAGGAATGGTTACTTTTCATTTTTTTCACCCAGGCTGGACCTCCTCTTTAACCACTTCCTGCCCGTCCTATAGCAGCTTGATGGCCAGGAAGGGGTTCTGTTATCCTGACTGGGCTTTATATGATGTCCAGCAGGATAATATGCCTGCAGGAGCGTGCAGCGCAGCGATCGTAAGTGCCGCGTGTCAGTCTGACACGCCGCATCTCCAATTGTGGTAAGGAGCCTCTGGCAGAGGCTTCTTACCACGTGATCAGCTGTGACCAAACACAGCTGATCATCACGTGAACCAGGAAGTGCCGGTAAAGGACATTCCTTGGTTTGCGCTGACAGGGAGAGCCGTTCGGCAGCTCTCCCTGACAGAGGGGGGTCTGTGCTGATGATCAGCAAATTGATTATCAGCACAGCCCCCATCAGATGTGCCCAACAGCTGCCAGTCTGTGCCCCCTCAATAAAGACTCTCAGTGCCCACCACAGTGCCAACCAGTGCCAATCATTGCCCAGCAGTAACACCTGTCAGTACCTCATCATCAGTGCTGCCCATCAGTGCCATCTATTAGTGTCCATCAGTGCCATCTGTCTTTGCCAATCAGTGCCGCCGGTCAGTGCCCATCAGTGCCACCTGTCAGTGCCCAATCAGTGTCACCTATCAGTGCCCATCAGTGCCCATACATTTTACACATCAGTGCCTCCTCATCAGTGCCACCTTATCAGTGCCAACTCATCAGTGCTGCCTCATCAGTGTCCATCAGTGCCTCCTCATCAGCACCAGTCAGTGAAGGAGAAAACAACATTTTATTACAGAAACTAAAACAATTAGTTTGTTTAGCAACAATTAAAAGCCCCAGAGGTGATCAAATACCATCAAAAGAAAACTCTATTTGTGGGAAGAAAATGATAAAAATTTAGTTTGGGTACATTGTTGCAGACCGCACAATTGTCATTCAAAGTGCGACAGAGCTGAAAGGTGAAAATTGTCCTGGGCAGGAAGGGGTGAAAGTGCCTGGTATTGAAGTGGTTAATCTACCTTTTAATACAGAGAATTTAACTGGACGATTGGGAACACCCCACAGTGGGCAAGAACATCTCATATTCTAAGTTGGGTAATAGCAGAACCAGAAACAATGGCAAATAGATCTTGCTGTCTATAAGAGATATGCAAAGCTAGGGGGTGTCTCAGGCCACCAGACTCCCAGAAGTATATCTAAATATTCTATTTGGGTAGATTGGTATTTCAAATGTCTGAACTGAATCTTCAAAGATATTCTGAAGAGAAACACCCATTTTAGGTTTTGCCTTTTGATTTTAGTATTGTCATGTTTTATTGGCTAAACTTGTTTCATTATCCAAAATGTCCAGCCCATGCTGCTCACCCTTATGTGGGGCAGTTCTTCAAAACTGACTTTGCAAAAATGCGCTAACACTTCTGTGTGTTATTTACTCCTGCATTTGATGAATATGAAACTCCTGGGGATAGGGCACTTGAGCTGTTCTTTCAGCATATATATAGTTTGGCATATCTGTATTTTTTTTTATCAGCATAGCCTCTTAGAATGATTGAATTGTTTAGAACTTCAAAGAATTTATATAAATAAGTACAAAGTAGTCTGATGTTTTTTCTATTGCAAATTTGAGTAGATGATTTAAAAAATGAGTCATCACAAGAGTGAGACTTGTTTATAGTGTGACTAGCGGAGTCCGAAATTGGGCTGTAATTTTCTTATCACGGGAAAGTGTCTGCATCTTTTTATTATGTGCATTTATGCTGTACCTACAGAGATGAATAAGTGCATTTGTGTATAACACCTAATAGCCGAGATCCAATTGTTAAAAAGCCTCTTAAACCTAAAAGAGAAGAAGATACATTTTTACTGTTGAACTTTGATCATGTTATTTATTCAGTTATAATGGAGTAAATTTGCTAAAGGCAAATAGGCTGCTCACTTTGCAACGGAATTTTCTCAAGACTATTTGCAAGACTATTTTTCCCTTAGCTTGAATGAGATGAAGCTCTGTTGATTTCCATCATCTAATCACGTAGAAGCAAAAATACTTTTTTTTTCCTTGCATGTGATTGGGTATTCTTTGGAATATGAAATGTTACCACATTTGCTAAGCTTAGGAAAATTCCCTTACAAAGTGAACAGCCTATTTGTCTTTAGTAAATCAAACCCAATGCCTTCTTCTACAACCACCTTAAGTTTTACCAATTTAAGGTGTTACTAAACTCAGTAACCTGCATTCATTATATCTGGTCTCCCACAGTACAGAGAACATGGAAATGCAATTATTTTAGTAAATATAAACTGCTAAATACCTTTTCTCATCAGCGGTATATAGCAGTCTTGTGACAGTGTCTGGTAAAGCTTGTAGGAGGAGTTTTCATACTGTACTGAGCTTTACCATCAGCATCCAGGACCCCGACCCTCTGTCTGGACAGTGCTGATTGGCTCTGTGCTGATCACATGCACCCTCCCAAGAAAAAAAAAAACTCACTAGTAGTACACACCAAACTGAGCATGTACAGCCTGACTCCAAAGGCTTTGTCTTATCCGGACATGTTCTGGAGTCAGAGGAAGAAGGGGAGGATCAGAGAAGAGAGGATCAAGCAGCCTTTTTCGCAATGCAGAGGATTATCCCCTTAGGTTCCACAGTTTGTATAACAAGCATGCTTTACTGCATATACAGACTGACTTTACTGTTGTGGGTTTAGTAACCCTTTAAGCTCTAGCAGGTAACTTTTAGATACTAACTGGACTTTCCTATTGGTTGCTATGGGTTATTACATTTTACACACTTTGTTCTTTGTAGCAGAGATTAACATATTACTCAGCTATTAATCTCTTTGGAAGAGGAGGTGGAATCATAAAGATCAACTTACAAAACATATACATATGATATTGTCTCTTCTACTCTGAAAGTTTGCTGAAAAGGTGCCCGGAGACATTTACAGATGGTCAGATGTGATGACTGAGGGTGTATTCCTAAATGTAAAGATTCAGCTTATATTGTCGAAAACAGATGAATCAGGTGACTGTCATCCAACGTCTGTGGATATCTTTAAGCAGACCTCCAGCTTCATTAAACACATACCCCCTTGCCAGTACAGGGGGTCCCCGGGTTACGAACCCATTAGCGACTTTCCTCCTGTGTGTAAATCGGAAGTGGACCGCGCATGCACAGAATGACAATTACGGACATTTCCGATGTTCCGTCGAATGCCGAATGTGGCAAATTGCGGACATTCCTGACATTTTTCGTCATTTTCCTGGTCGCGCATGTGAAGAACGACCGATATCTCCGCAGAACGGCAGAGGGTCCCCGCAGCGCCCGGTTCCTAAGTAGGAGTTGTTCGTAGGTCGGGCGTTCATAAGTCGGGGACCTCCTGTATTAGAAAAAAAAAAGATAAATTGAAGGGAATTAGATAAGACTGGAGCAGCCAGAATCTGTAGTAGCTGTACATGGCATCAGCTTCTAGCCTTCATTTTTAAAGCTCAACTGGACAAGCTGAAGTTGGAAGGTGATTGGTTACTATGCACAGCTGCTCCAGATTCTGTCTGCTCCAATTTTCGTAAATTTACTCAATATTTTGTTTCCTGCAGTCTGCAGACGGGTCCAATTAAATCAATACCCTTCCTTTCCATCCTTGATGGGTGGTCCTTCTTACTGGACTGAGCATCACTCAGTCCTCAGTGGTTTATAATCCACTGGCTGAAATTCAACCTAGAAGACTGTCGACATTCCAAAAAATATATATATGTACTGATTGTATAATATAGATTTTACATATACAATAGTTACTGTAGATTTACATAGACAGTTACCAACTAGGGTTAGGGTTACATTGTGGTTTAATAAGGTAATAAATGTGTCCCAATAGCTCATATAAAATATGTACTTATTTTGAAACTGGTTACATCTCTCTTCATCAGCCTCTAAAACTCTTCCATGAAATAGTTGTTAGATAATATGACTTTAGAACATGACAAAAAAAATGTATGGGTAAATGTCAGCAGTTCTTATAGCTTTTAGGCCTCTTTTTCACAGTTTGGATTCTGGCTCTGTTCACAAAAGGATATTGAATATTGGGTAAAGACAAGCTGATGTCACAGTCCAGGGTTTGACTCCAGTCATCTATCACTATCTCACTGAATGCCAGTTGTCACTGAGATCAGGATTTTCACTATTTTCAAGCTCAGGGGTTCATCTCTAAGTGTGAATTGCTCAGTTTCAACAACCTTCATCACAAGCCCATGATGAAGCTTCTGCCAGCAGCCATTTGCCATTTGCTTTAAAAAAAATGTACCCCATATTGCCTTCAACAGAGCATTTCCTTAGAACTATCAGTAAATCAATCCCCTGCATAGGATCATAAGATGATGTACATAGCAACAGCGTGGCATTATTGCTAGCTGGTACTATTGGTTGTTGACAGCTGAGCCCCCCGCCGGTCACCTAGCAGTGGTAATGTTGCATAGCTTTCTCTGTTGACATGGTGATTGGGATGTGATCCACGTGATGCTCCTAGTAGGATCTAATGAACACAGTATTTATTCGAATTAAGAGTACAATCACATTTATATCAACAGCCATGTGGGTTCCATCTCAGTAAGGTGGGGTCTCTGATCAGTAAAATCACTATCATATTTAATATTAGATCTGACTGGGAGCATCACCTGGATCACATTCCGATCAGCATGTCAACAGGGAAGGCTATGTAGCGTAACCACTGCTAGACAACCTGTGGGAGGCTCAGTTGTCTCCAACGAATTGTGCTGGCCCTCCTGCACATGTGCCCATCAGCCCCATAAAGTATCCAGCACTAGGTCCTATTGTGCTGCCGGCGCTGCCGTAGAGACAGAGACCAGCGCTGTCAATAGCAGAAGCAGGACAGAAACCCTGGTTGTTTGGCCACTGGTGACCCTGAGAGTTCCGTCACTGATCCACAGTGGGAGGATTCCCCCATCCACCTGGCATGTGTAAATGGGGGAATTGGATCATTTTTTTTTCAACCTAAGACCCCTTTCACACTGAGGCTGTTTTCAGGCATTTTATCGCTAGAAATAGCTTCTAAATAGTGCCTGAAAACCGCTTCCCATTAATTTCAGTGTGTCTTTTCACACCCGGGCAGTGTGCTTGCGGGACATTAGGAAAAGTCCTGCAAGCAGCATCTTTTGCGCGGATTGGGAGTGCTGTGTTTAGCGCTCCCAAAATGTCCTGCCCATTGAAATGAATGGGCAGCACTTCCAAAGTGCCTGAAAAGCTTTTCAGAAGTGCCATTCTTTGGGGTTAAAAGCGCCTTGCTAGCACCTGAAAAGGGCCTTTAAACAGCGCTAAAGTGCCGCTAAAACGAGCGGTGCTTTAGCACTAATGCGGTCATGGCCCCAATGTGAAAGGGGTCTAAGGCTCCTTTTAGATAGGGCAGATCATGTTCAGTGGTTGTGCCTGCTCAGTGGGGACCTCTCTACTGGTCCCCGCTGAGCAGGTGGGTGACAGATCAGTGTCCATGACAGATCTAATGCAGAGCGGACACAGCCTAATGTTCTCTATGGGACTGTTGGATGGAAATCACCTGCCTGTCTGTTTCCATCTGAACGATGGGCGGGGAACGAATTCTCATCGGTCTGTTTTTAGCTGATCGGTGATGCTGGCAGGTGTTAGCGGATACATGTCTGCTGACATCCACTGCCACATAAAGAACAATGGATGGTCTGGTTGGGTCTGCCTGAAAAACTGACAGGCAGACCCAATCGGTCCGCTTGTGTGTAAGGGGCCTGATGGTTGAATGAAGAAAAAAAGGTGATCAATTTGAATTTAGTCAGCTGCAGCCACCGGTGATCGGTCTCTTAATTTACAGGCTGATTCTCCTGTTCTACGGATGGGAGAAGTCAGGCTGTTATTTCAAATTGATGGGAGGTTGGGAGCACTGCTTGCCCTTCCCCCCACGGGTGGAACTCTTGGGCCCAGTCGCAAGTGCAACTTATGCGACCCTGATAGTTACGCTGCTGCTCAGATACCTTCTGAATGATGCTATATTATGAATTATGTAGCTGTAGTGTAGCATCTTAGCTTAGATCTCACATATATACAGATAGTATAGTGATGATTCTTTGGTTTGAACACTTCTCTACTGTTATAAGAGAAATCCACAACAAATGAAACATAATGAAATAAAAAGGCAAAATAGATTGAAAAAAAAGTAAAGAAAGAACGAAAGAAAAAAAGATGCAGTCCAATGCGTGATGATTATAGAGAGCGTTCATAATTCTGAAAGCCTTTGTAAAACTGTGTATAGTCATATCCAGTAAATTGTGGCAGCACAAATTACACATTTCTTTTTAACAGGGGTTAGAGTGCAGGCATCTCATTCCTCCTATTATCTCCCCTACTAGCAATCAATGTCCGTAAAAATGTATAGCCTTCCAATTCTTCTGTAATTCATTTGTAAAATACAGTATTTTTGGCCGCATAGATTCATACATGTCTCCAACATGTCCTGAAAGACACAACTCTTCACAAACTTCATTAGTCCATAAAAATTGTGGTTTAAGTTAAAATAAACTGACTAATATTTACATCTGTTACTGCTTTTTGCTAATTTACCCCAACTGCCATAGAGTAGTAATTTGCATATAAACACAGCAGTTAATGTGAAACTAATTCAGTGAGATTTGAAGGACCTCCACCTTCTGCTATCTTTGTATCTATGGCAACCTTTATCGTCTTTTAACCTCAGTCTCTGTCTTAATTTTGTCATATACAATTTTCAGATGGTCATGTTCTTATTTTAGCTGAGAAAATGGTATCCAGGTCTTGGACTTTTGCATATTATTATTTTGTTTAGTGGTGTTTTGCACGTTAAGATTATATGTTTTTGACCTGGTAACTCTCCCCTGGCTGTTCGGATAAACGTTTACCTGCTGATCTTTATTGTCAGCCTCTTTCCTAAACATTGTCACTACATCAGCTCTCACAGCCTCCTTATTGGATTTTCTCTTTAAATCATCTGTCATTTAAATCATGGGGATTTGCAGTAATTTATAAAATATTTCCCTTGATATACCCATACAAAGCCTCTAAAACAGTGGTTCTCAACACTTGTCCTCAGGACCCACTAATGCCCCATACACACAGTCAGAATTTCCGACAACAAATGTTCAATGGGAGCTTGTTGTTGGAAATTCCGACTGTGTGTAGGCTCCATTGGACATTTTCCATCGGAATTTTTTCCGACAAACAAAATTTGAGATCTCGATCTCAAATTTTTCCGACAAACAAAATTTGAGATCTGGATCTCAAATTTTACGGAATTTTACGGAATCAAGCAGAAGAGCTGCACTGACTATTGAACTTCAATTTTCTCGGCTCGTCGTATGTCACTGCGTTCTTGACGTTTTGGAATTTCCGACAACATTTGTGTGACCGTGTGTATGCAAGACAAGTTTGAGCCAACAACCGTTGGAAAAAAAAACATGGATTTTGTTGTCGGAATGTGCGATCATGTGTACGCGGCATAACAGGCCAGGTTTTAGGTATTACCTTGGGGCAGACTAGAATACTGCAATCACTGAGCAGCAAATGATATCACCTGTGATGTATTTCAGTTATCTTGCAAACCTGGCCTGTTAGTTGGTCCTGAGGACAGGAGTTGAGAACCACTGCTCTAAAACCATCCAGCCTTAAAGTGTTACTAAACACACAACCGTAAAATCAGTCTGTATATGCCGTAAACATGCTTGTTGTACTCACTGTGGAACCTAAGGGGTTAAGCCTGGGCATTGTGTAAAAATACTGATCCTGTCTCCTCTTATGCTCCCCTTTTTTCACAGCTCCCAATCCATCTGCTTATAGTACTGTTGCCTAGGTTATGTGTAAATGTGCATACATCTCACGGATTGTAGAAGTATGTACATATACACATCTAGATCTGAGAGATCTTACACAAAAGAGGTAGTTCCATCTGCAATACACATGTATTGACAGGGTTACATAATATATACAAATTAAACACCGGACCTGACGTGGAAATTCCACTATACGCTATGCGTAATCCATGTCTCCTGCACTAATAAAGCGCCCTTTCAGCCTTTTGGTATAATGCATCTAAGTACACCCCTGTTTCCCAAGTAAAACGGACACCGTCCTCACATCTTTAGTTCCATGTTTATTCATAGTACTTAACAATAGAGCTTGGTAGCTTCACAATCGGACAATCAAGCACAGGCAAACAGGAGGAGTTATACAAATCTCAACCAATGAACAATGACTAGGGTATTGTATGGGCGTGTCTATGCAGGGGCAGTGTGTATGATTAACCGCCCCTTGTACCTCTAAGCTGTGCTCTACCGTAAGACAAAAAAAGCCACATGGCTGGCCTTGAAATCATGAACACTGCCCCGACCACAATGCACATAAAGACTCACGTTTTTACCGTTGGCATGAATCCTTATTCTGCATTGATCGGAGAACAACGCATACCCGGATTATTCTACCATTCCTGCTGATGGGAGATTATCTGTAGGAACACACCATAGCGGACTGCAGGAGAACTAACACTGGGAGACACTGTGACAATACATATTAAATACATCTTTAAAAAAATTCCACAACAGACCGTATTTAGAACACAATGTACAGTATAAGTCCCCTGGCTTATATGATATTTACAATTTACCCACAGCAACCATATTTACAATACAATGTACAAGTATGGAGTTAGTTTACCTTTTCACTCCAGGTCGAGGCATGGTAACTACTGTGTGTCCCACACACAAAAGAGACTCCTAGCTTGGTGCCAAAACATTATTACCCACCTCCTTTCTGTACTGTGGCCACTATAATTCTCCCTAATTGGTCACTGTACTTAGAAAATGTATATTGGGCACAGCCTGATTGGATGAGTCAAAGAAGGCTGTTGTTTAGAACTAGGGATGAGCCTAACACCCCCAGTTCGGTTCGCAGCAGAACATGCGGACAGGCAAAAAATGTGTTCAAACGTGCGAACACCGTTAAAGTCTATGGGACACGAACGTGAAAAATCAAAAGTGCTAATTTTAAAGGCTTATATGCAAGTTATTGCCATAAAAAATGTTTGGGGACTCGGGTCCTGCCCCAGGGGACATGTATCAATGCAAAACATTTTTTTTTTTAAATGAACGGTTTTTCGGGAGCAGTGATTTTAATAATGCTTAGAGTGAAACAATAAAAATGTAATATTCCTTTAACCACTTCCGGACCACCGCATGCCGATGTACGTCCTCACTTTGAGGACGGATATCGTTGTTATGGCAGCAGCTAGCTGCCATAACCCCAGTATCCCCATGTTCAGCCGGCGGTCCGGTACAAGATAAAAGTGGTCTCTGCGGCGGATTCACTGCGAGATCAGTTTCATCTGCGGCAGGAGAGGGCCCCCCTCCCGCTGCAATACGGTGCCCTCCGCCACTTACCGGAGCCGTCGGCAGTGGCGGAGGCGATACGGTTCTTCTCAGGGCTGTGCATGGAGACATGTGAGGGGAAGATGGCCCTCACCCGTCTCCATGACACTGCAGGGTGGAAGCGACGTCAAAACTGCACTTCCGCCCCTTACAGCACATTCCACAAATTCACAAAAGGGGGCAGAGTCTACCAGCAGAAAAGGCAGCAGTTGCAGTGCTAGCAATTTGGCCAAGCTAGCATTTAGATGCTGAGCATGTGGCTGGCTGGGACCAAATTTCTTTTTACGTGTTCAGCAACTGGGGTAGGGAAATTTGTCTGTTAAAATCAGATGGTGGTGTACTGCTAGCAGATTGGCTGCAAGTACTTGGGACACCTATTCCGCACAGTGCAGGTTTTTGAGAGGACTGGAGGTATAGTAGTGTTGGAGATCCCATATGAGGAGCAAGGAGAAGTCTGCCTTTATCTTTGATGTGCATGATCTGGCTCAATAACACAGCCACCAGCAGAGAAAAAGAACAAGCGTGCCCCATGGCCACCTGCAGAGGATGCACCATGTCCACCACCAGCACTGTTGACTGTAGACACAGAGGCTGCTTGCCCTCTTTTAGTGGCCTGTGAGTGCCTGCCTCTACTTGGTGGCCTTCCGGACATGATGTATATTTTGTTTTGCAACACCACACTACACTGTATTGTGTACTGTGTACACCACCAGAAGTGTAGTAGAAACTGTACATACTGTATTAGATACTGTGTATACCGCCTGCACTGTATTAGTAACTTTACTATGGCTGCACTGTATTGTGTACTGTGTACACCACCAGAAATGTAGTAGACAATGTACACACTATATTAGATACTGTGTACACTGCCTGCACTGTATTAGAAACTGTACTATGGCTGCACTGTATTGTGTACTGTGTACATCACCAAAAGTTTAGTAGAAAGTGTACACACTGTATTCGATACTGTGTACACCGCCTGCACTGTATTAGCAACTGTACTATTGCTGCACTGTATTGTGTACTGTGTACACCACGAGAAGTGTAGTAGACTGTAGTACACACTGTATTAGATACTGTGTACACCGCCTGAAGTGTATTAGAAACAGTACACCACGGAATGTACTGTAGAAATAGGCTACACTGTATGCAGAGTATATATATATATATATATATACATATATATATATATATATATATATATATATATATATATATACACACAAGACTTTATATGTATGTGTGTGTGTGTGTGTGTATATATATATATATATATATATATAATACACCGCCTGAAGTGTATTGGAAACAGTGCACCACAGAATGCACTGTAGATATAGACTACACTGGATGCACAGTATATATATATATATATATATATATATATATATATATATATATATATATATATATATATATATATATATATGACACTGTATGTATGTGTGTGTGTATGTGTATATATATATATATATATTAATACACTGCCTGTATTAGGGCTATGGAAATTAAGGGAGTTCCGTTGAAGATCCGGTGACGTCACGGACATCGATGTCACCGGACTCCTCCCCCTTCCCCCAGTGACTCCGTCTGCTAATGAAGGGAAGGGGAGGAGTCCAGTGACATTGAAGTTATGATTGAATGTAACGCGTAAGGGGGAGGAGCTACGCATGACATCACCCGCTGCTGCCCTATGGAACTAACATGATTGTCGGCTTTACATGCTGTGTTTTTATCATCTTTATGTGAGTAGTTTGTGTTTGAACACAAAAATTACATTTTATACTTCAGCGGTGAGCACTTAGATCTTTTCTTTCTACCCATGACCTGGCGTCCCTGCTAAGATCTAAGGAGACGTGAGAGAAGTTTATAGTCCGTGTTAACCCTTTTGATACCCGCTTGCATGACCATCTGTTTGCACAGGGGTCCATGCCATAAGGTGAGAGAGATTAGTTAGACCGGAGGTGGAGGGATTGTCACACTACTGTGGAAAAAAAAAATTACTTACGTCAGTGTTACAGTTTGAATTTAAAACGTATTTATGTGAACTGTGAAGTTAAGTCATGGATTGTGGAAGCGAACTAGTGTCGGGTGATTGTATATAGTGTATACCACATTTACCACTGACTAATGCAGAGTTGCAATGCAAGGAGATCAGCTAAAAGTAGTTGGATCTGTATGTGCGTTATAATTAATCGAAATTAGTCGATTAATCGATTTTAAAAAAAAATTGATTAATCAAACTCGAAAATTTTAATCAGTAACAGCCCTAATATATAGATGTCAAATTCACTGCCACTAACTGAATATAAAACCGAGAACACTACACACGGCCGCCGTGTAAGCAGTCTTATATAGTGTGGGGCATCCCCCTGAGTCATGATTGGCCAAAAGCACACTGCCTTTGGCCAATTATGGCTCTCTAAGCAGAGGGCGCTGTGATTGTCAAAAACAAACAGGTCAGGTGCATGCTTTGGCCAATCATCATACAGCAATGCACTGTGATCTCGCAGTGCATTATGGGGCGCTCCGCATCGCTCAGATTTGCTGCATACGCCCTATAATGTTCGCTGTTCTGCAAACAGGCAAACACCCGATGTTCGAGTCAAACTTATGTTCGACCCGAACATCAAGCTCATCCCTATTTACGACCCATGTGAGGTGTGATCAGGGTAAACAAAAGGCCAACCTTTGAAGTTGAACCAATTACAACATCACTAACACACTTCCCTACCACTGAAATATACTTCTAATTGAAATATATTCATAATTACAGTATTTTACAGCTGTTAATGGAGATTTCACATAAACTCATAAGGCAACAGTACAGAGCTTTGGGGGCACTCTGCACAGACTCAGTTTGGTGTGTATTGCTAGAGAGTTTTTTTGTAGGGGGAGTGTGCATTTGATTGGCACAAGGCCACAGGACAGTCAGAGGAGAATGAAAATTCCTCCTACAAGCTTTAACCAGTGCTCGACTGGACACTGATAGAAGTCACAAGACTGCTATATACTGCTGATGAAAAAAAGGTATTTAGCATTTTATATTTACTAAACAAATTGCATTTCCATGTTCTGTGTACTGTGGTAGACCAGATATAGTGAGTGCAGTATACTGGGTTTATTGACACTCTAAGCTGGACCAGACACCATTATTCTTTTTCTTTTCTTTTTTTCTTTTACTCAGTGGGCTCAAAAAAGAAAAAGGATTCCTCCATCCAAACAAATCCACTGTCAAAACATAGTGATCAGTTGGTTGGCTGCAGTTGCTGATTGATGGAACATTATCCAACATGTCCCTTCAACTTTTGTCATAGTGACAATAGACAATCCAATTCTATTGAGCAGGAAAGCCCACACACTGATTGAAATTTTGCTGGTCTCTGCTGGTCTTGCCAATGTTCAATTGGTGTATGGCCAGCTTAAGAGGCAAATGATTCATGTAGCATTTACTACTTTCATCTGCCCTTTGGTTGGGTTTGTAGGCAGAAGGGTGTGCTTACCTGAAAAATCCCCTCCTCCTCTCCTCAAGCTAAAATTAAAAAAAATGCCTATGAAGACTCCTGGGATGAATTATATAATTTTGGCCTAGGCCAGAAACCAGGAAGCAGCTGAAGAAATGTAAAAAAAAGTTAAAAATAAAAAAATATCTTCCTATCTATTTATTAAGCCTAACAGCATGAGGATTAGAAATAGTTAATTTTGATTGAGAGAGTAAAGTTCCATTTTAAGGGTTGCCAGAAAATGTGGCCAATGGTCACACTAGAGTACTGTGTGGGGTCAAACCAGTGACACAGTGTCCAGTATTGAACGTTAAACATTCAAAATGATGTAGGTGCTGATCAGTTTTATATCTGGCAATATATATATATAACAAACCATGGGGTGTGATTTAGGTTGGAAGTTGGATTTCAAAGTTTCATTTTGCAAGGAGATCTCCACCTATTCCATAGAAAATACATAGGACAGGTTTTCTATGAACAATGAGATAAAGAAGGGGGTTGGAGTAAATCCATTTTTTGGATGGCTTTCTTTGCCACAAGAGGTGAAATAGTGAAAAAGTCCGCTAGAGCCCACACACGATCGGATTTTCAGACGACATAATCCAATCAGACTTTATTCATCGGAATATCCGACCGTGTGTATGGGGCATTAGTGTGTGGTGGCATATTTTACTACTGCGATCCAAATTGTTTGATTTTGGGGCACAGCCAGAAAGCATGAAACAGGTCCATGTCTGGGTGTCTGCATTTAAGACAGCATAAGAAGGAGCTTAGGCCCATGTGGTGTGATTGATGTGGGGACAAGTAGTAGTAAAAGTATCAGAGTATCATTTTACAGTACAGTACAGCTTTGATTGTCCTTAAGAACTGCAGCAACTTTAAATGGCCACCTACCTGACCTTGGGGGAAAGATTGGGTCCATTTATTAGGTCCAGTTGTGGAAGTATAGTCCAGGGGTTGACAATAGAAGTTGTATACACTTGAACCTGTTTTATATCTGGAATTGGGAAGCTCAGGAGTGTGTCCAATGGGCTTTCTCAGTCAGTTTGAGAGAGTTTTTTTACTAGTGGAAGCAATATAAAATATTGCCTTTAAAAGAATTGTATATAAGGGTAATAGCTGTTAATATTGCAAAGTGTGTGCCATTTATTATATCCCAGGAACAGATGACAAGTCCAACAGAGTATATATAAAAAATATTAAAGTGATCCAAAGCTCCAGACCCTCCATAAAAAAAAACTCCCCCTGTTCATGAACTTGGCAAGGGTATACATGATACACTCCAAATATCCAGCATACAGCATGTCCAAACTATATATGCACCTGTGTGTCTTACATGTATGTTAATGTGTTCATATACAGTGGTGTGAAAAAGTGTTTGCCCCCTTCCTCATTTCCTGTTTCTTTGCATGTTTGTCACACTTAAGTGTTTCGGAACATCAAACCAATTTAAACAATAGTCAAGGACAACACAAGTAAACACAAAATGCAATTTGTAAATGAAGGTGTTTATTATTAAAGGTGAAAAAAAATCCAAACCATCATGGCCCTGTGTGAAAAAGTGATTGCCCTCCCTTGTTAAAACATACTATAACTGTGGTTGTCCACACCTGAGTTCAATTTCTCTAGCCACACCCAGGCCTGATTATTGCCACACCTGTTCACAATCAAGGCATCACTTAAATAGGAGCTGCTTGACACAGTAAGGTCCACCAGAAGATCCTTAAAAGCTACACATCATGCCGAGACCCAAAGAAATTCAGGAACAATTGAGAAAGAAAGTAATTGAGATCTATCAGTCTGGAAAGGGTTATAAAGCCATTTCCAAAGCTTTGGGAATCCAGCGAACCACAGTGAGAGCCATTATCCACAAATGGCGAAGACATGGAACAGTGGTGAACCTTCCTAGGAGTGGCCGGCCGCCCAAAATTACCCCAAGAGCGCAGCGACGACTCATCCAAGAGGTCACAAAAGACCCCACAACAACGTCCAAGGAACTGCAGGCCTCACTTGCCTCAGTTAAGGTCAGCGTTCATGCCTCCACCATCAGGAAAAGACTGGGCAAAAATGGCCTGCATGGCAGAGTTCCAAGGAGAAAACCACTGCTGAGCAAAAAGAACATCAAAGCTCGTCTCAATTTCTCCACAACACATCTTGATGATCCCCAAGACTTTTGGGACAACATTCTGTGGACCGATGAGACAAAAGTGGAACTCTTTGGAAGGTGTGTGTCCAAGTATATCTGGCGTAGAAGGAACACTGCATTTCAGAAAAAGAACATTATACCAACAGTAAAATATGGTGGTGGTAGTGTGATGGTCTGGGGCTGTTTTGCTGCTTCAGGACCTGGAAGACTTGCCGTGATAAAAGGAACTATGAATTCTGCTGTCTACCAAGAGATCCTGAAGGAGAATGTCCGACCATCTGTTCGTGTACTCAAGCTGAAACGAACTTGGGTTCTGCAGCAGGACAATGATCCTAAACACACCAGAAAGTCCACCACCGAATGGCTGAAGAATAAAAAAATGAAGACTTTGGAGTGGCCTAGCCAAAGTCCTGACCTGAATCCTATTGAGATGTTGTGGTATGACCTTAAAAAGGCCGTTCATGCTCGAAAACCCTCTAATGTAACTGAATTAGGACAATTCTGCAAAGATGAGTGGGCCAAAATTCCTCCAGGACGCTGTAAAAGCCTCATTGCACGTTATCGCAAACGCTTGGTTGCAGTTGTTGCTGCTAAGGGTGGCCCAACCAGTTATTAGGTTTAGGGGGCAATCACTTTTTCACACAGGGCCATGATGGTTTGGATTTTTTTTCACCTTTAATAATAAACACCTTCATTTACAAATTGCATTTTGTGTTTACTTGTGTTGTCCTTGACTATTGTTTAAATTGGTTTGATGTTCCGAAACACTTAAGTGTGACAAACATGCAAAGGAACAGGAAATGAGGAAGGGGGCAAACACTTTTTCACACCACTGTATACCCTAGGCCATTTTTCTCAAAATCCTCCCTTGTAGCAGTTAAATCTTCCCCTGATATACCCATTTTCCACAATTGCAAACAAGTATAGGAAACTGATTTGTCTGATTTCGTTTTTTCTCTTGTATGTTTAGTTTTTCCCCAGTGTGACCCAAAGGTAAAATAATGGTGCCCTTCCACGTGTGGCCTGGCCAGAGCCGAGGCTGTGGCTGCAACTCATTTTTTTTTTTTAAACAAGTCTGCTTTGTGATGTATGGCTCACAGACACATTTTCTGCTTTGTTTTTCCTTAGGTTTGCATTTAAAATACCTAAGACAATCCAGCTGTAGTGTTTACAGCCCTCATTTTCTCTGTCAGCAAACAATTAACAATAACCTATTTGACCAATTAACATAAGGCTTGGGTGATTTGACACTACAGTTTGCATTTTCCATTTGAATAGAATTAGCAGAAGAGTCTGTCAATTCTCTTATATTAGTCCTGAGGATTTTCCTTTTAATGTGTAAATTGTATACCCTTGCAGAAACATATAATGAGAAAATATAAATATATAACCTAGGAATTCATTTTTGTACTTATTCTTTTTTCTTGTCCCTCCAGCCTGCTCAAAAAATCAGTTGCACTGAATTCCAGATTATTTATTTATATTGACACTCAATAATAGCTATATTCTCCAAAAACAATTCATACATCTAATACGTAATGGTCCTGTAATCTGTTTTCCATGAAATAGTTTGTTACTGTGTTTTTCTGCTTCCTGGTATCTTCCTCTGTGAGTTTCCAACTTTCTCCTCTTCCCCTCACTTAAATTTGTTCGTAGTGAGCAGTGCACATTAGTTGAGGTCATGTGCACTGCTCTATGCACACTACAAATCCCATAGTCCCTAGTTCATAGTCCATAATCCTTCTCAGGAGTAAGCAAGAGAGGGTGGCTACATTGCTTCATACAGTGGGACCATGAAGAATGAAAGTAGCCTCCCTGTAACAGGAAGTCAGATCACAGCAGGAAAAAAAAAAGGAATTTTGAGATTTGGGGGACACTGACGGCAATAGAAGGTACTTTCTTTTAAATTAAAGTGGAATATCAGGCTAACTATAACTATTCCTTAAACCTACTACATAGTTTGTCAGGTTGGAAAAAGATACAAGTTTGGTGATCCCTGCCTTAAACCTAATACATAGTTTGTCAGGTTGGAAAAAGATACAAGTCCATCTAGTTCAAGCAATAGAAAAAATTCATAAAAACCTCCACACACACAATCCTATGCCCACAGTTCATCCAGAAGTTTCAGCAGCTCCAGCTCCCCTGTGTCAGACAGTGCCTGCTGCAGGGGCAAGGAGGGAGCACCGAAAAAGGATGAGTCATAGGAGCCTATTGGTGTCACATTTTTGGGAATTCAAAGTCATTGTCGAGCGCTCCCTTACACAGAGGAGCGGAAGCTACCAGGCCATGTGACCCCACAGGACCAGATTAACCACTTGCTTACTGGGCACTTAAACCCCCCTCCTGTCCAGACCAATTTTCAGCTTTCAGCTCTGATGCATTTTGAATGACAGTTGCGCCATCATACAACACTGTACCCAAATTAAATTTTTATAATTTTGTTTCCACAAATAGAGCTTTCTTTTGGTGGTATTTGATCACCTCTGCGTCTTTTAGTTTTTGTTAAAAAAATTTAAAAAGACCATATTTTGTTATAAAATTTTGCGAACAGGTAATTGTTCTGTGGCCGTCATTCGGCTATTGCGCGAACGGCAAGAGGTTATGAAAGGTACGCACACAGATGTTTTTATGCAGGATACATGGAAGGAGGGGAGAGGGAATTTTTTTTAAGAAAATGTATAGTTAGCCTTAACTATCACTTTAAGAATATATGGTTTCATAGATTTTTGTTTTTAAACCAGAGATTTACATCACTTTACTTTGAATATCAAACATGGGAAGCCTGGTAGCAGTCTGTTTACATCAGGGCCCTCCAGCTGTTGCAAAACTACAAGTCCGATCATGCCTCTGCCTGTGGGAGTCTTGTTTGTAACTGTCAGCCTTGCAATGCCTTATGGGACTTGTAGTTTTGCAATAGCTGGAGGGCTGCCAGTTTGAGATGCCTGGTTTACATCCTCTCTGCCTACATCATCTGCTCCTGAACACCACTAGAGGGAGCTGAAAGGAAGATAAGAGATAGACTTCTCATTTATCCTCAATACAAAGTTCACCTATAGTCATAGACTCCCTCTAGTAGGGGCCAGGTGCAGCTGCTGCAAGAACAGACGGTTCATACAAACCACTTACAGGCTGGTGTCTGAAACTCCTGTTTATTAGAAAAACAAGTACCCTTGCAATCTACTTTTTGTGACCAGGGTACAGGGATAAGGAAATAAAAAAAAAATAACAATATGTGCTTTAATAAGTGCATTTACTCATTGACTAACCTAACCAACCCCTATCTCCATAAAGGTGCACTTTCTTTTACCAGGACTGGATGTCATTAGACTTATGTCCAATATTAAAACTGTAATGCCGCATACACACGATCGGACGTGGTCACACAAATGTTGGTCAACAATTCCGAACGTAGTGACGTACAAGAAGTACGTGATGTCTCCATTACGAACGCTAGTTTTACAAGACTGAGTGCTTCCGGCTCGTCCTTGATTCCGAGCATGCGTGTTTGTACTTTGGACTTTTGTCTGACGGAATTGTGTACACACGATCGGAAAGTCTGACAACACACATTTGTTGGCTGAAAATTTGAGAACATGCTAGCCAACATTTGTTGGTGGAAAGTCCGACAACAATTGTCCAATGGAGCGTACACACGGTCAGAATTTCCACCAACAGCCTGACATCCAACATTTCCCGTCGGAAAATCTGATGGAGTGTACGGGGCTTTAGATGCTCTGTCTAAGTCTGGATGTAAGGTAATACAAATTCCATTGTCTCCAGACCTCAATAAATTGATCTGAGATTTCCAATATCTCTAAAAACCTTATTCCATTTTATAAAGAAAGCAAACTCTATTCATTAGCTAAGTTAACGTTGCAGATTGAGGTTTCCTTTCCCATTTAATGCTCAGAGGACATTTTCTTCAACCAGTATAAAGCAGGTAAGCTTCTAATCCTTTTTTGCTTATTAAAGGTGTGGATGGCCGATAGTTGGATTTTCCGATGAAGAGGGCTCATGAATATTTATATAAACATTTTGAGAATAATACCTTTAGCTTCCTAGACAAAAACAAGCCTGGAGTGCCACTATGATGAGATTATATTTGCTGCAACCTAATGATCAGAAAAATGGTATGAGGAGTGCCGCAGTTGTTTGCTGTGTTTATGGAAGTATGATGACAAATGGCATATCAGTGATTCACTGAGTTGCATCTTATCTTGACATTTGGCTTGCTCGCAATGCTTTTCAGAGGACAATCATTAATGCTCCAGAAAACCCACTACAGAGCAAACAATAGCACCGCTGAAGATGAGCTCATGAACACAAACTATATTTCTGGATGTGCATGCATGTGTGGCATCGAATTAGAGACTTTTACATCCAATACAAATATTGTGATTTTTTTGGTTATTAATTTGAATTAATTTCTGCTTATAATGAAAACAATACTTTAGACATGATACATATTGTAGATTGTAGTCTGTCTTAATTGTTTGTCCTTTTAGAGAAAAAAAACTCAGCAGCAGCAAAAATACACAACTGACTTACATGTTTGTGCCTTGCCTGTTAAAATATTTATCCAACCACTTTTGACATTCAGACATTTCTCCCACATTATATAGAAAAGGGGCAACACCACAATTTAAAGTCAGCAGCTCTACAACTATACTCTACCATACTAAACCATGGGAAAACACCTTGTGCTTTCCTTCTCTTGTACGTCTGATGCCTAAACACCACCTTGCTCCCTTTGCCCGAAACATCTAAGGATGGCATCATCATCGTCATCATTATTATTACTAAAGACAAACTCCAATCAGACAGAAAAACACCAAAGTTGCTGTTATGTATTCAATAAAAAAAATTGTTAAATGTATTTTTACTACAGCTACAGAAATTATCTTAATTTGACATTGTACCATCCTTTTATTCTCTGTAGAGAAGTAGCTAGGCTGGAGGAGGACATAGACTAGGAACCATTCAGGCACTTTCTCCTACCAGTAAATGATAGTGACAGAAAAAGGTTGCCAGAAACCATCTGAGTGCCTCCAACAGTGTGTTCGGGTGGCGCTGGCGGGGGGGGCAGGTCTGGTGAAGGCGGTACCTGAGCGTGTCGTGTGATGTCATGGTGCAAGGGAGCTGTGTGGAGTGGCCAGAGACTCGTGTTTAAGTCTGCTGAATGGGAGCAAGGCAAACCAGGAGAGGGACTGTTAGTGCTGTTTGGGCTGGAGTGGACTGAAGGGACCACCAGACATGGAGAGAAACTGTCACTGTGACTCACGAGGGGATGTGTCGTGTGGGTGAGGTGTCATCATCATCTGTACTGGTGTACACTGCTGTCAGTGTCACTGTGAGAGTCAGTTTCATGTGTGTGTGCCTGCCCATTCTAATTTCTTGCCCTCCTGAGTCCTGTCCCTAAGCTACTGACTTCATATATCGGAAATCAAATAGGAAATATGTTTTTTGCCTTAATATCTACCTTAACTCACATTGCTAATTGAATATTGTCCTTGTTGTAGCCTATATACAAAAAAATGCTCTTAAAACTGTAATGTTGTAACTTTTGGAAATAACAGTAAAAACGTGGCTGTTCCAGTAAATTTTGAGTATCATGTCAGTAAATTTCCATTTGGTAGGTTGGCAACACTGAGGGCGAGGGAGTAAAATTAGCAACTTTACTGTCCAATCACAGGCTGAGGATAGGAAGGTGACCTACCGTAGCTATATTTACTAACTGCAGCTGATAAAAATCAGCTCACCATTCTGGTTCTGCTGTCTGTCAGGAACAGGATAGACAGAAATACAAATTCTTTGGCAGATAAAACAGTTCCCATATATGTATTTCAGATGTGTATACAAAACAATTCTGCAGTTGGTAGTGCTCATATTTCAGTTTAGTGTCTTGTGTCCAGAGGATTAAGGAACTTTTTTTTCAGTTAAAGACAATGTATAGAGGGTTTGCTTATACTTAATTATGGTAATGACAATGGCATGCAATGCCAAGCTGCTGCAAACAAAGCAAACAGAACATTGGCATGCATTAAAAAGGGCATAAACTTAACTCAAGAAACAATAATTCTACCACTCTACAAGACTCTGGTCCGGCCACACCTGGAGTATGCAGTCCAGTTCTGGGCACCATTCCTCAGGAAGGTTGTACTGGAAATGGAGCGAGTACAGATAAGGGGAACCAAACTAATAAAGGGACTGGAGGACATTAGTTATGAAGAAAGGTTACGAACACTGAACTTATTCTCTCTGGAGAAGAGACGCTTGGAGGGGATATGATTTTTCAATTTACAAATACCATACTGGTGACCCCACAATACAGATAAAACCTTTCTGCGAAAGGGAGTTTAATAAGACATGTGGCGACTCATTAAAATTAGAAGAGAAGAGGTTTAACCTTAAACTGCATAAAGGGTTCTTTACTGTAAGAGCGGTAAGGATGTGGAATTTCCTTCCACAGGTGGTGGTTTCAGCGGGGAGCATCGATAGTTTCAAAAAACTATTAGACAAGCACCTGAACGACCACAACATACAGAGATATACAATGTAATACTGACATATAATCACACACATAGGTTGGACTTGATGGACTTGTGTCTTTTTTCAACCTCACCTACTATGTAACTATATGTAGCTAAATTGAGCAATTACTTTTAATCACTTAAATATGATATATTTTTATTTTATTAACCATTAACATGTGTATCAAAATAATAATTTATTGTAGTTTTAAATATTAAAACGTATAAAATAAATTGTATGGTTTTAATCTCCAGTAACACTTTTTTTCTTAAAGGAACACACAAGTGTGTTTTCTAATATAAAGTTATTGCAGAAGAAACAAATGCATATCAGAAAACTCAGTTGGCCCATAGGGGGTGTACATGTGTGAGAGGTAAAGTGGTTAATGTAATTTCAAGCCAGCAGGTAGAGCCTTAGCGCCAAAGCTTTCTATGCTTTGCATTTTCCAGTGTATTCATATCTGTTTTGCTGCTGTCAGCAGTTTACAGAGCTTAGTAGTTCAAGCTAAACTTTAAAAACAAAGCTGAATAAGTTAAAGCAAGCACAAAAATGTAAAACTTTATCAAAAGTGAACTAAAAAGATAGTGAACTAAACAAAAAATGAACTTTGGTTATCTTATAGAGAAAACTTAGACATGATAATTGTGCCTAAGCAGTACCCTTACGTTTAACTTTTCCCTAGAATTCCTCCTGAAAATTTTTGAAGTTCCTATGCTTAAATATTATAGCCGTGGTGTGAGAATATCTAAGACAGTGCTGCTAGTTCACAAGGGATTGAGATTTGGTGATGCCTGATGAATGCTGACTGTTCTGCTTTCTGGAGATTAAGCTGTGCCTGAGGACCTGCAGGCAAGAATCTCCCTGCTCCTATGTCATTTTGCTTTTGGAGCTGTGCATTCTGAACCTTTTTTACTCTTTCTTGATCAATCCTTCATCAAATTACCAGTCATGGGACGGAGGGGGAGCTTTTGGCACGAGGAAGTAAAGCCCTGCCTCTACTAAGATAGCCCCCTCAATACAGAAAAACAGCATGGAACAAGGCATAGTAAGTCAAAATGCAAAAAAGATCAGCTGCAGGGGGACCACAGGCAACATGGCTGACTAGTTCTTTGCCTTCTGTTTTTCATTTGTACATTTAACACGTATTACATAAATACTGCTATAATTATGGTTAAAGTAGACCTATTAGTAACTTTACAATTCTGCGTGAATACATTTCTGGCATGTCACATTATACAGCAACAGTATAATTTTTATAAGCTGTACTTATAAATCACAGTTGTTCAGCTTAGGTCCAGAGACCTTCCCTGGCTGAAAATATGTCAGTCTGCTGTAGGCAGGAGATTATTGTTTCAGTTTCCCCTACCCCAATGATCAGACTGCAACACTGTAATTGTGTGCCAAGTCACAATGTAGCAGGTTAAACAATGTATAGAAAAGAGGCTTGTTTATATACATGAATGGGTACCGTCCTACTGGTCCACTAACTGTTCAACCCCTAAACATGTACAAAAGAAGCATCTCAAACAGATGGAGACAAAGGGCAGTGGGGCTCCTTGAACAGCAGTGTATATCAAAAATCAAAGTCAAGAACTGTATATGAAAAAATACATGTATACATTTATTGTAGGGCTTATTCCATTACAGGTACAGATGAAAATTAATCTACTAAATATCAGATGGTGGACTAAACTTAGTATAAATTACCCACTGGTTCAAATTGGACCAGACTGGGTAACCACAGACATTGGGGGGATATAACAACATAAAACATGAATAACAAACATTCGTCCGGACGCCAGAGGGAATTCGTGATAGTCCTGCTTGTCGCTAAAACATGCAGCGCTATGTAAAAAGTCCAGGGTAATAAAAAATATATATAACCTAAATAACCAATCTGGCTATCACGAATGCCCCTAGGAGGCTCGAGCCAGTGGGGAGACCAAGAAAGGGGGGGGGGGGAGGAAGGAAGGGAATAATCCCTATGTCTGACCACAACTGCAAAAATGGGGGCACTATAATTGCCTATAGATGGATTGCTCATAAGAAAAAAGACAATGCCCATTTACTGTTCATATATTTAGTAAACAAATCATATGGAACTAAATGAGTCCCGGATTGAATGATGGGTGACTGCCTTTATGATAAAAGTTGGTGTATGTGAGCAATTGCCATTGCCTGGTAGTGAATGTCCTTCCAATCTATATCAAGGAGTTCTCTTAACGGAGAATATCGATTAAATGCTGTGTCGGATTGGACAATATGTTAATCACTATAGGATAACCGCATCTATCGCACATTAGTGACTTATACAGATATGACCGCCGTCATACATTACGACTCCCATGTAAGCTAATGATTGCCAGTTGGAGGCTATAGGTAGCCTATGGGGCTCTTCCGGGGTCCTTGAATAGCAGAGTATCCTACGAATGTAGATCTCAAATGCTGTTTCCGTATGGATGGATGGTGCCGGTCAGGGCTGGTGGTGTTGGCGGTTAGTCAGGCTGTATTGAGCCTTGAGCGCGTATCGATCGATTGGTACTGCTAGATGCATGTCAATGCAGGCGCCTGTAGTTGCGTGGCCAAGGTAGTCAGGCCATTCCTCCGTTACTCCATCAAAGAAGCTGGCTCTCGCTCACCTGTATGGGATTGCACCATGGCGTCCGTACGGTGGTGACGTCAACGCCTTTCACAAAGGGGTTTGTGTAGCTTCTTCTGGATGTCCAGTTCTTGACTTTGATTTTTGATATACACTGCTGTTCAAGGAGCCCGACTGCCCTTTGTCTCCATCTGTTTGAGATGCTTCTTTTGCACAATGTAGCAGGGACTAATTTGTGTTGGTATGCAAAAAAAAGACCTGCACATGCACCAGGATTTATTTGATTGTCACCTTCAGAGATGGCTCAGGCCAGCCTTCCAAATCGGGAAGTAAATTCTAGACCTGGATGATGTCTGAACAAAATGCCATTGTCCTTCTGGTGAGCAAAGCAGATTTATGTATTGCCATGGGAAGCATTGTGATCTCTGTAATGCCCCGTACACATGAGCGAAAATTCCGCCAGCAAAAGTCTGATGAGGGCTTTTGGTCCAAAAATGCGATCCGTCTGACTTTTGCTGGTGGAATTTCAGCAAGCAAAAGATTGAGAGCATGTTCTCAATTTTTCGGTTGGAAAAAGGTCCGATCGGAAATTCCAATCGTGTGTACCAATTCCGACACACAAAATTCCTACGCATGCTCGGAAACAATTCGACACATGCTCGGAAGCATTGAACTTCATTTTCTCGGCTTGTCGTAGTGTTGTACGTCACCGCGTTCTTGACGGTCGAAAGTTCAGCGAACTTTTGTGTGACCGCGTGTATGCAAGCCAAGCTTGAGCGGAATTCCGTCAAAAAAAAACATCCAAGATTTTTCCGACGGAAATTCCGCTCGTGTGTATGCGGCATAAGAGGTAATAAATTCCTTTAAGACTAAGCTTACACATAAATTAGAATGCATACACTTAATATGCAAAAGTAAATCTGATGCTATGTTGCTAGGTCCACTTTAAATTATGGTTATAATTTTCACAGTAAGAAAATGCCTTTTTAAAAATGTTTAATACACCGAGAATCTAAAGCTCTAATTGGCGTCCTGAACTGTTTTTATTGATCATTATTTGAAAACTCCAGACACATATTTTTAAATGTATTTAGTCTAGTTGTATAGTATAAAATAAACTTTTTTTTTTTCTTTTTAAATAGTTCTAGTTAAATTGCTTGAAATGTGTCTCTATGTTATCCTCTGCCAATCTCTTGAACAGCAGATATCAGACCAGGCTATGCACTGTGCAACATTAAACATAAAAGGAGAGATGGTAATATCACAAATAGTTGTTGTTTCATGTTCAATAGTATGGCCAAATGTTCACAATTTAGAATCTGAACAGACAGCTTAGGCCTAGTACAGACCTGAATTAACATCTAGTTGCTAATGAGTTTCTCGCAGGACCTTGTAGTCTTCTGGCTGTAGATAAAGTTAATCAACCATCAGCTCATAAACCATCAAAGAATCCTCATACAGTCTGTGGCTGCAACTCAGCAGGGAAGCAAAGGTCTCTAAAATTTCTGCAATAGCTTGTAATTTTTCTGAAATCAAAGGGAATATGTTTCATCTTTTTTAAGATTCAAATGTTAGTCATAGGGAGATGAGAGTTATTCCTTCTGAATGTAATCAATATGGCTGAATGTGGCAAAATGATATGTCCTGGGCTTATAGAACAAACTAGGGACTGATTTCATGGACCCTGCTCATGGCAGCCATGTTGTGTTTGGACTTGCTGTGATGGGGATGATGTGCGATTGTTGGAAAAAACAAATCCGGATGCAGCCATTGGAACTGACTAGTACACATGCCCATTTGTCCACATGGTCACATCAAGAGGCAGAAACTGTGGCTTTGCTGCTTCCAATTTAACATTTGCTGCAGATTGGAATATGAATCAGCAGTGTCACACTGCTGAGCTCCTCTCTGCACTCTATACACTTGTAAGGTGTCTAACCCCCCTCGCAGAAGCTCCCAGTGACTAAAAACAGTAAAGCAAGAGTCTAAAAGACATGTACCTATACCGTATGGCACAATATTCAGGGGCTAGTAACCTTAAAAGCAAGTATTACTGCAAGTAAAAGAAGTTCACCATAACTTATTCTCCCCAGCAGCTACACGGGAAAAATGCCAGAAGTGGTGAAAGGAAAAACATGTTCCAAATGTCAAGCGCTTAGGGGCAATCACATGAGATTGAGGGGCTAAGGTAGATGGTAATAGGTCTATGGGAGACCAATTTACTCTGCTATACTACCAGTTAAATCTTATAAAAATGTTTCCAATTGTATTGTGAATAAAAACAAACATCGTCCATAAAGTGCATCAAGCAAACATCAAGGCATCCATGTGGTTAGGATTGACAATAATTAGCAAAAAGTGCATGGTATAATTTATGCTGTATATAAAGGAACATCCTAAAGTAAAATGTTTACAGAAAGATATAGTGGTGACTTGGCAATGGTGGAACAGAAGAACAGAACAGAACAGAAGAGGCTGATCTCATAATTCAATGTCGCTGTAATAAGCATGAGTTGTCAATGTGGGGATCAAAGTACCCAGACTCAGGAGCCACTATTGTTCCGGGTCCGTCCTGTAGATCAGCTCATCAGCGGAAGTGACAGGCCGGACATGAGGTTATCAGCCTCTGGAAAGAGCACTCCTAACCGGAACTGGAAATCAGATGGAGCACAAGCAGGGCCACAAACAGGATGTGTCATTACAGTATGCTGTCTCGATGACAGGAACTTTGGTCTTATTAAGCATGAGAACCTGTGCCCTGTACCTGATGTATTCAATGACTGCCATGCCATTCATTATCAGATGCTATAAGGTCAATACACACCATTATACCATTGTACATATAACTAAAATAAAAAACACAGAATACATAAAAATACACAAAATAGGACTCAATCACTCACTTGAAAACATGAACAAAAAAAATAGTAGTGTCTAAAACTGAAATAATACATTAAGTTATACATAGAGAGAAAAAATAAGCAAATATATAGAATTTATGATTTCTTGGGCATTTTTCAGAGAATATAAATGATTCTCACAAAAACATTTCTTTCACTCATGGTTAGTGTTTGGCTGAAGCCATTTATTATCAATCAACTGTGTTTACTCTTTTTAAATCATAATCACAACAGAAACTACCCAAATGACCCCAATCAAAAGTTTACCTACCCTGGTGATCTTGGCCTGATAACATGCACACAAGTTGACACAAAGGGGTTTGAATGGATATTAAAGGTAACCATCCTCACCTGTGATCTGTTTGCTTGTAATTAGTGTGTGTGTATAAAAGGTGAATGCGTTTCTGGACTCCTGACAAACCCATGCATCTTTCATTCAGCGCTGCACTGACATTTCTGGATTCTGAGTCATGGGAAAAGCAAAAGAATTTTCAAAGGATCTGCGGGAAAACGTAGTTAAACTGTATAAAACATGAAAGGGTTATAAAAAGATATCCAAGGAATTGAGAATGCCAATCAGCAGTGTTCAAACCATACTCAAGAAGTGGAAAATGAGGGGTTCTGTTGAAACCAAACCACGGTCAGGTAGACCAACTAAAATTTCAACCACAACTATCAGGAAAATTGTTTAGGATACAAAGAAAAACCCACAAATAACTTCAGGCGAAATACAGGACTCTCTGAAAACATGTGGTATGGCTGTTTCAAGATGCACAATAAGGAGGCACTTGAAGAAAGGATGGGCTGCATTGTCAAGTCGCCAGAAGATAGCCATTACTACGCAAAAGTATCCTGCTTACAATACGCCAAACATCACAGAGACAAGCCTCAAACCTTCTGGCACAGAGTCATTAGGAGTGATGAGAACAAAATTTAGCTTTTTGGCCACAACCATAAACACTACATTTGTAGAGGAGTCAACAAGGCCTATTATGAAAGGTACACCATTCCTTCTGTGAAACACGGAGGTGTATCGCTGATGTTTTGGGGATGTGTGAGCTACAAAAGCACTGGAAGTTTGGGTAAAATTGATGGCAAGAGGAATGCTGGAGGAACATTTGCATTCATCAGCCAGGAAGCTGCGCATGGGACGTACTTGGAAATTCTAACATGACAATAAACCAAAACACAATGCCAAGTCGACCTGTCATTGGATACAGCAGAATAAAGTAAAGGTTCTGGAGTGGCCATCTCAGTCTCCTGACCTCAATAAAATTGAGCCACTCTGGGGAGATCTCAAACGTGCAATTCATGCAAGACAGCCCAAGAATTTACAGATGCTCAATAGGGTTTAGGTCTGGAGACATGCTTGGCCAGTCCATCACCTTTACCCTCAACTTATTTAGCAAGGCAGTGGTCGTCTTGGAGGTGTGTTTGGGGTCTATTATTATGTTGGAAAACTGCCCTCTGGCCCAGCCTCTGAAGGGAGGGGAGGGGATAAAAATGCACCTGTGCATACGCCTGTCCATACCATCAGCAAACCACTCACCCAAACAACACCATACACTGCCATATGCCCTGTACAGTTAAAACCGTGATTCATCCGTGAAGAGAATACCTCTCCAAAGTGCCAGACACCATCAAATGCGAGCATTTGCCCACTCAAGTCATTACGACGATGGACTGTAGTCAGGTTCTCTGAAATGCCTTTGGAGACGGCTTATGGTAGAGAAATGAACATTAAATTCAAGGGCACAGCTCTGGTGGACATTCCTGCAGTCAGCATGCAAATTTCACGCTCCTTCAAAATATGCGACATCTGTGGAATTGTGCTGTGTGATGAAACTGCACATTTTAGAGTGAACTTTTATTGTGGCCAGCCTAAGGCACACCTGTGCAATAATCATGCCTAATGTCTAATTGTCAGAAAACATGAAATCAGAACGAGACAGAAGTACAGTTAAATCACACTTGTTTAATAATAAAAATAAAAAGAACAAACATAGTAAAAACATAGCCAAAGTTCAGTAACCAGAATGGATAGTCAGCAAAGCCAGAAGTCAGGGATCAAATTAATGGAGCAGCAAGCAGGATCCGGAGCCAGAATGGATGTCAGCAAAGCCAGTCTTTAAACAGGAGATGCTTCTTGTGATGTTGACCAAGGAAAAGGCAGAGCTCCTCTGGACTGGACAGCTTAAGTAGGCAGGACTGACGAGCAGGATATCAACAACAGCTGAGTAACTGTGGCGAGAGAAGGGAGCTGGCAATTAGCCGACAGCTGAGCGGCCAACTCAGAGAAGGAAGGGCTGAGCCCAGCCCTGACACTAATCAGCATCTTGATATGCCACACATGTGAGGTGGATGGATTATCTCAGCAAAGGAGAAGTGCTCACTAACTGTCAGAAACCATGAATCAGACTGAGACAGAAGTACAGTTAAATCCAACTTGTTTAATAATAAAAAAGGTAAACAGAGTAAATGTAGTCAAAACATAGCCAGAGTTCAGGAACCGGAACGGATAGTCAGACAAGCCAAAACGTCAGATGAGCGTAGTAGAACAGCAAGCAGGATCTGGAGCCAGAAGGAATGTCAGCCAAGCAAATCTTTAACAGGAACACAGGAGAGTGTCTCTAGAGATGTGACCAAGGCGAAGGAAGAGATCATAGGGACTGGATGGCTTAAGTAGGCAGGACTGACGAGCAGGATATCATCAACAGGTGAGTCACTGTGGAGAGATAGAAGCTGGCAATTAGCCGACAGCTGAGCGGACAGCTTTGAGAAGGAAGGGCTGAGCCCAGCCCTAACAGTAACCCCTCCTCAATGACCCCTCTCCCTCAGAAGACCACCAGGCTTGAGGGGAAAACGTCTATGGAAATCACAGAGGAGGACAGGGGCATGTACTTCCGATGGATGAGACACAAGAGCGTTCCTCCGGACCGTACTCTTTCCAATGCATTATGTATTGTATGCGCCCACGGAACCTACGGGAGTCAACAATGGACTGTACTTCATACTCCTCATGGTTCTCAACCTGTACAGGGTGAGGACGAGGCACCGAGATGGTAAAGCGGTTGCAGATCAAAGGTTTTAATAAGGAGACATGAAATACATTTGAGATACACATCTTAGAAGGAAGGTCTAACGCGTAAGCCACTGGGTTAATCCTGCAAAGAATACGGAAAGGCCAAATAAACTGAGGTGAGAACTTCAGAGAGGGAACACAAAGTCTGAGTTTGCGAAATGACAGCCAGACCCTGTCCCCAACCTGGTAGGAAGGCGCAGGCAGGCGTCTGCAGTAGGCGTGGAGTCTGTACCTATCATTAGCATGTCTCAAAGCCTCCTGGACTTGTGCCCAAGTGGAATGAAGACCACAGAGATACTCCTCTAACGCAGAAATACTCTGCGGAACAAATGAGTCAGGCAACATGGAAGGTTGGAAACCATAGTTCGCCATAAATGGGGACAATCGGGAAGCAGAATTCAAGGCACTATTGTGAGCAAACTCCGCCCATGGTAAGAGGTCTGTCCAGTTGTTATGATGGTCAGAAATATAGCAATGTAGGAATTGCTCCAAGGACTGATTGGCTCGTTCTGCAGCCCCATTAGACTGCGGGTGATACGCAGAGGAGAAAGCAAGCTGAATTCCCAACTGTGCACAAAAGGCTCACCTCAGACACAAACTAACTACCCTTGTCCGAGACAATCACCTTGGGTAGCCCATGTAAGGGAAAGATCTCCTGAGCAAAAATTAAAGCCAGTTCCTTAGAAGTGGGCAACTTCTTAAGTGGAATACAATGAGACATTTTCGAGAACCGGTCAACCACCATAAGGATTACTGTGTTGCCCTGGGAGTTGGGCAACTCCACAATGGAATCCATAGACAGGTGGGTCAGGATGTGCCAACACAGGAGCAGAAACAAAGGCAGCCTTGAGACTCTGAAAGGCCTTAATGGACTCCGGAGACCAACTCTGTGGGTTACTGTCCTTTCTGATCATATAAGTCAGGGGCTTGACCAGAGACAAGAAGTTATGAATACATTTCCGATAATAATTTGCAAAGCCAAGAAAACACTGCAGAGGATGTAAACCCATGTGTCGGGGCCACTGTAGGACTGCTGAAAGTTTCTCTGGGTCTATCAAAAAAACAGCAGTGGAAATTACATGAATTTAACCTGTTCACGATGGAATTCACACTTCTCCAATTTACAATAGAGATTGTTCTCTCTTAGTTTCTGAAGCACACAACAGACATCGGTGTGGTGGCTCTCTAGGGACTTGGAAAATATGAGGATATTGTCAAAATAAACCACCACACATAACTGCAACAAATCTCGCAGGACATCGTTAATAAATTCCTGGAAAACTGCTGGGGCTTTACAAAGGCCAAAAGGCATTACAAGGTACTCATAATGGCCTGTTCTGGTATTAAATGCAGTTTTCCACTCGTCGCCCTCCTTAATCCTCACAAGATTGTATGCCCCTCTCAAATCAAGCTTTGTGAAAACCATTGCTCCCTTGAGGCGGTCAAATAACTCTGTAATAAACGGAATCGCATAGGCATTCTTAATCGTGAAACGATTGAGACCCCTATAATCAATACAAGGTCTCAGTTCACCACTCTCCTTCACAAAGAAGAAACCAGCACCAGCAGGAGATGAGGATTTTCAGATGAAACCTCGAGAGTGCGTCTGCAACATACTCCTCCATGGCCTTATCCTCCAATATCGAAAAAGGGTAAACCAGGCTACGAGGGGATATAGCACCAGGTTGAAGGTCAATTGCGCAATCATACGACCAGTGTGGAGACAAACTACCGGCTTGACCTTTGTCAAAGACATCCCTAAACTCACGGTACTCCTCCAGCAGGGAGGAAAGTGAAGAGGTGCACAGGACCTTGGCTACCTTCTGGAACCATGTCTTACTGCATTGTGGCGACCAGGAGAGAACCTCAGCGTGGAGCCAGTCAAAAGAGGGGTTGTGCCTCTGTAACCAAGGATAACCAATAACCAGCAGAAACTTAGGTGAGGAAATAACTTGGAATTGAATTATCTCATGGTGAAGAGCCCCTATGGCCAGGGACAACGGAACAGTCTCATGAGTCACGTGGGCAGGCTGTAGAGGTCTTCTGTCAAGAGCCTCAATGGCAAGTGGAGTGTCGCGCAGCTGCAGCAGAATCAAGTGCTTTGATACAAAGGCAGGATCAATGTACAGGCCTGCAGCCCCAGAGTCGATTTAGAGCCTGTATCTCAACGGATGACTCAGCCCAAGAAAAGGTAACCAAAACCAGTGGCTTATCCTTCTGGATAACTGGCGACAAAACAACACCACCTAAGGTCTGTCTGTGACAGGACCTCAAGGTTCGGGCGTTACCCTGGACGGGTAGGACAAGACTTCAAAACAATTACCTGCCTGGCCACAATAAAGACACAATCTCTCCCTCCTCCTAAGGATTCTCTCATCCACAGAGAGACGCGTGAAGCCCAAGTGCATGGGTTCATCGCCACAAACCGACTAGGTACCAGGAGGCATGGGAGGTGAGGGAGGCAAATGTGATCAACCTCTCCAGCTCAGTGGGTATATCTCGGGCTGCTATCTCATCCTTGATGGTATATTGGAGCGGAAGCAGAAACCTGCCAGTAATGGGAAGTACAACATTAAACATACCTAATATGTATGGTGCTGTATCCACAAAAAAATATATACTAAACTTCAGCTTTGAAAAAGAGGGGTAAAGGAAACTACTTTTACTACAAACAACTTTGTTTACTATATTGCCAGAGCTTGGATCACATGGAATATTAAAGGACAAGCCTTTAGGACAAGCCTTTAGTTTGTATATAAGAACAACAATAAAATAGACTGTAATAATACTATAAAGTGTGCAACCTGTTTTCAGGCTTTATTCACATTTGTCAGCACTCCTGAAAAACAGTGATTTCAAATGGATGCGGGGGGGAGGTTAGAAAAAGGTTGTTTTCTTTTACATAACAATTTTAAAGTAGTTAGTGCTGAACTATAGTTACAGCTAAAGATCTGCTTCAAGTACTGTGTACAATTTCATTTTAACCACTTTTACGGACCGCCCGCCATCATTATACATTAGCTTCTTCAGCGGCCGGTCCGCTTTCGAATAAAAGTGGTCTCTGTGTTGGATTCGCCGCAAGATCACTTTTATCGGCGGCGGGAGAGGGCCCCCCCACCGCTCTCCGGTGCCCTCCACCGCTTATCGGAGCCGCCGGCAGCTGAGGAGGCGATCACGTCCTTCTCCCTGTTAGGTATGGAGATGAGTGAGGGGAAGAGGATCCACACCCGTCTCCATACCATTGCAGGGTGGAAGCGACGTCAAAACATCACTTCTGCCCATAGCTCTTAAAGCAACATTTTTTTTTTCAAATTACATTTAATTTTGTATTTATTTCTTTATTGTATTTTAATGTAAATATGAGATCTGAGGTCTTTTTGACCCCAGATCTCATATTTAAGAGGTCCTGTCATGCTTTTTATCTATTACAAGGTGTGTTTACATTCCTTGTAATAGGAATAAAAGTGTAATTTTTTTTTAAAAGAACAGTGTAAAAATTAAAAATAAAAGGTAAAATAAATTAGAATTTTTCTTTTCAATGTGCCCCATCCCGCTGAGCTCGCGTGCAGAAGCCAGCGCAAACGTGAGTAGTGCCCGCATATGAAATAGTGTTCAAACCACACATGTGAGGTATTGCTGCAATCGTTAGAGTGAGAGCAATAATTCTAGCCCTAGACCTTCTCTGTAACTCAAAACATACAACCTGTAAACATTTTTAAACTTTGCATATGGAGATTTTTAAGGGTAAAAGTTTGTCACCATTCCACGAGCGGATGCAACTTTGAAGCGTGACATGTTGGGTATCCATTTACTCGGCGTAACATTATCTTTCACAATATAAAAAAACTGGGCTCTTTTTACTGCTGTCTTATTTTTTTTTTCCCAAAAAAGTGTGCTTGTAAGACCGCTGCGCAAATACGGTGTGACAAAAAGTATTGAAACGACTGCCATTTTATTCTCTAGGGTGTTAGAAAAAATATATATAATGTTTGGGGGTTCTAAGTAATTTTCGAGCAAAAAAAAAATGATTTTAACTTGTAAACAACAAGTTTGAAAGATAGGCCCGGTCTTAAAGTGGTTAAACTGCACCCCACATTTACAAACTCATTATCATTATTTTGCAAATAAAGCAGTTTCACAACATTTTAAATAGATTTTTTAAAATTGCATTTTATATATAAGAACATTTTGGCATTAATTATAATGAGCATTTTGTAACTGTTGTTACACAGCTAAACCGGGGAAATTTTCCAATATAAACTAATGCACAAAACAAGGCTGCTACATTTCACATATTTCAACTTGACCTAACTATTGACATGTTCTCAAAATCTTTCCTTTAAAGAACTTACTTGCATCTGGCAGCTCCAGGACCCGTCGTTCTTGGCACTTGCATTTGTCCAAATATGAATAAGCTAAAATGAGTTTTACAGATTGCCATTTCAGTAAAAGCCATGAGGAAGAGTACCTACAGTGTGTAAATATATTCCTCACAGCAGTAAAATGCTCCATCCCACTGGCAAACCAACAAAGACCAGAAGAGGCTATCAAGTCATGCTGCCAGAATTGAATAGAGGAAACAGCTGACACTGGGGAGAAAGATGCCTAATAACTCAGTCTTCTTTTGTGTTGTGAAAGTTTTTATGAATATTATAAATCTGTCTAAAGAATACATTCACATAGTGCTACTATACCACCAAAATCTTGTCTCTTTTGACAGTAAAACTTTATGGTATTACAATAAAGGGTATTGCCTTTTTGCTCTTGAATATATATTTGTATAATTGAGACACAGGTATATTTCTTCTTTCTTTAACCACTTGACCTCCAGGCCAATTCTGACATTCATCACATAGATGTAAAAATCAGCATGTTTGTGCTAGAAAATTACTTAGACCCCCCCAAACATTAAATCATTTTTGAAGCAGAGGCCCTGGATAAAATGTTTGTTGCAATTGTTTATGTTGCACAGTATTTGCGCAACAGTTTATCTAATGAAAATTTTCTGGAAAAAATACAATTTAAAAAGTTTTTAGTGCACACAAACACAATATAATAATATAATAAGTTTGCCAATTTATGAGTTAAGTAAAAGGTAGAATCTAAAGGATGGGAACAGTTAGTACTTATATAGCCTTTATTTAACCTTTTTAAGGTTAAGAGTGCTTTCAAGTAAGTTAAGCTTAATCGCAAAACCTCCCCATTTTGTTTGTACCCTCCCATTAACTTCAGAGCATCGGACCCTTGACCAGGAGCCTGTCAGTGCTCCTTATTCCTCCTGTGTGACATTTCACTAAATGCCGTAATGGAAAGTAACTACTATAGGTTTGCAGAGAGATTGATTCCCTTTAAGGACTTCTAAAGTAAATGCTGCACACACACTGTATTGTGCAGCCCATTAGTTCAGGAAAAGTGGAAGCAGGGCATGGTGTATTGTGGTATAAATAGAATAGGAAGGTAGAGGAGGGCAAATAGGCTTAAATATTGATATTAATATACCTATAATAAATTGAATTTTATTCAGTGACCCCAGTATCATTTTGATCAACAGTAGGCATGCCATCTGGCTGGTATTCAACTGGCCTAGCTAGCAGAAACTAGGCTAATAGGAAAGAGATCATACCGTTTTCCAAAAAAAAGGTTCTAATATTGATCCAGTGATATAGCAATATCAATATCAATACAGTGAGCGGGGGCTCTATATGGCTTTAGTACCAATTTTAGTGGCACCAGCAAATTTCCACAATTGGTGGCAAGAATCACACAAACATTTTTGTTTGTATAAGTAGAACCAAGATGTGGTATAGATTGGGGATTGCGCCAATCACACTATGACATTAGTGTCACCTGAATTATATTGGGTTGGTTCTATTACTGCTGCTGTCAATTGCCGGTTCCTTAGAGGGTTCGGCTGGCACTAAGTTGTATCAGATGGACAAGGGAAATTAGTTAAATTATCATAAAATATACACTCCTGAAATTCCCAATCCTGAATGAAACTAAAATGAAATAAATAATCAATCTAAAGATTCTCAATCCTATATGTCAAACACCATGTGCTTTTGTGTTAGTAAACAATTTTTTTCGTGGAGGGAAAACTTAAAATCCCCCTTCCACCCCCAAATTGCTATAGGAGGAAAAAAAAGGGAAAAAAAGAAAAAATACACACCCCTAATCCCACACTATTACAATTCTGTGGAAAAAATGCATAGATACGCATGTGCCATCAATCTGTGAAAAGAAATATACATATATATATATACGTGTGTCAAAATTCTGTGAAGGAGACTGAGAAAAAACTAGACCAAACTAAAACAGTACCCCCAAGCTCAATGTGATTCAGTCCAATTCCTGCAAAGAAAATTTCAACCAATCTGGGTTTGGTCCCCAGCAATGTGTCCACATAAATTTTGTGAAAAAAATCCTATGTTGCCACCACCAGCGTTCCAGCCGCTCCAAAACAAGTGAGTTCCAATAAGTACGGTGACTAATGATTAGTTCTTTCAGGATACATCTCTTTATCACCCTGTGAATCCACCACCATATAAAATGGCCACTCACCAGATATAGGTGAGTAATAAGCCTTTGGTTTGTTTAGCTGGATAACCACTCCTTCTCCTATATTGCAAGATCCGGATCGGTTAGATACAGAGAGTGTCCTTCTTTCTCAAGGTAAAAGAATAAAAAGATGCTCCCATAGCGTAATACGTTTCAACAATTTATTAAAATACAATTAAAAACAAGAGGACTATTGCACTCACATGGGATAGTGCCCTCAAAGCCGGCACTGAGCCTCTCCAGCCGTGTGTATAAGGACCTCAAGTCCCAGGCAGGACCGTTTTGTGCTGTAAACCGGTATGGCTTCTTCAAATATTACCCAGCAGCCTCTACGCGTTTCGCATGTATGTCTGCGTCATCAAGAAGCTGATCTATCAATCCCCAATCTATACCACATCTTAATCAGTAACTGTACTATCAGTATTTTTACTTTCCAGATTGCAGCCTTCACATACATAGTCACTATAGTAGTGGGCGCCGGTACACCCTCTTGCAATTTTACATAAGTAGAGCCAAGCAGGGTTTGACCCCCTGCCAAGTCATATTAATGTTGGTAACCTTTGAAGGTAGATCACTTCCCTCCTGCCAAGGCACGAGAGCTCTGCTCCATGTTAAACATTCTGCTACCTCTAATTATTTTTAATTAATTCCTATAAAGATTCCCTGAGGGGCGTGTGACAACATAAAGGTTTGTCATATATATAAAGGTTGAAAAAATAACAGCTTTTTATTTTTCTGCATTGAATGATGTGAAAACTTGCAAACTTGTCAAAGTGAACATTCTCATTGTGAAAAGTGAACAAAATTGAAAAAAAAAAAAAAAACACAGCAAGAAAAACCATGATAAAATATGGTATACAAATCAAACAGTGATGCCCTCTTTAGGAAAGTTCCCTCTGGCATTCCAAGTACCAGTTAGTCAAATTCATCTGATTTTCCTTTAATGTTCACTACTCATACAAGTAGCTTCCTCAATTCTATGGCAGTTACATACCCCAGCATTTCTAGGCACACAGATAACTTACAGTCACCTCAATCCAAAAACAATATTGAGAGGTTGTTTTGTTTACCCATTATAGGGGTTTTTGCATACCTCACTGAGGAAGCTACTTAGATGAGTAATAAAATGTATTCAATATTACAAACCAAAGCCAGTTGAATGTGACAACTACTAACAATACAATGGATACATGAGACTGCTTTACAGGCATTGTTTGGCATCCCACCATTAAAAGTAATGGATTGTGCCAGTTACTGCAACTTACATACCGTCCTGTTATGCCAGTTAGGCCTCTTATTGTTTCCTACCTACTGAAACTTCAACTGGCCAAATCACCTGCTTCAAGACTCAACTAAAGACCTCCTTTATAGATAATGACTGGCAATCCTACAGCATTGAAGATTCAGTTTGAAGCATTTGCTCTAACAGATCTTTAAATCCCCAAATGTGAGATGCAAGAAAAGATAAAAACAAATAAGTGAAAGTTAAAAATATCCCCAAATGTGTTTTTCACTAAACTATGTAGACTACTTTTAAAAAATGAGCTTCCTAGTGTTGTTAATCTTATATCATGTACTTTGTACACTATAGCTTTGTAAAGAACTTTGTATAGTGGCTTTGTATAGTGGCTTCATGTTAAACTATTTATGCATAGATATTTTACGCTTCATAATGACCATTCATGACTACCCACAACTCCTTACTGAACTGATTCCATCTACAGACCCCTGGACTGCACCCTACCTCCTACCTCCCTAACTCCAACTCACAATTCCCCCCCCTACTTGATGAGGAGAGTCCTTTTGATTACATCCAACCCAACTCATAAACATTCTTGTACCCCTCCATTGATGACCACCTGCAAATCAACAGACCCACATGGTGACAGAATTCTGATTTCTGTATTCTGGTATAGAGAAAGATGTGGCGTATTGTGGCATTGAGACAGGTGTGACAAATTGCAGTACAGAGACAGGTGACTTAACGTGTTTTTACTTAGTATAGTATTCCAGAAAATTGGAAGATTGATAATTATTTGGTCTTTTGGCCTAATTTGCTTTCATAAATACAGCAGGGACTACAAGATAGGAAGAGACTAGAAACCTGTTTTTTTTTTTTTAAACCCTAAAAAACTCGCCCTGATCATATGTTTTGTATAACACATGGGAAAAGATCAGACGGATTAAGAGGTACAACTTGTGGGTGAGAACAAGTACAACTATTTTTGGCAACAAATATTTTCCAACTTTTCAAAAAATTCCTGAGCAACCTGCCTGATGTTTATTAGCAGTGATTGAAGTGTGTGCCAATTCAACTGGTTGATAGAGTAAGTGACAGCGGCAGCTCTTGATATGTTCAAGGACAGACAGTCCTCTCCTGTTCATCTAATGGACATACAAAACATAAACTCTTCAAATATAGGCTTGAAGTGACTGAAATTTGAAGATGAATTTATGGGAGACAAAAAATATATAAACCAGAATTTTATTTACCAATCAATTGAAAGTGTAATTTGAAGGTATAGTTTTGATCATAAGAAAGATGTTTAAAGGGGTTGTAAATTCAGAAGGTTTTTTAATCTTAATGCATTCTATGCATTAAGATAAAAAGCCTTCTGTGTGCAGCAGCCCTCCTTATACTTACCTGAGCCCCATCTCACCAGGAGAGCCAGAGAGGGACCCACGAAGAGGAGGATCCGGGCTGCTCTGTGCAAATCCACTACACAGAGCAGGTAAGTATAACATGTTTGTTATTTTTAACAAGAAAAAAACAAGACTTTACAATCCCTTTAACTTCATCCATTTTATTACTGTACTTCTGAAACTGTTTTATTAGTTTGACATTTCACTACACCATTCCTCATCTTTGCTAGTAGGTGGAACACTACTCACCCTTTACTTGAAAAGCACTGTGTCACTTATGTTAAAAGAAAACTGTTGTTAACAGAACCTGGTGAGTCAAAGCATTGGGAACTGATCCCTTTTCAGAATGCAGTCACAGGTTTTAGTCAGACAAAATGAGTTGAAAACAAGCTTTTCTGTTGTGTTGTATCTTTGGCTAACCTGTAGTGCTTTGAGAATCATTTGCAATGTATTAAATGCCTGTTGTAAAGCAAGAATAAAAAGTATATATATATATAAGAAAATAGTTCTCTGTAAATTTGAGTATATACAGGTGTGCCCATGCGTTATGTTACAGGTGTGCCTGTGTCCCTGTAGTGCCTCTTGAAATTAGTGCTTACATTGTCTTCTGATCACAAATTACCTGCTAACCCTGCTGTTGGCAGTAAAACAGATTAAAAAAGACAAATGAAAAAGAGGACAGAACAAGGTCAATGCTTGCGTATATGTCATATACTTTCTATTCATTTAGTGTTAAATTTTACATTGCGTATCAATAAAATCCAATATATAAAAGTATATAACATTTAACATCAAATAAACTTAAAAAACTGTCTTGATCTTTATAGAAGAACCTAAGAAAAAGCAACATGCATAATAAGTATGTGTGAAAGCAGTTTAAAAATGTAAATGAGATAAGACTAATTTGTTACACTGTGTTTAAAACCCAAATGTAGAATTACATACAGGGAAATAGATATGTATATGTAGCAAAGAAATGTATGAATATCTTGTTTTTTATGCATAAAAACAAGCCCTGGAGAAAACAAAAGTTCCTCTCCCCCAAGCAGCTCTCTGTTTTAAAGAATTGATCTCTCTGTAGAAGAGAACTAAAGCAAGGATGATATCGCAATGTTATGCCTCGTACACACGATCGGAAATGCCGCCAGCAAAACTTTGATGAGAGCCTTTTGTCAGAAATTTGTCGGAAAATGCGACCGTGTGTATGCTCCATCGGTCCTTTGCTGGCGGAATTCCAGCCAGCAAAAGATTGAGAGCATGTTCTCTATTTTTCGGTCAGGAAAAGTTCCTATCTGAAAATGCGATCGTCTATATGCAATTCGGACGTGCAAAAAATGCATGCTCGGAAATGATTTGACTCATGCTCGGAAGCATTGAACTTCATTTCTTGGCTCTTCGTAGTGTTTTATGTCACTGCGTTCTTAACGGTCGAAAGTTCAGAGAACTTTTGTGTGACCGTGTGTATGCAAGACAAGCTTAAGTGGAATTCCGTCGGAAAAAAACATCCAAGATTTTTCGGATGGAAATTCCACTTGTGTGTACGCGGCATTAGACTGCTTCAGTGAGACGGCTGTTCTCGCATAGGTAGTAGTGGTCTTATCTGCAGACAGCAGCCTTTGGGAGAGGAGTTTGTACTTTCATAGGGCTGATTTTTTTTTATTTTCTCTTTCAGTTTATCTATTTATTATAAAATAAACCTGCAACTGGGCTCTAACTAAAACCTATACATTTATATTATTGTGTGAATATTAACTGTGCTAAAATCTTCCTACGTCCATACTGTTCCATCACATCAAGCTTGAAAGAAGAGCAAAAAACACATTTGTACCTTTCTACAAGCAAGTGAAATGACAGCACAGGCTACAGTTCATGGGAATATTCCAAGTGTCTCTGCATTGCAGTTCCATTTTTATTCCTATCGATCCCTGCATGTACTTGATGCAGACAGGAAGCTTTTTATAGAGTTTGAGGAAGACACAAGAAAGCTGAAACAAGAATATACAAGGAAGGAGGATAATGGACTACGTACATGATCTAATATATCCATGAGGTACAGAATAATATATATTTTATACCATACTGCTCCGAAATGTGATTTGCTTTGCTATAACCTTGTTAAAGTAAACCTGTCAGCAATTTGAAGCTTTAAAAATCAAAAATAAAGCCTCAGAGCATGTACTACCACAGAACTCGGGGGGCTAAGCTGGTTACAAGTCATCTCCCTGTCCAATATGGGTCATCAGAGCACTCTTTCTAGACAGGTACAGATAGGTCAATAGGACTTAGGTCCCCACTATCAAATTCAAATTATATCAGTGAAGCACACAGGAAAGTTTTTTTTTTTTAAATATGAAACACTTTGGGGTTGAATTATTGAAATTCAAATAGGCTTTTCACATTGCAAAGGAAGTTGCACTTTACAAGGGATTTTGCCCCAGAGCTGAGTGAATGAAGTGAAGCTGTGCTGACTTCTATCATCCAATAATTTGCAAGTAAATATGCTGTTTTTTTTTCCTTGCACTTGATTGGGTATCCTTTTCAAAGTGACACGTCATCACATTTACTAAGCTCTAGGGAAACTTTTCTTGCAAAGTGCAATTTCCTTTGCAAAGTGAGTTGCTTTAGTAAATCATCTCCATTGCAGTGCCTCCTCATAGGCTGGACTTGGAAGTGTAAACTGGCTGACAGTTTCACTATAAGATTATAATATACTAAACTATTTATTTTTCAGTTGTTAGAGTAAGATGATTTATAGTAGGAGTTATTTAAAGTTAACAATAAAGATTTATAGAGTTAAAGTCAAAGTTCATCTTTGCAGCTGAAAACTGGAAACAAATTGAGGCCTCTAATTTTGTTTCAAGTACACTATTTTAGTTTAGTCTACTGTTTATTATTTCTTACTATACAGTATATACTGTGTGTATATATGTGTTTATTTTTTATCACATACAATATATAATCAATCTATGTCCATTATATTTTTTATTTTTGTGACTCTTAAGCTGAAAAAGAGAAAAACCATGGATTCCCCTATCCGTACTTAAAAGCTGGCTTAACTGGCTGTCCTGAAATCTGAATCCCTCTGCCCACAAACATACCCTGCAGCCATAATCTTCTAGTGCATTTATAGTAGGAGTTATTTAAAGTTAACAATAAAGTCAAAGTTCACCTTTGCAGCTGAAAACTGGAAACAAATTGAGGACTTTATTTTTACATACAATATGTGCTTTAATTGTCAGTATACCTTATCATTTTGTATTTTAAATGATGTGCTTAGGTAGTTAAACATTTCTTTGTTTTAGTTAAACTAAGATGAATTAGAATTGGAATGCCAGGCATACTGTTTAATACACAGTAAAACAGCATATACGACCATGTGAATTACATGCATCTGCCTAAATGAACAGCTGGGAAGATCACTCTACTTCTTCTCCTAGTTGGTAATTGGGCAGAAGTGATGATGTTCATTCATTGTCCAATGAATGGGCTAAGTGAGTTGACATAGGAAGCTGAATTGTTGAACCAGGGAATAAAGCTGTGCAGGGTGGCAGATGTGTGATTAGTTGCAAAAAAATTATTTGGCAGCAAACTTATATGCTTTCAAACAGTGTATTAAGTCAAGTGCCCACTGTATCACTTAAAGTGGTTCTAATGGTTGAAGTTTTTTTTTACCTTAATTCATTCTCTGCATTAAGGTTAAAAACCTTCTTAGTGCAGCTGATACTTACCGCTTATACTTACCTGATCTTGATCCAGCACTGTGCACAAGAGCAGCATCTCTCCGCTCTCTATCTCCTCGTTGGCTCCCACTGCTGTCAATCACAGCCAGTGAGGTGGGAACTGGGGGAAGGTGAGGCTGAGCTGCACTCTGTGTGTCAATGGACACTCAGAGCGGTGCCCAGTTAGCGAGCCCGCATGAGTGCCCCCATAGCAAACGGCTTACTATCGTGGGTACTTGGCAGGGGGAGGAGCCATGAGCACCAACAGTGGACCTGGTAAAAGTAGGAGGATCGGGGCTGCTTTGTGCAAAACTATTGCACAGAGCAGGTAAGTATGACATTTTTGTTATTAAAAGAATTATGGGCTTACAAATACTTTACATAAAAAAGAAAACAATAAAAAAATGAATTCCCTGTTATTCTGTGATTTTTCTTCTATTAGCTATGCACAACTAACAGTTATGCCGCGTACACATGAGCGGACTAGGTCCGGCAGACCAGAATCCATCGGACAATTCGATTGTGTGTGGACTCCAGCGGACTTTTTTTTCCCAAAAATCTGACGGACCTAGAAATAAAACATGTTTCAAATCTTTCCGAAGGACTCGAGTCCGGTCGAAAAATCCGTTCGTCTGTGTGCTAGTCCGACAGATGAAAACTGACGCTAGGGCAGCTATTGGCCACTGGCTATGAACTTCCTTATTCTAGTCCAGTCGTACGTCATCACGTTCAAATCCGTCGGACTTTGGTGTGCTTGTGTGTGGCAAAGTCTGTTCATTCAAAATGTCAGTCGGGAAGACCGTCGGACCTAGTCCGTCGAAAAGTCCGCTCGTGTGTACGTGGCATTACAGTCAGGTTAGGTTGGTTCCTGGAGCCATTTTGTTTGCTGACATAGAGAACCCATGGGTCAACAGTTCTCAACTAGTCAACAGAAGATCCAAGCAAGTGGAAGATTTTTTTTATTGGATGTTGTATGTGGTTGTGACCATGAAGAACATGTGCAATAATTTTAGTAGAACTTTAGTAGTTAAAAAAGATGAAATTTCATTTAATCATTAGTTTGTAATAGAATGTGTAATAAAATGTGGCATCTGTTAAATATGGATTAACATGTAACAAGTAAAAAAAAGAATAAAAATATATAAATAAATATAGTTTGCTTGAGCCCTATAACGTGACCTACTCTGTATGGTACAGGTCCACTCAGAAGTTCAGGAGTTTTTTGTATTGTGCATGTTTTATTATGCCAGAGGGGTTGACTACATACCACCACTTCATTACAAATCCTGAAGTGGAGACAATTCTTTATTTATAGATTTCTGAGAAGAATATTTTAAGCACGTCAGCCCTGGAAGATTTGGCTGTTGAATGACCGGGCCATTTTTTGCGATTCGTCACTGTGTCGTTTTAACTGACAATTGCGCGGTCGTGCAACGTTGTACCCAAACAAAATTGATGTCCTTTTTTCCCCACAAATAGAGCTTTCTTTTGGTGGTATTTGATTACCTCTGCAGTTTTTATTTTTTGCGCTATAAACAAAAAAAGAGCGACAATTTTGAAAAAAAACACAATATTTTGTACTTTTTACTATAATAAATATCCCCCAAAATATATATAAAAAAACAAATTTTTTCCCCAGTTTAGGAAGAGATGTATTCTTCTACATATTTTTGGTAAAAAAAAATTGCAATAAGTGTATATTGATTGGTTTGTGCAAAAGTTATAGCGTAGGGGAAAATAGGGGATAGTTTAATTTGTGTCATTACACAAGGCAGAACGGGGAAATGCCTTGTTTACATAGGCACTTCCCCGTTCTACCTCTCCACACCGCAATCGCGGGCCGCTGGAGAACATTGAGTTCCCGGAACCTAGGGGCATGCTCCCGAAAGGCCGCAAATTTAAAGGGACGTACCTGTACGCCCATTTGCCTGCCTGTGCCATTCTGCCGACATATATCTGTGTGCGGCGGTCAGCAAGCACTTAATTGTTCTTTAGTGAACCTGGGATAGCTGTGCCTCCAAAACTTCGAGTCCCTAGAACAGACTTGGGCAACAAGTCTGAACCCTGGAAGTTGTACCCAGAAAAAACAAGCAGAGGGCAAAGGACTAATCAACAATATTGCCTGTGTTCTCCCTGCTGAATGATTTTGTTTGGAGAGTGCAATCATGGTAAAGGCAGGACTTTGCTTTTTTAAGTCAGAGCCTCCAGCAAGATGAATGACAAATTTCACCTTAACTCTCATGAAACTATCAGTCAGAGGCGCCTGTGCCATAACTCTCACACTGCAAAATATAAAAAAAAAATTAAGGCTGTAGACACAGGCGTGCCTAGGCAATCTAACATACTAGAAAGCACACTAGCACTTTTAAGAAGGAATTCCAGACACACGTACAATGCTTAAGCACAATTAACATTTCTAGATGTCCCTATAAGAGACCAAATCTATCCAGGTCCAGGTTTGTATGTTGGACTTTACAATATAAGCAACATATGTGCTAGAAACTGGTATGAATGGGAAAATTGACCATATGGGCTTTAATAATTCTTTGGATGGGTCATTCCACAAATACTTTAATAAATTCCATTCCTCTTTTATTTGTATTTGCAATATTTTAATACATTTATTTTTGTATGGCTGTACTGTGCAATCTCTCCAGTGAAAGCCTTTTGCTTTGACTCCTCTCACTACAATGCTTTGGAATATTGTTCTATATGTCTGACTTACCTGTAAAGTGGTAATACATGTTGTAATAACTGTTGCACTAGTCTCATATCATGGCTAATAGATGGACTGGGCAGTAAATGAAAAGTAGCAAAGTGATAAGCTCAACTCTGTCACTTTGGTCTCTCTTCCTATCAACATGCTCCTTGCATTGCAGCACATCTGATTGGATCCTTGTGCTTCCCTAATACCCAGTCTAAGCTCTATACAGGGAACTGCAAGAGGTTGATACCAGGTGAAATTCAGATACACTGCCATATTTAAATGATGTATTAATGAATACAGAGCTGCATTCATTTGTGTATTTTAAATCTTCCTAGTGTTCAGCTTTATGTGAGCCTAACCAAACAAAGGCACCTAACAGAGCTGCAGATTTTGAAGACATGGCAGTCTTAGCTAATAATGTTTGCTAGCAGTGGTGGTGCGTCTATTAGGGGAGCTCGGGCGCCACCCCCTCTCTCCAGCCACCCCCTCTGAGTACTATGGATAGATTCATGCATTGCATGAATCTATCCACGGCCACTGTAGACCCCCAGTATGCAGACGTATGGCCCCTTTTTGGGCTCTGGGCGTCTGAATTATATCGGCAGGGAGTATTTTTGAAGCACCTAATTAGAGCCATAGGCTCTAATAGGTGTCAAAAAAGGTGACCTGTGAGCACAATCCATTGTACTTGCAGTGCACCCAGGTGTGTTAGCAAAGCAAATTGATATTTGCTTTGCTAACACAGAACCTCCTCTCAGCCAATCAGGAGGCCTGAATGTAATACCGGGCACCTGATTGGCTGAAGGCCCAGGCGCTCTCATTGGAGCCAAGGAATACAGGAAGAAAACACGCACAGAGGACACACAGGAGCCATCGCCATTCGATCGTCCCACAGCTCTCTGCCTGTCCCGCTGCCTGGCCCACCACCATGATGGGGTAAATGCCGGGCAGACAGCGACCGGGTGGGGGGGCACAAAGGCTGCATATGATGGGCACAGTTGCCTGCATATGATGGGCAGAGAGGATGCATATTATGGGCACAGTGGCTGCATTTTATGAGCAGAGAGGCTGTATATTATGGGCACAGTTGGCTGCATATGATGGACACAGAGTCTGCATATGATGGGCACAGAAGGCTGCATATGATGGGCACAGTGGCTGCATATGATGGGCACAGTGGCTGCATATGATGGGCACAGTGGCTGCATATGATGGGCACAGGTGGCTGCATATGATGGGCGCAGGTGGCTGCATATTATGGGCACAGGTGGCTGCATATTATGGGCACAGGTGGCTGCATATTATGGGCACAAGTGGCTGCATATGATGGGCACAGAGTCTGCATATTATAGACGCAGTGGCTGCATAAGATGGGCACACGTGGCTGCATATGATGTGCAAAGGTGGCAGCATACGATGGGCACAGTTGGGCACAAATCTTAAACTTACATTTTTTTAATTTTTTTGGTCAATTCTTGTAAGAATGGTTTTACACTTAGCGCACACATGCGGCCAAAGTAAAATTTGACAGTGTCTCTTTACTGGACTCTTATAAGTTTTATCTTCCCAAAGAAAAATCTCCCACTCTTCACAGTCATGCCTTATTCATGTCATCAGTTTTCATCAGCACCTATATATGAGCAACTATTTTCAAGGATGAAGCACACGAAGTGCAAAAGGAGAACCAAAATAACTGATGGGCACCTTGAGAATTTATTGAGAATTGCTACTATCACACTAGTATTACAAAAAATTAAGGTTTATTACTCAGATAGGTACATTATCTATATCAGTGATCATTAACTTGTGAAACGACTGACTTTTTCTGCTCATCAGCTATCCTTATTGTTAGTGTATTTCATGAGTGGCCCAAGACAATTCCTATTTTTCCAATGTGGCCCAGGAAGTTCAAAAGGTTGGACACCCCTGCCTTACATCTTAGATTAGTAGTATTTGGGGCAGTAGTTTGACTGCTTGGCTTTAGAGTACAAAGGATTTGGTACATTACACCTGGCACAGAGTTTTGTTTTTAGTAATTTTTGTTATTGTTATGCTACATTTTTTAACCTGATTGTTGGCATGCTACTACAGTTAACTAGGGTTAAAGTGGTTGTTAAGCCACTTTATAAACTACACACAATCCCCTCTGTTATAAAGCCTCCTTTGGGACAGTGTATGTTCTTTGTAAAAAAGATGCCTATTTCTACCTGAATTCACAGTGCCGATCGGCGGTCACGTGACTCCTCCGGGCTCCCTCTCCTGATCTGACAGCTAGAGTGTGAGGGGCTGAGATTCCCCCACTGATGTCAATCAGGAGGAGGGAAGGAGAGAGCCCAAACGTCACGGGGTAGGAGGGGAGCCTCGAGGATTCATGTGACCGCTGATCGGCGCTGTGAAATCAGGTAGAAATAGGCATCTTTTTTACAAAAAATATACACTGCAGCATAGGAGGCTTTATAACAGAGGGGATTGTGTGTAGTTTATAAAGGTATTTCAGCAGCAGGAGGGGGCAGGATTGGTAAGAGCTGACAGACAGGGAGGGGGGAGAGGACGGAGGGGAGGACAGAGGAAACCTGTGGATGACGGAGGCACATAAACTGACCATGGCGTCAGGGCTCAGCAGCCATGATAAATCGTGGTCAGTTTACAGAGGGAAGGGCAGAGCCAGGCAGGATCTGGCTAGCCAGGTATTTCAGGTGTTACAGGCGGCCAAATTACACAGCACAAGCACAGTGCTGTATAACATGCTTTAAAGGAGCATGATCCATTTTTTTTTTTTTAACGTAACAAACGCTTTAAGGTTAAATTTACTTTATGTAAAGTTTAGGCTTAGAGTAGGGATTAGGTTAAAAGTTGGGCTAACTTTTGGTGTTATAGTAATATTGTTCACCTAAAGTGCATCTGTGCCCAAATTATCAACAACACTACCCTATTTATGTCATCTTAACAAGCAGTGAAAGGGCTTTAAAAAACAAACCACACTTCACCTCTTTAATGTAATGTGAAGTAATTTATTCTCACAATTAATACCTTCCTGTCCCTTGAAACTTTACAGTCTTGTAGAGCCAAACTACCAGCAGAATATTACATTTCCAAAACATTTCCAAGCATCTTAAATGCTTGGCCCCCATCTGCAGTGCTATGGTTTCAGCTGCTGGATACTATGTCAGTATGGGTCCCAAGGAGAGAGTAATAATTTAGGGGCCAGCAGCTTAAAATTATAGTGGGGAACGCAGACATCCTACACACTTGAAAGTGTTGAATGCTAAAGATTTTGTCAGCAGCCAAAACTGAAAGAGAAGGCGTTTCCATGGCAGGGGGTGCAGAAAGTATAAATGCTCTTCATTTCCAGGATGTATTTTTTAAATAGGTGACACAACTTTTTTTTTTTATTTTGTTGTGAAAAATTATATTAAACTAATAACGTTTATATTAAATTTTATTAAACCAAAAATGCTGGTAGAACCAAAAACGCTGGATATTAATTTTATTTATAAATTTCATTGGAATCAAAGTTTGTCAAAAAATACCATGCCTAATTGATAACAGCAGGAAGCATAATATATTTTTCTGTCATTACTGGCTCATGTTAAAATTAAATCAATACGTTTTGAAAGGAGAAAATTGCAGTGAATCGTTTATGCGAATAAAAATAGCGTTACTTGTAATAAAACACATTATAAAAAAAAACCTAATGGCCCTTATAGTAAAGTTGCTGGAGGTTTAACAAACATATGCAGAAAGGGTTATTTACAGTAAGAGCTATAAAAATGTGGAAGAGTAAAAGCGGAGCTCCACCCAAAAGGGGAAGCTCCGCTTGCCTGCCTCCTTCCCCCTCCACTGCCACATTTGACACCTTTTGTGGGGCAGGGGGGAGTGGGTACCTGGTTTTGACAGGTACGCACTCCCACTTCCAGCTCAATTCACTGCGGTGAAGTGAGATGGAAATTTGGCACCCCTCCTTCCCCCTGCAGCTGGCCCTTTTACAAAATGCAGCGCGTTTCGATTATGCGCAGTAGGAAACCGGCTGTGAAGCCTCAAGGCTTCACTGCCAGTTTCCCTTAGCCAAGATGGTGGCTCCAGCACCCGAGAGCTGATTCAAGAATTAGCTTGGGTGAGGACACAGCTGGATGCCTGTAAAAGTAAATGCCCTAATAGTAAGTCAGCAGCTACAGTATTTGTAGCTGCTGACTTTGTATTTTTTTTGGGGGGGGGCAGAACTCCTCTTTAATTCTAGCCACCTCTGTGGATTGCTGTAAGTGTTTCTTGATGCAGAAAGAGTAATGGCTATTTATAACACTTTATATTGTTGACCTAGGAATTATTCGTTTTTAGAGATTTTTTCCCCGATAAAGGAAATTTGATTACGCTTTATAAAGTTTTTGCCTTCCTTTGAATCAACTGTGGGTTTGGAATTTTGGGAATGCAACGTTTTTCATTTATTATTATTTTTGTTTGTCTTTTGGTTGAACTTGGTGGACATGTATGCAACTAGTACAATGAATTCTAGTTATTGTACATTAATATACATGTACAAAGACGTCTGTTTGTTTGCTATGGGTTTTGTACTTTGTCCTGTGCTGTTTACAGTTTTATTGAGTGAGATGGGAAAATTTTCTTTTTTTTTTTTTCTTGCGTAATAATTCTGCACACTAATATATATATAATGCCGGTATGGTGGCCTGAATTTATGGGAGGAGTCCGGAGGGTATTTAAGCAGCCCACTCATCTGTGGTCTTTGTCAGTTGTCAGTTACACTGTGCGATACTACATGTCATTGGGCCGACTCTTCCCAGCTCAACTCACATTCGTGAGTCTGTGCATTCGATCACAGGTGCATTGCGGCTTCTCCATTCGTGGTCTTTCGTTTGCGGTTCTCGCTCACTGTTGCAGGTAGAATTTGAACCTTTTCGTGTCATGCGCAATCTTGCGATTCGTTATGCTTCCATCCCTGAATCCTTTTCGTAAAAACCTGCCTCCGAGTTGTTGTCACTCATGTCCTGACATCATTTTGGCACAGGCGTAGTACATTTGTAAGTTCCTTCTGCCAAACATACGATTGTAAATCCAAGCCTCTGAGCCGCTGTCGGTCGTTGTCCGATACCACTAATTAGACCCAGCTGGTGCCTTGTCTGCACTTGATTAGCCTGGGGGGCTGGGTGGTTGGTAGGTGTTCGGTTTCAGAGTAAGGGGTGGCATACACTCTACAACCAATTCGTATCAGATTAATTTAATACTCCTTACTACCGATTCGTATTGGATTCATTTCATACATTTGCAAACCGATTCATATCAGAGTCATTTCTCTTACAACCGATTCGTATCAGATACATTGCATACTTTCTACTGTTGCCATTCGTTGTTTCCCCATGCCGTGTGTTTTAGTTCCCGCAGTGGAACTTACGAATCGTTTGTACATGGTTCTTCTCTCATTTATTTACCAAACCAAAGTTATTTTCTGTGCGTCATGCATGGCACCACAGCACGCTCTTCGAATGTGTTGCACACCTGCCCCAGTCCAATGCGAACCCAGTCGCACGACTCTTCCAACTCACTCAGTGTTTGTGAGCTGCGTGTTTGAACTTTCAGAGGCTTTCAGTTCTCCGTTCGTGGTTTTTCATAGATCCAACTGTCGCAGGTAGGATTTGCTTATCTTTTCTTTATTTCATTCACCGTTGTTTACCAGATACCCCATGTCACCGAAACCCTGCTACGGAACTTGAGAGTCATTCATTAAAGTCTCTGTATGCAGCTTTATTTTAGCCTCTTGCAAACCACAAACTTGTCGCTTAGTTCGTGAGCATAAACACCGAGACACTGTCTATCTTCAGTTATTTTAGTTCGCATTACCCTCTGGTCCGTACCTAGTTGCATCAGCAACTCACCGGTTTACCCCGGCTAGTTTTGTCATCTCATTTCATGCCATGCTCCACGGTTCGGTTCGTTGTCAGTTGCAAATTGCGGCGCACTGATCCGTGCCTCTGTCATGACAAGTGATTTAATTTGTTACATTTTACATACCCTTCACTCCGATTCAAATCCAGTCGCATCTGTGACACACCGATTCGTGTTGATTCGTGCTAGTCATTCCAGTGAAATAATTTCGCTCATTCCATTTCGCCCTCATTTCATCCCATATTCCACAGTTCGGTTCACAGTCAAGTCACAGTTACGACACATTGATTCGTGCCTCTGTCAAGGCAAACATTTCTGTAATTTAAGTTCATATACTTCATATACCCCACATGCCGATCCGAGTCCAGTCGCTTTAGCAGCACTCCGATTTGTGTCGGCTTCATTTCGCTCATTTCATTTTGGCCTCATTTTCATCCCATATTCCACAGTTCAGTTACTGTCAAGTCACAGTTACGGCACCCCGATTCGTGTCACCATCACTTCAATCATTCAGTGGTCTTATTTCGTATGTTGTCTGTCATGTTCTCCTTAGGTCCGGCAGTCACTTTGTGTTGGGTCATTCGTGCATTTTTGTTTCTTTTATCTTGTCATACGCTCTACTGTTGTTCGATGTCTGTCGCCTCAGCGACGCAACGGTTCACTTTTAAATTCAGATAACTGTATGGTTTGTCACGTCATTGACAGACACCGCTCAGTACGGCTCACCCTACGGTCCAGTTCGAATCCAGTCACAACAAGGCACATTGGCCCACATAGCTTCAGATCAACTGTTCTCAAAGCCGTTTTTCCTTCAAATTCCATTCATGGTTTCAAATTTGTTAGTTTAACCATCGTTCACCTCCCAATAAGGTTTCCCTTGCAGTGGCTATAAACGCATCTCGAAGTCGCACGACCCGGCCACTCATTCACCTTCTAATGGCATAAAGCCACTCTCCGTCTGTCATTTCTCCTCTAGCTCAGTCGAGTTCAGGTAGTTTCATCCTGCACCAGGTTGGATGTTATTCCCCCAGGTTCCAGTCGACTGAGCTTTCAACCTCAAAAACCAGGACTTCACAACTAGGGCACAAGTCAGCCAGAGCCATGTCACAGGCTGGCAGCAATTAAGCTTCTACCCATCCAACCGTCCCTCTGGTGCTGACATGGTATTAAATGGAAAGAGTCATATTACTTCGCCACTAAACTGACCTTCGGCTCTAAAAAAAAAACAGCCCGTGGCTCTTTGACACTTTCGCACAGTCCCTCACTTGGATTCTGTCGCACCAGGCCCAGTGCCAGATGGTCATTTATTGTCTGGATGACTTCCTGCTAATTGAACAGCCCAGTGTGCCTCCAGTAGACCTAGATAGGTTAGGAGTGGTGTTTGGGTATCTCAATGTACCCATAGCAGAACACAAAGTGGAAGGCTCAGCACACCAGCACACTCTATCACCTTCCTCTGAGTCAACCTTGACACTCACTCCATACAGGCCAGCCTACCCCCCGACAAACTGACCCGTATCAGGTCGGTTCTTCATGACTTTACCTGTGCACAGGGGTGTACTAAGAAATAGCTTCAATTCCTCTTAGGGATGCTCAATTTAGCAATGAGAATTAATCCCCAGGGATGATCTTTTATTTCGCGCCTCTGGGTCTTTCTCAGATACAGGACCCCGATCAAATCCTTAGACTAGACACAGCAGCAATAGTGGATTTGTCTATGTGGGATGAGTTCCTTACTATATGGCATATCCATGTTCATACCGTTAGAATTGCCTATAAAGGCAGGTAGTAACGTATGCCGCAGCATCCACAGGCTTCGCTGCAATTTATGGCCATCATTGGTTTGCAGGACCATGGCCTCCTAAATACTCCTAATCCCCGGGTTCATCCTGTCTTCCTCATTTGGAGCTATACCCGATCGTGGCAGCCGATCAGGTCTGGGGCCATACCTGTACCGAACAAACGGTGGCCTTCGCCACCGGCAACCAGGCCACTGCCGATATCGTTCACAAGGGCAGGTCCAAGTCGCTCCCTGTTATGTCCTTCCTACGCAGGCTAGTACAATTATCCCTGTAGCATAGTTCAATGGGCACTGCACATACATTCCGGGCAAATGCAACGTTGCAACAGACGCGTCTCGTTTTAACTTAATTTCATCTTTCCAGACAGAAACCCGGAGCCGACCCAATGTTACCTCATATTCCACCTTGGTCTCAGCTGACATTGGGTTAAAGCAGTACCCTCACAGCACGACCCAGCTCCATCTTGCAGTATTCAAAACCCAGCAATCTGGCCCTAGGGTTTCAACATCCATCTTTTCAAGACAAACAACAGTAAATAACACTAACCCAATAAAGAGCTTTCAACCCTACCTGAATGTTTTTGCCCACTTTTTTGAAATACTGACCAGCAGACCAGGGCACACTTCAGGTCCATTTCATGATGTAAGTCTTGTTGCGCATTCATGTAGTTCACATCCATCCTGGTTGAAAGGCTTTAACCAGAAATATATATATATATATATATATATATATATATATATATACTGGTAATTCCTTAAATTCATAATTGTTCAAAGCAATTAAACACTACAAAGTAATTCCGTAGCCTCCCTGGTGGTATTCCCGAGCCTGGCTCGGGGCAGGAACTTCCGTACCAAAAGCGGTAACCCCGAGCCAGACTCGGGCTTGCGTTGCAGGATACGGGGGGGGGTACTTACCTTGTCCCCTGGATCCTGCGATGTCTCCCCGCTGTGTGAGCAAGCTCCTCCGCTCCATTCACACAGTGCCCGAGTGCCGCTGATCTCCGTTCCCTGCGACGTTACGACGCACGGGAGCAGAGATCGGTGCTAAATTCAAAAAAGTTTAAAAACGCAGTACACATACAGTCCTGTAATCTTACAGATTACAGGACTGTATACAAGAAATTCACATCCCCTTTGTCCCTAGTGGTCTGTGCAGTGCCCTGCATGTCATTTTATATAATAAAAATATTTTTTTCTGCCTGGAAACTGGAGATTGTCCATAGCAACCAAAAAGTGTCCCTTTATGTCAAAAGTGGTTTTAGACCAGCTAGAAAACACTGATAAAAAATTAGAATCACAATTCATCACCAAACACTAAATTTAATGACAGCGACTATTCTGCAACTGAGCAAATTTCTGTGTTTTTGATTTGATTACATTATTGAATCATTTTTATATATATTTTTATTATATTATAATTTATGATTTTGTGTTTCAAACTTTATCATACCCGGGATGTCTACTAGACTCTGGTTCGGACAGATTTAAGTGAGTTATTCATAAGAATTGCATGCCTACAATATAAAAACGCCAAATTTCCATGCAAAATAATTGTACCGCTTTCAGCACAAAATTCCAGACAGAATCATACCGCCAGGGAGGTTAATGTTTCCAAGGTCTAGTTAGCTCTACATATCATCCATATTTCACATGTGACTAGTTATATTGCTTTTGGCGCTGTTCAAAGTAGAGGTGAAAGTATATCCCTGTGTCCCAGAGCATGGGGTGCCGGCTTATTCTTATACCAATCCAGAGGACTAGTAAATGTAAAGAGAAAAGGATTTCCACTACTCCTGACCGTGGCTGAGGCTGCTTATCGTTTGTTCACCTGGGCTGGTCAGGAGTAGCAATGATCCTTTCTTCTTTATGTCTTTTTCCAGAGAACGTTAACAGTAAATGTAGATCTATAATATACAATGATAAACATATTATAATACATCAGTACTTTTGAACTTTTATTCAAATCTCAACTGATTGGCAAAGTTCAATGAATCTGGAATTGTATCCAGCAAGTATAAAAACAAGTGCCACATTGTTGTGCAAATGTCTAATAAAGAGCTGTAAAGGAGAGGAGGGGAGAAGAGAACCCGCAGACAATGTCACATCCAAGGTGAACAAATCACTTATACTGCAATAAATCTATAAAAATAATATGCCATCCAACTCATCTTAGAAACCACATAATAGTTCCCCTATCTTAGTTATAAAGGTTGAGCATCTGTACCACTGAGGGGCATTGTAAAAACATGTCAAAGAATACCTAATGTGGCTCTTACGTGATCCACCTGTTGACTCTTATATTAAAGTATAATAGATTTCCCAGATAGCTAAAAGTAAAAGAAGGAAATAGGAACACACCATATGTATTCTATGTATGAAATAAACACAAACATCACTACTAAAACCAAGCTGTGAATTAATGATCCTCAAACAAATATTTCTGACAGGTACAATGCTCCCCCAGCAAGGCTTGAAAACTTATTATAAATGTGTACTGTACATTGTATATACACAATATCCTGACGCCACCTATTGTGTTTTTGAAGGGACATAGCATTACTAACATTTTCTTTACAAACTAACATTTTCAATACATGCACTATGCACTTATCTCCAAAAATCCAAGGATCCAAGAAGACACAAACATGACCTTATATATGGATAAATCTCTAACTAGACATCAATGAAAACATATATATATATATACCCAAGTCAAATAAGAGAAGGTCTGTTTTCATAAGGTCAACATGCAGTCGACATAGGGTCCTGTAATGTACCCCAATTATGATCCACCACTATGTAGCACTTTATTGAATAAGGTAATGTTGTGTTCCTTCAAGAAGACACTTGGTAGAGTCAGAAACTAAGGGTTCTAAGATGATTTGGAGCACATGTTCTCTTTATGGATTTATTGCAGTATTGGATGTATTGCAGTATTGTAGTATTAGGGGATGAATCCATCCTGGATGTGGCATCCTCTGTGGGTTCCCTTCTCCCCTCTTCTCCTCTTTCTTTACAGCTTGTTAGACATTTACAGAACAGAGTAGCACTTGATTTTATACCTGTTAGATGCAACTTCAGGTACGTGGAACTTTGCCTATCATTTAAAATTTGAAAAAGAGTCCATATGTACAGATGTATTATAACATGTCTTTCATTTGATATTATAAATCTACAATTATTGTTAATATTCTCCTGAAGAAATGAATGTTGTTCATGAAAAGTGTTGAGTAAGAAAAATGCTGGGTCTGTGGAATTTCGAAATCACCTAAAACATCAATGTGTGAAATATGGATATGCAGTGCTAACTAATTTTTAGTGTTTAATCGTTTTGAACAAATATGAATGTAAATGGAATTACCAGCTAATATATATGTTTTTAATATGTATAATTCTTTTATATGATGCATAAATGAAAGGTATGCAACTTTAGATTTTACGTCATCCTACAGTATCTCACAAAAGTGAGTACACCCCTCACATTTTTGTAAATATTTTATTATACCTTTTCATGTGACAACACTGAAAAAATGACATTTTGCTACAATGTAAAGTAGTGAGTGTACAGCTTGCATAACAGTGTAAATGTGCTGTCCCCTTAAAATAACTCAACACACAGCCATTAATGTCTAAACTGCTGGCAACAAAAGTGAGTACACCCCTAAGTGAAAATGTTCAAATTGGGCCAATTAGCCATTTTCTCTCCCTGGTGTTGTGTGACTCGCTAGCGTTACAAGGTCTCAGGTGTGAATGGGGAGCAGGTGTGTTAAATTTGGTGTTATCGCTCTCACTCTCTCATACTGGTCACTGGAAGTTCTAAATGGCACCTCATGGCAAAGAACTCTCTGAGGATCTGAAAAAAGAATTCCTGCTCTACATAAAGATGGCCTAGGCTATAATAAAATTGGCAAGATCCTAAAACTGAGCTGCAGCACAGTGGCTAAGACCATACAGCGGTTTAACCGCTTCCCGACCGCCTCCTGTAGATATACGTCAACAGAATGGCACGGGCAGGCAAAAGCACGTACCTGTACGTCCCCTTTAATTTGCCTGCCCGGGGGGGGGGCGCGCCGTGACCACGGCCGCGGGACCAGCGGACCCGATCGCCGCTGGTATCCCGCGATCGGGTTACGGAGCTGAAGAACGGGGAGAGGTCTATGTAAACAAACCTCTCCCTGCGCTTCCTACACTGACTGTCAGTGATCGGCGGTTCCCTGTCATCGGGAACGCCGATCAATGACGTCAGACGTACAGCCACGCCCCCCTACTGTAAAAAAAAACAGAACACGTCACACTGACTCCTCCCCGCCCCCTAGTGGTTAACCCCCTAACTACAACTGTCATTTACATAGGAATCAGTGCTATTTAAATAGCACTGATTTCTATATAAATGACAAATGTCCCAAAAATGTGTCAAAAATGTCCGATGTGTCCGCCATAATGTCGCAGTCACAATAAAAATCGCTGATCGCCGCCATTACTAATAAAAAAAAAATATTAATAAAAATGCTATAAAACTATCCCCTATTTTGTAAATGCTATAACTTTTGCGCAAACTAATCAATAATCGCTAATTGCGATTTTTTTTACCAAAAATATGTAAAAGAATACGTATCGGCCTAAACTGAGGAAAAAAATTGTTTTTTTATATATTTTTTGGGGATATTTATTATAGCAAAAAGTAAAAAATATTGCATTTTTTTTCAAAATTGTCGCTCTATTTTTGTTTATAGCGCAAAAAATAAAAACCGCAGGGGCGATCAAATACCACCAAAAGAAAGCTCTATTTGTGGGAAATAAAGGACGCCAATTTTGTTTTGGAGCCACGTCGCATGACCGCGCAATTGTTAGTTAAAGCGACGCAGTGCCGAATTGCAAAAAGGGGCCTGGTCCTTTGGCTGCCAATTGGTCCGGGGCTGAAGTGGTTAACAGGACAAGATTCACTCAGAACAAGCCTCGCCATGGTCGACCAAAGAAGTTGAGTGCACGTGCTCAGTGTCATATCCAGAGATTGCTGCAGAGGTTGAAGGGGTAGGGGGGTCATCCTGTCAGTGCTCAGACCATACACCGCACACTGCATCAAATTGGTCTGCATGGCTGTCGTCCCAGAGGGAAGCCTCTTCTAAAGATGATGCACAATAAAGCCTGCAAACAGTTTGCTGAAGACAATCAGACTAAGGACATGGATTACGAGAACCATGTCCTGTGGTCTGATGAGACCAAGATAAACTTATTAGGTTCAGATGGTGTCAAGCGTGTGTGGCGGCAACCAGGTGAGGAGTACAAAAACAAGTGTGTCTTGCCTACAGTCAAGTATGGTGGTGAGAGTGTCATGGTCTGGGGCTGCATGAGTGCTGCCGGCATTGGGAAACTACAGTTCATTGAGGGAACCATGAATGCCAACATGTACTGTGACATACTGAACCAGATCATGATCCCCTCCCTTCAGAGACTGGGCCGCAGGGCAGTATTCCAACATGATAACAACCCCAAACACACCTCCAAGACAACCACTGCTTTGCTAAAGAAGCTAAAGGTGATAGACTGGCCAAGCATGTATCCTTACCTAAACCCTATTGAGCATCTGTGGGGCATCCTCAAATGGAAGGTGGAGGAGCACAAGGTCTTCAACATCCACCAGCTCTGTGATGTCGTCATGGAGAAGTGAAAGAGGACTCCTGTAGCAACCTGTGAAGCTCTGGTAAACTCCATGCCCAAAGAGGTTAAGGCAGTGCTGAAAAGTAATGGTGGCCAAACAAAATATTGACACTTTGGGCCCAATTTGGACATTTTCACTTAGGGGTGTACTCACTTTTGTTGCCAGCGGTTTAGACATTAATGACTGTGTGAGTTATTTTGAGGGGACAGCAAATTGACACTGTTATACAAGCTGTACTCTCACTACTTTACATTGTAGCAAAGTGTAATTTCTTCAGTGTTGTCACATGAAAAGATATAATAATATATTTACAAAAATCTGAGGGGTGTACTCACTTTTGTGAGATACTGTATATTGAGTAAGTCACATTAATTTCATGAATCTAATCACAAAAAAGGCATCTGAACGTGATTAGGTATCTAAAGAGAACATTATTTAATTTACATATGATTGCATAAATGAGGTAATTATTCACACAATTTGGAGTCTTAATATGTCTATACAAGTTATAGGAGGGCTGCAGGACTTAGTGGAGGCCTGTGGCTTCAGTGCTGCTTATACCTCCCCCTTAGGAACTCCTACAATTTGGGCTTCACCCTGAGGGGGCTACAGTTAGCAATGACAGTAATAAAAACTGAACTTTATTTCCCCAAAACCAGCATCAATTTAACCGAGATGAGGGTTATCCATACAGGGTCCCTTGGGGAATTTAACAAGACTTTCTAGTGTCATGTATGTAAACCCAAAATCTACATTTCAGCATGTTTAGCATTATACCTCACTGTAAACAGTGTTCAAATATCTCTGTGTGAATCTGTTTCAAAGTCTCTTTGGAGAGCCTGTCAATAATAGCAGTTCCTGCAGGCTAACAATGCTAAGCCACTTCTCACATTTAAAAGCAACCATGTCAGTTTGCTATGCAAGCTCCTTCAGTTGGCCTTTGGTCTATATATCTGATAGACCCAATCGTCAGCCCAGTGGCCAACTGAGGGACACATGGCAGGCTGACCAGATTGCTCCTAAGTGCAAGACAGTGGTTTGACATAGCCTGCAACAGCATGTGCTGCTACTGATCGCATCTCTATTAAAAAAAAAATATAAAAATTGTTCAACAGATTCACAACAAAAAATTTTTTTTAAATAAAATTGTATACACTAACTTATAATGCCAAACATACTGAACAACATATGTAGGGTTTACATGCACTTCAAATGTTTGTCTTTAAAGAACATCTAAATAAACTATCTGTTAATAAAAGCATTGCAATTTCTGCATACCCACAAACAGTAAAAATATATTACTTTGTGCATGTGCACAGTTTAGATGGCTCACAAAAACCCCACAACATACTGTATGGTTTGGACCTTATTTACCAAAAAAGGTCCCACCCCGTAGCTGGTATAAAACAATTGGAAGCCTATTTATGATGTGGATTGCTGTCACCCTATTCTATTTAAATACTCAGTTAGGTTTAAAGAAATTTAAAAAAATATGAAATGTGCTTGGGACCTTACTTGGTTTACAAAGAAACAGGCCCTGTACCCCCACTATTAATACTTGTGGTAGGTTTATAATAGTTATTTTAAATAGCTTTACAAGAAAGTTTTAATGATTTGCTGACATTTTACAATTTACATCAATGTATAATTTTTCAAATAAATACATTTTAGTATTAAAAGCAGCCGTAAAATTCCAGTCAAGCTATTTGTCTAGCTAGGCTCAAGTAATGTTACCAGTCAAAGATTTAGGGCTCTTTCACATGGGGCGGATCCGTAATGATCCGCCCTGTGAAGATCCATTGCTGGCTGACTGACCGGGCGGTCCCTGCACACTGTGCAGGGACTGCCCTGTCAGTTCTCCGCTCTAATCTATGGGGAATCGGATGAACACGGACCGTCTGTCCGTGTTCATCCGATCCGCTCTGCAGACGGATGAAAAAATAGGGTTTTCCTCCGTCTGCAGAATCGGACAATTGCGGAGGCGGACAATAGCGGGTGTCAGCGGATGCTCATAGACATGCATGTATGTCCGTTTTTCATCCAAAAACGGATGGATGAAAAACGGACATACGGTCCGCATGTGTGAAAGGGGCCTAAGGGAGTTCATCGCTCCAAGGTAATTACCTCTCCTAGATTCAGCTGTCTCCACAATCAGGCTGGCTCTGTTTGCAACAGAGGTAATAAAAAAATGAATAGCTGGATAGCCACACTCCAAAAAGATTCACCTTTATTGTATAAAAATAGATATCAAGCCATCACAAGTAGGTACAGACTAGCTGCACAGATTAGCTGCAGTGCTTTTGACTAAGCACCGCATTCAGTGTGAAATGCGTCAGCTGCTGTGCAGCTAGTCTGTACCCACTTGTGATGCCTTGATATCTATATTTATACAATAAAGGTGAATCTTTTTGGAGTGCGGCTATCCATTTTTTCTAATGTCCCCAGTCAAGGTTGCATAACTGTAAGGTATACTTACAGATTACTTTGTTTTCATGTTTCTAACGTAAGGAAATATAATTGACGCTGGGGCACAGAGCTGTCTAGCTGCTTAGTGATTTACTCAGGTAGCAATAGCATTTGGCAAATATATTTGGATGAAATACGGTTTGTGTACCTCCATGTGAAAGCATTTTCTATTTTGTATTAGAAATTAGAGTAGAAGGGATGCTCTTGATAATTGTGCAATGTGTCCCCACTACACATAGAAATATAGCAAAATAGTAACCATTTAACTTTTTCTTTTCTTTTTTCATAATTTGCAGTCTGGCCTCAGCAGATGTCCTCTCCTTATAGTATGCTCAGACAGGGATCGGTATCCATGGAGAGAGAGATAGTCCAGGAGATTGCATGAGTGTACCTGAAGGTGGATAGGCAGCAGAGGGTACTGACGCATAGCAGGTCAGACAACTGTAGGGCATGCTGGAGACTGTGTGGTACACTTGGAGATGCAGGGGTACACAGGTGTATATTTGGAGTTGAGGGCACTGGAGAAACACAGGGATCACTTTAGACACAGGAGTGCATAGGTTTCACTGGAGTTACTGGAGATATGGGAGTCACTGGAAATGCAGAAGCACAGAGGAGACACTGGAGGCCCAGGAGACAGGTACTGAGGACTGCAGCAACCAGGAGAGCTGTCTCCTGAAACCCAAAAGTGTAGGTGGATGTCCACCAAGGAGAAAAATTGAAACTAGATCCCTGGAGAGGTGATTGTAACAGTCCTACAGCTCTCCAATCAGCAACACTTGTTGAGGAGAGTACAGTGCCTTGAAAGTATTCATACCCCTTGACATTTTCCACATTTTGTCATGTTTTAACCAAAAACGTAAATGTATTTTATTGGGATTTTATGTGATAGAACAACACAAAGTGGCACATAATTGTGATGTGGAAGGAAAATTATAAATTACTTTCAAAGTTGTTTACAAATAATATCTGAAAATTGCGGCATGCATTTGGATTCAGCCCCCTTTACTCTGATACCCTAACTCTGACACCCCTAACTAAAATCTTAGCCTTCAGAAATCACCTAATTGGTAAATAGAGTCCACCTATGCGTAGTTTAATCTCAGTATAAATACAGCTGTTCTGTGAAGCCCTCATAGGTTTGTTAGAGAAAGTTTGTGAACAAACAGCCCCATGAAGGCGAAGGAATACACCAGAGAGGTCAGGAAAAAAGTTGTGGAGAAGTTTAAAGCAAGGTTAGGTTATAAAAAAAATATCCCAAGCTTTGAACATCTCAAGGAGCATTTTTTAATCCATCATTCGAAAATGGTAAGAGTATGGCACAACTGCAAACCTACCAAGACATGGTCGTCCACCTAAACTGACAGGCCTAGCAAGGAGAGCATTAATAAGAGAAGGAGCCAATAGGCCCATGGTAACTTTGGAGGAGCTGCAGAGATCCACAGCTCAGGTGGGAGAATCTGTCCACATAACAACTATTAGTCGTGCACTCCACAAATCTGGCCGTTATGGAAGAATGGCATGCAGAAAGCCATTGTTGAACGAAAGCCATAAGAAGTCCTGTTTGCAGTTTGCAAGAAGCCATGTGGGGGACACAGCAAACATGTAGAAAAAGGTGCTCTGGTCAGATGATACCAAAATTGAACTTTTTGGCCTAAAAAGCAAAACGCTATGTGTGGCGGAAAACTAACACTGCACATCACCCTATGCTAACCTTTCCCACTGTAAAACATGGTGGTGGCAGCATCCTGTAGTGGGGATGATTTCTTCAGCAGGGATAGGGAAGCTGGTCAGAGTTGATGGAAAGATGGATGGAGCCAAATACAGGGCAATCTTAGAAGAAAACCTGAATCCAATTGAGAATCTATGGCAAGACTTCAAAATTGCTGTTCACAGACACTCTCTATCCAATCTGACAGAGCTTGAGCTATATTTGCAAGGAAGAATGGGCAAAAATGTCACTCTCTAGATGTGCAAAGCTGGTAGAGACATACCCAAAAACACTTGCAGCTGTAATTGCAGTGAAAGGTGGTTCTACAAAGTATCGACTCAGGGGGGGCTGAATACAAATACACGCCACACTTTTCACATATTTATTTGTAAAAACTTTGGAAAACCATTTGTCATTTTCCTTCCACTTCACAATTATGTGCAACTTTGTGTTGGTCTATCACATAATATCCCAATAAAATAAATTTACGTTTTTGGTTGTAACATGACAAAATGTGGAAAATTTCAAGGGGTGTGAATACTTTTTCAAGGCACTGTATATACTGCCCATTAAAGAGCAAATTTTTACAATTATAGCTGAAGCTTCATTTGGGCTTTAGGGTGCATCATCCTTCATTCCCCAAAATAAAAACAGTTCTCCTTTAAATAACTCAAATATGCTTTCTTCATAATTTCTCTTATTTTAGAAATTTGAGCTTATCAATTTTCCAACAGTATTTAAAATGCAATTAAGTATTTCCAACTGCGTGATAAGTAAAACGTTGCACCAGATAACATAAATTTAGCGAAGCAGTGGAATCTAAATTAAAGATTGTTATAATGACTGAATATATAACTCCCACATGCATTTTCTTTTTCTGTTCTTTCTTACAGAAAGAAGATGGATCGGCAGAAAAAATGCTCTTACTGAAACAAGAAAAAGAAAATAACTTATTGATTGTGTAGAGCTAGCTCTGTTCATGATCATTAGGACTGCATGGTGGGATTCTGTTCATTATACTAATGTCTGCATGTTTTTTTCATCCCACTGGATTGCTTTGTGTTGTAAAAGTAGACAGGCACTATCAGAAACTAAATCCCAGAATTGTTGGTTCCATCAGAGATGTTGAATTTTGCGGACAAGGACACATCTTTATCTATAAACAGTATGCTATGAATTGCTTTCAGCTCACATAGAAAATCTTGTACAAGTAACTTTACAGTGTTAGATTCTGTTGATTTCAAAATACCTGATACCATAGATATGCTGAAATGTCTGACCCTGTTTCAGGTGAAGTATTAAGCTGAATTTTTATTATATCCTCTCAGCACAAAATAAATGCTTACAAAAGCTTATGCAATAAGAAAGTGCAAAGAGCAGTGAGGATGTGTAGTAACGCATAGCAAATCTCTTTTTTAATGGCGTAACATCAGCTAAGTGAATGTTCTTATGGCACATTACAATGTCCTTAACAGTGCAATACTGAAGCAGCACGTGGTGTCAAAGTATGGCTTTGGACCTGGTGGAACATAACCTTAAGTTGGTTTCACAATGCTAAAAGCCTTTGTTTTCACACTGCTTATTAAAAAAAAAGAAGCTTGCTGTGATTGGTTATGCCTTTGTAAGCATAGTAATGGCATGGAGAGGCTTTATAAGGAGTTACACTTCCTTCCCGAAATGGGTATCAGAACATTTGGGAACCATCTAGTCTTTAAGCTTAGTCTCATTTACAATAATGATATTTAGTACCATTCTACTTTGTAGAAGGCAAGCAAACATTCATAGGTATTCAACTGATGTATGCATTTTTTTCCCAACATAGCTATGTAAATTCAGACTAAATGCAATCCAGTAGTTATCTGCAACTGCCTAAAAAATTTCAAACAGATACTTTAAAATTTGTGAATTTGCCAGGTAGGAGCTGGAATATTCAATAAACTCTAAATTCAATTTAATTATTTTGTTATCAGAATGTAAAGAACCATGAGAACCATCAAGTCTTTAGGCATAGTCTCAGTTACAATAGTGATCGCTATTATTATTAGTATTATTATACTTTGTAGAAAGCAAGTAAACATTCAGCTCATGTATGTTTTTTTTTTTCAATGTATCTATGTACATTTAGACTGAATGCAATCCAGTAAGTATCTGTAGACTGAATGCAATCCAGTAATTCTCTGTAATTAAAACTATTTCAAATGGATACTTAAAATCAGTGAATATGCCAGGTTGGAGCTGGAATATTCAATAAACTGTAAAATAAATAAAAATATTTTGTTATTGGAATGTATAGAATGTTTAGGGAAATTCGCTGAGGGGAAGATCTGGTTTAGTATACTCTAGCATGTCAATGATGTGATGCTGAATTACATACAGTAGTATATAATATCTTCCATATGATGAATACAACTTATAGATGAGTATATAATATCACTATTACCAATTGTACAGCACCTGTTGCCACATATGGAGACGTTATAAAATTGTGAGTCTTGGGTATTTATTTATTTTTAATTGTGTCCAAGTGCTTGATCTTTTATGTATCCGTTTTGCATTCCCGGTATTTTTCATGTAATAACTAAGTACGTCTTAGCACATTCATTTTCAGATTTGTCTGCTAACTGATTACCGACCGTAAAACTTACATATCCAGCGGCAAGGCGGTACAAATTTTTACATATTTTTAGCACTGGTCCCTGTATTAGTGTCAAAAGTGTCAAAAGTGTCAGTTAGTGTCCAACTTGTCTACCGCAATATCGCAGTCCTGCTATAAGTTGATCGCAGCCATTACTAGTAAAAAAAAAAAAAAAATTCCATAAATATATCCCATAGTTTGTAGACTCTATAACTTTTGCGCAAACCAATCAATATACACTTTATGTTTTTTTTTTACCAAAAATATGTAGCATAATACATATTGGCCTAAATTAATGAAGACATTTGATTTTTTTACATTTTCTTTATTGGATATGTTTTTTATCCGAAAGTCAAATATGTTGTTTTTTTTTGTTTTTATAGTGCAAAAAATAAAAAACGCAGAGGTGATCATAATACCACCAAAAGAAAGCTCTGCGGGATAAAAAGGACATACATTTTATTTGTGTACAGAGTCGCACGACCACGCAATTGTCAATTAAAGTAACACAATGCCATTTTGCAAAAAATGGCCTGGTCATGAAGGGGGGGGAGGTACATTTTTCCAGAGGTCAGTTGGTTAAATAAGGCAATTTAAAGATCATTGACAACATGCAAAGTGCAGTAACAAGATTTTAAAAGACTGTGGTCAGATTAATTAAAAATGCAAAATGGTTCCCATACTATAGAGGGATAGAGCACTTTGCAGCTTTACCTTGACTGTATCCAAAAGTACATATCATCAATACATCTCAGTAACACAAAATCAACTGAAAAAAATAATTTTATGATAGCAGACATAAATAATTTCATGTTATTGACAGCATAGATTATGCTGATTAGTATACTACCTGTTCAGCTTCCTTTTAATTTAAGGTACAGGAATTGTTTACACACTTTACCAAACATTTAAAACAATGAATTGCCTTGCAGATCTACTTTATTTTGGATGAAAATTAAATGTTGGGGCACATATTACCCCTGTATTAAATTGTATTGTAACTGTATTGTCTGCCCTCACGTTGAAAAGCGCTGAGCAAACTGTTGGCGCTATATAAATCCTGTATAATAAAAATAATAATATGTATGAAAATATTTTTTTCTAGAGGTCTCATTCTTAGTTTTTTTAAATAAGTTAAATATAACGTTAATGGTCATGAAAAAACATAATAATAATAATGATACTTTTAAATCATTTAAGTTCTGTTAAAAACATTTACTAAGTCTGAGTTAATTTTCATTTTTAATGTGAGCAGGTATAATGAATATATGTTCTCCATGCCGTATAAAATCCCTGTATTACGTCTTTCATTTAAATATGCTTTACAGCATAATGTTTGATTTAATTGTGTTATTTGCTTGGACAATGGATTACATCTTTAAGTGAGCCTGAAAGCTGTTTAGGCAATTCATCATTATATGATTGTAAAAAAAAAAAATTCTAAATTATGTGTTATAAAGCATAGCATTGTGAATGCTGAGTCCGATTGTAAAACACTGTACAAAATAAAAATAAACCTGTTTCTCATCCAAGATCTGATGTATTTTCTTTACATTGCTGCTAGTATGCCATAGTTATTTACATGTCACTACATCATTGTAACATCGGTTGTGAATATGATGTACAGCTGACCTAAGTACAGAATTCCATTTGCAAATAAGAAACAGAAATACCTAGCAGAAAACAAACCTTATAAAGATAACTTAACCGCTTCAGCCCAGGAAGATTTTACCCCCTTCCTGATCAGAGCACTTTTTGCGATTCGGCACTGCGTAATTTTAACTGACAATTGCACTGTCATGCAACGTTGAACCCAAACAAAATTGACGTCCTTTTTTTCCCCACAGATAGAGCTTTCATTTGGTGGTATTTGATCACCTCTGCGATTTTTTTTTTTTGTGCTATAAACAGATAAAAGCGAAAATTTAGAAAAAAAAAAGCAATATTTTTAACTTTTGCTATAATAAATATCCCCCAAAAATATATAAAAAAACACATTTTTTTCCTCAGGTTAAGCCGATATGTATTATTCTACATATTTTTGGTAAAAAAAATTGCAATAAGCGTACATTGATTGGTTTGCACAAAAGTTATAGCGTCTACAAAATAGGGGATAGTTTTATGGCATTTTTATTATTAATTTTTTTTATTAGTAATGGCGGCAATCTGCGATTTTAATCATGACTGCGATATTATGGCGGACACATCGGGCACTTTTGACACAATTTTGGGACCATTGTCATTTACACAGCGATCAATGCTTTAAAAACGCACTGATTACTATGTAAATGGCACTGGTAGGGAAGGGGTTAACCACTAGGAGGCGATCAAGGGGTTAAGTGTGTCCTAGGGAGTGATTCTAACTGTGGGGGATGGGCTTCAAATCACATGACAGCGAATACTATTCCCGATGACAGAGAGCAGTGATCTCTGTCATGTCACAAGGCAGAACAGGGAAATGTCTTGTTTACATAGGCATCTCCCCATTCTGAGGCTCCGTGTTACGATCACCGGGACACCGGCGGACATCAAGTCTATGGGTCCCGTGGGCATGGTCACGCTGTACGCGCCCGCTATCCCCCCCAATTAAATGGGACGTACAGGTACGTCCATTTGACCACCGCTGCCATTGTGCCGACGTATATCGGCGTGCAGCGGTCGGCAAGGGGTTAACTAACACATAAATGTTGCACACATTTTATTATTATTAAGTAGGAACATTTAGATAGACTCTATGTTGCCTATGCCTAAAGAATAAATTACATTTTGAGAGGTAAAGTGGACCCAGCATCAGAATTTTTTTTAAGAATGTGCATATTCATTAAATAGTGTGTAAATGTAACACATGCAGGTATTCATTACCTATCACGGGTTTAGAGTATTCCTCCCAACAATGCCTTTGCCACCACCTGCTGATAATAAATACGAATATGTAGTATTACAATGTACATTACGTTTTTGACGACTATGGTACTGGAATAACAAAAAAATGTAAATACAATAAAGTTTGGAAATGCAAAATAATAAGAAAAATATGAGGGCTCATATGTTTGATAATATATTGCATATTATTGACAAACACTAAAGCCTTGTAGACATTTTAAGAACTGCAGGTGGTTCCATTCTTGTGACAGTAATGAAACCATGAGCAATATTACCACTGAAGTTGGCTTCCATTGGCCTACACACTGATGCTGCAAAGAGGGTAGAGTTGTGTTAGGTCTTGGTACTGCTGTCCTTTTGTTAAATGTCAATGGAGAGTAGTGAGCTTTTTTCTGGTGGGTCAAGGGGCATGATCTAAGTCTTGTGATTGGAAAAAGGTTTTGTATGCCAGTTCGGCAACATTTATTCCGTGGGCCATAGTTGGAGTGATCCAATACTACTGTAGTAGTGGGAACATAAATGGCAGTCATACATCCATGATAGAAGTATTTATAACATTCACACTGCTTAGTTTTTGATGTGTGGGCTAGATTTGGTGGGGAAGTGTTAGGACCTCTATCCAGTCTTAATGGTTCTGATGTCTATATTTGGTAGATTTCCCCTCACTAACACCTCTCATCTAGACAGAAAGTTAAAGTAAAACTCATAGGTTTAACCCTCTCACTTTTTTTTTATTTCCACTGTCATTAAGTCTGTTTGGTAAAGATTTGCCCTCCCTTCCTGTCCCTTGTTCCATGTAAGGCCCTCAAACATTTAAGAAATGAAGGAAAATTTACGTTACAGGAGCACAAAGAGCAATAAAAAAATCAAAAAGGGGTCTAACCCTCATTGTATCCAAAACTAAAGGTAAAGTTTTGTTTGGTGTTGGACTTGTATACTAATGTATTATGAATTTAAAAAGCTGTTCTTTTGCAATGGACTTTAGAGAACATGCCCCCCGGTGTCTAGGGAGGACCAATATTGAAACGTAATGGTGGGATATGAGAACAAAGAAAAAGACCTACCATGGTTATGTTATTTACTCATTGTCTGCTTCATGGTTGCCAACCGTCAGTAAATTGACTGACAGTTTATAAAAATCAGGGATTTTTACAGCTGTCAGTAAATATCCGTTAAAGTAATTTTATGTCAGTAAAAATCAGTCCTTTTTTTCAGGCAGGCTAGTGTTGGCTTGGCAAGTGTAAGAAAGAACCCCTTGACAGCTCGATGCAGGACCAGTAGTCACTTATCCAGGCAGAGTTTGGAGCCAGTTGGAATTATATTTAAATAGAACCAGGCGTGAGCTGGTGGCGGAAGTAGCAGGCAGCCACATTTGCCAATCCTGCTTCTCTAGTTCCAGCTGCAGAGTGATCTCAACCGTAACCTATCTTGCTTTCCTGCAGCCGCAGTTATCTATTAGGTACTGTCAATAAGGTAGATTTGGGGGTGGGAGCAGAGCACTGTACTAGGGGCAATTTGGGGGTAAAAGAGAGCACCCCTGTACTCTGCACTTTGTACGCAGCGCACCCATAAATCCTGCACTCTGTACCCAGCCAAATGGGATATTTGCATTGAAATTCTGTGTCACAAACACAAGCCAAGCTTGTATGGTAAGCTAAGTTACCTTAAGGTAAGTTTGACAGGCGATGCTGATCGTGAAACTGGACATGTCGAGTTAAAATTGCCGCACTATGAAGCTAAGGGCTGGCTATGGCAATGTGTACTCACTCAAGCAGCTACTATGGTAATTTTGAGGTAGGGAGCGGTTCTGTTTAATCATCCTCTTTTAGGACACTCCCACTATTGGATGCAATCCAGTCATGCCCATTGCTCTCTTTGGCATGCATACCAGAACTTGTTTTTCAACTGTATCCTAGCAGAGTGGCTGATAATTTGTCATGCTGTGTTGACTTTTTAAATGTAAACCAGGCCAATTACCTGTTATGGCTATTGTCAATGTTTACAGATTAAGTTTACTATTGTTAAAATATCGATTGTTTATGAGCTCTGTCATTTTTTTGAAAAAAGTTCTGGGAGGTTGGTAACCCTGGTGTTCTTGTGTTTTTTATATGTAAGATGATTTCACATTTGACTTGAAAGGGGAACTTTTCCAATATGCACAACACAGGCATAGCGGGCTGAAAGGGAAGATACTGGGTGTGGGGCTTACCATAACAGGACAGCTAGGATATGTAAAATTGACTTCTGTAGGGTATTTTTACCTCCTCCAATAAGTTTAAGTGTATCTTTTTTGTAGAAAGTAATACTTTGCGTTTTAGCAAAACTGTGATGCATTATTTGGCACAAGACAGCAGCCGAAATGACCTAATTGTCCCCAGTGGCCTTGGTTATCTAAAATTTTATTACAATAATAAGCCAGCTGAGAAGCAATATGAAATGTTTTGTGCGTTATAATGTTAATGGAATTTTTTATGTGCTCTTTAAAGTGTCTTAGTCACCTCAGTGCTACATATTTTCCTATGTGACATTAAAGCTTATTTATTTATAATAGATTTCAACAAGGAAAGTGCATCAAGAGCTGTCTTTTTCATTACCAGTTCCACCCTGCATAAAGAATATTAATCTGCGCTTGTTTATTGATATGCATGATAGAGTCTGCTTTGTGTCTACGACTTTTGTTGACAACTGACATTCATAACATAAGAATTTTTTCTAACAAATGCTTACATCTTTAAATTGTACTGAATCTTACAGTAAACCTGTAATGAACCAGTGTAATTCAGACTTTGATGAAAAAAATGCATAATCAGAGATTAACTTCAGTGAAAAATGATTAGAAGATCCAGAAGTAAAGTTTGCTAAAATGCAAATGCAAATTTTAACTTTAACTGTAAAAGGCAGACCAGCCACATCCTGCCTTCTGAACCTCCCTATTGGTAATTGAGATCACTGATCGCATTAAAGGATAACTAAACCTGAAAACAAAAATCTATTGTATTGCAGCTTTCCATTGCTCCAATTAATACCACGCACTGAATATACCAGTTGGTCTTGCCAAAAACGCAGTTTTTTCCTTTTTTGGAGATGAACCAAGACAGACATATTTGTAGTCCGGTTTAGGTGGCAAACACGTCTCCATTTATAGATACAGTAAAGGAGTATGCTTTGCCACATGGGGACAAAAAAGTAGGTTATTAGGAAAACTTTAGGTGAAAATAAAGGGTAAAAGACTGAAAAAGAAATCGAATGCAGCCACTTGCAAGCTGCAAAATTTATAGATACGGCAGCCCATTCAAACAGGGCATGCGCACGATCGCGGGCACGCAGCCCTGCACTGGCAGTGGCGGCGTGTCCCCGAGACACAGCGCGTCACTGACAGGGGTGAACAGCCATTGGGCATGGCTGTTTACAACATGATCGGCCGCGATTACGTCACGGCTGATCACAAATGATACTCCCTTCCTAAAGCAGCGCATTTGCGTGATCGGGAGCATGCATCGTGGTCATGTCGGTGGATGCGTGTTCCCAGGAACACTGCTCATCATCGACAAGGGTAAACAGCCAATGGCTGCCGGCTGTTTATCACGTGATCAGCTGTGATCCATTCACAGCTGATCACTAAATGTAAACACAGAGCGGTTACTACCTGTTACCGGCTCTTCTCTCCTCACACACTGTTTCCAGTGTGAGGAGAGAAGAGCCAGGAGCAGTGAGTTACTGATCTGTGTAGTGTCAGTGTCTGCACCAACACCACACAGTAAAGCGAACCTGTCACATTGCCCCCCCATTGCAGCTGTCACCCAACAGTCACCACATAAGTGCCCATCAGTGCTTATAAAAGTGCAGCTGTCACCCATCAGTGCCCATAAAGTGCACCTGTCACCCATCAGTTACCATAAAGTGCACCTGTCACCCATCAGTGCCCATAAAGTGCACCGGTCATCGTCAGAGACTGCCATCAGAGGTGCACCTGTCAGTGACCGTCATCAGTGACCCATCCGTGCACCTCATCTGTCACCCATCAGTCCCATAAAGTGCACCGGTCACCATCAGAGACTGCCATCAGTGACCTTCACCTGTCACCCATCAGTGACCGTTACCCGTCACCTGTCACCAATCAGTGACCGTGACCCATCACCTGTCGCCCATCAGTGACCGTCACCTGTCACCCATCACCTGTCACCTGTCAACTATCAGTGAATGTCACCTGCCACCCGTCTAACACCCGTCACACAGCCCATCAGTGACCGTCACCTGCCACCCGTCGCACAGCCCATCAGAAAAATGTCCAAAAGAGTATTTACCAGTGAGCAGGCATTCCAGATCCTCTCTGCAGCGGGGAGTTCCGAAGTTCTGAGTTCCGATTCTGAATCAAATTTAGCATTTGAATCGATGGATAGTAGTGGATCGGCAAATGAATCCGAGGAAGAATGGATCCCTCCTAAAAGGGCATGGCGCTCCGGAAACCAGGCAGCCACCAGCAATATAGCCCAGGATCAAATTCCTAGGCCCAGTACCAGCGCTGTCGCCAGCGATAGACTCCAAGAACAAAGGCCTAGTACCAGAGCTGCCGCCAGCAATAGACCCCAAAACCAAAGGCCTGCTACCAGCACTGCAGCCAGTGATAGACCCCCAAGAACAAAGGCCCAGTGCCAGAGCTGCCACCAGTGATAGACCCCAAAACCAAAGACCCACTACCAGTGCTGCAAAAGACCACAAGAAATGCCCAGGCCCAGTACCAGCGCTGGCGCAGCATCACGCCCAAGTGCCAGCACAGAAACTTCAAATTCCCCAACTACCAACACTGAAGTGCCACGTCCCCCGAGAACCAGGGCCGCTACACATCTTCCAGCTGGTCTTGCCAACCCAACATGGCTGCCTTCCGACTCAGGATCAGCAAGAATTCCCCCTTTCACCACACAGCCAGGTGTGCAGGCCAATACCCCAAATTTTACAGAAATCCATTGTTTTTATTTATTTTTGCCCGACATTTTGCTGCAATTCATCATGGACCAGACCAATTTATATGCCCAGTAGCATATTGCCAACAACCCCCAATCATCATACGCCCGTCAATTTGAGTGGAAAGATTTGACTCTGGAGGAGTTCAAAGTGTTTATGGACCTCACCATAAACATGGGGCTTACAAAAAAAAATTAAGGACATGCCTATTGGTCCACCAACCCCATCCACTACATGCCCATTTATTCTGCCATAATGCCCTGGTCCCGATATGAGATGATTATGTGCTTCCTTCATTTCAGCAACAACACCCAGTGTGGGGCCCCCCGCAATCATCCAAATTACGATAAGCTATATAAAACTCCAAAAAAAAATTTTCCCAACGATTTGCAGAATACTATGTCCCCGATCAGCATATATGTGTAGATAAGTCCCTGGTAACCTTTTCAGGCCGGCTAGGAATAAAGCAATACATTCCTAGCAAAAGGGCCAAATACGGAGTGAAATTGTATAAGCTTTGCGAGAGAATCACGGTATATCTGTATGCGTTCCGCATATACAAAGGAAGAGATTCCCAGCTCCAGCCCCGAGTGCCCGGCCTACATGGGCACAACTGATAAAATTGTATGGGACCTGACATACCCACTGCTGAAGAAATGTTACCACATATACCTGGATAACTTCTACACCAGCCTGCCCCTTTTCAAACACCTATACCTCGCAGAAACCCTGGCCTGCGGAACCTCCAGAAAGAATAGGAAGGGCTTCCAACAAGCCATAGTGAATAAAAAACTGCGAAGGGTAGAAAGAGCAACTTTGAGATGCAGCGAAGTGCTGGCCTTGAGGTGGAAGGATACCAGGAATGTGTACATAATGTCCACCATCCATGATGACAGTACAATTGAAGTTCAGAGAAGACGAGGTCCCATTGAAAAGCTTGTGTACAAGATTACAATCTCTACATGGGGGGGTGGATTTCAACGACCAAATGCTTCAGCCCTATTTGTCAATAAGGAGGTCCCGTTTCTGGTACAAGAAAGCAGCAAGAGGCAGTACGTTCATGAAGGGCTGAAGAGTGGTACAATAATGAGTGCAGGCAGGTAACGGTGTACCAGGGCCAATATTATGTCTGTGCTGGCTATCTCTGCCTGGACAATCTCTATGGACAAATGCTTTGGCTGTGCTGACAATATCCTTGTGCTGACTATAGACAATATTCCTGCCTGCTGCCTGGATAATTACTAGTGTTGTCGCTAAGCACATCCCTGCCTGCTGCCTGGACTAGGGATGAGCCGAACACCCCCCCGTTCGGCTCGCACCAGAACCCGCGAACGGACCTAAAGTCCGTGCGAGCTTTAGAACCCTATTAGTTATAATGGATGCGAACGTTCGAAATTAAAAGTGCTCATTTTAAAGGCTAATATGCATGTTAATGTCATAAAAAGTGTTTGGGGACCTGGGTCCTGCCCCAGGGGACATGTATCAATGCAAAATTTTTTATTAAAAACGGCCGTTTTTTCAGGAGCAGTGATTTTAATAATGCTTAAATTGAAACAATAAAAGTGTAATATTCCTTTAAATTTCGTACCTGGGGGGTGTCTATAGTATGCCTGTGAAGGGGCGCATGTTTCCCGTGTTTAGAACTGTCTCTGCGCAAAGTGTCATTTTTGAAAGTAAAAAAGCTATTTAAAATCACTCGCGGCTAATGTTAATTCACGGCTCCCATAACACAGAGAACAGTGATTCATTGAAACTCATTCATAAAAAAAAGTCATTGATAAAAAATAAAAAAAATGAAAAAAAAAAAGCGTAGGGGTCCCCCCAAATTCAATAACCAGGCCCTTCAGGTCTGGGATGTATATTAAGGGGGATCCCAGCCAAAAAAAAAATGGCGTAGGGTCCCCCTCAAAATCCATACCAGACCCTTGAGGTCTGGTATGGATTTTAAGGGGGACCCTAGCCAAAAAAAATGGCGTGGGGTCCCCCTCAAAATCCATACCAGACCCTTATCCGAGCACGCAACCTGGCAGGCCGCAGGAAAAGAGGGGGGGACGAGAGCGGCCCCCCCTCTCGCCTGAACCGTACCAGGCCACATGCCCTCAACATTGGGAGGATGCTTTGGGGGTCTAAGACCCCTAAAGCACCTTGTCCCCATGTTGATGAGGACAAGGGCCTCTTCCCCACAACCGTGCCCGGTGGTTGTGGGGGTCTGCGGGCGGGGGGCTTATCGGAATCTGGAAGCCCCCTTTAACAAGGGGACCCCCAGATCCCGGCCCCCCCCCTGTGTGAAATGGTAAGGGGGTACAAAAGTACCCCTACCATTTCACCAAAAAAGTGGCAAAAAAATGGTAAAAATGACAGGAGACAGTCTTTGACAATTCCTTTATTAAAATCTTCTTCTTTCTTCATCCTTCGGTTTCTTCATCTTCTCCTTCCTTCATCTTCTTCCATCTTCTTCTTCCATTTTCTTCTTCCTCCGATCCGCTTCTTCTTGCGCTGGTCATCTCGTCCTTCTCGTCCGGCATCTTCTTCCGTCGGCGTCGGCGTCTTCTTGGGCCGCTCCGCGCAATGGGAGGCTCCCGCTGTGTGAGGCTCCGCTCCATCTGACAGGTCTTTTAAAACGGAGGGCACCTGGTGACCCCGCCCCCCTCTGACATCATGGGGAAAGCCATCATGGAATTCCCCATGACGTCTCTGTGCGTCAAAGGGGGCGGGGTCACCAGGTGCCCTCCATTATAAAAGACCTGTCAGATGGAGCGGAGCCTCACACAGCGGGAGCCTCCCATTGCGCGGAGCGGCCCAAGAAGACACCGACACCGACGCTGACGCCGACGGAAGAAGATGCCGGACGAGAAGGACGAGAAGACCAGCGCAAGAAGAAGCGGATCGGAGGAAGAAGAAAATGGAAGAAGAAGATGGAAGAAGATGAAGGAAGGAGAAGATGAAGAAACCGAAGGATGAAGAAAGAAGAAAGAAGATTTTAATAAAGGAATTGTCAAAGACTGTCTCCTGTAATTTTTACCATTTTTGCCACTTTTTTGGTGAAATGGTAGGGGTACAAGTACCCCCTTACCATTTCACACAGGGGGGGGCCGGGATCTGGGGGTCCCCTTGTTAAAGGGGGCTTCCAGATTCCGATAAGCCCCCCGCCCGCAGACCCCCACAACCACCGGGCACGGTTGTGGGGAAGAGGCCCTTGTCCTCATCAACATGGGGACAAGGTGCTTTAGGGGTCTTAGACCCCCAAAGCATCCTCCCAATGTTGAGGGCATGTGGCCTGGTACGGTTCAGGCGAGAGGGGGGGCGCTCTCGTCCCCCCCTCTTTTCCTGCGGCCTGCCAGGTTGCGTGCTCGGATAAGGGTCTGGTATGGATTTTGAGGGGGACCCCACGCCATTTTTTTTGGCTAGGGTTCCCCTTAAAATCCATACCAGACCGCAAGGGTCTGGTATGGATTTTGAGGGGGACCCTACGCCATTTTTTTTTTGGCTGGGATCCCCCTTAATATCCATCCCAGACCTGAAGGGCCTGGTTATTGAATTTGGGGGGACCCCTACGCTTTTTTTTTTGTTTTTTATTAATGAATGACAGTTCTCTGTGTTACAGGAGCCATCAATTCATTAGCCGCAAGTGATTTTAAATAGCTTTTTTCCTGCAAAAATGACACTTTTTTGCAGGGAAAGTTCTAAGCACAGGAAACCTGCCCCCTTCACAGGCCACCTATAGACACCCCCCAGATGTGATACTGCAATGCTGTTCTAACAGCATGCACACACATATCCCCAGAAATAGAGCACATATTGTTGTCAGCAGTCAGCAGCACACTGACACGCTGACACTGACTGAAACATAATATGCGAGGCCGCCGGCGCGGCAGCCTCTTATACCGTGGGGCGTGTACTAAAGCCCCTGAGCTATAATTGGCTACAGGCATCCTGCCTGTAGCCAATTATGGCTCTCCTCGCTGCCGGCGCTGTGATTGGCCAAGCATGCGGGGTCACAGTGCATGCTTGGCCAATCATCAGCCAGCATTGCACTGCGCGGGCCGCAATGCATTGTGGGGCCGCTCGCATCACACGAATTTGATGCGAGCGGCCCCAATAGTTCTGGGCTCGCCGAGCGAGCGAACACCCGGTGCTCGATTCGAACATGGGTTCGAATCGAACACCGGGCTCATCCTTAGCCTGGACCAATTATCTCCTCTGTGGACATTACTAAAACCACAAGTAATACTTTTTTTTTACCCTTTCCTCAATAGAATTTATTTTGGAGTGTAATTTTTGGTATGTAAATGCTATGTGTTAGAAATATGAAGGGCCTTCAAAAATGATAGGTTGTCAGGAAATTAGATGTGTAATTTATGCTTGTAGAACGCCTGAAGGTGCTACTTCAATTGTGGGCCTCTGTATGTGGCCAGGCTGTGTAAAAGTCTCACACGTGTGGTATCGCCATACTCAGGAGGAGTAGCAGAATGTATTTTGGGGTTTTCATTTTTTCCCCACATTTTCCAAAAACTTCTGGAAAAAAATGAACCATTCAACAGACTCATTATGCCTCAAAGATTATACGTTGAGATGTCTGCTTTCCAAAATGGGGTCATTTTGTGGGCATTTCCGTTGTCCTGGTGCTCCAGGGCCTTCAAAATTGTAATAGGTGTTTGAGAAATTAGATGTGTAATTTATGCTTGTAGAGCGCCTGAAGGTGCTACTTCAATGGTGGGCCTCTGTATGTGGCCAGGCTGTGTAAAAGTCTCATACATGTGTTATACTCAGGAGGAGTAGAAGAATGTATTTTGGGTAATTTTTGCTATGTACATGCTATGTGTTGGAAATATCTTAAAAATTTACAACTTTGTGTTTTTCCCATATTTTCCAAAAACTTCTGAAAAAAAATGAATCGTTCAAAAGACTCAAGCCTCATAGATTATACATTGGGGTGTTTTCTTTCCAAAATGGGGTCATTTGTTGGGCATTTCCATTGTCCTGGGCCTTCAAAAGTGTGATAGGTCATCATGAAATTATATGTGTAATTTGTGTCCCTAGAACACCTGACAGTGCTCCTCGCATGTTGGGCCTCTGTATGTGGCCAGGCTATGAAAAAGTCTCACACATGTGGTATCGCCATACTCAGAAGGAGTAGCAGAATGTGTTTTGGTGTGTAGTTGCAAGCATGCATATGCTGTGTGAGAGAAATAACCTGTTAATATGACAATTTTGTAAAAGAAAAAAACAGTTTGCAAAGAATTGTGGGAAAAAATTACAACTTCAAAAAACTCCCCATGCAACTTAATAAATACCTTGGAATGTCTACTTTCCAAAAAGGTACTTTCCTGGCTTGTAAAGCCTCGCACACATGATTCGATTTTCAGAAGGCAAATGTGTGATGACAGGCTGTTGGCGGAAAATCTGACTGTTTGTATGCTCCATCGGACAATTGTCGGATTTTCCGTGGACAAATGTTGGATAGCAGGTTTTAAAATTTTCCGCGATCAAATGTCTGCTTTCGGATTTTCACAAGTCCGTCGGACAAAAGTAAAAACACGGCAAAAGAATTGCTGCGCTGGAAATTAACAAACGTGAAAATCAATTGTGAAAATAAGTGGAAATAAGTTCAACCTTGAACTAATGATTTGTGCATAAATATACACATACTGGGCAACCACTGGATGCAATCTTTTTGGCCCAATATTCAATCCGACTTCAAAAATTATACAACCCAAACAGTGTATAATCAAATAAATACAATTCTTATAAACGTGTGACCATAAATCAAAACTTAATGCAGTATCATCATAAAGGGTTAAAAACCTGAAAAGAAAATCACTTCAAAATATAATAATCATGCAAGAAAGTCCACAAGGGGTATTGGGGTTCTGTTGCTGCTATTTCCGTAGTGCTCCTATACTTGACACCCTCGGAAAGAAAGTGATTGGATAGCCTAAGAAGGGAAGGGTAAAAACACTGCCGCTTACCAGCTGCTTTGATCTCTGTGTCAGAGAGATCAAAAGGGCCTGTGGCTTATCCCCCTGCCAGGGTCTTTATCCAGAATCCTCCAAGTGTCACTTACAGAGTGCAGGCATACATAACGGTCCTGCCTAGATCCTCCTTGCTCTCCTCCAAAAGCGTTTACATGGAAAACAAATGGATATCCATAGCGCAATATTGCTTTGATCCTTTACTTATAAAAAAACTGTATCACACTTTATATGCAGTCAATAGGCATGTGTAAATCAAACTGTCGAGCCGGCCGGCTCTCTCTTTCTCGCTGCGCGTGGCTTCCTGGATGGACGGGGAATGGAGGTGACATCAGCACGTCGCTCACCCTACGTCGTTTCGTCAAAAGATTACTTCTTCCTGGGGCAAAAGTACAAACACGCATGCTCGGGAAGCAAGGACGAGCCAGAAGTGGTCGGTCTTGTAAACTAGAGTTCGTAATGGAGAATTAACATTCGTGACATGGCAAATTATTAAATCTTGAAATGCAGAGCACATTCTCTTCTTTAATGGGGTAATAATGAAGCTGCTTTGTTGGTAATACTGATGAAGTTATTGAAAACAAATTTTCAAAGGCTTTTTTGTTTCTAGTGATATAAAGAATATTATTATGCTTTTTTGTGCTATGTTATTATGCTATGATGCTGTCCCTTGTCAATTTTACATTGTATTTTTTTAAATGTAACTGCCTACTCCCAAACTGTCATTTGAAGTAAAACACATAGCCAAGTATTATTCGCCACAATTTTTTTATTGTGCATTAAAAAAGAAAACAATAAAATTAGACATGCTATCTGCCAATAGAACTTAACCAAAAAGTGCATTCTATGCATCCAAAAATAAAGAAAATATACTAAATCAAATCATTATTATTCAACCAAAAAATTTAATAAAAGCCTCATGCATGTGTCCTACTTCTTAATGCAGGGGGTCAACAATGCCAAGAGTTGGTAAAAGCAGGGGTCCGTCATCCTGAGATAATTCCAAAAAACATCTGAGTTATTCTCCTGGAGCTCTCGCAGCAAAGGCATATGACATAATTGGTCAAGATTTAATAAAGCAACCAATTTTTGGTCCAAGAAATCCTCCTCCTCCTGTTCCTGGACTGGACATGGGTCAAAGCAATAACTCCAAGGCCAATAATAAATAACACGTTATCTCCTCCGATTCCGCAACATGGCTGGTTGACAAACGAACTGAAAAGCGCAAAATGAAAAGTGGGAAATAAAAAGTGCAAAATGAAAAGCACAAATCGACACTCACCAAACTTCTACTAACACGAAATTAGCAGGAGACAAAAGGGTGGCGCTAAAAAGCTGAAAAACAACGTAGTACATCACTACGTTCGTATTTGTTGGCCAACAATTCATTGCCATTTGTATGCAAGACAATTGTGGGCCAACGCTCTGCGAACAAAAGTCCACGGTTTTGTTGGCCAACAATCCGATCGTGTGTACGAGGCTTTAGTGTCTCAAGAAATGAGATAGGCCTTCAGTACATCAGGTGTGATCAGGTGTGGATCAATTTTCCATGATTGGCACCATAGCTTGTAGACTCTAACTTTCACAAATACCAAATAATATACACTAATTAGGGTTATTTTTACCAAAGATATGTAGCCATAACAATTTTGAGAAAAAATTATGAAGAAAAATTGCTAATTTGCAAAGTTTTTATGACAGAAACAAGGAAAAATGATTTTTTTCACCAAATGTTCATTCTTTTTTTATTTATAGCACAAAAAATTAAAAAAAAACCACTAGTGATTAAATACCACCAAAAGACAGCACTATTTGTGTGAAAAAAAGGACGCAAATTTTATTTGGGTACAGTGTTGCATGACTGAGTAATTGTCATTCAAATTGTGAAAATTTGGGCCTTGGGTGGTGGTGGTGGTGCCCTAAACCAAAAATAGCTAGCATCATCAAGATTGAGGAGGAATAGGATAGTCAGCATAGGAAGTCTTCAAGGGATCCCAAATTCAATCAGATACATAAGCATCAGGTGCTTGATAGCTGCTGATCCAAGACTAATTCATTTTTATGAATGTGAGCCTATCAACGGAGTCTATGGACAGGCGCACTCTATGATCCATTAAAAACCCTCCAGCAGCACTGAATGTGCATTCAGAAAACATGCTGGATGCAGGACAGGCCAGTAGCTCAATTGCATATTGAGCAAGTTCTGGCCAGTGGTCCATTATCAAGACCCACTAACCCAGTGGATGCTCTGTTGGAAAGGTCTCCAAGTCTGCTCTTGCCCCTAGATATTCCTGCACCATATAATGCAGATGCTGGCGATGGTTGCTTGAACCGATCAGACCTTGGTGCTGAGGACTGAAACATTTTTGTAAAGGCATCGGTCAGCCGGCCACCTTCTCCACCACTCTTCAACTGACTGAACAAAGCCTCAGCAACAGGTTGTCCAGCACCAGGAAATGGTAACCACCCAGGGTCTGGAAATGCATCGCACAAACCTTTCTTCAAGGCCTCCTAAAGATATTTCATCCTCTGCTCGCTCTGCGAAGGCAGGATGAGTTCTGCAACCTTACCCTTGTAACATGGATCAAGAAGGGTTACCAGCCAGTAATGATCCCTTTCCTTGATACCACGAATCCTAGGGTTCTTTCGCAGGCTTTGCAGAATCAGGAAGGCCATGCAGCGTAAGTTTGCAGAGGCATTAGATTCTGAGTCCTCTGGGTCACCAAGGATCACATTATCCGTAACTACCTCCTCCCAGCCACGTACAACTCCTTGGGTTTCTGGGGACTGAAACCCATCCCTTGAAGACTGCTGCTGAGTGTTATCCTCTTCATCAATACTGACACAATCCTCCTCTTCTTCCTGTGTGTTTGGCGGGCCTGCAAGAATGCTATCTGGATAAGGGGGTCTTATCCAGGCGGTCCCCCCCGCTGTTCTGCATCAAGTGCCCTGTCCAGGATTCCAGGAAGCATGTGTTCCAGCAGGAAGACTAGAGAGATAGTGTCACTGATGTATGCATTCTCACTGCTCACCATCCTTGTGGCCTCCTCAAATAGTGACAGGACAGTGCATGCATCCTTGATCAGTAGCCACTGGAGTGGTGAAAAGAAGCCAAGCTCCCCTGACCCTGTCCTGGTGCCATACTCACACAGGTACTCATTGATGGCCCTCTGCTGTGTGTGCAGCCGATGCAGCATTGCCAACATTGAGTTCCACCTGGTGGCCATGTCATAAATGAGGAGGTTGGTGGGCAGGTTGCGTTACCTTTGAATGTCAGCCAGCCGAACACTCACATTGTATGACCGGCGGAAATGACCACAAACTTTTCTGGCCTGCCTCAGGAGATCTTGTAAGCCTGGGTACCTGCATGGCATGGTGTCAACCACCTCTGAGCCTGCCCCTGTAGAGCTGACAGAATCTCTGCCCCAGTGTGGCTCCTGTTCCCTAGGAAAGAGTTGACCAGCTGATCTCATTATCACACACCCTGCATCTTCTACCCTCAGCTGGTCACGATCTTCGGGTACAAACCACCATTAGATCCCAGTCTATTTCCTGGTGGTGCGTGATGACATCACAGGCTCATTCTAACGTGTTTCGTCATCAATCATGTTACTTTCTCTGAGGATCGCTTGAAAAAGTCACGTGATTGATGCACCACCAGGTATCGGAAATGCATCGGACGGAGCCAGTGACATCATCACGCACCACCAGGAAATAGACTGGGATCTAATGGTGGTTTGCAGCCGAAGATCTACAAACATCTAGGTGTTAAACACATTGCCCGAGTGCACCGGAGGCTGTGCACATATAAATGTGATTTTTTTTATTATTATTTAATATTATTATTATTTATAAAAATGATAAAGCACTATATGAGTTCCTTCCATTCACATGTTTATATCGAGAATATCGTGGTCTGAGATGTATGGGAACCTTATGAGCATCTGAACAGCTGACGTTCAGAAGGATTTGCACCCCTGTGGGGAAAGCGCGACTAGACCCAAGTGGGAGTCTTATGGGGAGGTGAGCGCATTGATTGACTTATGGAGGGTATATGTCACTGAGAAGAAAATATTTAGACACTGAAGGACCATTGTCACAGAAAGGATCTATATGTTCATTTTAATGGACTTTTCATGTTTGGATTATTATTATTTAATTTCATTTTTTGTTAAGTGTAATTTATTTTAATTAAATGTTTTTTTTTGTTTATATGTGATATACATGGATCAATTATATATTTATTCACATTAGCCACTGGGTGGCACTGTTAACTTTGATTTAGCAGTGCAATTTTACTGATCAAGAGGTAGCGCTTCACGTTTACATAATTTTTCAGTATTTCACAGTACATGTTTGCATTCATGGTTCCCTCAATGAACTGTAGCTCCCCAGTGTCGGCAACACCATCTGAACCAAATACGTTTATCTTGGTCTCATCAGACCACAGGACATGGTTCCAGTAATCCATGTCCTTAGTCTGCTTGTCTTCAGCAAACTGTTTGCGGGATTTCTTGTGCATAATCTTTAGAAGAGGCTTCCTTCTGGGACAACAGCCATGCAGACTAATTTGATGCAGTATGCGGCGTATGGTCTGAGCACTGAGAGGCTGACCCCCCACCCCTTCAACCTCTGCAGCAATGCTGAAAGCACTCATATGTCTATTTCCAAAAGACAACCTCTGGATATGACGCTGTGCACATGCACTCAACTTCTTAGGTCGACCATGGCAAGGCCTGTTCTGAGTGGAATCTGTCCTTTTAAAACAGATTTACACTAACAGACAAAAAGCTTTTACAACAATATAGTTTACATAACCAAATGTTGGGGGTAAAAGTGAACCTGACGCGTTTCGACCAGATTTAGTGAGGGTCTTCCTCAAAGGTGGTTTTGTCTGTTTGAAGAGAGAAAGGATAAGAACAATATATTGTAGCAATATTTCATTTGCATATATTTGTCTCCAATTGACCTTTCGCATCACATAGCATAATATCACATTGTACTGTGAAATATTTACCTAGTGTGTAAATTTCTATAGATTACTCCTTATATGTGACGGGGTTCCCTCTAGGTCGGTGTGCTCCAGGTCCTAGACAACGTCCCGCTATAGCGCCCCCCAGCGGGCGCGCGGCAGATGAGGCGATCCAACAACGGGACCTACGAGGGGTCACATCCAATGAATAGGCTACCCACGGATCCGTACATGGGCCAAACGGGCAGGGGAAGGGAGGTGGAAGGGGAGGGAAGGGAAAGGGGAGGAAGGGTTGAAAATGGGGTTCCTTGAGGTCCCCTGTTCTGCACATCTGTCATGAGATCCAAGATCATATACTTAGATGTATATCATAAGAAATTGCCATAACAATTAGACAATGTCTGGTACACTTGAAACAGTAGTAGAGAGGAATAGGATTTTTGAAGTAAAAGTGATTGTGCCATTGATGTGTTTATGGGTGGTGCAGGTTTGTGTGTTATTGTCTCTAGACTCGTGATTGGAGGTGGGAAGGAGAAAAGGAGAGGGGGAGAAAAGGAGGAAACAGATGGGGTGAGGAGGGGGGGGGAGTGGGGGAGTGAAGGGAGGGAAAAGCGAAGGAAAGAGTGGGAACTGGAAAGGGGGTGAAGGAGGGGGGGAGGAGAGGAAGAGAAGTGGGGGGGGGGGGGGGTGGGGAAGGGGGAAAAAAAAAAAAAAAAAAAAAAGGGGGGGGGGAGGGGAAAGGGGGGGGGGGGGGGAAGGGGGAAAACCAATACATGGCATGCACATGTATAGGTGGACATAGGGATGCTGCAGCATCCACATGGGTAGGACAGGGAAAAGTGGGGTGGGACAAGGGTGGGACGGTGGAGGGACGAAGAGAGGTGTTGTGTGCAAGTGGGAGGGGGAAAGAAAAGGGGGGGGGGGAGGAAAAAGTGAAAAAGGGGGGGGGGAAGCAGGAAAGGAGGAAAAAACAGGGGAAGGAAGGAGGGGGGATGGTGGAGAAGGGGGAGGGGGGAAGGGAATGGGGGAAAGACTGTGAAGGGAGGAAAAGAGAGGGGAAAGAAAGAGTGAAAAAGTAAGTGGGATGAAGTGCCAAAGGAATGGAGGGGGTTTATTATGATGTCAGTCAAGCCGCTGATGCTTAGTTGGGCACTGTGCTAGTGATGCTGTGGGTCGCTGGAATGAAGGGGTCCTAGAGTAGGGGTGTGTGTGGGTGAAAGTGTGAAGTGGTGCCATTGAGTGTGGTGTGGGGAGCTGGGAATTGGGACCATGGGGGGATTGTGAGTATGTGAGTGTGGGACAGGGGAAAGCATAACCAGAAAAAGGTATACCAGTATGTCAGATACCAACAAGCAATATAGAGTTACCTAATAGAGTTGGTGTATCTTGCTCAGGTTGCAAGGTGCATGTAGAGGCCCATATGTTGCAAACCAGAGTGTGCTGTATTGATTGCGAGTTCCAAGGGTGGAATGCCCAGTCTGGGGATGGAAACAGGGTCATATACTGTGTCTAAGGTTGGTCCCAGAACGGAAGAGCATGGAACTAGGAGAGGTTCTACTCACTGTGTTTGTATGGCGTGGTTCTTGGATCATCACATGGAGATAGGTTTGCTTGACCTCCCCATGTGGTATTTATGGGTGTGTACCTAATTAGAATCAGGTGTGCATATTAGAACACCATATGGTGTCAATTCAGGGCATCCCTGGGGAGGGGAGGGAAAGGGGGTGGAGAAGGGGAAAGGGCGGAGAGAACAGGGAAAGAGGGAAAAGATGGGTGGGAAGGGGGAAGGGAGGAAAAGGGCAGGGAACATGAAAGGGAATCACCTTCCATCTACCATTCCTGTACCCGCAAGGCCCACCCGTCCGTGGGAGCCATGATGGCAACATATGCCATCTGGAGTGGCCTCCCCGGCGTCCGGGAGGTCCTTCCGGGGTCGCGTCTGCTACGCAATCGTCGCACCGGCGTGACATCCTGCATCACGTGCACGCACGAGGCCACGCGCATGCGCAGTGATCGGGAGAGGTCCGATTGCGTTCCGGGACGCCGCCAGCAAGGGGAGTGGTTCCCTGTCAGGGAGCCCGGGCCCGCCCAGGCCACCTTGAGGGAACGTGATTGGAGGAGCTTGGATGGTAGGCGCTCCTCCTTACCCTTGCTGTGAGGTCACGTATGTGGAGCGCCCCGCCGCCGCACGTACCCACCGGGATGGGGCAAAAAACAAGGGCGCCATCCATGGAGTCCGGAGCCGGCTCCGGACTCCATGGATGGCGCCCTTGTTTTTTGCCCCATCCCGGTGGGTACGTGCGGCGGCGGGGCGCTCCACATACGTGACCTCACAGCAAGGGAAAGGAGGAGCGCCTACCATCCAAGCTCCTCCAATCACGTTCCCTCAAGGTGGCCTGGGCGGGCCCGGGCTCCCTGACAGGGAACCACTCCCCTTGCTGGCGGCGTCCCGGAACGCAATCGGACCTCTCCCGATCACTGCGCATGCGCGTGGCCTCGTGTGTGCACGTGATGCAGGATGTCACGCCGGTGCGACGATTGCGTAGCAGACACGACCCCGGAAGGACCTCCCGGACGCCGGGGAGGCCACTCCAGATGGCATATGTTGCCATCATGGCTCCCACGGACGGGTGGGCCTTGCGGGTACAGGAATGGTAGATGGAAGGTGATTCCCTTTCATGTTCCCTGCCCTTTTCCTCCCTTCCCCCTTCCCACCCATCTTTTCCCTCTTTCCCTGTTCTCTCCGCCCTTTCCCCTTCTCCACCCCCTTTCCCTCCCCTCCCCAGGGATGCCCTGAATTGACACCATATGGTGTTCTAATATGCACACCTGATTCTAATTAGGTACACACCCATAAATACCACATGGGGAGGTCAAGCAAACCTATCTCCATGTGATGATCCAAGAACCACGCCATACAAACACAGTGAGTAGAACCTCTCCTAGTTCCATGCTCTTCCGTTCTGGGACCAACCTTAGACACAGTATATGACCCTGTTTCCATCCCCAGACTGGGCATTCCACCCTTGGAACTCGCAATCAATACAGCACACTCTGGTTTGCAACATATGGGCCTCTACATGCACCTTGCAACCTGAGCAAGATACACCAACTCTATTAGGTAACTCTATATTGCTTGTTGGTATCTGACATACTGGTATACCTTTTTCCTGTTTATGCTTTCCCCTGTCCCACACTCACATACTCACAATCCCCCCATGGTCCCAATTCCCAGCTCCCCACACCACACTCAATGGCACCACTTCACACTTTCACCCACACACACCCCTACTCTAGGACCCCTTCATTCCAGCGACCCACAGCATCACTAGCACAGTGCCCAACTAAGCATCAGCGGCTTGACTGACATCATAATAAACCCCCTCCATTCCTTTGGCACTTCATCCCACTTACTTTTTCACTCTTTCTTTCCCCTCTCTTTTCCTCCCTTCACAGTCTTTCCCCCATTCCCTTCCCCCCTCCCCCTTCTCCACCATCCCCCCTCCTTCCTTCCCCTGTTTTTTCCTCCTTTCCTGCTTCCCCCCCCCTTTTTTTTTCACTTTTTCCTCTCCCCCCCCCTTTCTTTCCCCCTCCCACTTGCACACAACACCTCTCTTCGTCCCTCCACCGTCCCACCCTTGTCCCACCCCACTTTTCCCTGTCCTACCCATGTGGATGCTGCAGCATCCCTATGTCCACCTATACATGTGCATGCCATGTATTGGTTTTCCCCCTTCCCCCCCCTCCCCCCTTTCCCCTCCCCCCTTTTTTTTTTTCCCCCTTCCCCACCCCCCCCCTTCTCTTCCCTCTCCTCCCCCCCTCCTTCACCCCCTTTCCAGTTCCCACTCTTTCCTTCGCTTTTCCCTCCCTTCACTCCCCCACTCCCCCCCCTCCTCACCCCATCTGTTTCCTCCTTTTCTCCCCCTCTCCTTTTCTCCTTCCCACCTCCAATCACGAGTCTAGAGACAATAACACACAAACCTGCACCACCCATAAACACATCAATGGCACAATCACTTTTACTTCAAAAATCCTATTCCTCTCTACTACTGTTTCAAGTGTACCAGACATTGTCTAATTGTTATGGCAATTTCTTATGATATACATCTAAGTATATGATCTTGGATCTCATGACAGATGTGCAGAACAGGGGACCTCAAGGAACCCCATTTTCAACCCTTCCTCCCCTTTCCCTTCCCTCCCCTTCCACCTCCCTTCCCCTGCCCGTTTGGCCCATGTACGGATCCGTGGGTAGCCTATTCATTGGATGTGACCCCTCGTAGGTCCCGTTGTTGGATCGCCTCATCTGCCGCGCGCCCGCTGGGGGGCGCTATAGCGGGACGTTGTCTAGGACCTGGAGCACACCGACCTAGAGGGAACCCCGTCACATATAAGGAGTAATCTATAGAAATTTACACACTAGGTAAATATTTCACAGTACAATGTGATATTATGCTATGTGATGCGAAAGGTCAATTGGAGACAAATATATGCAAATGAAATATTGCTACAATATATTGTTCTTATCCTTTCTCTCTTCAAACAGACAAAACCACCTTTGAGGAAGACCCTCACTAAAACGGGTCGAAACGCGTCAGGTTCACTTTTACCCCCAACATTTGGTTATGTAAACTATATTGTTGTAAAAGCTTTTTGTCTGTTAGTGTAAATCTGTTTTAAAATTTCTGTATTGTTTTATCCATTTGGGACCCATGTCTCCTATTTTTATCTTCATTTATATGTCACATGCGACATCTTTAATCTAATAAAGATTCATATTTTGAATATAACAATATCTTTCAGAGAATTTTCTAAACGCTGCCTAAAAACCCCACCAATCCCTCTTGGGGGGACTTTTTCTTTTTTGTTTTCACATCCCAGGGGTGAGCAGCAAAACATCATCTCCAGTTAGTGTCTTCTTCCCCTTCATATTCTTATAGCCTATGCCATCTTTATGTAGAGCAAAAATGTTTTTTTTCAGTTTCTCAGAGAGTTCTTTGCCATCAGGTGCTATGTTGAACTTACAGTGACCAGTATGAGAGAGTGAGAGTGATAACACCAAATTTAACACACATTCACCCCATTTACACCTGAGACCTTGTAACACTAATGAGTCACCTGACACCGCAGAGGGAAAATGGCTAATTGGGCCCAATTTGGACATTTTCACTTAGAGGTATACTCACTTTTGTTGCCAGTGGTTTAGACATTAATGGCTGTGTGTTGAGTTATTTTGAGGGGACAGCAAATGTACACTGTTATACTAGCTGTACACTCACTACTTTACATTGTAGCAAAGTGTAATTTCTTCATTGTTGTCACATGAAAACATATAATAAAATATTTACAAAAAATGTGAGGGGTGTACTCACTTTTGTGAGATACTGTATATGTGAAAAACCGCATCCCTTGCCATCCTGCTGATGTTGTTGGGCTTGGCTATGCTTCACCCCTTAGGATACTAGGTTGTGCTGAGCATACAAGAATATGATCAGCAGTACTAAAATTAAATAATTTAACAGAGATGTTGAAATATATATTACTCCTTCCTGGGACAGGTCAGTGACTCATAACAGACATTTAATTATAGTGGACCCCGGACTTGTCAGGGGAGGTCATTTGTGTAATGAGGACTCAGAAAATACAACCATTTTTTGTTTACTTCCATCTGTTGACAATATGTTCATGCACTTTTGGCTGAATCTGGATTTCTCTAAATAATGAAAAGTCAAAATATTTACCACACTAAAAATTGTTTCAAGATATAGTTAAGACTGACAATTACTATTATTTATGCATTTTTGCATTATATGCCTAATGTTAATTGCCCAAGTTTACTTTAGAAGGAATGTTTTTGTATATCTTTTCTTTCTTTATTTATCACGTTCATTATTCAAAACCATTTTAAAAACATATTTTCAGTTTAGTTAGGTAGATATTATATATTTGCTTATAAATATTTTATATTTACATTTTTAGCCACAAACTGATTTATTTATTATTTGTTGTGATATCTTAAATAATATGTGTTATTTTTTTTGTCAGATCTCCAAAATAATGTTTAGAATTTTATTTTTATATTGATCTTTTTTTATTTTAATTTTTTATGAAGATCTCCTTTTTTTTTATAGTGATCTACTTTTTTGTTTGTTTTTTTTTAATCAAGATCTACTGTTTTTTTAAATATTTTTTTTCTACTGATCTGATATTTTTTGTTGTTTTGTTACCACAACACCATCATTAACTTCTATTTTTTAACCTCAAGGAGGTTGTTTGGTGTTGGCGTCCCTTGCTAATTTGACATTGTATTTTTGAAATGTACCTGCCTACTCACAAACAAACTGTCCTTTTTGACGTAAAACACATAGGCAAGTATTTGTGAAAAAAATAGCCATTTATTATGGGTCATAACCAAATAAAGAGGAAGGCAATGCTGTATAAACTGGTGAAAATGGCGAAGCCTTTGTACCCCAGGGCGCACATCAACTATTTTACAGCCAAAATTGGTAGCATGAGGAGTCCATATAACAGTGAGCACAATCCGGTCCAGGACTCCAAGAGATCAGGAACAGCAGCAGATGACATATATGTCCCCAGGCTGTGGTCTTACAACAGCCTGCGTCTTTTGTCAGACCAGACTGAACCCAGGCCATCACTTTCCTGTCTTCCTTCCACGCTTCTTTCCAGGCTGTGGCTCTGGTGTTGGAGTTGTGGCAGGAGGTGGAGGAGGACGATGGTAGAACTCACAAACCTGGCTTTGGCTTGTGAGTTCGCCCCTCAACCCCTTATTGTTGTCCCTCCTCCATTTCCTGCATTTTGCAGGCTGCCATGCAGGCATAGTCGTCTTGAAGATTGGGGGGTTCTGAGGGCTGCAGTAGCCTGCCAAAATAGGCCAAGTGCTGCCTCCTCCAGGTTCCTCCCCTTCCTGGGCCTTTTGAAGGCGGAGGGGAGGGACCTGGGATTTGGTGAGGCTACTGGGGCCGGCCACCTCCTGGCTGCCACTTACCTCTGCCACCTCCTGGCTGCCACTTTCCACAGCCTCCTCCTGGCTGAGGCTTTCCTGTGTATGAAAAAGGGACATCGTTTTAGTTTTTGGTTTATCAATCAGACACAATTTTCAGCTCATGACTGTTGCAAATTGAATGTTAATAAATAGAAAAGACTATCATTCTGACCCCAGCATTTTTCACTCTTGTCCCAATCATTTATGGCCACTACTGTCTATTGATATGTAAAACACTTTGTTAAATCAGAAATTAGTTATCAATAATAACATCTAGTTAACATCATTAATTTGACAAGAATTTTTTTGACAAGAAATATGTTGAACAATGCTATACCTGGCTCAAGCTGGGCTCCTCCACATCTTCCTGGCTGGAAGACCCAGGTTGGACATCGGAATCCTCAGCTGGGGTGGAAGGAAGCGTTGAGAGAAGGCTGGAGAGTGCTGGCCTGGGTTCCCTCTGGTCTACCAGAAAATGCAGTCTGTCATAGTACCACAGCCTGGGTACATAAATGTCATCTGCTGCAGCTCCTGATCTCTGGGAATCCTGGACCTTCTTGTGCTTCCTATTATATGTGCTCCTCATGCTACCAATTGTGGCCTTCAAATAATTGATGGTTGGCGTGGGGATCTGTGGCTTCACTAATTCCAACAATTGATCCAGCACTGCCTTCCTCTTTCTTTTATTGGTATAAAAGGGGTGGTTTATCTGCCACAGACAGGGCAGCTCCCTGTACATGTCAATGAACATGGGGATAAAGTCCTGATCATTCAATAGATCCATTTTCTCTGCAAGACACAACACAAGACAAACCCTAATGTCAGGCTAAACTCTCCCAATCTTGTCCCAATATAGACCTCAATCTATAAGCAGTATAGGCCCAAGTTAAAATTGTAAGTGCATGCAGACAGCAGCAGCAACGACGAAAGCCCAGAGCCACGAAAGTCCCGATCCCGGAGGAGATTTAAGGCCTCAAATATGTCCTTTGTAGAGATGGTGCAGATGGTGGACATCTTGAAGAGGGCCGACTATAATGGGAAGCATGGACCGTACCCAAAGCCAAATGTGAGAAAGGTCAAGATCATGTCACGAGGGGGGTTTAAGTGCAAAGTAATCAGGTGGTTAAAGTTGTGAGAAGTCTGCACAGGAATTTTGGGGTACGACGATCCAAGGAGCAATTGAGGAAACACTGGTCAGACATGAAATTGAAAGAGCATGGTCAGTACAGAAAGATCAGAAAACTGCTTCTAAAAAGTAAGTAGTTGTCGTGTGTTCCTATTATTATTATTATTATTATTATTACTTGCATGCTGCTCCATGTGCTTTTCTTTACTGTTGTACAGTTTAAAATGGCAACTTTCAGGTTCGTGGGCACAGTAATTGTTCGTAGTAAACATCGTTTGTTCGCCCACTAATACGATGTTTTTGGCAGATACAGGTTAACTACATTTGTTCAGGCCTATTTGTATTCAAAGAAGTTTAGTAAATTGTTGTCTAGATGGGTTTGTAACTAGAATGAAATGCAAACTTGATTAAGTGTAAGGAGAGGACACTCAGCAGCTGTTTACACATCTGGATGCAGGAGCACAAGTGTGGGACACCAGAACAAACTTTTTGGGGGTGTCCCACACAGGTGCTCCAGTGGATACTAGGGGTGTCTCAATGTGTGAAACTTGACCCAAAAGGGTAAGTATTCCAGCTTTAAGAAAGGGAAAAAATCATGTCTTCAGCTTGGAACTCTGCCAAAACAGACAATTGTACGACACTTCCAAGCAATGTTTCATATTCCTATTTCTCCTCTCAAATATCTGTGTGCTAAGTATACCTTTTTTTGATTCACATAGGGGAGAAAAGACTTAAGACATCTGAGGACACCAGGGACCCCCCACCTCCTAAAGAAAGGGAAATCCCCACACTACAACCAGAGGATGTGGAGGAAGAAGAGGTTTATGAATTGGGCGAAATAGTGACCACAACAGGTGAGTGTCTGAGACCACAGCTTCAGGTAATAGATGTATGCCTGCATCTTTATAATACATGGTGTGTTTTTATAATTTAGGTGATGTGGATGTTGTGGAAGAAGAAACACATTTCACAAGTGCAAGTGCACAGATCCTCATCGGGGAGATCATGGTGTGCAATAGGGATTTACAGAAGATCAAGGAAGACATCAATGATGTGAAAAAAGAATCAAAAACACCATTGATGTTTTAGGCAGAATCGAAAACACACCAAAATGTATCAAATTGTTTATATTTTTCTAACTTTTCAAAAAAATGTTGAAAGCCAAATTTTGAAGATGCACACAGTGTGTTAACATGTGCTGTCTGCCATCACGGGATATCAATGTACACGTTTTGTGGGTGCAACCCCTTCCTTGCAACTAAAGTAGATGAGAGGAAGGGGTTGCACCCCCGAAACACATCCATTGATCCCCCATGAAGGGAGCTAGCATATGTTGACCTTAGGCATGGGATCAGGAGGGAAATCCCCATTTTGACTCTCAATTTGTGTGCATTTTCAAAATTTGGCTTTTACAGGGGTGACATCACCCCATCTGATGAAGGCAATATCAACACAGTTTGGACATACTAATGTCTGATATTGCCTTCAATTTATCAAAGTTGAACTTTGTAAGTTTCTGAGTTGTGTATTGTTTTATGGTTTTAAAAACATGCCTGTTTACCACAAAAAAGGATATTTCTACTGTCAAAAAAAAAAAATGTATTCCAAAAATATGTTGATTTGTTCAAAAACCCTTTTCTAAACACACATGTGAATGTGCACAGAATAAAAAAAATACTACTCAACAATGTGTGGCTTCTTCTTTCAATGCTCAATAGCAGTTTTTTGCTTAAGTTGGTGTTTACAGTGACAATGGGGGTTATTTACTAAAGGCAAATCCATTTTGCACTACAAGTGCACTTTCAGTGCAGTTTCAGTGCACTTTCAAGTGCACATGTGCAGTGCACTTGTAGTGCAAAGTGGATTTTCCTTTAGTAAATAACACCCACAGTGCTTTATAATTTGCAACAATCAGTTATGCATTACATACATTAACAACAAAAACAAGGTGTGTGTGTAGCAGACCCACAACATAAATAATAGTTAGCTGAAGAAGAGATTGTCACCTCATGTATCAAAGAAATTACGTTTGCACTATTGAAGAAAATGGCCAAAAAGAAAAGCCCATTGGAGAACCTAGGAGACAGCTAAAAGAAACACAAGCAGTAAATCAAAGGAAATATTTTTCAGTTTGAAATACAAATTTATTTAAAAAATGTTTCTTAAACATTTTCTGGCATATTCATGGCTCCCCTACCCACAATGTACTCCATATATTTTAGACGGACCTCGTGGGCGCTTTAGGGGGGGGCAAGCCAGGATGGCCAGCTTCAAGCACCGTCAGGGTTTGGTCTTATAATCCGGCTTCAGGCCCAACTGAGGCCACATAGTTCATAGAATTTCTTCTTAAAAAGTTGTGGCGAATGCAGCATGCAAGGATTATATGGTTAAATGTATATTCCACCATGTTGATTGGCGTAACCGGCTGGCCATTATACTGAAAGCATTCTCCACCACTCTTCTGGCTCTGGCCAGCTGGTAGTTAAAAACCCTCTGGTCCAGGGTGAGGGTCCTCATCGGGAACGGCTGCATCAGCATGGCCATATCAGCATGGATGTCGCAGCACTTCCTTAAATTAAATCTCTCTAAAACTGAGCGATTAATATTCCCCCCCGCCCGTGCTCCCTCCATGACTTTTCCATTAAAATCAACAATGCAACCATCAGTCCCTCCCCTCACACCAGGGTACTAGGTAGGAATGCACCTCCGTAACATCTCTAAAATTCACCCCTTTTTAACAAATGAAACCACCAAGATCCTCATTCACTCCCTTGTTATATCTCGCCTTGACTATTGCAACTCCCTTCTCATTGGCCTGCCTCTCCATAGGCTATCCCCTCTTCAGTCTATCATGAATGCTGCTGCCAGACTTATCCACCTTACCAACCGCTCAGTGTCTGCCAACCCTCTCCTCCAATTCCTACACTGGCTCCCAATCACCCAGCGAATTAAATTCAAAATACTAACCACAACATACAAAGCCATTCACAACTCTGCCCCGAGCTACATCACCAATCTTGTCTCCAAGTATCAACCAAATCGTCCTCTCCGCTCTTCTCAAGACCACCTACTCTCAAGCTCTCTCCTCTCCTCCTCCCATGCTCGTCTCCAGGATTTCTCCAGAGCCTCTCCCATCCTCTGGAATTCGCTACCTCAAGCGGTCCAGCTATCCCCTACTCTTGCTACCTTCAGGCGATCCCTGAAAAATAATTTCTTCTGGAAAGCCTGTCACGCCTTTTGTACCACCTGCCCCACCCTATTTAGATTGTAAGCTCTTCTGAGCAGGGCCCTCTTAATCATCTTGTATTTTATTGTGTTATAACTGTATAGTCTCCCTTTTTATAAATCCTGTATAATAATCAGGTGATCACCCAGCCCAAACGCTTCATCAGCAACAAAGATAAATGGCAAACCAGCCACGTTGTCTTCCGGAGGTGGCAATCCCAAGCCACCACTCTGGAGCCATCCATAGGAAACTTGGTCTGGGCGATGACTCCACCATCCAACCATTCTTCCCCACGTCCACATAGAGAAACTCATATGTCGCCGGCACCACCGCCAACATCACAATACTATTAAACCCATTATAGTTGTAATAGTTGGGGGGTGGGACTATGTGGACGTGTTTCCCATCTATTCCCCCTCCGCAGTTGGGAAAGTCCCACCACTGTGAAAATTAGGAAGCCATTCCTGTGGCGTTGAAGGAAACTGTGGATTGAAACAAGAAAAAAAAATGTGTACTTTTGCACATAACATTGCAAGCAGATTAGACACAAACATTCTTGGCTAACATCAGCATACATTTATTTGAAGGAGTATTTAAAGAAAAAAATCGAAGGTCCACTTATCAGATTCCTCACCCCCTCTGATGGCCCATTGTAAAAATTTTAGGGGGGGGAGATGTTTTGGACAGGTAACCATCTCCACTTCATTGAGAGCTGAATGCATAAATAATGTGTGTTACTTTGGCCAGCCCCTCCTTACTTACATTATTAGCAGCCCAGTGGACAGGTAAGAAGTGTCATAATACAAAAATATGAATGCACACTGTACAAATTGAAGCACATTTTTACATTCTGCAATTACCTATCAAGATAATAGAAGAACAAAACTTTAAACAGTACCATTTGAAAGTATTCAGACATGCCCTTTCACTACATGCTTTGGTGAATCCATCTATAAATATGACCACAAAAGAGGTAGGTATAGTGTGTATGGGTTTGGCAAAGTCAGCAGATAGAGGATTGGTACCGGTTCATGTTAAGATGACACTTACCCCACCACTGACATTCAACTATCAAACACCAAACTCTCAGCGGCCAACAGAGGTTGTCTTATTTGACTGTTGAATAGCATAGTGGTATGCATTACTCTCGACTTAGAAGATGGTCAACACCATGCAGATTTTATAGAGTGACCCAGTAACAGGGGGGACAGGAAATAGTGGAAACAACCGCAATGAGGTCAGAGACTTTGTGTCACATAGAAAGGAGTTATCTTCTACAGTGCCTTAAAAAAGTATTCACCCCCTTGGCTTTTTACCTATTTTGTTACATTACAGCCTTTAGTTCAATGTTTTTTTTAATCTGAATTATATGTGATGAATCAGAACACAATAGTCTAAGTTGGTGAAGTAAAATTAGAAAAATATATACATAAAACAATTTTTCAAAAATAAAAAACTGCTAATTGGCATGTGCGTATGTATTCACCCCCTTTGTTATGAAGCCCATAAAAAGCTCTGGTGCAACCAATTACCTTCAGAAGTCACATAATTAGTGAAATGATGTCTACCTGTGTGCATACTAAAGCCCCATACACACGGTCGGACTTTTTCATCGATTTTGTCCGATCGGACAAGGTTGTTGAAAAATCAGACCGTGTGTATGCACCATCGGACAGTGTTCGTCGGTTTGTCCGTCGGACAAAGTCTTATCTCCTGCTGGAAAGATTTCCCGTCAACCCGATCCGATCACACCAAATCCGAGCGTGTGTACGCTTGTCCGACGGACAAAGTGCTACGCATACTCCGAAGAAATTCTGTGACGGAAGCGCTCGGTCAGGTAAAACTACCTTTCCTAATCGACACAGCACATTCGTCACGCTGCAATGTTAAAATGTCTTTAATGCAGCGCATTCTCTTTTTCTTTACAATGCAACAAGAATGACATCTTTTAGCTGCTCCTATTCACCCGCACTTCTCACAAACTTACTTCTTTATTACTTTGCAGCATTTATACACTACATGTTTATTTTTACTCTGAACGGAAAAGAATCTTTGTTATTTTTTTTACCATGATTTGTCTTTTTTTTTTTTTTTTTGGGAATACATATTGGAAGGAGAATTTTTTTTTTTTTTTGGAGGGGGGTTGTGTGTCTCAAATTACCAAAAACACATTATTAACATTTGTATTTCTTGCTTAAATTTACTAGGAGTTTGTTGGTTGTTGGTGCCCCTTGTTAATTCTACTTTAGGATTAGTGAAATGTACTTGCCTACTCAAAGAAAAACTGTCATTGTAGAAAAGTAAAACACAATAGTCAATGATTATTTCAAATCCAAAAAACATTTATTTAGGTCTCAGCAACAAACCAAAGAGGAACGCAGCCATGGTGAAACTTGGGGAATTTGCAAAGCCTTGGACACCCATGGCAACCATCATTTTACAGACTTAAACAATTGGGGGCATGAAGAGTACCTATCTAAATAATAAGGGAGCGCAATCTGGTCCTGAAGTCCAAAACATCCGGAACTGCAGCAGATGCCATCTAGGTCCCCAGGCTCTGGTCCTACGAGAGGCTCCATCTTCTCTCAGACCAGACTGAATCCAGGTCGTCACTCTCTTGTCTTCCTTGTACGCTTCCTTCCACGCCGTGGTGCTGGTGCTGGTGGGGTGGCAGAAGGAGGAGGAGGAGGCGGAGCAAGGTCACTCTCGCAAACATGTGTGAGGGGAGTCATCTCCCCAGCCATCCCCTCATTTAGTATTTTGAGGATGACCTCCTCACACATGCTGCGTTGCCCCGCCTCCATACCCGTAAATTTACTGCCAACCAAGGAGGCAAAGGCCTCCTCGTAGGTGGGTGTGGCATAGAGGGAGGCTGAGGCATCTCTGATCAGCTGGAGTGCTGACTCTCCCACCTCCCCCATGTTTTTCGCACTTCTGTAGGGAAGGCGGAGGGGAGAGACTTGGGAGACAGTCAGGCTCCTACGCCTACCCCCCTCTTGGCTGCCACTAACCCCTGCCTCCTCCTGACTGCCACCTTCCACAGCCACCTCCTGGCTGAGGTCTTCCTGTGTCTGAAAAAGGGACATAGTTTCAGTTATTTGTTCATCAAACACACACAATTCTCATCTAGTGACTGTTGCAAAATGTTTTCAAATACAAAACCATACAATTCTCAGCCCTGCAGTTTAGATTCTTCCCAAAAATGTCTCCCACACCACTGTCTGTTGATATGTCAATCACGTTAGGAAATAAGCAATTGGGGATCCTGAATTAACTGAACATCATTCATTATTCCCCAAACTGGTTACAAAACTACTATACCTGGAACAAGCTGGGCACCTGCACATATTCCATACTGGAAGGCCCAGGTTGGTCCTCGGAAGCCTCACGCGGGGTGGCGTGCGTGGAAGGACGCGTGCAAGGAAGAGTCGAGAGTGACTTCCTGACAGTAGCCTGGTCTTTGAGAAAGTGGAGCCTCTCATAGTACCAGAGCGTGGGGACATGGACATCAGCTGCTGCAGCTCCAGATGCTTGTGACTTCAGGACCTTATTGCGCTCCCGGAAATAGGTAGTCTTCATGTTGGTGATTTTAACTTTTAAGTTTGCCACGTTTGCCATGGGCAGGGTAGGCTTTACAAATGCCACAAGTTTCAGCAGGGCTGCGTACCTCTTTGGTCTGTTGCTATAATCCCTGTGTTTCGCCTGCCATAAGAGGGGGAATTGCCGGTATTTATCAATGAAGTGGGGGAGAAAGCTCACGTCGTAGAAGGCATCCATCACCTCTGCAAGACACAACGCCACACAAAACAATATAAATAATGTCAGCCTAAACTCTCCTAATCTTCTCCATAAAGAAGCCTCAAGTTATAATCAGTCTAGGCTAGTTATGTACCAACGTCAAATTGTACCTTCGTTTGTAGCGATCGTCTCGTGCGTGAGCTTTCTCTCCCCTCGTCTCCCAGATCGTGGCTACGACACAGGCGTGTGACGTTTTATATACAGTGCGCATGCGTCAAACTCCGCCCGCCCCTGACGATCTTTCTCGTCTATTCCCCACCCCTTCTCTTTACGGCGCAGTGGGGAGAGCACATGGCGGGGACACAGCAGGTGCGCCCCAAATATCCCCCCAACGAGGAGGTGGACGAGGAAGGTCCGGAGGCACAAACGTCCCGATCCCGGAGCCTGAAATTCAAGGCCTCCAATATGTCATTTGGAGAAATGTTGGAGATGGTGGACATATTGAAGAGGAGCGACTATGATGGGAAGTATGGGCCTTACCTCAACCCCAATGTCCGCAAGGCCAAGATCATGTCTAAAGTTGTGAGGAGGCTGTACAATCATTTTGGGGTACAACGATCCAAGGAGCAACTGAGGAAACGCTGGTCAGACCTGAAACTGAGGGAGGCCGATCAGTACAGAAAGATCAAGCGAATTCTTCAAAAAAAAGTAAGTAGTTGTGTTTTGTGTTTGATTTCTTGCTTGCATACTGCTCCATGTGGTTTGATTTTTACAAAGTTGTACATTCCAAAATGGCCACTTTCATGTTCGTCTGTGCATTCGATCGTCCTCAGCCTCGATCTTTCTGCCACTGTCATGGTCGTGTGTGTGTCCATTCGACCGTACGCAACCTCGAACGTTCGGCCACTTATAATACGATGTTTGGTGTTTTTTTGGGGGAAAGGAAGTTTGTTCTCCCTAGAAATGACATCCAGAATGTAAAGCCAATTTATTCAATGTAAAGGAGAGGTCACCCAGTAGCTGTTTACCCATCTGGACTCGAGAGCACTAGTGCTGGGACACCCAAACCCCCTTTTTAGTAGGCTTTTCCACACATGTGCTCCAGTGGATACTAGAGGGGGGTCTCCATCACAAAAACTTCTACCAAAAAGCTAGTCAGTTTAGCACCTTTACAAAGTGACTACATTCATGTAGTTGACATTTGTAACTGGCCAAACTAAAATAGTGTCCGTCACTTTCAAGCAATGTTTGTCATTTCCTATTTCTGCCCTCAATAGATTGTGTTGCTAAATCTTCCTTTTGTACATTCTCATAGGGGAGAGAAAACTTGGGCCGTCTGAGGAAACCCCCAAACCAACACCTCCCAAAAAAGGGGAAAGAGCAGAAGCAGAGGAGGAGGAGGAGGAGGAAGGAGAGATCATCGAACTTGGAGAAATTGTCACCACAACAGGTGAGTGTTGGAGAACACAGCTACTGGTAAGCTAATCCATGTATGGCTGCCTCATTTCCAACACCCCATTTTTGTTTGTTTGTGGTTTTTAGGTGATGTGGATGTTGTGGAAGAAAAATCGCACTTTACCACAGAGAGTGCCCACGTACTCATCGGAGAGATAATGGTCTGCAATCGAGATCTAGATTACATAAAGCAAAACATCAATGATGTTCAACAAAAATTGAAGAACATCATTGATGTTTTAGGAAAAATATGAAAACGCACCAAGTAATTAACACACATTTGTGCCAGCTTCTGAACACATTTGCAACTTAAAAACTGTGTGAAATTTGGAACATGCACACATTATGTCCACATGTGCTAGCTCCCATCATGGTGGATGAATGCCAACGTTTTTTTGGGGGTGCAAACACTTTACGAACTACGAAAGTGGTTGTGGTGAAGGGGTTGCACCCCCAAAAAACGTCCATTCATCCCCATGATGGAAAATGGCACTTTTGAAGCTTCTAGGCATGTGTTTTACCATCTAATGACCATTTTCAGACCCAAATTGTGTGCATGTTCCAAATTTCCACTTTTCGGGGGTGACCCCCCCATGTGATGAAGGCAAGATCAAACACACTTTGAACATATAGTCATGTCTGATCTTGTCTTCACTTTACAAAGTTGAACTTTCCTAGTTCATAGGTTCTGGTTAGCTCCATGCCCGGTTTTAACAATTGCGTAATCTTTGTAAACAATGTTGTAAATAACCAAGATGTTGTCAGTTTTGGCGTGAAGATTGTAAACGCACTTGTGAATGTTTTCCAAGTAAACTTTTTTATTTTTCTAAATGTGTGGCTTCCTTATTTAAAAAACACAATGCATTATGTATGTAAAATGTAAAGGATATGGGGGGCAATGGGTGTTATTTACTAAAGGCAAATCCACTTTGCACTCCAATTTTCTTTCCCAGGAAACTTTTTCAATGCACTTGTAGAGCATAGCGGATTTGACTTATGTAAATGACACCCACAGTGCTTTGTACGAAAACACGGAGCACAGCATTTTTGAGAATACACACATGTCAGACCTGGTGCTGAAAAGGAGTATTTTGGGTGTCAGTTATGCAGGACAAACCTTCTCTAGACCAAAGATTAGGTAGCAAACACACAACATGAGAATAATCTTTTTGGGAAGAAGAGACTGTTACCTCCTTTTGCCCAGAAAGTGCATTCCCACTGTCGAAGGCAAAGGGAAAAAATGTCAAGGTAAAATAATCTAAAAAGAAGACTGAAATGACAAGAAATTAGAGGTTGGTTAAAATATCAGATTTATTAAAAAATGCCTCTCACACATCGTCAGGCAGAGCAATGGCCCCCCTACCCACAAAGTACTCCATATATTGGTCCCGGACCACACGGGCATTTAGAGGGGGCAAGCCTGGACGTGCCACTCGAAGGGCTGTGAGGTCCGCATTTGGAGGGCCCTCCACATCTGGGCCAACGGGCACCACATAGTTCCTGTTATGTCTTTTGAGGAAGTTGTGCAATATGCAACAGGCAAGAACTATGTGGTTCAGTTTGTATTCCGCCAAGTTAAATGCCGCCAGGAACAGGCGGAAGCGGCTGGCCAGGATGCCAAAAGTGTTCTCCACCACTCTTCTGGCTCTGGACAGCCTGTAGTTGAAGACCCTCTGGTCCGGGGTGAGGGTCCTCATCGGGAACGGCCTCATCACATGGGGAGTCAACGCAAACGCTTCATCTGCGACCAAGACGAAGGGGAGTCCTTCGGCATTCTCCTCTGGAGGTGGCAAGCACAGACTGCCACTTTGGAGATGCCAGTAGAACTCCGTGTGCGTAATGGCACCACCATCCGATATCCGGCCGTTCATCCCCACGTCCACATACATAAACTCGTATGTTGCCGACACCACCGCCAACATCACTACACTATTAAACCCTTTATAATTATAATAGTAGGACCCCGAGTTGGGCGGTGGGACGATGCGGACGTGTTTCCCATCAATTGCCCCTCCGCAGTTAGGAAAGTCCCAACGGCTGGCAAAGTGGGAGGCCACAGTCTGCCATTCCTGTGGCGTGGAAGGGAACTGTGGAGTGAAACAAGAAAAAAAAATTATTCACTTTGCACATAAACATTGCAAGCAGATTAGACAATCGACATCTTGGAACAAGAGCATTGTCTAAAATTTGAGGCAGGAAAGTATTTGCACAGAAAAGTAGAGGCTCCCCTTCACAGATTACTCACCCCCCATCAATCCCCCACTTCTGATGGGACATTGGCAATAACTAGGGTTTTGGGGGGGGGGGTGGTGGACAGGTAACCCTCTGCACTTCATTGATTGGCAAATGGCTCAAAAATGTGGGCTAGTTTGCCCAGACCCTCTGTACTTAACACTATTGGCAGGCCACAGGAAAGATCAAATAACATTTCGGGGGGGCCCCCCCCCCCCCCCAACAAAAAAAAAGGCAGGCACAGTGTGACATTATTAAATTACCAAGCAAGCTAATAGGAGGGAAAGAAGACAAAAAAATAGGAAATCGAAAGTATGGAGGCAGCCCCTTGCACTACATGCTTTGCTGAATTCATCCCTAAAGATGCGCACTATAAAGAGGTAGGTATATAGTGTGTATGGACCTTGGGAAAGCCAGCAGATAGAGGATTGGTACCATCTGACAGAGCAGTTGGGGGAGGGGGTTCCTAATGAGTTTGCCCCCCCCCCACCAAAAAAAAAAAAAAAAGGGGGCTCTACATGAAGTAAACCACACAGCAAACATTTGTGCATATTTTAGGGGGTGTTTTGGGGCAAACAATACTATGCAGCAGACAAAAGACATTGCTTAAGTGACTAGGCCATAGGTGTCTATTGGGGCAGAAGAGCATGCTGGGGAGGTAAGTGAAGGGAAAAATGCATGAAGGAGAAAAGGGGCACAGCATATTAGAACATATTGCAATCATGGTAATTAGGGAAGGAGGTCAAAAATAGAAGACATTAGCAAACAGAGCATACATAGAAGGGAATAGTCAAGTAGAAATGTTACCTTAATATAGTCCTCCTGCAGGACCTGAATGATGGCAGAACAGGTCTCTGGAATAATGAGTCCCAGGGCCTGGGGAGAGATACCTGAAGAGAACTTCAAATCCTGAAGACTTCTCCCTGTCGCCAAGTACCTCAACGTGGCAACAAGCCTCTGCTCCGGAGTAATGGCTTGTCTCATGCAGGTATCCTGCCGGCTGATAAAGGGGGTCAGCAAAGCCAAAAGACGGTGAAACACGGGGTCCGTCATCCGGAGAAAGTTCCTGAAATCATCAGGATTATTCTCCCGGATCTCACGAAGCAAAGGCATGTGCGAGAATTGGTCACGCTGAAGCAACCAATTCTTGGTCCACATACTCCTCGTCACTCTGTTCATGGACACCGACCTGGTCTAAGTGTCACATGATCTGTCATTACATATACACACCTTTTTGAAAGGCCCCAGAGGCTGCAACCCCTAAGCAAGAGGCACCACTAACCAAACACTGCCAAGGAACTCTCCAAACCAAGTAAGGGACAATGTTGTTGAGAAGTACAAGTCAGAGTTAGGTTATAAAAAAATATCCAAATCTTTGATGATCCCTAGGAGCACCATTAAATCTATCATAACCAAATGGAAAGAACATGGCACAACAGAAAACCTGCCAAGAGACAGCCGCACACCAAAACTCACAGACCGGGCAAGGAGAGCATTAATCAAAGAGGCAGCACAGAGACCTAAGGTAACCATGGAGGAGCTGCAGAGTTCCACAGCAGAGACTGGAGTATCTGTACATAGGACGACAATAAGCCGTACGCTCCATAGAGTTGGGCTTTACGGCAGAGTTGCCAGAAGAAAGCCATTACTTTCAGCAAAAAACAAAATGGCACATTTTGAGTTTGCTAAAAAGCACGTGGAAGACTCCCAAAATGTATGGAGGAAGGTGCTTTGGTCTGATGAGAATAAAATTTAACTTTTTGGCCATCAAAGAAAATGCTATGTCTGCAAACCCAACACGTCACATCACCCAAAGAACAACATCACCACAGTGAAACATTGTGGTAGCAGCATCATTCTGTGGGGATGTTTTTCAGCAGTTGGGTCTGGGAAACTAGTCAGAGTTGAGGGAAAAATGGATGGTGCTAAATACAGGGATATTCTAGAGCAAAACCTGTACCACTCTGTGTGTGATTTGAGGCTAGGATGGAGGTTCAACTTCCAGCAGGACAATGACCCCAAACACACTGCTAAAGCAACATTTGAGTGGTTTAAGGGGAAACATGTTAGTGTAGACCTCAATCCAAAAGAAAATCTGTGGTCAGACTTAAAGATTGATGTTCACAAGCGCAAACCATCCAACTTGAAGGAGCTGGAGCAGTTTTGCAAGGAGGAATGAGCAAAAATCCCAGTGGTAAGATGTGGCAAGCTCATAGAGACTTATCCAAAGCGACTTGGAGCTGTGATAGCTGCAAAAGGTGGCTCTAAAAAGTATTGCCTTTAGGGGGGTGAATAGTTATGCACATCTGTTATTTTGTCCTATTTGTTGTTTGCTTCACAATTAAAAAAAAAATAATCTTCAAAGTTGTGGGCATGTTATGTAAATTAAATGATGCAAATCCTCAAACAATCCATGTTAATTCCAGGTTGTGAGGCAACAAAACACGAAAAATGCCAAGGGGGGTGAATATTATTGTAAGGCACTGTATATCCAAAATATAAAAAAAAACACATAAATAAACTAGTGAAACATACATATCCTATGCTATAAAAAAACAAATTAGAGTTTGCATTCCAAAATAGAACTGAAATGGGAAAAGATACTACAGTACTTTACATGAAGATAAGCATAGTCTTTATTTGTAAAAGCTTGGGAATTTCACCTGTAAGGAGTTACCTTGAGCAACAATTCCAGTTTATGTAGAGTAATACAAATTCATTCAGTTTACCGTTAAATAGTCCATAGAGACTGACGATTAAAGCTGAATGGTTGTTTATGCTATGTAGGAGTTTATGCTTTAGGAACCTTTATAGCTCAGTAAAAGATAATTAAAAACAAGGCATTTGATAAAACACATGATCATTCGCTACATGTGCCAATTTATAATATAATGCTTGTTACATGTGGTAAATTAGAACGAGTAAATCATGCTTGTTAGATAATTTAAAGCCCATCTCCAGCTAAAACAATGTTTTTTTAATCTCTGTCATGTTTTAATAAGCGTTTGTGACTGCATTTTGGAGATTTCCCATCACTTCCAGTCCGTATGACACCAGGGCAATAAATTAGGTGTGAGGGGGGTTACCAGGGCAGGAAGAGAGGGACAGTAATGAAAACTTTGCAGAAAAGTTCTAACCATTCCCTGCTCTGCAGTAAAAATGCTTTTGTTAAAGTCTCTTCCACTATAGAGAGATTTCCTATAACTATCTTTTTTTTAATACATTGTAACAGGAAGTGAGGGAAAATACCCAGGGATCGCACTAAAACAAAGACATGAAACTTAAAGTGGAGCTCCAGCCCCCCCCCCCCCCCCCCCAACAAATATTTAAAGTCAGCAGCTACAAATACTGTAGCTGCTGAATTTTAATATTAAGACGATTACATGTCCAGGGAGCCCGCAATGTTGGCACCCCAGCCAATTTTTCTATCGGCTCTCGGGTGCTGCCGCTGCCATTCCTTGTAAGGTAAACTGGCAATGAAGCCTTGTGGCTTCACAGCCGGTTCCCTACTGCGCATGCGCAAAGCGCACTGCGTTTCCTGAATGGCCCGGCAGTGGTAGAAAGAGGAGGGGGGCCCAACTTCTGTGGCAAGGTGTCCCGGAACTGGGGACCGGTGCTTGTCAAAACAGGTACCCGCTCCCCCCAAAAGCAGCCAAATGTGGCAGCGGAGGGGGGGAAGAGGCAAACAAGCGGAACTTATTCTTTTGGATGGAGCTTCGCTTTAATCAAATCCTTGCCTAACCTAAAGGTGGCCATACATGTAACAATCTGATCAAATAATTTTTCACTAAATCAGAAAATATGATTGAATCTATGAATTATGGAAAATACATAAACTGTGTCATCTATCTATTTTGTGCAAATCCTATTAATTTCATTGAAATTATTCTAAAATGCTCTGAATGGAAGATCAGATCATAGGAAAGTAGATAGATCAATGTGATAGTCAAAATGTAAAATCATATATTAATTTCCACATTGTTTTTTAATTAGTTCTTGCCTATTCCTCTTAATTTAAATATTCTTGATATTTGTAAAGTTACTTTGTGAAGAACCCTACACATTTATTTCCTTGAATTCTCTGACACGTATTTACTTTACCCTGTTAGTAGGCACATTTCACAGAGCCTGCCTTCTGAACTACAGAGGTGGTGAGAAGAGGAATTTCAGGAGGCGGAGTCAGTACAGGAATTACTGCTCGCAGGCAGCAAGGTGCCATGGGATATGTAGTCCCTAGAAATGTAATTAAAGAGTAGAGGAGAATCTTCAAAGCATGCAGAGAATTCAGGAAGTTGTGGAAAAAGTTGACCAGCAGACAGGCAGAACTCCTTACATGAAAGGATATTTTTAAAGTATGCTTACATTGGATTGTCAAATATAAAAAATGTTTGTATTGTTCTGTGATCGCTGCGTACTTAGTACACAGCTGATCACAGATTGGGGTAAAGGGCCAATCACAGTGGCCCTTTACCATGTGATCAGCTGTGTCCAATGACAGTTGTTCACGATGTAAACACAAGCCGGTTATCAGCACTCCTTTTCTTGTGCTGACAGAGTGAGGAGAGGAGAGGCGATATTTGGCTTGTGCGAAACATGTACACTTATAATCAGTGCTCCCAATCAGTGCCCATAAATGCATCCTCATCAGAGTCAGCCTATCAGTGCTGTCTATCAGTGCTCATCAGAGCCACCTACCAGTGCCTATCAGTGCCGCCTATCAGTGCCCTTCAGTGCTGCCTATCAGTGCCACCTATTAGTGCCCATTAGTGCCACCTATCAGGGCCACCTATCAGTGCAGCCTCATGAGTGCCTCATCTTCTGTGTTCACCAGTGCCACCTCATCAGTGTCCATCAGCGCATACTATGGGTGCCCATCAGTGCAGCCTCATCAGCACACGTCAGTGAAGCAGAAACATTTTCTGTTTGCATAATGTTATAACAAACTACTAAAACCTTTTTTTTTTATTATTAAATGTTTGGTCATTTTCTGTTTATTTAGCAAAAAATAAAAAACCCAGTGGTGATTAAATACCACCAAAAGAAAGCTGCATTTGTGTGAAAAAATAATAAAAATCTCATATGGGTACAGCGTAGCATTAACGAGCAATTGTCATTTGAGGTGTGACAGTGCTAAAGGTGAAAATTAGCTTGGGCAGGAAGGCCGTAAAAGTGCCCAGTAGGCAAGTGGTTAAACCAGAAGTTTAAGCAAAACATGATTTTGCTCCTATAGCTGCAGTCATATCACTTACCTATAATGATTTGATTACCTATATATGTTTTATGCCTGTCAGGCAGTGATGACAGATCCAAGAGCTAAGGGATTTATTAACTGTGGGACTTCTGTGAGCTGCAGAGAGAAAAAAAAATCCCAACAAGCATCCACCCCCTCCCTCCTCTATGGAGAAAAGCCCAAGCATTGCATGTAGCATGATCTGTGCAGGGAGGAGAGTCTGATGAATGACAAGATTCTCCCCTTATTCACAGACTGTGTAATCAATGCACTGACCTATCTCCTCCTATGGAGGAGGAGGGAGGAAGGGGTGGGTCCCCGTCAGGAACTTTGTTGCTGCAGCTCGCAGAAGACTCCCTCATCACTGGAAGTTCAGCAGCGGGGAGAGGATCTGTCATCACTGTACAGATTTTTACAAGATCCTTCATTACAGGTAGGGGATGTGACTGCAGCTATGAAAGTTATTATTATTTTTTGACAAAACATTTGGTTTAAAGTGATTGTAAAGTCTCATTTTTTTCTATAACAATAACAAACATGTTAAACTTCTCGGGTGCCTCTAAGGCACTCCTGGCCCCTCCTCCCTGTTGAGTGCCCCCATAGCAAGCAGCTTGCTATGGAGGCACCCGAGCCGAGTCACAGCTCCCTGTGTCCATTCAGACACCGAGCCTTGACACAGCCCCACCCTCTTTCTCTCCTGATTGGTTAGCCAAATTTGATTGATAGCCAATGGCACCGCTACTGTATCTCAGCCAATCAGGGGGAGAGTCTCAGACGGCTGAGACACTCGTGGACATCGCTGGACAGATATGGGCTCAGGTAAATATTAGGGGGCGCTGGGGGCGGCTACTGCACACAGAAGGCTTTTTATCTTAATGCATAGAATATTCAAGGGGAGGTAAAAAAAAAATGTATTGATGCTTTTCGAGGCACGAGTCTTCTTCTTCTTCCAGAGGATATTAGATCTAAAATATACACATTCATCACATCGACATCATCATCGGGTTATATTCATAAATCCAATTGTTTCCATGAAAAGTATATGGATCTGTCGGTGAAGTAGAGAGGTCACAGATGCATCTATGATTTATGAATTTGCAATATTCGGTGATATTAATATAACCATTTGATGTGCTTATGTGATAAATGTGTATATTTTATATCTAATATCCCTGAGAATATTTAGGACTGATCAAACAGAAAGACAAATGATTTTGCAGGTAAAACAGCTCTTATACAGTATATGTAATTAATTTGAGTATTTAGCTGTTTCCCTTGCTTTCAGCTTTAAGCATTAGGCTTTAGCATACATTTAAAATTAATTAAAAAAAGTATGTACAGTTGATTTTATAAATATGTTTAACCTATGGGTACCTTGAAAGGCCCTTTAACCATTTCAGCTCCGGAAGGATTTACCCCCTTAATGACCAGGCCATTTCTGGCGATATAGCACTGCGTCGCTTTAACTGACAATTTCTCTGTCGTGCAACATTGTTTCCCATAAATAGAGCTTTCTTTTGGTGGTATTTGATCACCTCTGCAGTTGTTATTTTTTGCTCTATAAACAAAAATAGAGTGACAATTTTGAAAAAAAAAAACAATAATGTTTACTTTCTGCTATAATACATATCCCCAAAAATATATAAAAAAAAAAAAAAATGTATTCATCAGTTTAAGCCAATATGTAATCTGCTACATATTTTTTGTAAAAAAAATATTGCAATAAGAGTATATTGATTGGTTTGCGCAAACATAGCGTCTACAAATTATGGGATAGATTTATGGACTTTTATTGTTTTTTTATTGTTTTTACTGTTAATGACGGCATTCTGCAATTTTTTGCGGGACTGCAACATTGCGGTGGACAAATCTGACCCCAAGTGACACTTTTTGGGGACCGGTGACATTATTACAGTTATCAGTGCTAAAAAAATGCACTGATCAATGTATAAATAACACTGGCAGGGATGGGGTTAACACTAGGGGGCGATCAAGGGGTTAACTGTGTTCCCTGGGTGTGTTCTAACTGTGTGGGGGTTGGGCTTACTGGGACAACACAGAGATCACTGTTCCTGATCACTAGGAACAGCTAATCCCAGTGATGTCCCCTGGCAGAATGGAGACTTGCCTTGTTTACATAGGCAGATCCCCGTTCTGCCTCTCTTTACCGTGATCGCGGGTGTTCGGCGAACATCAAGTCTGCCGGACTCGTGGGTGAGCTCAAGCGGCGGGTGCACGCCCGCTGTATCTAATGCACAGATCGACGTACAGGTACATCGGTTCGCACAGCTGGGCCGCCCTGCTGCAGCATGTGGGCAGTCCGGAAGTGGTTAACCAGCATAAGAGATTGGGTTGTAGTTGAGCTTTAAAGTTTTTTTTCTAATTTGTCCTTCAGCTTTAGCCAACACCCTTTTGAATGCTCTATTTAAATATACACTATATTACCAAAAGTATTGGGATGCCTGCCTTTACACTTACATGAACTTTAATGGAATCCTAGTCTTAGGGTTCAATATTGAGTTGGCCCACCCTATGCAGCTATAACAGCTTCAACTCATCTGGGAAGCCTGTTCACAAGGTTTAGGAGTGTGTCTATGGGAATGTTTGACCATTCTTCCAAAAGCGCATTTGTGAGGTCAGGCTCTGATGTTGGACAAGAAGGCCTGGCTCCCAGTCTCCACTCTAATTCATCCCAAAGGTGTTCTATCGGGTTGAGGTCAGGACTCTGCGCAGGCCAGTGAAGTTCCTCCACCCTAAACTTGCTCATCAGTGTCTTAATGGACCTTGCTTTATAAACTGGTGCGTAGTCATGTTGAAATAGGAAGGGGCCATCCCCAAACTGTTCCCACAAAGTTGGGAGCATTAAATTGTCCAAAATGTCTTTGTATGCTGACACCTTAAGAGTTCCCTTCACTGTAACTAAGGGACTAAGCCCAACTTCTGAAGAACAACCCCACACCATAATCCCCCCTCCACCAAATGATTTGGACCAGTGCACAAAGCAAGGTCCATAAAGACATGGATGAGCGAGTTTGGGGTGGAGGAGCTTGACTGACTAGACACACTAGATAGACAGCCTTCCCAGAAGGGCCGAAGCTGTTATAGTTGCAAAGGATGGCCAACTCAATATTGAACCCTACAGACTAAGACTGGAATGTCATTAAAGTTCACGTGCGTGTAAAGGCAGGTGCTTCAATACTTTTGACAATATGATGAAAAAAGGGCCAAAAGTCCAAAATGCAGTGTAACATCCGCTTATATGCAAATGATAATGAATAATAAAAAAATATATATAGTGAAAAAAAGCATATACTGTATATACGAATATACAGTATAGATTTTCATAGTTTATCACCCTTTTCTTCCACCTCTATTTGAGTCCATAAAACATGAGACGTGCACCAGTGAATATTCTAAAATATTGGCATGATATCTGGTCAATGAGAAGCTGGATGTCATCAACCATGATAAAGTTGACACATTTAAAAAGATTTGGACTCCATGGATTACTTTGCTTTCCTGGAAACATTAATGATTACTCCATGGACCATCTAATACTTTACCAGACACCAGGATGCAACACTGTGCACTGTGGTCTCTGTGTCAGCCTCGCTTCAACACTATAAGAACCCACCCCTAACCCTCCTTTCCCACTTCTGTCCTCCACTTGTTCCTCTTTACTTAAACTTTTATTTTGTCTTCTTATCTTACTGTATTTCTCTACATTTCTACTTCATCCAGTTATGCACATTCCTTGCTCTGGTCCAGGGGAATTCCCTGATGTAGGGCCATCTCCCCAGTAGACAGATAGTATACTGAGGTTCTGCCATGTAGACACCCTAGTGCTCTGTTAAGTAGTATAAATACTACAAAACTTTTCACCCACCAGATCTCAAATTACTTGGGTTAATGTAAGCAACCACATAGGGAAACACCTGACTAACTCTCACTTGTTACCCTCCCACCAATGGTTTGATGGTTTGATTTGGTTGTGTATGTATCACTATAAAACTGGAAATTGTACTGTATTGTATTGAAAGAAAAACAGAGGACTCCATCCATTGCATATATATGTAGAAGACACCACTAACAAAGTGAAGTCCTGCCTAATCTTTAAGAGGAACAGGACCGTGACATATGTTGAAATTACTTAAACTAGCCATGCACTAATCAAAACTTGGCTGGTTCAGCAGGGGCCAGCAGAATTTAAATTAATCTGTAGCCGACCCTGCTCAACAGAAGTGTCATTGACTTCTGTTGAAGAGACACGCTGAAAAACTGTCTGTGGCCATCTTAATCCAAGATAATATCTTAATCTTACGATTACTCAAGCCTCATAAGTGTATTGTATTGCATTGTATTGTATTGTATTGTATTGCACATGTAAGGAGCTAATCACTACAGACAGGGCTCGACAAACCCGGTCGCCCGGTCGCAATTGCGACTAGAATTGGGGTCCTGGCGCCTGGGGCGACACAGCTGCGGTACCCCGTCAACCTGTGGACCCCGACCCCCGCCGTGCGATCGCATCGGGCCGCGCCGCCAGAAATTTAGGCCGCGCTTTGCGGCCTTCTGAAATCCTTTTGTAATATGGCGCCATCTTGTGGTGGCCGTTGGTATTGCAACACCTCTAACAATGCACATGCAATGTTAACCACTGGGCACTTTTCAGCTTTCGGTGCTCTCACACTTTGAATGACAATTTCTCAGTCATGCAACACTGTACCCAAATGAATTTTTTGTCCTTTTTTTCACACAAATAGAGCTTTCTTTTGGAGGTATTTAATCACCGCTCGGTTTTTTATTTTTTGCGCTATAAATCAAAAAAAACTTAAAATTCAGTAAAAAAAAAAATTCTTTGTTTCTATTAAAATTTATTGGCAAGTATTGGCAGAGTATTGGCAGAGTATTGGCAGAGTATTGCGGTGTATTGCACAGTGCTGGCAGAGTATTGCACAGTGCTGGCAGAGTATTGCACAGTGCTGGCAGTGTAGCTGTCACTGACCAGCGGAAAATGGTGGAAGAAACCGCGCTATCTTTATGCACCAACAGATGTATAGCAGCCAGCACAAACAAAATATGTTTAAATAAAGCAAGTGAATATCAAAAGAGTGCAGCGCTCATAAAGTGTCCGTTATATAATCAATGGACAATCATACAAAAAGTTGTGAACTAAATAAATAGAAAACAATACAATACCAATATGCGTGAGTGATTCACTCTCAGAAGAGTAAATGTGAAAATAAGTGTTTTGTCCAAAAACACACTATACAATGTAACCATGTGGGATCTCTATCAAAGAGACGCGAAATAAACTATAATATATATATATACTATGTTTGACCATAGAAAATAATACAAGATGCTTTTAAACAATGCAATAATACACCTTAATTGTGATACTAAAGTGTAAAGAACAAAATAAACTTGACTTTTGTGCGGCTTGTCTGAAGAGGCCCGTCACCACTAGGACTGAGGCTTACCGGAATTTGTGGACTCAGATAGGTGTATACCATGTGAGTCACAAAGGCTTGATGGTGTCAGCCACACCAATGGAAACGACTCCCAGCCCAGGTATGTAGTAACGGCAAACCAAGTCTTTGTAAAGTCTTCCAAAGGGACTTTTGTTCCTGAGTTTATTTTGTTCTTTACACTTTAGTTTTTATTTTCTTCTTTATGTACTATTTGATAGGTATGTATACTATTTATTTATCATATTATTTATTTATAGTATTTATATCTAAAAATAGACAAAAAATTATAATGAGTGGAGTAATATTTTACTTGGATCTGTTTTCTGTGACTGGAAATATATGCTGAGAGTTGTGGTCTTCTGGCAACATGAAGGGTAGTTGATCATCCATCTTTGGTTTTATTAATTCCTGTTCAGTTGTGCACATAAATACCCATTTAACAAATTACTCCACACTAAGTAAAACAATAATTCTCTTTGTGAAAAATCCGAAATGTGTAAACCTGTATGTGCACAATATAGACAGAAATCATAAAAACTCAAGAATAAAAAAGATTACTTGTAGGAATTGTTCTCCAAGCTGATTTTTTTTGATTAAAGGAAGAAAGCACTGCATAATTACTTTAGGGCTTCCTATTGAAGAAATATGCCTTATAACTGTGATAGAGGCAGCTTGTCCTATTGATGAGAGCAGTCATCCAAACCAGCTATTGGTGTGCTGGGTGCACTGGGTGACTGGTCTACTCAACACCCTCACTAGGTCTACAGGGCATGCTTCAATAAAGTAGGGTTCCTTGCAGACTATTCCTTTGTGCACTGCTGGAAGAAAGAGATCTTCAGATTGAATTCAACTTATAATATTATTCTGATCATTTTGTTACCCCTTTACATTACATTATTCATAAAAACCTACCTGTTATGCACATAGAATATATTTTATAACAAAAATAGCTTTTGTAGTCTACATGACTCTTAGGATCTTACATTGTTCCAGCTGTGATTCATCACCTGATATTTTTTGCAAAAGGTACCCTTCCTCATTTATATGTGCTAACTCATATATTGTGCACTCTGTAGTAATCACAAAGTTCTAAATTATTGAAGAAAGGTGCATGTTTTTTCTTAATGTGTTGTTTTATGCTAGTGAAGAGGAAGAAAATACAGTGTTTCTGAATTCCATACTGTATAATGCTAAATTATTAAGATATGTTAATAATTGATAACAGTATAACAATATCACAAAGGACTACGTAGATTTGTTTCTCTGTTTTCCACATCCTTGAAAAATAAATACATGTAGAGGTTGCTATGCAGAAAAGTCTTATAATATTTTATAGTAAAATGATGAGTGTGTCCTACAGGTAAATACTAGAACAGGAGAATGAATGGTTGTTAAAACATGCAGTGTCAGAATATATTTATTTAAAACATAATATACAATACCAATAAAATATGTGTGAATTATGTAGGCACAAAATAAAAAAAGAACACATTTTAGTGTAAGAAAAACAAAATAGTGTCTATGGTTTGTAATAAAAAGGTGTGAACTTATACACATAAAGATATAACCTGGTTATGGACATATCTTTGATACTTATTAGAAGTAATTTCAATTGTCCAATTGAGGGATTTAGGGTTTAGGAATAAGGTGTGGGCGCTCTTCAATTAGATGAGGAGACATGGGCAGTCAATTATCTGGTGAGTAAGTCATGGGTGCTATTCAACAGGTGATTGGTACACATTGGTATGTGGTAGGCCACTGGGCATCAATCAGGGAAGGGATGTGTAATCAGTTGGAGAGGGGTAATCATACAAAATGGGTGCTTGGAGTTTATAGGCAGCAAAAGTAATCTCTCCAGTGGTGTGGAATTGTGGCTGCTTATGAGTCCGGTGGGGAAAAAGACATGATCATCACTTCAGGGCAGAAGGTATAGGTGCTCAGGGTGAGTGACAGGTGCTAATCATGATACGTACCAGCACATGGAGGGAGAAGGAAACATCTTACACAGTAGAGGGATTCTGTTTAAAGCTTCTTAACTAATTATTGACCATGCATGTTGTGCGTTCTATAGCAGTGTTTCTGCCAGCACTTATGTCTGAAAGAGGAACTAAGCCCACCGATTTTACCAAAACAGTTGTATTTAATGCATAGCATGAATGATAACTGTTACAGTTACTAGTGTGTTTATGTTAGCTCTCAACTGAACTGTTGAACCCATCAAATAGCTGGTGTCAAAGTTGGTCACATGTGTAGCACCGTGGCAACTGTAGATCAAGCAAAGGTTAAGATGGCAGCTTCCTTGGCTGTAAAGGACAGGAGAGTTTAGTTCCACTTTAACTGCAGGCTGCATAAACACTTTTACAAAACACACAGCCTTATGGCCAGTGTTGCTATGATTGAACCATGTGCTCTGTGTTAACTTGGCATCCCCTCCCTTTTTCTTATAAATGTAGAATGGATTCCTTGCTATGTTTGGGCAGAGAAGGTCTTTATAGCAGCACTCCCTCTGGCAACCTACTTTCATTTGTCAATGGAAAATAATTTTCTTGCTCATAGGCATAATGCTTAATGTAATATTCATGTTCAGCCTAGCAACCGACTGTAATAAACATTCAATATGCAAAGAACATTGGAAGGAGGAAGTCTTTAAGAACGTAAAGTGGGAAATGTTTTTCCCCATAAATATTCAACAATTGATGGTATTATTCCTAACATCTGTGGATATCCAACTGGAATTAATACTCAAATGTTTTAGTGCAGGAAGTTACATACAGTAATTAGGTTGAAAAAAGTCCCCATTTAAATGCATACCAGGCCCTTCAGGTCTGGTATGGATTTTAAGGGGAACCCCGTGCCAAAATAAAACAAATGGCGTGGGGGTCCCCCCTAAAATCCATACCAGGTCCTTCAGGTCTGGTATGGATTTTAAGGGGAACCCCACACCAAAATGAAAAAAAATGGCGTGGGGCCCCCAAAAATCCATACCAGACCCTTAACCGAGCACGCAACCTGGCAGGCTGCAGGAAAAGGGCGGGACCAGAAAGCGCCCCCCCTCCTGAACCTCAACATGGGGAGGGTGCTTTGTGGTCCCCCAAAACACCTTGTCCCCATGTTGATGGGGACAAGGACCTCTTCCCCAAAACCCTTGCCCGGTGGTTGTGGGGGTCTGCAGGCAAGGGGCTTATCAGAATCTGGAAGCCCCTATTAACAAGGGGGCCCCCAGATCTCAGCCACCCCCCTATATGAATGAATATCGGGTACATTGTTTTTTACATTGATTTTTGTTTGCATTGATACATGTCCCCTGGGGCAGGACCCAGGTCCCCAAACACTTTTTATGGCAATAACTTGCATATAAGCCTTTAAAATTATCACTTTTGATTTTTCACATTCATGTCCCATAGACTTTAACGGCATTCGCGTGTTGGAACAAGTTTTTTGCCTGTTCACATGTTCTGCTGTGAACGGAACGTTCGCTATTTGGCTCATCCCTAGTAAGGAAATAATTCCACTGCATAGTTTGGTGTCATCTGCAAATACTGAAAAGATACTTTAAATCCCAGACCCCATTTTATTAAAAAATGTGTTAAAAATAAGGGCCCCAACACTGAACCTTGAGGTACACCACTAATAACTTTTCAGAGTATAAATCAATAATTACTAATCTGTGAATATGGTCTTTTAGTCAGTTTTCTATCCATTTACAAACTGCATTTTCAAAGCCTGTAGATTTCAATTTGCACATTAGTCGCGTGTGGGGAACTTTGTCAATCGCTTTGACAAAATCCAAGTATACTGATCCACAGTCATTCCTTTGTCTAAGTTTTTGCTTACTTCCTCATAAAAAGAAATCAGATTTGTTTGACAACTTCAGTCTTTTGTGAATCCATGCTGACTATTGCTTAAAATATAAAATAAAAAGTCAAGAAAGGTTATATTGCTCCTAAGATTGCATACATTTTTGTATTCCTTTATTTCTACAAAAATGTAATATTAGAGAAATGACACATAAAAAAGTTTCTTGTTGGTAAATCCCAACTCTGGAAATTTAAATAATGTGAATTTTATCATAATGAATTCATATAGTCTATATATTTTTTTTTTTTTTTTAAGATGTTGCCACTAAGAGCTCTCAGAAATGTCCCACAATCTTGAAAGGTTTTATTCCTGATTAGAGGTTTATCAAACAGTAATACTGCCATCAATATTGATATGCCTTACGGTTTTATCTACTTTGGTTATGTTGGCACCACTTCTTGAATATTTATCCAGAAGTTACGGTTCCTTAGTTACCTTTTCAGTGCATCTCTGAATTCTGAAATTCATCTATTATACTATAGTCAACATTACTGTAGTAATATTGGGTTAAAAATGTGTTATTTTGTTGTACTTCTAAAAAAATGTTTTGTTTTCTTATTTACAGACAAACAAAGCAGTAGCCAAAGGAGACTTTCATCAAGCAAGTTCCAGCTCCCGACGAGCACTCTTCTTAGCAGTATTATCCATCACTATAGGAACAGGAATATACGTTGGAGTCGCTGTAGCTCTCATAGCCTATCTTTCCAAAAATAATCATTTATGAACCAGTCAAAGCATATCTATGAACCAATTTAAGCAAGGCTTCAATGATGGAAAGGCACAAGACTGGACTAGGAAAGTTAATACTGTCAAGACATGGAATATTTTAGGATTGGTCTACTGTGGGAATGATTTTAAACAGTCTTAAATTGGAGTTTCCCTGGATGTTCTGTTTGGATGTACCTTCTGTTTTTATCAGGAGTTTCTTTGTTCTTTATTCATACGTCTTGCAATCATGCTAAGCATGGAAACAATTCAAAAATTGCCAAGACTTTTTTTTACTTATGAAATGTCAAATGGCAACCATTAAAGTGTAGACTCACCTCTTGGCTGTAACTGCAAGTATGACTTGATGACACACAGCTCATGCATTTCAATGTAAACCAGCATTTCTGCCTTGTCATCTTAGAATAACAGCAATATATAAATAGTGGACTTCATGATTTATTCTCATAGGCTGATAAAATCAATTATTATCTGGCCTGGCGCTAGTTACTGTATGAAGCAACCTTTCATTCAGTAAATCAGCATGATGTACTCTGGCCTTTTTTACTTAATCTCAACTGTATAAGTTCCTTTGACATTGACTGTTAAGTGGGCTGAATTGAAAAGATTCTTAGCATGTTCGGAAAAAATGTCAGTGCTATGTTATCAGATATCTAATTTGAAAAGAAATACATAAGCAGGGACTTGCAGTTTTTTCAACAGAAATTGTATGTATATACATATGAACTAAATAAAGTATTGGCAGTTGTGCACCTAAGGGCCCTTTCACACGGGCTGTCCAATCAGGTCCACGTGTCAGTTTTTCAGGTGGACCTGATCGGACCATCCATTCACCTCTATGGAGCAGCGGATGTCAGCAGTGAAATGCCTGCTGACACCTGCTGCTATCCGATCCGATCCTGTCCACTAAATCTAGATGGATGGTGGTCCTATTTTCCATCCATCTGGCGGATCGCATGGGATCGGATGAAAACAGACAGGCGGTCTGTTTTAATCTAATTTCCCCATAGAGGAGAGCGAAACTCACTGTGCAGAGCGGAGACGGATCAGTCATCCGCCTGCTCTGGAGACAGAGTCTGCCAAACGGAGGCCCCCGTGTAAAAGGGACCAAACAGAAATAAATTGCTACACAGTCTATCCAAAATACAATGTATAATATAGGAGCAAAATGGAGACACCTCATTGTGGTATAAGAAATCTATTTCCCAGCACATTGTATTTTGAAGAGTAGCTGTCTAATAAGCCATTATCATCTACACAACTGTTTAGGTCATCTTATGTTTGGAATTTGGTTGCATGGAGGAGGTTATGGGTTTTACTAACTGTTCTGATATTCCTATTGTGAATTAAAAATAACAAAGACATTTTTGTCTCCTCACTCCAAATCGTTAATTTTCAGGAAAAAAATATGCATTTATTTTGTAAGTTTTTAATTATATTTTTAAGGCCATTTTAGAGTTGCCACATTCTGACAGAAGAAGACAGGAGAGCATTGGTCACAAACTGACAACAGGCTCATAGTAAGGAAAAACAAATATGTGCCCTGTGAATAACTGGTATCAGTAAGAGTATCCCTTATATAGAAATAAGCTACTTTTTTGTTTAAACTTAGAGTCATGATTTTGTTAAATTGTTATTACAGGCCCTCTTATAAAGTTCCACGCTCTCAAGATGTGACATATTAATTAGCATGTTCATGGTTCCAAGTTACACAGCCAGTTTTCTAGTGGTGGTCCAAACCAGTTAATTGCTTAGGACTATTTTCTGAACCCCCTTTCCCCTTCCATCCCAGGAAGAAATGATCCAAGTGCTTGCTGCCACTTTCACGCCTTACATTTGCTTCTCCGCCTCGATTCTGGACATGGCTACACCATTGCAAAATACAGATATCAGATCATCTCCCACTGACAATCATTGATGTAGCTTTTGTCATCTGTCTACCAGTAAAGGGTTCACAATGTAGTTACATAAAGGGAGTACTGCTATGCTGAACATTAAGGGATGTTCTGATATCTGCAGACCAAAGTTGAATTTATCACTTCTATGACTCTTGCAGAAGAATGTAGGTAGTGGAGCAGAGATGAGTGGAGGGGATAGCTTACAAGCATCTGGCACACTGCAGTCTAGGAAAGGGATTTTAAGACAAAGGGATCCTGGACCACTGCTGATGTAACACCCCAACGTATGCAAGTTTACAGAACATCACAGATGAAAGTGAATATCTCAAGATAAATAAAATATATGGAAACAATAATTAGACCTTTTTGCAAAGTTTTGGCTCTGATGCTATGCTTTTGTCACTACTTAGTGAATTGCTGACATGCAGAATGCATGCAAAGGTTGAGGTATCAAGGTACCTGATGCATATTTTAAATAAAGTCATTGACTTCAGTGACTTGCCAAGTAGTGATGAAAAGATCAGCATGATAGCTATGAGCTGTCATAAATAGCAAAATCCATATTCCCATACTGTTTCCTTTTAAAATGCACATAATAATGATGAAGACTGAGAAATACGTAATAATAAGTACATTTGTTGGTTGAGTTTGCAAATGTTTTGATCTATTGGCTATATGACTTTAGTGTTTAGATGTATGCTTGAACTGTATTGAATCTGCTTCTGCAGACATTTTTTACCCATGAGGCAACCTAGGTTCCTCAGGCGCAGCCAATGCCCAAGAGAAAACCTCTCACACATTTTGTTTTTTGAAGCTGCAGGAAAATATAAAGGACAGTAAGTATTGAAATTTGATTTGGTATCAGCTTTAATCATCCATACAGCAAAACGCAGACTGTGAGAGGATATGGTAGGACTGGGAGTCAATCAGATGTGTTGCCTATATATGTAATAACAAGGAGTATGCAGGTAGGAGCGGAGGGATGACTTTAACAGACATCTGCTGCACTTCTCTGGAGAGGCAACCCTGTATAGCTTATTTCAGTATAACAAAAAAATAATTCCCTGATCATTTTTTTAGGTTATCTGACAACTTTCTGAAGAATATTTAAATTATTTTAACAAATTGCATTGTGGATTCTTGCTTTTTCCTGTGTATGTTATTGTATGTTATTGTATGTTATTCTTGCCATCCATCTGCATCTATTTAGATGTGCAAGAGTCTTAAAAAGTATATCAACAAAATTAAAGGAAACCTATGCTCGTTGAAATATTCAATCTTCTATTACTGAGCTCTGTTTGAAAATTCTGGATGCCTAGTAGTCATGTTAATCTAGAATCTTCAGTAATTTGTGAGTCACTGACTTGGGACATGTGTAGATCTATGGTTATTACTTCACTCTGACTTGAATGTTAGCATACTTATTTTGGGCCAGTGACTCAGAAAGTACTGAAATGGGAGAGAGCTATGCAACTAGCATTTTTTTTTTAGCAAATTAGCAATAGTATCATGTGTATTTTTGTTACCTACATATTTTCTCAGTTTAGTTTTCCTTTAAACCTTTTTTTGCAGCTGATGCCCCTAATTAGACTTCAAATTCTGTGCGAGCTTCTGATAAAAGACATGAGCCAGTCAGATCAGCAAGGAATTAGATTTCTAGGGGCATTGTGGATACAATATACAGACTGAACTCATGTTTCCATATTACAAGAAAATACCTGCTTAGTGGCATCAGACTGAAATGGAAAAGTAATGTTTTAAAAATATTAAAATGCAAAATGGTGTAATAATTCTACATATATTGTTTTAAGTGAACATGGAAATTTCCTTTAAGGTGTTGTTGTAGCCATTTATCATTCAAAAACAAAGGGTGTAACGAACGGATCTATGTAGACTAATAAAGGAACATATTATGCCATTTTTAAACTTTTTGTACAAAGGCAAGAGCTTCAATATCTTAGACATACTACCTTTGGTAACACAACTGTAAGTCTAGTTATGGCAGTAGTGTCCTGGGATTTGACTGTAGCGGGGCACTTGATTTTCTCATGAAACATGACAACATGGCACTGAGTCTTTTTTTCAAAGCTGCTCACCTCTAGTATTGAGTAGTCAGATAGGGAAGCCACTTTCAATTTGGTTCAGGGCCCCATTGCCTCCAAAATTAGCCTTGCAAAGGTTGGAGAGTCCATGTCCCAAATGATTTAAATAGGAGTTCCAAAACTGGAAACCCCCTTTTTATACATTTTGTTAAGGTGATGGCTACTTAAGCTATCAAGCTTGATTAATTACCAGGCAAGTACAGTGAACAGACGTCAAACATTTTTTTTTTTCTACATACAATATTCAGCAAAGATGTGCTTGATATAGGCATTTGTAAAGAATGAAACTAAATGTGTAAATATAGAACTAGAAATAGTTTCATTTAATATACCATATTTTCTGTTCTCTAACCCTTTTCATGTGCCAAACTCAAAATTTAATAGACCAATTTATCTCCACTTTTCTAAACATGTCATTTTTACTTTTGGTACAATTTTTTTCCAGTTTCAAGGTAATGTGTATCATTGTAATGCAAAATTGATATGATTCCTACTTTAGCTGTTTCACCAAATTCAATGAACCCATGTAATATACTCTTGATTTATTATGCGGTATCCGTTACCGGATACCAAGCATCTGTATTTATTGTACATTAGTGTATGTTATGTGTTGTAATAAAGACAATGTTTTGTTTGTTCTTTATTTTTTATTTAATGATCTCAAATTTGCATTCTTGATTATATAGGGTACTATATATACATACAGTATATGGCTATTTTTTCTTTTTTTTTTTTTTCAAAATAAAAAAACAAAGCTTGGCTCGTGCATTAGAGGACACTAAATACTAACCTTGCTGGATCATAGCTGGAGTTTGAACTCCACTGTCTCCAAGCAGTACAACCTTTGGCACAGTCTTTAGCATTCAATACTTTCTGTAGTTTTGACTGCATCCTAAGCCACGATGTTGTAGGTCCTCCCACCTGCCCCTAGGTCATTTATTGCTGAGGACCCTGAAAAGACCAGATGGTTGGCATGATGGTCTGTGTGTACAGGATAAGTGAACATTCCTATTCACATTTCCTGCATAAATCTGTCTATTCAGCTTTAGGTTCAGACATTTTGCTGTACTGGAGGCAGACACTGTGGGCCTGTGTCACGTACCTGACTGTGGAGCACTAGATGATGAGAGTGGTCTCTTGTGCAATTCCCGTCTAAGCACCCCTGGTAGTGGAGACAGGGACTGCTAGGGCAGTGAAAGGGCGCAGGTGCCAGGAAGCTGTAGTAGTGAGCTGAAGCTTGGAGATGCAGGAGTCCTTACAGTGGTGGTAAGGAGTCTGGTCACAAGCCTTGTTGAGCAGCAGCCAGGCAGACAGGTGCAGAGTCGGAATCAGGTTCAATGTCAGAAACAGGCAGAAGTCTGTAATGTGCTGGCAGCGGGGTACCAAATCAGGAAGCGGAGACATAGTCAGAAATCCAAGCTGAGGTCAGTAACACAAGTGAGCAGCAGACATAACAGGCAGGGGTGATCAGACGAGCTGGGTCAGGAACAAGGTTAGCAGACTTTCTGGAATCAGGAACACAGGAACCAGAGCTGAAGACAATCCTGCACTGAGGTCAGGCAGATTTTTTGTTTAAATAGGTTGCTGGGCGCCAGAATCTGTGGATGCATGCACACGCCTACATATACATGCACGTGCTCGCACATATGTGCCAATGTGCATTTGCGATGAGCATTCTAGTACTTGCTCGTCTTGAGCTTCCATGCTTAAGCCTCTACACATGCGCATAAGAATGAGCACCTGCTGTACAGGAATGGCAAGGGAATGAGCACCTGCTGCATGAAATCCCTGACCGCCTGATTTACTTAAAGTGCAATTAAAGTCTATAATAAAAAACCTAGTAACAGCCTTTTAATGCAGAAGAGACATGCAATGCCTGCTCAGAGTCTTTTGTAGAGTGTACAGCCGTGGCCAAAAGTTTTGATAATGACACAAATAATAATTTTCACACAGTCTGCGGCCTCAGTCTTTATGATGGTAATTTGCATATACTCCAGAATGTTATGAAGAGTAATCAGATGAATTGCAATAATTGCAAATCTCTCTTTGCAATGAAAATTAACTTAATCCCATATAAACATTTTCACTGCATCTGTGAAGAAGGCTCCAGGGCACCCAAGAAAGTCCAGCAAGCGCTAGAACTGTCTCCTACAGTTGACTCAGCTGCAGGATCGAGGCACCACCAGTGCAGGGCTTGCTCAGGAATGGCAGCAGGCCAGTGAGAGTGCATCTGCACGCACAGTGAGGCATAGACTTTTGGAGGATGGCCGGGTGTCAAGAAGGGCAGCAAAAAAGTCACTTCTCTCCAGGGAAAACCTCAGGGACAGACTGATAGTCTGCAAAAGGTACAGGGATTGGACTACTGAGGACTGGGGTAAAGTAATTTTCTCTGATAAATCCCCTTTCTGATTGGTGGCATTTGAAAAAAAACCTTGTCCAGAGAAGAAAAGGCGAGCGCTACCATCAGTCCTGTGTAATGCCAACAGTAAAGCATCCTGAGACCATTCATGTGTGAGGTTGCTTCTCAGCCAAGGTAGTGGGCTCACTCACAATTTTGCCTAAGAACACAGCCATGAATAAAGAATGGTACAAAACATCCTCTGAGAGCAACTTCTCCCAACCATCCAAGAACAGTTTGGTGACAAACAATGCCTTTTCCAGCATGATGGAGCACCTTCCCATAAGACAAAAGTAATAACTAGGTGGCTTGGGGAACAAAACATCGAAATTTTGGTTCCATTGCCAGGAAACTCCCCAGACCTTAATCCCATTGAGAACTGTGGTCAATCCTCAAGAGGCGGGTGAATGAAAAAAAAAACACAAATTCTGACAAACTCCAAGAATTGATTATGCAATAATGGGCTGCCATCAGTCAGGATGTGGCAGAGGTCTTGAAAAAGAAGGGTCAATACTGCAAATATTCACTCTTTGCATAAACTTAATGTAATTGTAAATAAAAGCCTTTGACGCTTATAAAAATGCTTGTAATTATACTTCAGTATATCATAGTAACATCTGACAAAAATAACTAAAAACACTGAAGCAGCAGGCTTTGTGAAAATGTATATTTGTGTCATTTTCAAAACTTTTGGCCTGAGCTTAAATTCAAAGAAAAAGTTGCGCTGTGAAAAAAATATATATGTGAAAAAATATATGTTAAAAAATCTACAAAAGCAAATGTCTTTGTGATTGCACAAATGCCTGTAAAGATCCTATGAAGAAAAACAAGAATGACGTTCCTATAGTGTAATAATCAGTGATTCAAAAACAAATGTCCTTATGATTACACAAATGCATGTAAGGAATCCTGTAAAAAAAGCAAGGATAACGTTCCTATAAAATAATGTCCAAAACTCCTGATAACTGAAAGACAGTTGAAGGTGATTTCCACAACTGTAGTGACCTTATCAAGTGCTTGAAATAAAGTGTACAATAATGTTAACAATCAGTGCGCTATATCAACCTTAGAATTATAGTATATAGTAGACCTTATTGCATTTTATCCTGTGTCAATTAATAGGTAGAAAGTGCAATGTGCTTCCTAGAAAGTGCCTTGTGCAAATAAAATTAATTTGCTTTGTATCAATTATGTAAATAATGAGGTGATAAATAAATAAATAGATAAATCCAAGTATGTGTTCAAAAAAAAAAAAAAAAAAAAATAATATATAATATATATATATATATATATATATATATATATATATATATCCACCTCTGGAAAAACTTCTATTTGCAAGAATTCTCAGTTGTTTCCTTTCTTTGCCTCTTTTTCTTTTTAGTTCTCCGGTTTACATAGAACAAAAACAAACAACAAACATACCATTGTGCAGCGCTGTGTGTACAATCTAAAGTGAATTAAGGCACCTATCCACTCACATGCACCCAGCGCTGTTGATAGCGGTTGCTGTTTAAACAATCAGGCTTTGTGGGCTGTGAGCCCTGCTTCTCCTCACTTCACTAGTGTGTCTCCGGCCACTCTCGTAGCTTACACAGTGATGTCACTAGGCTCCTTCTCCCGATGCGTTGCGTCACAGGTCACGTGACGCTGTTTAGAGTTTTTACTTAATAAATACCCTGCGGGTTTTACCTATGGTCATTCCATCTTTTCCCTACTTTTGAGCGAAAATTTACCATCACCCAGTGCTGCAAGTATTTCCGCTGCTAGTGGAGGGACATTCGGATGTAATCCAGATCGGGGGCCACCCTAGTGAAATGAGGAGCTGACAGTCTGGTGTATCATCTGAGGAAAAGGCCCTGGCTGGGTAATAGCTACAGGCATCAAAGCACTTCTATTTGTTAAGCGCTTAATTCACTCGGTGGTGGGAAGCACTTAATAAGGTCACTACAATCTTTCAGTTATCAGGAGTTTTGGACATAATTTTATATCCTTGCTTTTTTTTTACAGGATTCCTTACAGGCATTTGTGTAATCATAAGGACATTTGTTTTTGAATCACTGATTATTACACTATAGGAACGTCGTTCTTGTTTTTCTTCATAGGATCTTTACAGGCATTTGCGCAGTCACAAAGACATTTGCTTTTGTGAATTTTTTCACATACGGTATATATTTTTTTTACAGCGCAAATTTTTCTTTGAATTTATGTTTTATTGTGTGTATCTCATGTAGTGTTGCTACTAGTAAGCTCTATTGTCCAGTGCAGTTTTTCTTGCTATACTAGTGTACACTGAGCTGCACATGTGCTGCCCTTAATTTGTTGTCACAATTTTTTACTGTGCTGTGTAAATATGTTTTTTTTTACATTTCTGTTAATGAAGACCTTCGGGGGTAATATTTTAAATTCTAAAAAAACACAACCATCTCTGTTTAAAAAATGTTCTGTTTCCAGTACCCACATGACATGCCACAGTCACTGTGATGCAGAACATTTCAAAAAGGTTTCATTCAGGTGTGGCTTCCCTTCTTCCTCTTTAGGCAGATCTGAGTAAAACAAAAATCTATAAAACTCTGAGTCCTTTGCTTCCTGACAGACTCAAAATTCACATTGTGTCCCTAGACAGTACTGTGCATATAGAAAGTCTTCAGAATCAATAAAAAATACAATATACTAGAGTTTCTGGGGCTTCCAGAATGTACCTACCGGTAAGGTAATCCATTCCTTCATCACCCTGAAAGAAAGCTTGGTGCCAAGGAATTATTTAATTATGGGATTAACCAGAGGAGCTCTATTGCATACTGAGGCTGATTTTTGCATGTACAAAAACGTTACTATATTTCCACATATTTTTACTATGGTCTAGTATGGTCAATCAGATGTATAATGTGCTTTTACCTGAACCTGAATCTCTTTAAGTCACATTCTATAGTGACTATTCTGTCGTTTTGTAACATTTTAAGGGCAATTGCACATTAAATGTTTGTTTATTCACAGTCTAAATTGTGTTAAGCATTTGGGAGAAAACAATGACTACAAAAAAAAAATATATAAAAAAGAAAATGAAATTGCTACTTCAAAGTGCTGTAATAATTGCTTTTAATTAGCATGGTGCTTAATTCCCACATGAAAGCATACTCATTAAAAGAACCCTTCTTATACTTCTGTAGACGCATCTCATTTCAAACAATATTGAGGTCAAACAATGTTGAGTGACAAATCTGAACAATACTCCTTGTCAGAAAGGTCCCATATGCTGAACTGTGTTTGAAAACAAAATAATCACTCACCAAGCTAAAAAAATGAACTGCAATAATCTGCGAAGCTCTGAAAAGCTCTAGCTAATCCCAATGATTATTATTATTGTCTTTTTTTTTGTCTAAAGTAATTACACTTAGAAACTGGAAATAATGAATAATATACACTTAAATGAACCTACTCTGCACACATAAATTATTCAAACTCCTACAGGATTATTATGCAGAGCAGCAGATGCAATCTGTATTTATGGCTAAAATTAAAACAGAAACTTGAATTCCATTTTTCTTCCTTTATTTCTCTCATTTAGCAACTATAAGGTGTTTACGTCAAACGTGGCACATTTCTTCTTGTACCTCATTTTAGACTTATGATCATTGGCACACAGCTGTATATAATTCTGGCTTTTCTATAGTATCTGTAGTGATAAAAGATGCCTACAGATATTAGAGAACCTCCGCCTAATTTCATTGGTAATAGTTGGACTGGGCAACAGTTACAGTATGTCTGTAGGCCCTTCCCAACCAAGAAAGACATTCCCTGAGATTGGTGTTTCCAGTATGAGCACCATTGTCTTTTCTCAGAAAATTAGCAAATTGACTGTAGAGTGCTCACTCTCCATTTTGTATATAGAAGTTTGCCTAATACACAAAATCAGGGGTAGGCAACCTGGGGCCCTCCAGCTGTTACAGAACTACAAGTCCCATCATGCCTCTGGGAGTAATTGTAACTGCCAGCCTTGCAATGCCTCATGGGAAATGTAGTTCTACAACAGCTGGAGGGCCCCAGGTTGCCTACCCCTGCTCTAAATTATATCTTTAGGCAGTTACCGTATATACTCAAGTATAAGCTGAGTTTTTCAGCAAATTTTTTTTGTGCTGAAAATGCCCCCCTCTTATGAGTCAAGCACTTTTCTGCAGAAAAAAATGACATTTTCCGAACCGAATTTGGGGCCCTATATCTGGGCCACTTGGTGCTAGGAACCCCAGCTTTGGATAGGTTGTAGTGCTGGTTCCACTGGGTTTGCACAGGGGCCCCAAATTCAGTCAATTGTGTCCATCTGCAGCAATGTCATTTCGGGACCCTTTGGGTCCAGAGACCCCAAATTGGCTGCAGATAGGAGGCATCTAGGAACCCTTAACTACAGAGTTTGAAGTTCGGGGGACCTATGGCTGCAAATGGGCACAGTGAGGCATGCAAATGGGCACAGTGAGGCTGCAAATGGGAATTGTTGACCCTCTTTTCCACTTACAGTAGCTGCGCATTTCTCACCCTAGGCTTATACTCAAGTCAATACGTTTTCCCAGTTTTTGTGGTAAAATTAGGTGCCTCGGCTTATATTCGGGTTGGCTTATACTCGAGTATATACGGTATATGGCTGCTCATACTGAAACTAGAGGTTAATTTTTCTTTTTTCTCTAATGCCGCGTACACACGATCGGAATTCTCGTCGGAAAACACTCTGACGGTTTTTCCGACGGAATTCCGCTCAAGCTGTGTTGCCTACACACGGTCACACCAAATTCCGACGGTCAATAACACAGCGGCATAAAACACGTTCGACAGCACTATAAAAGGGAAGTTTAATGCTTCCGAGCATGCGTCGAATTGTTTCCTATGCGTCGGAATTTTGCGCTTCGAAATTGCCTACACACAGAAGGAAAATCCGATAGAAAGGTTTTCCGTTGGAAAAATTGAGAACAGGTTCTCAATTCAAAGTCCGTCGGAAATTCCGACAGAAAAAGACCGTTGGGCATACACACGGTCGGAAAATTTGATAAAAAGCTCCCATCGGACTGTTTCCATCGGAAAATCCGACCGTGTGTACGCTGCATTAGTGTTACGAAAGGCAAACCGTTTTTATTTTAGTTTTTAATAGAGTAAAGAGGGATCAGATTTTTATTGCTGTCTGTGCCCCCGTTAGGGAGATTCACCCTCTCTATTTGTCCTGTTTAACATTATCATTGGAAGTGAAAGTAAAGGGAAATCACAAATTTTGAGTTGACATCTGAACAGTAATAGAGGGGAAATATTCCAGTAGGTACAAATAGGTAGGGGAGATTTACTGGAGCAGCTTAATAACCAATCAGCTTCTAGGTTTTATTGTCAAAGCTTAATTGAATAAGCTGAAGTTAGAAGCTGATTGGTTACTATGCACAGCTGCACCAGATTCTGTGTGTACCAGTTTTAGTAAATCTCCCCCACTGTTACACCCTGGGATTCCCACAGTTGGGGGAGATTTACTAAAACTGAAGGGATTTTCTCTCACTTCATAGTTTGGCTATGGGAAAGGCAGTGAAGTGAATTCTCCCCAAATAGGACATACTGTATATGACAAAAAAAAAAAAAACTAACAGAGGTTATTACCATTCCTTACTCTAACAAACAAGGAAAAAAAAAAGTTTTGCCTTAGTGATATTTTAAGTAAGTAAATCTGAAACGTAAGATACAAGGATTTGTGTATAAAGGTAATGCAAATAGAAATATAGTGCTGTATACAGGCATACCCCACTTTTGTAGTACATCTAACACTACTATCTCCTACATAGGCAGTTTTGTTCTCTACATAAATGGCAGGTCCATTTTAAGGAAAACAAATCTGCTGACTCCTTTACCCTGTAAATGGTTATTGTATTAATTATATACGGTATACTGCTGATTACTTGGCTAGAAAATGTGGGCTGTTTGGTGACTGACTCTGGTATAAGATGGATTTGGCAGCCTGTATTTCAATGGACTGAGCTGTCTAATCTCGTCAGAGGCAAAGCTGTGTTCTGCATGAGAGGACTAGTGTGCTTCATCAAAGTCGCATAATAAAACTCTTAGGCATTGCATCAAACCGAGCATGCATCTCACCCTAAGCATTAGCTGTTTATTCACTCAGCTCAGCAACTACAGCTGATCAACTAGACCGTGAAATGAATCCAAAAGACATTTTGATGCATGAGTCTAACAGCAAAAAATTAAGATATGGTGTTAATTTGTCACGCTTCCAGTTTACTACTATACACTAATTATCAAGACTGATTTCTGCTACTGCTTTTTCAGAACAATACTTAACGTGGTTTTACACTGTCAAGAATAGGATAACTGCTACCCAGCATGCTTTGTGTGTGTATATATATATATATATATATATATATTTTTTTTTTTAATATACATACTTTTTTCCTAGTCACACAGTCATACAAAAGACAGCCGGGCGGCCTGCGTTTTCAGGAGATAAGTAGCCCCAGCCTACTGGGGGAGATTTACTAAAACTGATACACATAGAATCTGGTGCAGTGGTGCATAGTAACCAATCAGCTTCTTACTTCAGCTTGCTCAGTTAAGCTTTGACAATATAACCTAGAAGCTGATTGGTTACTATGGACAGCTGTAGCAGATTCTGAGTGCACAAGTTTTAGTAAATCTCCCCCACTGTGCAACTCTCTTGTCTTATATAAGTTTTAGAGTGTATGAATGCAAACATTTTCTAGTTGTGAAATGGGGAGATGTTAGACGGGGAGTTGGCAATTGGTTGATCGTGATCTAGCCATCGATCGTGGCCATGCTACAGGTATTCCCACTCTCAGCACTCAGCAGAGTACAGCTGTCCCACTCTGATTGGCTGGCAGGTGTTCACTTCACCTCTAGATTCTGTCAGTTAAGGAGAACAGCTGGTGATAATAAGGGGCAGCAAGAGCTGGATGAGGAGGATAAGGTGTGGGTGTTTCAAGGAATCATGGTGAGAGGAAGCGGTGGACTCATTGTTGGGTGTCACCAGCACTGCATGGGGGAATTGAAGGGTTATGTACTATTTACCTCCTCCCTCTTTATTACTTACTCCTTTCACCTGCAATCTGCATTGCTCACTACTGACCCCTACATTCTGCTTTTTATGTTACATACAACTAAAATCTGAACCCTGGGTTACATTCTACTGCCCCCTGCACAATGCGTTACTCCTGATTTCTGCACTCTATGTTACAAACTACTGACCACTGAACTCAGGGTAACTTACTCCTGACCTCTGCACTCCACACTGAATTACACACTATTGACCCCTGCACTCTACATTACTTACGCTTGACCCTTCACTGTGCATTTTTTTATTCTTTTTATTCTTGACCCTTTGCACATTTTAGAAGACAGATGCAGTAATCCAAATCACAATAGAAATAATTGTTGATATGAAATATGTGACCCAAATTCAGGTGGTTAAATGCTGACCCACAGATCAAGGAACTAAACACATTGATACTTATCTACTAGATCTACTCTGACCAGAATATACTTTAGATGTCTACCATGTGTGTAAACATGAAGCAGTGATCCCTTGACCTCATGGCAGAGGCTGCTGTCACTCACTCAACAATATGTGATGATTTGCAATTTTCTTGAAAATTGGGGAAATTGTGCATTTGAACAAAAGGAACCCTGTGTAACTTGGGAGTTTGGGGTATATGTAAATGAACAGTCTCTTCTCCCTTGTGAATACTTCTCTACTTTGGGAGCTGAATAATCTCTTTTGAGGAATCTTTGGATTGTAATTTTCTGGAGAAACAATACAATTACCCCAGCAGCTGGAGCTATTCTAGCTTCTCAAGGTGTGTATCTTAATAGTAAGTATAGGTAAACCAGCGCTTCAATATTAACTCAATATTACAGTTTCATATCATCCGTCCTATTCTTCCTTTCAAAAATTATTTTAAATTCTGAACAGAGCTTGTGACCCTTAGTACATGTGAGAGTCAAGTAATGCTTATCGCAATCCAGATGTCTGTGTTTTCTTCTTTTCGCACTGTGCTCTTCCCCTCCAGAAGTTATATTAAAAAAAGGAGAAAACAAAAACATATAGTGTAATACATTCTAAAGCAAACCACAATGTACGAATTAGTGATTGTGCTCACATTTATTGTGCCAATAAAATGCAAAAATTACTCTTCACCATGTGGTTTCTCCACCAAGTGCCTTATCACACAAGCCAATGTACTCTAACCAAACTCTATTGCTCTAAAGTCCCAGGCAAAACATCCCAACTCTCTCTTAGATCGTCTCCTTAGACTGCAGTATTCATGACTGCAGTATTCATCACTTAATTTTTTTCCACAGTTAGTACCCAAAAATATCACTATTAACTATTCTCACTTAAAACACTGTTCATATCAAGTATTTTTTCTGTTGTGATGTGGATAAATGCATCTATTCTCAAAAAAAATTCTTGTTCACTGGTTTATTTTGGTAAGACTATTGGACCATTTAAAGGCCTTTTAAAGGAAACAAGGGTGACATTTGTTTGGTGCTCAAGTGCCATTGTCTGCAAAACTAAGTAAGCTCAACAAACCAGTTGCAGTACATTTTGCACAAGCCCAACACCAGGTTTATGAACTTGGGGTAGTACTAGTAATCACATTCTTCCCCAAAGAGAGTCATTTTGGATTCATTTTTTGCAAAGGTGGCTCCATGGGGTAAGTGTCTGTTAAGACTTTTAACATTTTTTAATTTTTTAAATTTTTTGCAATAAAGGCCACCTTTACCAGGATGTTCCATGCATGGTCTGACTCGTCCCTTCTGCTATTAAAACCCCATTTCTGCAGTTGAGAGACTGCTTGCTTCAATTTTTTTATTTAATTTTTTTTATTTTTTATTTGTATATATTTGTGGGTTAGAGCAGACTTTCTCAACCACTGGTGTGCCGTCAGAGGTAATCAGGTGTGCCGTGGGATCAGGGGAGAGAAGGGCTGTCAGATGAGCCTGATCTTCCGATCCCCTGCTGAACTGTACATCCGCACTGTGAGAAGCTCCGTCAACCTTAGCAAAGTGAAAGTAAAGTGCAGGGGAGTGCTGCGTTCTCTGCTCCCCCCTACAGTGCAGTACCTGGCTGAATGAGGAAACTGGAAAGGTACTGTGCTAGAAGCAAGATTTGTTTTAAAAGGGCTTTATACATGTGTCTGTGTGTCTGTGTGTATGTGTGCATGTGAGTGTCTGTCTATCTATCTGTGTGTGTGTGTGTACATGTGTCTGTATGTGTGTTTGTACATGTGTGTGTGTGTGTGTGTGAGCGACAATTCTACAACTGAGCAAATTTCAGTGTTTTTGATTTGATTACGTTATTGAATAATTTTTATTATTATTATATTATTATTTGGTATAATTATTTATTATATTATAATTTATGATTTCTTTTTTTAAACTTTATCATACCCGGGATGTCTACTAGATTCTGGTTTGGACAGATTTATTCCTAAGAACTACAGGCCTACAATATAAAACGCCAAATTTGCATTGATACATGTCCCCTGGGGCAGGACCCGGGTCCCCAAACACTTTTTATGACAATAACTTGCATATAAGCCTTTAAAATGAGCACTTTGGATTATTCATGTTCGTGTCCCATAGACTTTAACAGTGTTCGTGTGTTCTGCCAAATTTTTTGCCTGTTCGGTATGTTCTGGTGCGAACAGAACCGGGGGGTGTTCAGCTCATCCCTACTGGCAGGATCTCCAAGTATGAAACTTTGCAACAGATTCACAAAAAATGATTTACTTACGAAAACTGGATACAGTGAGGCAGAATACCACAAATACTAAAAATAGATTTAAGGACTGCATACATTTTATATAATATAATAGAATAATATAATAAATATATATATATATTTTTTTATAATATAATATGTAATGTTAGGACTAAATACTTAAAGCTCAACATCAGTCAAAACATTTTACTTAGTTCAGCAGAGTTCAGCACTCAGCAGAGTACAGCTGTCCCACTCTGATTGGCTGGCAGGTGTTCACTTCACCTCTAGATTCTGTCAGTTAAGGAGAACAGCTGGTGATAATAAGGGGCAGCAAGAGCTGGATGAGGAGGATAAGGTGTGGGTGTTTCAAGGAATCATGGTGAGAGGAAGCGGTGGACTCATTGTTGGGTGTCACCAGCACTGCATGGGGGAATTGAAGGGTTATGTAATATTTACCTCCTCCCTCTTTATTACTTACTCCTTTCACCTGCAATCTGCATTGCTCACTACTGACCCCTACATTCTGCTTTTTATGTTACATACAACTAAAATCTGAACCCTGGGTTACATTCTACTGCCCCCTGCACAATGCGTTACTCCTGATTTCTGCACTCTATGTTACAAACTACTGACCACTGAACTCAGGGTAACTTACTCCTGACCTCTGCACTCCACACTGAATTACACACTATTGACCCCTGCACTCTACATTACTTACGCTTGACCCTTCACTGTGCATTTTTTTATTCTTTTTATTCTTGACCCTTTGCACATTTTAGAAGACAGATGCAGTAATCCAAATCACAATAGAAATAATTGTTGATATGAAATATGTGACCCAAATTCAGGTGGTTAAATGCTGACCCACAGATCAAGGAACTAAACACATTGATACTTATCTACTAGATCTACTCTGACCAGAATATACTTTAGATGTCCACCATGTGTGTAAACATGAAGCAGTGATCCCTTGACCTCATGGCAGAGGCTGCTGTCACTCACTCAATAATATATGATGATTTGCAATTTTCTTGAAAATTAGGGAAATTGTGCGTTTGAACAAAAGGAACCCTGTGTAACTTGGGAGTTTGGGGTATATGTAAATGACCAGTCTCTTCTCCCTTGTGAATACTTCTCTACTTTGGGAGCTAAATAATCTCTTTTGAGGAATCTCTGGATTGTAATTTTCTGGAGAAACAATACAATTACCCCAGCAGCTGGAACTATTCTAGCTTCTCAAGGTGTGTATCTTAATAGTAAGTATAGGTAAACCAGCGCTTCAATATTAACTCAATATTACAGTTTCATATCATCCGTCCTATTCTTCCTTTCAAAAATTATTTTAAATTCTGAACAGATCTTGTGACCCTTAGTACATGTGAGAGTCAAGTAATGCTTATCGCAATCCAGATGTCTGTGTTTTCTTCTTTTCGCACTGTGCTCTTCCCCTCCAGAACTTATATTAAAAAAAGGGGAAAACAAAAACATATAGTGTAATACATTCTAAAGCAAACCACAATGTACGAATTAGTGATTGTGCTCACATTTATTGTGCCAATAAAATGTAAAAATTACTCTTCACCATGTGGTTTCTCCACCAAGTGCCTTATCACACAAGCCAATGTACTCTAACCAAACTCTGTTGCTCTAAAGTCCCAGGCAAAACATCCCAACTCTCTCTTAGATCGTCTCCTTAGACTGCAGTATTCATGACTGCAGTATTCATCACTTAATTTTTTTCCACAGTTGGTACCCAAAAATATCACTATTAACTATTCTCACTTAAAACACTGTTCATATCAAGTATTTTTTTCTGTTGTGATGTGGATAAATGCATCTATTCTCAAAAAAATTCTTGTTCACTGGTTTATTTTGGTAAGACTATTGGACAATTTTAAGGCCTTTTAAAGGAAACAAGGGTGACATCTGTTTGGTGCTCAAGTGCCATTGTCTGCAAAACTAAGTAAGCTCAACAAACCAGTTGCAGTACATTTTGCACAAGCCCAACGCCAGGTTTATGAACTTGGGGTAGTACTAGTAATCACATTCTTCCCCAAAGAGAGTCATTTTGGATTCATTATTTGCAAAGGTGGCTCCATGGGGTAAGTGTCTGTTAAGACTTTTGAAATAGTTTTTGCAATAAAGGCCACCTTTACCAGGATGTTCCATGCATGGTCTGACTCGTCCCTTCTGCTATTAAAACCCCATTTCTGCAGTTGAGAGACTGCTTGCTTCAATTTTTTTATTTCATTTTTTAAATTTTTTATTTGTATATATTTGTGGGTTAGAGCAGACTTTCTCAACCACTGGTGTGCCGTCAGAGGTAATCAGGTGTGCCGTGGGATCAGGGGAGAGAAGGGCTGTCAGATGAGCCTGATCTTCCGATCCCCTGCTGAACTGTACATCCGCACTGTGAGAAGCTCCGTCAACCTTAGCAAAGTGAAAGTAAAGTGCAGGGGAGTGCTGCGTTCTCTGCTTCCCCCTACAGTGCAGTACCTGGCTGAATGAGGAAACTGGAAAGGTACTGTGCTAGAAGCAAGATTTGTTTTAAAAGGGCTTTATACATGTGTCTGTGTGTATGTGTGCATGTTAGTATCTGTCTGTCTATCTGTGTGTGTGTGTGTACATGTGTCTGTATGTGTGTTTGTACATGTGTGTGTGTGTGTGTGAGCGACAATTCTACAACTGAGCAAATTTCAGTGTTTTTGATTTGATTACGTTATTGAATAATTTTTATTATTATTATATTATTATTTGGTATAATTATTTATTATATTATAATTTATGATTTTGTTTTTTAAACTTTATCATACCCGGGATGTCTACTAGATTCTGGTTTGGACAGATTTATTCCTAAGAATTACAGGCCTACAATATAAAACGCCAAATTTGCATTGATACATGTGCCCTGGGGCAGGACCCGGGTCCCCAAACACTTTTTATGACAATAACTTGCATATAAGCCTTTAAAATTAGCACTTTGGATTATTCATGTTCGTGTCCCATAGACTTTAACAGTGTTCGTGTGTTCTGCCAAATTTTTTGCCTGTTCGGTATGTTCTGGTGCGAACAGAACCGGGGGGTGTTCGGCTCATCCCTACTGGCAGGATCTCCAAGTATGAAACTTTGCAACAGATTCACAAAAAATGATTTACTTACGAAAACTGGATACAGTGAGGCAGAATACCACAAATACTAAAAATAGATTTAAGGACTGCATACATTTTATATAATATAATAGAATAATATAATAAATATATATTTTATTTTTTTATAATATAATATGTAATGTTAGGACTAAATACTTAAAGCTCAACATCAGTCAAAACATTTTACTTAGTTTTGGATAGAGCAGGGAAGGGTTAGAACCTCTGTCGGGTTCTATTGCCATCTTTGTCTCTTTTCTGTCATGAGTTTTAATTATTCCAAAAATTTTTACTGGAGTTAGGTTTAATATAAGCCAACAAAATGTATCCCCAAAACTCAAAATTTTATGCATGGATTTGTTTATCACCTTAGCCAGGAAAATGAACAAAGGTGGAGTTATCGCCAAAGCAAACAAAGTCCTTTCTTGTATTAAGAGAGGTATGGACTCCAGAGAGAGAGATCATTTTGCTCCTGTACAAATTATTAGTAAGACCTCCTCTGGAATATGCAGTTCAGTTTTGGGCACCAGTTCTCAAAAAGGATATCCGGGAACTGGAGAAAGTGCAGAGAAGGGCAACCAAACTGATAAGAGGCACGGAGGAGCTCAGCTAGGAGGAAAGATTAGAGGAACTGAATTTATTCTCTCTTGAGAAGAGGAGATTGAGGGGGGATATGATCAACATGTATAAATACATAAATGGTCCATATAGTGAACTTGGTATTGAGTTATTCACTTTAACCACTTTCCAACTGTGTACTGTATATATACTGCGGCAAGGCGGCTCTCATGTGCAAAATCACGTACATGTACAGGATTTCGCAGTTCTGGGTCTGGGGCACGCGTGCGAGCCAATGGCAATTCGCTCCTGTTGTTATAGAACACAGCAGAAGTCAATCAGCGGGTCCAGCAGAAGCAATATTTGCCGGGACCCACTGATCGTTCGGGACACAGGCATAGCGATCTGTAAACAAGACAGATCACCATTCTGTGAGAAGGGAAGGCTGTGATCCTGTGTTCATACAAGGCAGGAACACGGATTTCTGCATTCCCACAGTACAAGCACCTCCCCGCAGTTAGCAAGCACTCCCTAGGAACACATTTAACCCTTTGATCACCCCTGATGTTAACCCTTTCCCTGCCAGTGTCATTAGTACAGTAACAGTGCATATTTTTTAGCACTGATCAATGTATTAGTGTCACTGGTCCCCAAAAAGTGTCACTTAGTGTTCAATTTGTCCGCCACAATAACACAGTCTTGCTATAAGTCGCTGATCACTGCCATTAATAGTAAAAAATAAATAAATAAAAAACAATTCCATGAATCTATCCCATAGTTTGTAGTTTCTATAACTTTTGTGCAAGCCAATCAAGATATGCCTATTGGGATTTTTTACCAAACATATGTAGCAGAATACATTTTGGCCTAATTGATGAAGAAATTGAATTTTTTTATTGGATTTGTTTTATAGCAGAAAGTAGGAAATATTGTTTTTTTTATTTTTTAATTGTGGGTCTTTTTGTTTATAGCGCAAAAAATAAAAACCGCAGAGGTGTTTAAATACCACCAAAAGAAAGCTCTATTTGTCTGGGAAAAAAGAATATACATTTTATTTGGGTACAGCATCGCACAACTAAGTAATTGTCAGTTAAAGTAATGCAGTGCCGTATCACAAAAAATGGCCTGGTCATGAAGGGGGGTAAACCATCCGGAGGGCAAGTAGTTAAGGTCCTTACAGAGGACAAGGGGGCACTCTATCCCTCTAGCAGAAATGAGTTTCAATCTCCTAATATGGAAAGGCTTCTTCAAAGTTATGCCGCGTACACGTGGTCGTATTTTCCGACAACAAATGTTCGGTGGATGCATGTGGTCGGGAATTCTGACTGGTTGTAGGCTACATCGGACATTTTCTGTTGGAATTCATGACAAGATTTGTGTGACTGTGTGTATGCAAGACAAGTTTAAGCCAACATCCGTCGGAAAAAAAAACATGGATTTTGTTGTCGGAATGTGCGATCATGTGTACGCGGCATAAGACCTGTGAAAAAGTGGAATAGACTTCCTCAAGAGCTGGTTCTGGCCAGCTCAGTAGATTGCTTTTAAAAAGGCCTGGATTCTTTCCCAAATGTACATAATATAATTGGATACTAACATTTATAGGTAAAGTTGATCCAGGGATTATCCAATCATGCTTGTTTTTTTTTTTGCCTTCCTCTGGATCAACATTGGGTATGGGATTGTGTATATAGGATTGTAAAAAAAAAATTGTTCTGTTGTTTGTTCTCCCCTTTTTATTGGTTGAACTAAATTGACTTGTGTCTTTTTTTAACCAGATTAACTATGTAAACCATGACATGCCAGACCTTGAAAAAGACCTGATTACCAATGTTAGGCCCCTTTCACATTGTCGGACCGCTCAGGTCCGCCTGTCAGTTTTGATGGCGGATCTGAACGTGCGATCCATGCTAGTCTATGGAGCGACGGATGTCAGCAGTGACATGTCCGCTGACATCTGACCTGGTCCGTTCCGCTAAAAGCAGACGGATGGCCCTACATTCGCATCCTTTACTGGCGGATCGGATCGGGTGAGATCTGATGAAAACGGAGATGTTGTCCGTTTTCGTCCGATCTCTACATAGCAACCAGCGGCGCTCGACAAGCCCCTCCCCGCTCAGTGAGCAGAGAGGGACCTGTCATCCGTCGGCTCAGTGGAGATCAACAGAGAGATCTCCCGCTGAGCTGGCGGACAGAGGTGGACTCCGTGGAAGCGGATCTGCCTCGTGAGAATGAGGCCTTAGAAAGGCCGGTTTCAGCAGCTCCAAGACAGTAAACACTGGGGTTGATTTACTAAAACTGGACAGTGCAAAATCGGGTGCAGCTATGCATGTTAGCCAAATTCAGCTTGTTCAATTAACCACTTCAGCCCCGGACCAATTGGCAGCCAAAGGCCCCTTTTTGCGATTCGGCACTGCGTCGCACTGACAATTGCGCGGTCGTGCGACGTGGCTCCAAAACAAAATTGGCGTCCTTTTTTTCCCACATAGAGCTTTCTTTTGGTGGTATTTGAGCGGTTTTTATTTTTTGTAAACAAAAATAGAGCGACAATTTTGAAAAAAATGCAATATTTTTTGCTTTTTGCTATAATAAATATCCCCAAAAAATATATAAAAAAACATTTTTTTTTTTCCTCAGTTTAGGCCGATACGTATTCTTCTACATATTTTTGGTAAAAAAAATCGCAATTAGCGATTATTGATTGGTTTGCGCAAAAGTTATAGCGTTTACAAAATAGGGGATAGTTTTTATAGCATTTTTATTAATATTTTTTTTTTTACTAGTAATGGCGGCGATCAGCGATTTTTATTGTGACTGCGACATTATGGCGGACACATCGGACATTTTTGACACATTTTTGGGACCATTGTCATTTTTACAGCAATCAATGCTATTTAAATGCATTGATTCCTGTATAAATGACAGTTGTAGTGAAAGAGTTAACCACTAGGGGGAGGGGAGGGGTTATGGGCTCTGACGTGTGTGTGTTTTTTTACATTAGGGGGCGGGGCTGACGTCTGAGATCGGCTTTCCCGATGACCGGGAACAGCCAATCGATGACAGGCAGAGTATGAAGCGCGGGGAGAGGTTTGTTTACACAAACCTCTCCCCGTTCTTCAGCTCCGTAACCCGATCGCGGGACACCAGCGGCGATCGGGTCCGCTGGTCCCGCGGCCGGGGTCACGGAGCTCCCGACTGGGTCGCGAGCGCGCCGCTGGCGGCGCGCGCGTGACCCACGGGCAGGCATTTAAAGGGCCATGTACAGGTACGTGGTTTTGCCTGCCCGTGCCATTCTGTAGACGTATATCTACATGAGGCGGTCGGGAAGCGGTTAAGCTTTGACAAAAAAAATGGAAGCTGGTTTCTATGCAGAGCTGCACCAGGTTATGCACTCTTCAGTTTTAGTAAATGAACATAATTGTGTTCTTTTGATGGTGCAAGTCTTGAAAGTGTACAATACATGAACAGAACTGAAGGCACCCCATCAAAAATATAACTTTATGAATATTCACTAAATAAAACAGCTATTCCAGGAGGCTCTGATAGAAGTGGCCGTTCTCTCAACCATATCTCTATGTCTTGTATACTAGCTCCAGCACAGTGGAGTTAATTTACTAAAACATTTTAATTTGATGAATTTGTATTTGATAAATGCATGTAGAAATATACCAATATAAAATCCATTCTTGATTTATTTGTGTATTGGTGTTCTTATATTATAAGGAATAACCATATAGGAAATTCCGATAATAAGTTAATTACTGGTAACCACCAACAATGGTCAAAATAATGCCTATAAATGGTGTGTTGTGCTGCTATATATACACAAAATGTTAATACAACAAATCAAAAGTGTGAAAAACGAATCCAAACCAAAAGTCCCAAAGTAATATCTAGGAGTATCCAGGGATGCCTTGGATGACGTTCCTTGGAGCGGGATCGAGTGTTGAGACCATCATGCCACCTTGGACGGACAGCATTTGATTTTTTTAATGCCTGGCTGTTTCTTTGCCCTTTGTGTGTATGCAAATATTTTTTTCTATTATATGATTGGAAAAATACCACACTATGGGGGAGATTTACTGGTGCAAACAGAATCTGGTGCAGCTGTGCATGGTAGCCAAATGACTTCTAAGTTTTAGCCCAGGTTCACATTGAGGGCGGGTTTGAAATCATGCAAGTTCAGCCGAACTCACACGATTTCAAACCGGCAATGCAGTCTGACTTCGGGGGCGATTTGACAGACATCTTTGCGGATTCATGCACAAATGTCTATTGAAATCGCCCCGATGTCACCAAAAGTAGTAAAGGAACTACTTTTGGGAATCGGAGTGGTGCCGCAAAGTTGGCGTCACATAGATTCGAACTATGCCGTTGCCGGCAATAACCAGTGATTTGACATGCGGTTTGTCAAATCGCCCCCGAAGCCGGACTGCTTTGCCGGTTTGAAATCATGCGAGTTCAGCTGATTTCAAACCCGCCCTCAAAGTGAACCTGGACTAAAACTTAGAAGCTTATTTTTATGCACAGCTACACCTGATTCTGTGTGCCCCAGTTTTAGTAAATCTCTCCGTATGTTGCTCCCTCTTCCTCCTTTTTATATGTGAAACCAAGTTTTAAGTGTATACAGTATCCTGCTGTGAGAAAGCCATCTATCCCTCTGTGAAAACTCTAAAGCGATTTTTAGACCTCCTATGATATGAGGTCCTGGGCTCTGGTTAGCAGTTTTATGTGGTGGTGGCTGAAGTACTGATGTTGGTGGAAGTGGTCGTTAATGTTAAACTTTACCAGTGGATACACTCCTGGATATTACTACTATTGGATTTTTGGTGTGGACTTGTTTTTCACTTGTTGTATTAACATTTTTGGTAGATATAACAGCAGAGTAGTATTCCTGATATCATTCTGATGTCTGTGAGTGCTGCTGTTATTTGTCAGTTTCATATTGATTTTATTTCACAATGATTTAATTTCACATTAATTTTATTGATTTTATTTCAGCACTTAGTGCAGTGATTTTATTTCAGCGCTTTTTTTTTTAATTTATTTTTTGGCCATTTTGGACCCTTTCCATCAGTTGTCAAATGAAATTGACACCTTGAGGTTGATTTTCTAAAGAAATATAGGCTGTTCACTTTGCAGGGGAAGTTGCATCTTGCAAGGGAATTTTACTCAGACTTTATTGCATGAGGTGAAGCTCTGCTGACTTTAATCATCAAATCATGTGCAAGCAACAATGCTGTGTTTTTATTTTCCTTGCATGTGATTGGGTACTCATTGGAAATTTCACCAAATTCACTAATATCTGGGGAAAATTCCCTTGGAATATGCAACTTCCTTTGCAAAGAGTACAACTTATTTGTCTTAATGGAGTTACTAGAGTTATTTAGACTACATTTGTCATAACAAGTGACAGGTAAAATAAATACAATTTGCTCTGATGCTACATGAAGTGCCAAGAATGCACAGGACCCAAGGCCATTCAGTATGTAAATACCAATTAGTTCAAATCCCCTAATTCAATGCAGGGCCCCAACAGCACAGACTAGGAGTTTTCATTAGCAGCACCATTGCTTAAGCCAGGACAGGTTTTAGACGGCTTCCAGTGTGATAACAAGTGGTAGTGCCTGCTAGAATAAGACAACAGAAGTAAGTGCATCGGCATATAAGGCTACAAAGACACAGGGTATAAAAGGAAAGAAAAACAAGGGAAAAGGGGGAAAAGGTAAAACATCCTGGCTAATGGGGACTCTCCTAATTGACCCAAGGGGTTATCTTGGGCAAGAATTCTGACTGTATAAAACACGAGACCCACGCTGAGGGCCAACTCCGGTGCTCCAGGGTGTTCCACCATGAAGCCACCACAGGAGCTAGTGGGCTCCTGCTGTGTTATGAATATACAAGCCTCTACCTCGGTACGGCTCTTTGTTTGCCTAAATGTAAGTTTATAGATTTTGTGTAAAATAAATTCTCACACTTTTTACTGATCCAATGCCTTGGCACCTTTGTTCTTCTGTTTCGGTTAATGACTATACAGTACTTTAATCTGTATATGAAACTGATGATCATTGGTGCCTGCTTGGTACAATTGATTAATCATGCGCCTGACTCTAATCATACAACATCCCTGACTTTGTGCATGTGTATAAAGTGTGCAAGTGTAAAAACTGACGTAAGTTTGAAGCCGTAGGGTAGTCACAGCAAATATTGATTTGATTTGGATTTTTTTTTGTTTGCATTTTGTAAACTGATAAAATAAACAATTAAAATATATATTTTTTTAAAGTATTCTTACTTTACAGCATTTCTTCTAACCTACCTAAACGTTTGCACAGTACTGTATTTTAAATCTACCATTATGTATATTGTGCTATACAGTCCCTATTCCTCACAACCACATTCTGAACACTGTGCTGTATTTTTCTTATTTTACACCTCCCCATTATACACACACTTTTTATTAGATTTCTATATCTACTATACCTTATGCTTTGGAAAAGAAAAATGGAAAATCCATTGATAATGTGCCATTTATTACTGATGAATAATGACACAGCTTTTTATCTCTACCGTAGAAATACTTTGATAATCTCTTACAGAGGAGAAATAAAAAACTGAAAACACTACATTAGCCCCCTCATTTTGTTTCACGTCTCCATGTTTTTTTGTGGTATCTTCATTCCATTCCAAATCAATGTTGCAATTTATTGAATGCTTTCATTTTACTTCCACTACAATTTTTTCTTTAACATGAGATGGTAATTTATGACATCCTAATTTCTAAATTAACCTATTATAGAGCTATAAAGCTGCTTTGCTGCTGACTGAATTAGCTATTGATCCATTTGTAATGTGTTTTAAAGCTGATACTTTCCATCTATGAAAAAGAAAAATGTCAGATGAATAGATTTACATACTGGGAGCAGTTATAAAGTGACAATGGACCTATAATTCATTGCATGTGAGGAGGAAGTTCCTTTTTTTTCTTCCAAGCCACATTTTAACAAATCCAAGATGAAGCTTTAAAAATCAATATGATTGTAGCAACGAATCCATACAGTATTACCAAAATGCCTCTATGACTATGGGACCAGCTCACCTCTATCCTAGAGTTGGTGAAAGATTTTAAGTGTTGCCTACCTTAGTGTGAATCTTCCAAATTGAGACAAACTGCACATAGATCGTTAACTTTATTCAGTTCAAATTGTATAAACAGCATAACATGCAAGGCTTTGATACAGCATAATTATATGATTGTAGCAATGGAAACATTTGGAAAATAATTATATACATATGGTCCAATTATGTCATATAATATGTACAGCAAGATTTCTGAGGAGAATTCCAAATACACTAAAGTGTTTACTATATGAACCAAAAATTTAATAAAAAACAGGGACATCTACAGGGATTGTCAGCTTAACCCTGCAGTCACTTGCCGACTCACGAATAAAGTAATGCTGTACACACGATCGGACATTCCGACCACAAAATTCGTCTGATTTTTTCCAACAGATTTTGTCCGAAACTGGTGTTGCATACACACGGTCGGACAAAGTTGTCGAAAAATCTGATCGTTCGGAACGTGGTGATGTTCGTTGCGTACGATGGAACTACATAGAGGCTAGTAGCCAATAGCTTTGGTCTCATAATTTGATCTGAGCATGCGTGGCACTTTGTCCGTTGGAATTCTCTACAAACGATCGGAAAAAGTCTGATCGGATTTTGTTGTCGGAAAATTTTAGATCCTGTTCTCAAATTCTTTCTGTCTGAATTTCCGACGGAGAAAGTCCGATAGAGCCCACACACGATTGGATTTTCCGACAACATAATCCGATCAGACTTTTTCCATCTGAATTTCTGACCGTGTGTACAGGGCATAACCAGTGGGGCTCCATGGTCAACCTACTAGTATGCACAAAAAATGGCAGACAAGAGAATAATCAGCCAAAAAAAAAAGGTCCATGTGACCAAGCTTCCATGTTAAAGGGAACCAAAATTATTAACAACACAAATCCAAAAAATTTATATATGAAAAAGATATTTATTAATTTTACAAAGTAACAAATAAATAGAAAATAAACCACCTTCCACCACCATAACAAAAGACAATGTTGTCTTAGTACAAAAAATACATCTAGATGTCATGCGCACATTCATACACTCAAGATAAATAAGAAGGCCAGTATGATGGCCTGAAATTATGGGAGGAGCCCGGGGGGTATTTAACCAGCACACTGACTGCCGGTCTTTGTCGGTTTCCTGTGCGAGATATCTGTTATGTCAGACATCTAGGGCCGACTATTCGAGACAAGCGTTTGTGAGTTCCTGTTCGTGAGTTCCCGTGTTCGTTAGTCCCGTCTTCGTCAGTTGTCTTGCAAGTTCTGTGTTCCATGTCCGTGAGTCGTTATCGTTCGTGTTGTGTCGCACTCGTGTTACCGAGTCGCAGGTTCAGTACAACACATCTGGTTCGGATGTCGCAGGTAGGGCTTCAGCTCCCGATTTCATTTCTATGCACCGCTTGTTCATGTCACTAAACTGTGATACCTGCACTAACTCACGAATCACTCACAAACATGTCACGAATCGTTAAAACTTTTTTCACCTGCACGCATTCGTTACCAAACAACGGATGTTACCAGGTGTCGCAGACGACTCGTAGTCGCTCGCTCGTGACACTCCGGTCGATGCCGCATCAGGCACTCAGTTCTCAACATTTCACCTGTTCGAATCGCACAATCTTTTTTTGAATCGTTTAAAAAACATTGGCGAGTCATTTTGGAACGATCCGAAACACTTCGAATCATTTATATAATTTTATATCATTTCTATACCATGTCAAATCATTTCGAATCATTTCATTTCAATAATTTAATTTAAATTCTCTCACGAGCTGTGCTCCGATTCGAATCTCGTCGCATCCCAGATGCACTGATTCGCTCCGGTGGGCCCCAGACTGCGGCCTCATTTCAATACATGCTCCAGAGACAGACTCACTATTGGTTACAGATGCAGGCTCCGATTCTAGTCTTTGTCATGGTATCTGTCACATATTATGTTCCGACTCGAATCCAGTCGCATCCAAGATGCAGCGATTCGCTCCGGTTCGCTCAGCTGCTTCGGGCTCATTTCAGTACATGCTCCAGAGACGGATTCACTTGTCGGAAGTAGCCTCAGTTGTTGATTCTAGTCATTGTCATGGCATCGTTTCTGTCACATATTACGTTCCGATTCAAATCCAGTCGCATCCGAAAGAGATGCACCGACCGATTCGATCCGGTGCGCCCAGCTGCTCGGCCTCATTTCAGTACATGCACCAGAGACGGATTCACTTGTCGGTAGTAGCCTCAGTTGTTGATTCTATTCTTTGTCATGGCATATCATTTCTGTCACTTATTACGCTCCGATTCTAATCCAGTCGCATCCAGTCGATGCACCGATTCGACTTGGTACGCCCAGCTGCTCGGCCTCATTTTAATACATGCGCCAGAGACAGATTCTCTTCGAAGGTTCGGTCATTTTCGATTCTCGTCTTTGTCATGGTATATAATTTCTGTGTCACCTTACCACGTTCCGACACAAATTTAGTCATGTCCCCGCACTAATTCATCTCGGTGTGCCCAGGACCGGCCTCATTTCAGTACATGCTCCAGAGTCCAATCGTGCTCAGTTGCAACACAGTGGCATGGCGATTCGGGCTTCTGTCATGACAGTCCAATCATTTCACCTCATCATATTGCGCTCTGATTCGAATTCCATGGCATCTACGATGTACCAAATCGTCCCGGTGTGCCCCAGGTATTTGGCCTCATTTCACCGTTGTCTCATTTCAGTACATGCTCCAGAGTCTGGTTCGCAGTCACTAGCAATGCGGTACGACCGAGCCAGGCCTCTGTCATGGGAGTTTCATTTCATCAAAGGCAACATGTCATTTCATTTAATTTGTATTGTTGTCTGTCATTTCATTTAATTTCATTCCATTTCATTTCATTTCAAATCCTAAGTCACTGACGCCTGTTGTTATGATCAAATTCTAAACCGATTTACAAGATCAACAGCAAACAACTCTCAAACGAGTGTTTCTCTCGCATTTTCTTCAGGTCAATCGGATTCAGTAGGTCCACCTGCACCAATTTGAACGGTGCTTCAGCAGGTAAAAAAAAAGAGAAGGGGAAAAAGAGGGGGGACATGGATACCCAGCTTAGGTATGTATACAGTATGGAGCACATACAAGACTTGCATTAATGTCACCCTCTGTAGGCTCCAGTCTGCAAACACTCACCCCAGAGGACAAGGCAACAGGCGTCATAAAACCACAACATGTCTTCAGCCGGCAGTGAAGACCTTACCGCCCCTCTGTCACCCTCTCCAGTCTCCGAGAGTGGCAGTGTTTAGTCTCTCAGGGGGTGGACTATCCCCAGACTGACAGCGGAGCTGAGACGGAGCTGACCACGGCCAGGAAGGCAGAGCTGTTCAGGCTCCTCTTTCCTCCACCTGCCTCAGCAGGATCCAGCACCCAGCAGGCGTCATTGGACTCAATCTCGTCTGCCATTGCTCAGCTACACACCCTTGTGTCATCCCTGTCCTCATCGGTCGTTGAGGTACAGAACAGGGTGACACTCTTGGAGACCAGCCCGGCCGTGCAACCCCTGACCCTGCCGTAGTCCAAACCATCGCAACGCATTCTACAGGTATCGCAGTGTGAAGTCCGCAGTGTGGAGTCTCACCTGGTACCACCCAACGTCAGGAAGGACATCCTAGAGGGCAAGGATGTCAACCTGGCCTCACTCCTGATCTCGGTACATGATCTGGCAGAGAATAAGGCATACATCTGGGGGGACGCCTCAGTTATCCTGAAAGCCAAGGACCCCAGGCTTAACAGGAAACTCTCTGTGCCAGAATTTACTTTGGCATTTGGCATGTTGAGGGACGTGGTGTGTTCAGCCTCCCCCGGCAGACGGGAGGAGCTGGACTTATACCTCCACGTAGTCGTAGACCTAGGCTACAAATACGGTGGCTTTGGGTTCTACGACTACCACCGCTCCTTCTCAGCCAAAGCCGCAGCGAGGTTTCTCCAGTTCCATATACCCCAGACTGGAGCGTCATGGACATGGAGCTGTTCTGCCGGCACTTTGCGGGCCTACGGTCACCACTGTGTGCCATTTGCCAGTCGGCGACCCACACCGCTGTCTGGTGTGCCAATGCAGCTACCATCCAACATATAGACAACATGGCTACTACCAGCACAGCTTAGGGTCAGCAGGCCCCTGCACGAGGGCCACAAACGGACAAACTTGGACGACTAGTTCGGACGGCCGGGGAGCAGCAAACTGCAATAATTATAACTATGGCTCTTGTAATTTTAGCCAGTGCCGCCTACTCCACGTCTGGAACCTGTGTCAGAGGGCTCATCCCAGGCTCCTATGCGAGGTCAAGCAAATTAGGCGTGACAGTCTCCCCCACTTAAACTGGACCGCATCAGAACGGTCCTCGGGAGTTTACCCGTGCCAGAGGATGTACCCAGAAGCAATTTCAGTCCCTTCTCGGGATGCTGAATTTTGCAATGCGGATCATCCCCTAGGGTCGCTCCTCCGTATCCCATCCACCAGTTACCTGTCCCACACTCAGGACCCGGATCAGGTCATCAAACTCGACGCCGCAGCCATAGTGGACCTTGCCATGAGGGAGGAATTCCTTGCCAACTGGAACGGCGTTTCTCTTTTCATCCCCACAGTGTCCTCCCTGTCACCACAGGTGGTGACAGATGCGGCGGCCTCCACAGGGTCCGCCGCCATTTTTTGGCCATTTATGGTTTTCAGCGCCCTGGCCACCGCAGGCACTAGCAATACCTGGCATTACCACCACATCTGCCTTCTTCGAGCTCTACCCCATTGTGGCAGCAGTGCACCTGTGGAGCCACAGCTGGTCCGGGCAGACAGTAGCCTTTTACAATCGACAACCTTGCTACCGCAGAGATCATAAGCAACGACAGATCCAAGTCCCGGTCCGTCACGTCCTTCCTACGTAGGCTGGTACACTTATCCCTTCAGCATCAGTTCAACATCTACAGCTCATTCATCCCGGGGAAGCGCAATCTGGCAGCGGATGCGCTTTGCCGTTCTAACTACATCTCTTTTTCAAACAGATGCCCGGAGCCAGTCCCCTGTCGGCTACTATCCCGGACTGGTCTCAGCTGACCCTGGATTTAGCCCAGAATCTACAGGCATTTGACGGAGCGATCAAGTGCTAAACGGGCGCTATCATCCGTGTTACCGAGTTCGCACCCCAGGAGGCGCGCGGGAGCAAGGTTCTGGGAGGAAGTCCTACCCAGAATAAGCCGACCGCGCTGTAGCCGTCTTTCGGCTATGGCCCGGTCGGCATGTGGTTAAATATGTGACAGATTCCTCAGGGTTCAGGCCAAACTGGGTTCAAGCCTTAGCTTTGTATTAATTAGGATGCATAAAGAGTAATTCCCATGGTAATAACCCTGAGTCCCTACTAGATGTCATCATTATGGGTGGTAATGACCCGGGTAGTGGTAGAGTTAGAATCCCATTAAGTTGGCATCCCTCCCCTTCAGGGTTGACTGCAAACTAAACATTTTTCTGTTGGTAGTGTCCCTGGAGGACCAGGTATATATATATATATATAGTAAAACAAAAAAAAGAAAAAAGAAAAGATACAGCGCTAGTGTCACATCAAAATAACTTAAACACAGAACTAAAAGCAGCCACTAAAAGTGACATACACACACAGAATAAATGGGAAAAATGTAGCAGCGCTAAGAAAAAATGTGAATTGATATAATTGGGGGAGTCATTTGGCTATTTGAACAGAGGCCCTGGCCGGGTAATTGGCTGCAACTTCTGAGAACTTGTTGGAACCTTCAGGATTCGTGCTGCTTGCTGACTATACCCTTTGGACCATTTTGAGGCACCATTTACCATATCTGGATAAAGGCCCTGGCCGGGTATGGTAAGCACGCATTTTATGTGGTGCTGACACTCTGGTTGTGATGGTGGATTTGTCACTGTTTTTTATTCCATGTATACACTTGATTTATGGATTTTGGGCTATGGACAGTTGCACAACTGAATGAATGAATGAATGAATGAAAGACTTGTATAATTCTGCAACTGCGAACTGAATCGCCTTGAGGCGCTTGATCCGTCCTGTGCTTCCTGCTTGTTAGAAAAGGTGGGTCTTGAGTTTTTTCCTGAAGGCCCGATGGTTTTCTTCCATGCGGATGTCAGTGGGTAGAGCGTTCCAAAGCCGAGGTCCTTGGACTGCGAATCTGCAAATCTGATGAACATTTACCCTATATTCACTTGTGTTATTATTTATGATCTTTTTCATAGTAATTTCAATATTCTTTATAGTTTGGTTAACACTTAGTAACATTTGTTATATCAATTCACGTTTTTTCTTAGCGCTGCTACATTTTTTCCATATATATACATAGGTTGGATTGGCAAAAAGGGTTGTTAGCTGCTGGTCTGTTGTGGTGTGGTCTGGTCCTGTGAGCAAAGGACAATATAATTTCTGGTAAGACCCTCCTGTGGGAAAGATGTAAATTTGGGGATGGGGAAGCATAGGGACTGTTCTTTGATGGAAGTTTGGATTGTTGCATTCCTCATCTGAGGAATCCAGGGACTGGATTTAACTTCCCCTTGGGTGCAGGACTTATCTCACCTCATGTGTATTTAGTAACTATTACAACCTTGTTCAAGCATTGTGCCACCATTGTGGTATGTGGTTGCCTGTATTCCCGTCATTTTGAAGTTGAAAAAATGTTATTATTGAAATTAGTGGGGACTGCTCCTGTACATGGATCTATGCAAGGATTCAGTGGAGCTGGTAAAAGAATAGGACAGGCAAGGGCCAGGGATGGAACTGTACTCTGCTCATGGCAGGCTAGGTTACCACCAGGTACCCTAAGAAGTGTTGCCTTTGTGTAGTACAAAGTACAAAGGCCAGTCAAAGTATAATAAACGTGTTGGAAGAAAATTAGGTAGCAAGTCTCAACCCAATCAGAGATGAAGTGCTAGCCATTTGTGTGATGAACTAATTTTCTTAAGCATGCAATCAACTGTGTCTAATAAACTGTTTAATCAATAACTGATCTTAGGTATGTTGCACAAAAAATATACTTATATTTAATTTGCAATGCATAGGGACCTATTAGCTATTAATATTCTTGAACTATCCCACATACTGTATTCATAATAGCCAGAGCAATCACAATACAGTGATCACATTTAAAATCCTTTAGTGTGAACCGGAGAAGGAAATGGCCAAAGGGTCTACATGACAAGGGGAGGAACTGGGTCAGGGAAGGGTCAGCTAGGTCAGTCGGGCAAGGGAGGGCATGTAGACTTACCTCATTGGAGGCAGCAGGCCGGGGGTGTGGGGTGCTGTGGTAGGTGGTATGTGGCACACAGGCAGATCAGGCATTCAGGGAGTTTTCAGGCAAGAAACTTCCTGAAGAATGGAAGTATGGTGAGGTCGTAATGTCCTTGAGCCAGATGGGCTGCGGCTGAGGAAATGGACGATTTCAGTAAAATTGTGCCTTATGGACACCCAAAGACACCTTGTTTACATTGTTAGAATTACATTGTTGAATGGTATTTTCGTTATGTTATTTATTCTGTGTTAATAAATTGGCTGCTGTGGCCATATTAAAACGCACGTCGCACAGTCTGTGTCTTTATTTTAGGGCAGGTTTTAGGACCAGGTTGACAAATCCATTAGTCTTGCTGTTCTCACTGCGGGTAATCTCCTAAAGTAATTATTATAGCTCTGTGATGCAGGATATTGATTCTATGAATATCCTATTGTTTCTTTAGAAGGAAATACAGGAAGTAAAATGGATTTAACCCTGATATACAGATTGCATATTGGTTCAATGGTTTTGGTGGTCATAGTTACATAGTTACATGACTGATAAGGCTAGAAAAATATACAGTTTTGTCCAGTTCTCTGTGTGTGTGTGTATATGTGTGGTTTTGAGTCAATAAAGCGATATTAAATTCAAAAACAAAAATGTATTACATTGCAGCCTTCCGCTCCTTAAATGTGGTGACTGACCTTGTTTTCTTTTTTTAGGCTTTGCGACCATTATTTTCATTTGGTGATCCAGCCAGTAAAACACCTCCTGTCTTAGGGTGTCTCGACCCTAAGGAGCATTGAGCAACCTTTGGACAGCATCATTGTCACCCTGGGGAGAGGGTAGTGTTAGACACACTAGCAGATTTAGATGGACTTAATTAACACATTAAAGCTGAATTCTAGCTAACACTTTTTAAGCAGTTGCAACAACATTTTTTTCCTCTTTGGAGTTAATGGTTTTACATAAATTAATAAAAGCTGACCACTGAACGCACCCCTGTCAGTGTTAGATGGTTTACTTCAGCATTAAGGCAGTTTTTCCTGGAAAGCTTGGCCTAGTCAAGAAAGTAGCAACATAATAGATTTACTGGCAGGAACACCAGGTGAAAAAAAAATAAAGGAAAAAAAAGACATAAAATCAAAACTAAAGCAGCCACAATATATAAGCATCAATTAGCCACAATGTATTCAATTTTTGTTTTTATGTTTAACGCAGCTTTAAGATTTCCCATACCCCTGTATATTGGCTTTACTGAGGACGTTTTTTTTTTTATTTATCAACACTTACAGCTAATACCACCACCTGGGGAAGCTAGTTTCACATTTTAACTGCTCATACTTTAAAGAACCCCCTCATAAAGGGGGCTTCCAGATTCCGATAACCGGGCACGGTTGTGGGGACGAGGCCCTTGTCCTCATCAACATGGGGATAAGGTGCTTTGGGGGTCTCAGACCCCAAAGCATCCTCCCAATGTAGTTTAGGATTACATTTCTTTTTGCCTAGTCTCAAACTGTGACTGCATGTCTTCCTCACAGACCCTAGACTAAACAGTTAATTACAATTACTGAAGTCAACATTGATACATTTGTACATTGTGATCTTCCCTTAAACACTACTTCTCCAGGGTGAGTAAGAGTAATTATTGTAATTGTTCTACATAGTTGAGGTTTTTTAACCTTGTTGCCCTTCAGGTTACTTTTTTTTAGCTCATGGACATCTTTCCTGAGGACTGGTGACCAAAACTGAACCCATCCTCAAGATAAGGCCAAACTGGTGATTTGTAAAGGAGTAGAATTATTGATTTATCCATTGAGCAAATAACCATTTAATTGCATAAGAGAATTCTGCTAGCTTTGCTAGGTGCATCTTGGCATGCTAAGGCTGTGATCTATAAGGACTGTCAAGTTCTTTTCTATCTGCCCCAGAGGAGCCCCTACTAATGGGTATTTTACACACACATTTTAAGCACCCAAGTCCATAACTTTAAATTTTTCTGTATTTAACCTCACCTGCCATTCCTCTACTCTATCAAGGTCTTCCTGTAACCTGTGCTATATCCTGTGGCTAGTGTTTTTCCATGCCTTATTTGGTATCATCAGCAAACAATACAATTGAGCTCTTAAGCTCAAGCTCAGTTTCATTTATAAACATGTTAAACAGCATTTGCCCTAAGCCAGAAACCTGGGACACACTGCTCTTAATTGTAGACCATTTGGAGAAAGAGCCATTTATCACTGATCTTCGGACGTGTTTGTGTAACCAGCTTTCTATCCATGTACATACAATTTCTTCAATGCCAATAGACCTTAATTTGTAAATTAAGCATTTATGAGGTACAGAATCAAATGCATTAGCACAATCTAGAATCTAGATAAACTATCTTCTACTTTCTTTTCAAATTACTATTTCTTATAAAATGTTAATAGGTTGATCTGACAAGAATGGTCTTTCATAAAACTATTCTGGTTATTACTTATGATACCATTTTTCTGATAAATTCTTAACCATTTCCTCAAATACTTTACATACTATTGATGATAGGCTGAGTGGTCTGTAGTTTCCTGGTAGACATTTCAATCCTTTTTAGTACTGGTACCACATTTGTTCTATGCCAATCATTTGGTATCATTTACATCAGTAAGGAGTGTTTAATTACGCCATATCTTTAGAAATAAGAGTTTAGCTACTTATGGGCTGGCCAGGTGTAAGCTGTCTGGTCATGGTTATTTATTCTCATTAAGGTTTTCTAGCTCATTCTGAGACTGTCAGCAACAGAATGTACATTCTGTACATTGTTAATAATATTACTATTTCATCTGTTAAACCCATCTTTTTCTTTTGTATATACCTATGCAAAAAATGTATTTAGTACATCTTAATTCTCTTTATCATTTGTGACCATCTTCCTATGCTAATCTTTTATGAGGCCTACATTTTCTGTCCTTACCTTTCTTACTATTGATATATTTGGGGAATTTTGGGGGATATTTTTTTTTACTTACTGTGGCAATATACTGTTTGTAACCTATTTTAGCTGCCCTGATTGCACTCTTGCTTCTCTTCCTTGTAAATAGGGATGAGCCGAACACCCCTCAGTTCAGTTTGCAGCAGAACATGCGAACAGGCAAAAAATGAATGTCAACACTGTTAAAGTCTGAGTTTTTCAATTTTTTTTTGTTTTTTCTCGGGACCGTTGGACACCATGATTGAATATGGATGGACATGACAGGACACTTTTTTTTTTAATTAAAGAATTGTCCAAAACTGTCTCCTGTCATTTTTACTTTTTTTACACTTTTTTTGGTGAATGAGTAGGGGATACAATGTACCCAAAACCCATTCACATAGGGGGGCGAGGATCTGGGGGACCCCTTGTTAAAGAGGGCTTCCAGATTCCGATAAACCCTCCGCCTGCAGACCCCCACAACCATCAGGCAAGGGTTGTGGGGAAGAGGCCCTTGTCCCCATCAACAGGGGGACAAGGACCCTCCCCATGTTGAAAGCATGTGGCCTGGTACCATGTGGCTCTCTCTTGTCTCCCCTCCTTTTCCTGTGGCCTGCAAGGTTGCGTGCTCAGATAAGGGTCTGGCATGGATTTTGGGGGGACCCCCACGCCTTTTTTTGGGGGGCCTTAAAATTGATACCAGACCTAGAGGGCCTGGTATGGATTTTGGGGGGGACCCACACGCCATTTAAAAAAAAAATTGGCGCAGGGTTCCCCTTAAAATCCCTAAAGGGCCTGGTATGAACTGGGGGGGAACTCACGCCATTTTTTTCAATGATTTTTATGTATATTGCTGGGATCCGACAATACATTACAGCCGGGAGCAGTTTTAAATTAATTTTTTCCTTTAGAAATGTAATTTTGCTGCTCTCATTCATTACACTATGTACAGCAGCTATGTAAACAGCCTTATATAGTGTAAAGCATGGACTTAGCCCCCTGAGCCATGATTAGCCAAAGGCACCCTGCCTGCATGCAGGTCAGGTGCATGCTTTGGCCAATCAGCAGCCGTCAACGCACTGCGATCTCGCAGTGCATTATGGGGCGTTCCGCAGGTGCTCGAAAATTTCCTGTGAACGCTTCATAATGTTCTAAATTCTCCAAACAGGCGAACACCTGATGTTTAGGTCGAACTTACGTTCGACAAGAACATCGGACTTGTAACTGTGAAATGCCATAAATGACCCTTCAAACTTGCACCTTCAAACCCATTTTTTCTCATAGATTATTTTTTCTACAGTAGAATTTAGTTTAATAGGTTTAACTTTTGATCTTTTATATGTGTTACCCAATGGAATGCACTGTTGAATGCCAATACTTCCATGATACACCCCCACTTAAATAGGAATTAGTCCTATTTAACCACCCAGCCCCGGAAGAATTTAACCCCTTCCTGACCAGAGCACTTTTTGCGATTCGGCACTGCGGCGCTTTAACTAACAATTACGCGGTCGTGCGACGTTGTACCCAAACAAAATGGATGTCCTTTTTTCCCACAAATAGAGCTTTCTTTTGGTGGTATTTGATCGCCTCTGCGGTTTTTATTTTTTGCGCTATAAACAAAAGAATAGCGACAATTTTGAAAAAACACATTATTTTTAACTTTTTGCTATAATAAATATCCCCCAAAAATATATATAAAAAAAACTATTTTTTTCCTCAGTTTAGGCTGATATGTATTCTTCTACATATTTTTGGTAAAAAAAATAAATCACAATAAGCAAATATTGATTGGTTTGCACAAAAGTTATAGCGTCTACAAAATAGGGGATGGATTTATAGCATTTTTATTATAAAAAAATTGTTATTAGTAATGATTAATACTGATTAATAATGATTTTTATTGGGACAGTGAAATTATGGCGGACACATCAGACATTTATAACACTATTTTGGGACCATTGTCATTTATACAGCGATCAATGCTATAAAAATGCATTGATTGCTGTGTAAATGACACTGGCAGTAAAGAGGTTAACCACTAGGGAGCAGTGAAGGGGTTAAGTGTGTCCTAGGGACTGATTCTAACTGTGAGGGGGCTGGACTTTAACACACAGGACAGTGGTCACAGCTCTCGATGACAGAGAGCTATGATCACTGTCCTGTCAAAAGGCAGAACGGGGAAATGCTTAAAGCATCTCCCAGTTCTTCCTCTCCGTGACACGATCACGGCCCCCCCCCCCCCCGGGGGACATCGAGTCCGGAGACCGCGGCGGGGGCCCGCGCCTCCAGCGACGCGCACACGCTCGCGGCACCGCTTCCTAAAGGGGAAAGTGTGCCCTTTTGCCTGCCAGTGCCATTCTGCCGGCGTAAACCGGCATGCCCTGGTCGGCAAGTGGTTAATATCATAACGTAAGAAGCACAGCTTTTTGAAGTTGGTCTTTTGGAGAGTTTTTGTTATACCTACATTCCTCTCCTTCCTGTAACTTACTGCAAATGAAATTTGATCACTATTACCGGAGTTGCCTCAAATTTTCACATTTGTAATGTGCTCCGTGTTGTTTGAAATGAATAGACAGAACAGAGCATTTTTTTTCTATTTGGGCTTTTCACATCTGACCCGTGAAATTGTTCGACAATAAGTTCAAGAAATGACAAGCCTTAGTTGAATGAGCATTTCCATTTGTCCAATCAATATTATGATAATTCAAGTCATCCATAATAATAACATTGCCCTGTTTCCATCTTTCAATATGTAGAAAGAGCTGAGTCTCTTTCTCATCTTTATTGCTAGGGGCTTATACCATATGCCCAAAAATAAAGCACTATTTGTTTCAATCATATCTTATATAGTCTCATTATTTTTTTGAAAATTCTTTTTATTGAATATTTTTGACATACAACAAACAACATTTACAATGCCATCAACCGACAGCTACAGCAACAGCTATACTCCCTGGTAGGGTGACAGGAGACCCAGGAGTGAGGAGGAGCACGGGTGCCTGGCAGGATCAACAGACTGGTGGAGCGACACAGGGTTAACTCAGCGGACAAGATGGGTAACTGGATCAGCACAGCAGACTGGATGGCAGAGCAGGCTGGATCTGGATGGACAGGCAGGATCAGCACAGCAGACTGGATAGCAGAGCAGGCTGGATCTGGATGGACAGGCAGGATCAGCACAGCAGACTGGATAGCAGAGCAGGCTGGATCTGGATGGACAGGCAGGATCAGCACAGCAGACTGGATAGCAGAGCAGGCTGGATCTCAATGGACAGGCAGGATCAGCACGGCAGACTGGATAGCAGAGCAGGCTGGATCTGGATGGACAGGCAGGATCAGCACAGCAGACTGGATAGCAGAGCAGGCTGGATCTGGATGGACAGGCAGGATCAGCACAGCAGACTGGATAGCAGATCAGGCCGGATCAGTACAGGTAAGCTGGTTCAGCACAGCAGACAGGACCTCAGAGCAGACCGGATCAGTACAGGTAAGCTGGTTCAGCAAAGCAAACAGGAACTCAGAGCAGGCCGGATCAGTACAGGTAAGCTGGTTCAGCACAGCAGACAGGACCTCAGAGCAGACCGGATCAGTACAGGTAAACTGGTTCAGCAAAGCAAACAGGGTTTCAGAGCAGACTGGATCCGTACAGGTAAGCTGGGTCATCAGAACGGGCCGGGTCAGATATCAGGCTGGCAGCAAGGTACAAGAGGATTAAGTAGAAGGATGGTCACAAACAAGCCATTGTCGGGTGCAGGCGGATAGGTGAATGGTCACAGGCAGGCCAGGTCAATACAGGACAGAGGTATCAGGATCAGGTTACTATCACCACAACGCTGTAGAGCAGACAGCGGGGACCGTCTGCTCTGGCCAAATTTAAATAGGCTACCTGGCGCCAACAAGAGCGCGCACCTGTCTACCTGTGCGTGCGCCCGTGTGCGGCCGCACACGTGCACGCGCACCGGCGCGCATGCGCAGTGGGGCCCGTGGCCCAGGGTTCAGGTTTCTGGCAGGATCTTCATGACAGGAATAGTATAACAAACACTGGGATTTCATTCACAAGCTGCAGCCCCTATCGGATGCCCTATGTGGTGGTCTTTTTTTGTGTGATATTGTATTTGTGGTGCAGCAGTCTCGTGTACCTTGATTGTGAGCGTATTTCCTTTTGTGGCTATTATTTAATAAATATATATACTGTAATTAGATGGAAATCGCTATGATGATTTTTTGTTCATAGCACATGACCTATTTTTTATAGGTCAAGATAGAAAATGAGTGGCTAATGGGGGTAGTGTTTGACTTTGTCAAGAAATTTTGGAATTTATAAATAAGTGTCATGGATATGCAGTAATGTTTGTCTGTCAGCTTACCTCTCCATGTGTTCTGCTTAGGAGGCCAGCCACTCTCACCTGGCTACTTAACCACTTCCGGACCGCCTCACGACGATATACGTCCTAACTTTGAAGAGGGATATCTTTGTTATGGCCCTCCGCCACTTACCGGAGCCGTCGTAGCTGTGGAGGCGATCGGATCCTTCTCCTTCCTGGGTATGGAGATGAGTGAGGGGAAGATGGCCCCCACCCGTCTCCATACCGTTGCAGGGCGGAAGCGACATCAAAACATCACTTCCGCCCATAGCTCTTAAAATTTCAAAAAAAATGTTATTTCATTTTAGTGTATATATGAGATTTGAGGTATTTTTGACCCCAGATCTCACATTTAAGAGGTCCTGTCATGCTTGTTTTCTATTACAAGGGATGTTTATATTCCTTACATTTACTTTATTTTTTATTTTTAAAGAACAGTGTAAAAATAAAAGGTAAATTAAATAAGAGAAAAAATTTTTTTAAAGCGCCCCGTCCCGGCGAGCTCGTGTGCAGAAGCAAAAGCATACGTGAGTAGCGCCCGCATATGAAAACAGTGTTCAAACCACACATGTGAGGTATCGTCGCTATCAGTAGAGCGAGAGTAATAATTCTAGCCCTAGACCTCCTCTGTAACCCGAAACATGCAACCTCATCGCCTATGGAGATTTTTAAGGGTAAAAGTTTGTTGCCATTCCACGAGCGGCACAATTTTGAAGCGTGACATGTTGAGTATCAATTTACTCGGCAAAACGTTATCTTTCACAATATAAAAAAAAGTACTGCCTACTGACTGCTACCACTGGACTGATCCCAGGCACTCATACCCCAACGTGCTCTCATGGCTGCTGTCCCACTACCAGTGGCCCCTGAGCAGGAGCTGAATGAGAGGCCTTCCCCTTCCTCTTCACGTCAGGCTCACTAACCAGGTACGTGACAGCTGCATATTGTTTATGTGTCACGTATCTCTGCAGCATATGCAAAATAATTCAAAGGTAAGCTACAACATTTTCCCTTGGTTTAGAGAGCCTTATGCTTTTATCCTTTGGTAGAGCATCTAAAATAGATTCATGTTTTTTAAGATGAAATGTCAATTTTGCTGTGCAGAGTAATTTAGGTAAACCACAGATTGCAGGTGCCTATTATGCATGACAAGTAACAGTCCCAAGAAGCAAACATAGCCATCATATTGGATTACAAAGTGCTTTTGGTTCTCAAAAAAAAAAAAAAAAGGAAAGAAAGAAAATCAAGAAATTCCATTTTTTTAAACCACAGGGTAAAATACAGCTGCCATGTATTGACACACACAGCTATATCATTTCTAAATGGCAATAGAGAACACCTCAATGACAGGATGAGAAAATGACTAAAGCAAGGTATAATGGGAAAATTTGTCTGCCCTTTATTTTTGATTTATACGCAAATAAAATAATAAAACAAACTGTCCAAAGATAGCGGAGCAAATTGAAAATCCTCTGCAGTCAGAAGTACTTGTGTACATTTCTCTAGGAGGCACAATTATTTCCTTTGCCCAATTACAACATTATATTTTGCAGGGCCATTTCATAGTGCTATTAAAATAATGATGCACTGATGACTAACATTATGGCTCTGTAAAATTGGTTGGTAGGGAATCAGTTATTACACAGATTGCACATGGGTACATAAACTTTTTTTTGTAATACTCTCTTTTTTTGGTTTGGCAGGATCTTAAAAAATATATAAATGCTGTGGTAATCAGTACAAGAATACATGTATAAAACATATGTTTTCTGCTTGACCTCTAATCTTTTAATTGGAGATGAGCAAATCTGCCCAGGTTTGAGTCGAGTTAAAGCCAAAAAGCTCAATTGTGGTCTCATCGGACCACGGCGCTTTCTCCCAATCATGCTCTGAATAAATTTGATGTTCATTGGCATGACTGTACATGTGCCTTCTTGAGAAGGGGGACTTGTCAAGTTTGGAAGAAGAAAAATGCTGACTATGACCCTAAGAACAGTCAAGCATGGAGGTGGAAACATTATGCTTTGGGCTGTTTTTCTGCTAAAGGTACAGACTGACTTTGCTGCATTTAGAGGTCAATGGACGGGCCATGTATTGTAAAATCTTGAATGAGAACCTTCTTCCTTCAGCCAGAACACTGAAGATGGGTCATGGGTGGGTCTTTCAGCATGACAGGGACCCAAAACATACAATCACTTTAAGGATTTAGAGAAGATCTGTAAAGAAGAGTGGACCAAAATCCCTCCTGAGATGTGTGCAAACCTGGTCACCAACTACAAGAAACGTCTGACCTCTGTACTTGCCAAAAATGGTTTCTCCACCAAGTACTAAGTCTTGTTTTGCTTGGGGATCAAATACTTCTTTTACTCACTGAAATACAACTTAATTTATAACATTTATATCATGTGTTAATTTCTGGATTTTCGGTTGATATTCTGTCTCTGTCATTAACCACTTACAGACCGCCTGCCGCATTTTTACATCGGCTGTTTGAAGGAGGATATCGTTGTTATGGCAGCAGCTAGCAGCCATAACCCTGGTATCCCCTTCTTCAGCGGGTGGTCCGCTACAAGATAAAAGTGGTCTCTGTGGCTGATTCGTCGCGAGAGCACTTTTATCAGTGGCGGGAGAGGGGCGATCCGGTCCTTTCACTGTCTGTGCATGGAGACGAGTGAGGGTAAGATGGCCCCCACCCATCTCCATACAATTGCTGACCGGAAGTGACCTCAAAACGTTGCTTCTGCCCATAGCTCTTAAAGGGACATTTTTTTTAAATCCTTTTTTTAAATGACAATACATTTTTTTGCATTTTAGTCTTTTTGACCCCAGATCTCATATTTAAGAGGTCCTGTAATGCTTTTTTCTATTACAAGGAGTGTTTACATTCCCTGTAATAGGAATAATAGAAATAATAATAATTTAAAAAACAGTCTAAAAATAAAAAATAAAAGGTAAAATTAAAAGATTTTTAAGGGTAAAAGTTTGTCAAAAAAAACATTTTTGAAAGAGAAACAATGAATGAGGTTACCTATCTTGACTCTTTACAGGCTATACCTAACTTATGCTGCTATACACATGATAATATCTTACTAGTAATTGCATTGTTTCTACTTACAGTTGTAATATTACAGATGTTCTTACAGATCTGACATGTTGCATTGAGGACATAAAAGATTAGTGCAAACAGAATAGATTTCCCGCGTGTGTACTGAAAAGAACTTCAGGCATTTTATTTTCCAGAGCAGTTCTGTTTAGAAAAGATATTACAGAGATTTATCTCATGAATCTGCACTATTTCTGTTTGCAGTAAAGACTAAATGTGAACTTTCTTTTAATATGTGCAGTCTGCAGTGCAACTCAGTGCCCTATTAAGAAATACATTTGTTTGAAGAAGTATTTTCTTCAGGCAGGCTTAAAGGGTAACTCCACTTTTGTGAGAAAAATAGAACAAAAAAAAAAATAGCGCATATACAATTGCTACGTCATATTGCAAATTAATGTTATTAAAAATCACCTCTCCTTTTCAATCCGCAATCATTGCAATTTTCTATAAATTTCAATGCAATATGACAATGTTCTGTGCATTGTTAGTTGAACGCTCACTGATGTACCCAGAAGTCTGCACAAGACACAATTAGATTTTTAGGCATCCTTTGCAATAGAAATTTTAGTTTTGGTGAGATACTCCCCAAGGACTAAATATTTAAAGGAATGCAGGCACTGCAGCTTTTCTTGTCAGAACACAGAGTGTATCAGATCATTACAATAAACCAGACCCGCCTATTAAGAATCAGTATACAAAAGGACATATTGGAACAAACAGATTTTTTTTCAGAGCAAAAAAGGTAGGACTACAACAAAGTTTGTTAACATCTCTGAAATGTAAATAGATCACCCAGGGGGAGTACCTTTTTCCAAAAAAAGTGGGGTTAGGTCAGCCAGTAGACAGTGCAAATTTCTTGGTGGTTTCAGGAAAGGTTGCAGGGTGGTTTCTTGTGGCTGCAGGAAACAAATGTGCTTGAACATTTTTAACCACTTCCGGACCACCGCACGCCAATATATGTCCTTAATTTGAAGGGGGATATCGTTGTTATGGCAGCAGCTAGCTGCCATAACCCCGATATCCTCTTGTTCGGCCCGGCGGTCCGGTTTCCGATAATAGTGGTCTCTGCGGCAGATTCGCTGCGAGATAACTTTTATCGGTGGTGGGAGAGGGGACCCCCTCCTCCTGCCGCACTTCGGTGCCCTCCACCGCTTACCAGAGCCGCAGGTGGCGGCAATGGTAATCGTATCTTCACCCTTGCTGGGCATGGAGACGAGTGATGGGAAGTGGCCCTCACCTGTCTCCATAACAATGCAGGGAGGAAGCAACGTCAAAACGTCACTTCCGCCCATAGCTCTGAAAGGGACATTTTTTTTTTTTTTTTTAAATGACAATTTTTTTTTTTATTGCATTTAAGTGTAAATATGAGATCTGAGGTCCTTTTGACCCCAGAGCTCATATTTAAGAGCTCCTGTCATGCTTTTTTCTATTACAATGGATGTTAACATTCCTTGTAATAGGAATAAAATACAATTTAAAAAAGAAAAACTGTGTAAAAATAAAAGGTAAAATAGATAAGACATTTTTTTTTGTAAATGCGCCCCGTCCCGCCGAGTTCGCATGCAGAACTGAAAACGCATAGGTGAGTAGCGCCCACATATGAAAACGGTGCTCAAACCACACATGTCAGGTATTGCCGCGGTAGAGTGAGAGCAATAAATCTAGGCCTAGACCTCCTCTGTAACTTAAAACATTTAACGTGTAGAATTTTTTAAACGGCGCCTATGAAGAATTTTAAGGGTAAAAGTTTGTCACCATTCCACAAGCGGGCACAATTTTGAAGCATGACATGTTGGGTATCAATTTACTTGGCGTAACATTATCTTTCATAATATAAAAAAAATTGGGCTAACTTTACTGTTGTCTTATTTTTTAATTTAAAAAAGTGTATTTTTTCCAAAAAAAGTGCGCTTGTAAGACCGCTGAGCAAATACGGTGTGACAGAAAGTATTGCAACGGCCGCCAATTTTATTCTCCAGTGTGTTCGAAAAAAATATATAATATTTGGGGGTTCTAAGTAATTTCTAGCAAAAAATAAAAAAATATGTTTTTAACGTGTAAACAACACATCTCAAAAAGAGGCTTGGTCCTTAAGTGGTTAATGGTTTGAATCTTGGCAGGTTCCTGCTGAACCAGCCAAGATTCAAACAGTGTATGGCCAGTCTAACTCATTAAAAGGAAATTGTAGTCTATTTACATTTTTTATACATACAGTATGTGACTATGATCATCTAAAAGTAATCTAATGCCGCGTACACGCGATCGGACAAACCGCCAGACTTTCCAGCTGGGCTTCGCCGGACTTGAAAGCGAACGGACTTGACCACACACGATCACGCTAAAAGTCCGGCGGTTTCACGCGATGACGTACAGCACGTACGACGGGACTAGAACACTAGACTAGAGTCCGTGACATACTTGCTACTGAGCATGCGTCCTTTTTGGTCCGCCGGACCATACTACAGACGGCCGTATTGTCCGCTGGACTGCCAAGTTCAGCGGACAATTTTAAAACAAAACTTAAAACCTAGTCCGGACTTTTGGGAAAAAAAGTCAGTCGAAGGCCCACACACGATCGGACTGTCCGGCGGACTCGAGTCCAGCGGACAATCCCGCGGGAAAGTCCGATCGTGTGTACGCAGTATTAGAACATCTATTCCAACACCTCTAGTCCTGGATAGAATGCTGAGAGAATAAAAACGCTTGTCAGTTTTTAATGCTGTCTGTGCTCCCGGAGATTCACCCTCTCTATATGTCCTGTTTACCATTATCATTGACTGTGAAAGTTAAAAAAATAATGTTTTGAGTTGTCCCCAGAAAAATAATAGAGGGTAATTTTTTCCAATGGGGACAGTAGTTCTGGTGACCTTGGGGTCCCCAAGTCATTCCCATAATTTGCAGAGATTTCCCCTCACTTTCTGTTTCGCTATGGGACAGGAAGTGAAAGGAAATATACAAAATGGAACACAGATGAAAAAAGAATCTGACAGGACCCTCCCTTTTAGTAACCAAAATGAAAAAAGAAAGTTTTGCATATAGTTCTACTTTAATAATAACTCTTTTTGGGGAGGATTTACTTCAAGGCTGGAGCTGATGCCAATTAGACATGTGCAATTCGTTTCGTTTTTCGTTTTTTTTTCGTTTTTCGTTTTTTTTCGTTCGTTCGTTTTCGTACGAATGAACGAATCGTTCGAATCGTACGAAATCCGAATAACGAATCGTTCGAATCGTATGAATCCAAATAACGAACCGTTCGAATCGTACGAATCCGAAAAGCAGCGAAAATCAAAGAAACAAACAATGAAAATCCGAAAAACAAAAAAAGGAACAACGAAAATGAACCAAAAAAATTCGTACATTCGTAACTTTTTTTTTTGATTCGTAACTTTTTTTTTCGATTTGTAACTTTTTTTTTTTCGATTCGTAATGAATGGATTGAACAAAAAAAAATTCGTACATTCGTAACTTTTTTTTCGATTCGTAACTTTTTTTTTTCCGATTCGTAAATTATTAAAATGTAATAATAGCATACACATTACATAAAATTATGAATTATGCTCCGATTACGAATGTTGCGAATGTTGCGAATGTTACGAATGTACGAATAACTACGAATTGATACAAAAGAGCATAGGTGTTTACACAAGTACAAGCACACACGGCATACCTCCCAACTTTTTGTGATGGGAACGAGGGACACCTATTAGAAAAAGCATGTAGACATAGGACACACCCCCCTGCAACGTCTCCTTAGAGGAGAATTATACAAAAAAAAGATTAGTTAAACCCACAAGTGCTTTTTATTATCACTACTATTCCTTTATACTGGCTTTTGCAATTTACAAATGCAGAAATGTAGATATTGAATATCTTCTCCTCCTGAAGAAGGCTATGCCGTCAGAAACTAGTTGCAGTATCCACAGCATTTTGGTGTACACAGACTTGTATTCTGTGACCCCCCCCCCCCCCGGTTCCTCATTGCACTGCCATGGACTTCAGAGACTGAGTGTCTCCGTCCCGACTTCTGCAGCAGCCCTTGGTTCAGACCCACACGCTGCAGACAGAAGCTCATTGTGGAGCAGCCTTTCAGATTGGTGGATGGATGGGATTACTCTGGCTTCTTTTACACTGTGACAGGCGTGTTGTTTCACTGGAACAACACGCAAGTGCATCTTAAACAATCTTTTTTATTATGTCACAATAAAAGGAGGTTTTACACCAGGGGGGCACGTCCCATGTTTTTTCCCCTTCCTATCTTCCATTACAGATTGCGGCCCAGACCTTGTTGGTAATCTCTTTGGGAGAGCAGCTGTACCTGGTAAACCTCACCCGTTTAATGGATGATTAGCTTGAAGAGCACAGGATTAGAATCCGTCCCTTCTGTGGTGATATTTAATAATATGTAAAATGTCCATAGTTTAGGCACAGGTGCACTTTAAGGCAGAACTCCAGACAAGTTTAAAGGAAATGCCAAATAATGCAACAAAATAAAGAAATAATTAACCGGGAATGTAAAATCAAATGGAAAATTAACTGTGAATGCAATCAACATTTATACCTAAATTTGACTTGGTAATAGCTTCTTGTAATCCTTTGTATAGCTCAGACTGGGGATGGGTGGGGAAGCAGTAGGAGCCAATCAGACTCTGGGCACATGTGCTAACAGGTAACTGACTAACAGCAGTAGAGTGAGTAGATATATGCACTAATAAGTATGCTGCTGCTTTTCTGTCAAATCACAGGCTGGGGTGGGAAGGTGACCAGCAGTGATGGCTCGTAATGCACGCCGCCCCCCTATTCATGCGTCCGACCCCCTAATCTATATGCGGGGTACCGGACGCATGGATTCCAATGTTTTTTTTTTTTAAAGCATCTGATTAGAGCATGATGCTCTAATAGGCTTCAAAACAGGGAGGGCTTGGGGCGCAGAGCAGAGCATCCAGTTGTGTGACAAAAGCGAATGAATATTTGCTATTGTGCTCCTTATTCTCCTCCCGGCCAATCAGGAAGCGGGTCCCGAGACCCGTCACCCGATTGGCTGAAAAAAGAAGCAATCCTATTGTGGAGCCCCCTATGTGGAGGAGGGAGGAGAGGCACGGCAGAAGCTGCCGGGATGCCGAGGAGGAGATGGTGACCAGAAGAGTAGATGATATACAATATTTGTATTTGTAAAAATGATATCCTCTGTGGGATCCTATGTTATAAACCAGTTAGTATCTATAATAGCCATCTGTACATTTGCTTAGGATACGACCTACACATAATATAATGTCTCTAGTAAGGGGTAAGGGGAGATTCAAAAGATTTTCGTTATAGTTGATACATGAGGATCATACAATTATTATAATGTGTCCAACTATAGGAATAAGCCATAGTTCGAGAATGTGTTATTTTTTACTTGATTTACTAGCTTATGCAGCAATTTGGTTTCCGTTAAGATCCACCTAGAATATTAAAGTCGACAGCTTATAATAAGTGTTGTTTAAATGTTTCTCTTAATCCATTTCAAATTATCAAAGACTGAAGAAAGCAAAAGGATAAGGGACTAATATCACAGGCTTTGGGCAAGTGTAGAAGAGATAAAAACACATAAAGTTTTAAAATAGACTGAGAGTGGCTGTAGTATAACATAAGCAGTTCCATGAATGCTCTTGCTGAACTATAGGAATACATTAACAAAATCGCAAACAGCTTAGGCTGAATTGCACAATAGCACATGCAGCAAAGCAAGGCCAGCAATAAAAGTGAAAATGAAATATATGCATACTGACTGATGCAGTGCTGGCTTCATAGTTTTGTGGTTTTATGACCTGAAACAAAAATGTAGATTCTAAAAGAAAGAAGCAATTAAGTGCAGACTACTGAGCTGTCACAAATGTACTCATTTTATAGGATGGCGACTTAAAAGCTACAGGAAAAGGATCAGCTTTTGCTTAACCCGTATACCCTAATGCCACAAATATTTATGAAAACATTGCAAACGACCATCTATAGGCTCAAAAATTAGGTATGACATACATCTACATTTTGCATGTCTGATGAACAGGTATATCATTTATTTATTTGCATGCATCTAGTGTAAACATTTACAAAACAAATATGTACTTGAGCTAATCCCTGGTGCTCTAGGAATCCTTAGTCATATGTTACATGTTTATTTGTGAAATAACAAACATAATATAAAAACAGCTTAAAAAGAAAAGGTTTAAATATGTATAATCTTTAATACAAAAGAATAACTAAAATACAACTGACCTAAAACTGTTATTTTTTCCCTAATGTGTAGTCATGCGCTCTCCCCTTCTTTCCTCATAATTTTTTCATTTTATTTTAAGGTTCAATTCTGTAAGTTGTTTTTAATAATTGGTTAGGATCCGTTTAATCAACTGATGTAATATTTCTAGCTAAGCATCTGTTAAAGCCAAACTCCAAAAAGTCACTCTGTAAACCCCATACCGGAAAGCAAATAACATAGTAATCATGACATACCGTACTTGTTCACCTAAAAAAAAATGTAAAAAAATTAAAAAGTCCCTAAAAACAAAAGTTTGATTAAAATTAGACCCTGTGGTATCCTTAATTCCATCATTGGAAAGAGACTCATTTAAGGATACAGTATGTTAGGACAACAGTTCTATAATGTAGCCACTCAATTAAAAACTATAGCTTCTATAATACTTGTTACAGGTACTATATATGTAAGCAGGAATAAGCTGGGGTTATTGGTAGTAAAATTTTAGCAAAGCCCATTCTAAGGAATGCCCCCCCCCCCCCCACACTTCATTTATTGCTTTGTCACTAAAATCAAAGAGTTCCCTGCATCACTATCCTATTATGTGGTGATGTAGGGATTACCCATTGATATTGACCATCACCGCACTCCATTCCTTTATCAGAGCCCTAAGCAGGGCTTTTTTTCAGCTGGAACTTGGTGGAATCAGTTCCACCACCTCTGGCTCAGGCCCTCTGCTCACCACTATTACTTGAAAATACAAAAGTCCAGCTTCTATGCTTACAAGTGACAGATTGTTCCCCAACCAGTGGCGTCACTAGGGTTGGTGTCACCCGGTGCGAAAAAAAATGGTGTCACCTCCCCCAACTATAGTCCCCCCTCAGTACAGACCCCCCTTCACTAACTACAGACCCCCCTCCCGAAATATAGATCCCCCTCCTTCAGTACAGACCCCCCCACTAAGTACAGACCACCCTCCATCAATATAGACCCCCCTCCCTCAGTACAGACACCCCTTCAGTGCAGACCCCTCCATCAGTACAGACACCCCCACCTCGGTGCAGACAACCCCCCTTAGTGCAGACCCCCCTCAGTACAGACACCCCCCAGTGCAGACCCCCCCCCAGCAGTACAGATACCCCTCTCAGTGCAGACCCCCCCAGCATTACAGACACCCCCCTCAGGACAGACATCCCCCTCAGTGCAGACCCCCCCCCCCAGTGCAGACCCCCCAGCAGTACAGACACCCCTCCTTAGTACAGACCCCCTCAGTACAGACACCCCCCAGTGCAGACCTCCCCAGCAGTACAGATACCCCCCTCAGTACAGACATCCCCCTCAGTGCAGACCCCCCAGTGCAGACCCCCCAGCAGTACAGACACCCCCCTTAAGGCAGGCACCCCTCAGTACAGACACCCCCCAGTGCAGACCCCCCTCAGTACAGTCATCCTCCTCAGTGCAGACCCCCCAGTGCAGACCCCCCAGCAGTACAGACACCCCCCTTAAGGCAGGCACCCCTCAGTACAGACACCCCCCAGTACAGACCCCCAGCAGTGCAGACCCCCCCAGCAGTACAGACACCCCTCCCTTAGTGCAGACCCCCCTCAGTACAGACACCCCCCAGGGCAGACCCCCCCCCAGCTGTACAGATATCCCCCCTCAGTGCAGACCACCCAGCAGTGCAGACCCCCCCCCCAGTGCAGACCCCCCAAAGTACAGACACCCCCCCAGTGCAGACCCCCCATTTTACAGAAACACCCCCAGTGCAAATCCCCCCAGTGCGGACATTCCTCAATACAGACACCCCTTACAGACCTCAGATACAGACAGCGGTGTGTGTCCCTCGAGCTCCTCCTCCTCTGTGGATGTAAACAGAGAGGAGGGGGAGGCTGCTTCGTTCCGCTCCGCTGAGGGACACAGCCGTGGCGGCGGTGAGACACAGGGCGGCGGGCGGTGTTAGCGTGCCGATACCCACAACGCCACTGTTCCCAACAGCTCCCACAGATCAGATCTCCTGAGGGCCTCCCACTAAGTGGGATGGGGACAAGGGAGATGCAGGTGCCCGGGGTGCAGTACAAATGCTAATATCACCACTGGATGATCTCCCTGCAAGTGAGAGAGGTGAATCCAACTATTTGATGCGGTTTGGAGGGTTTGTGTAAGGGGGGGATTGAGTTCCTGTACCTATTTTCTGAGAAAAAAGGCCCTGGCCCTAAGAAATTCTCCAGGTACATCCGAGTAGGGGGAGCAGGTGATCTTATCCCTGTTGGAATTAGATAAGCAAATTGTTTGAATATTGCCCTACTATTAAAATCTTCTTACTTTAACTATATAAGGAAGAATTTCCCCCTTAATGACCAGGCCATTTTTTGCGATACGGCACTGCTTTAACTGACAATTACGCGGTCGTGCAACGATGTACCCAGACAAAATGTACATCCTTTTTTTCCCATAAATAGAGCTTTCTTTTGGTGGTATGTGATCACCTATGCATTTTATTTTTTTTTTTTGCGCTATAAACAAAAAAAGAGCAACAATTTTGAAAAAAAAAAAATATTTTATACTATTAATTAATAAATATCCAAAAAAGTTATAACTTCTACAAAATAGGGAAAAGATTTATGGCATTTTTATTATTATTTTCTTTTTGTTACAAGTAATGGTGACGATCTGCGGTTTTTAGGGGGACTGCGACATTGCGGCGACAGATTGGACCCTTTTGACACATTTTTGGGATCATTGACATTTATACAGCGATCAGTGCTTTAAAGATTGCTGGTAGGGAAGGGGTTAACACTAGGGGGCGATCAAGTGTGTTCCCTTCTAGGTGTTTCTAATTGTATGGTGGTGTGACTTACTAGAGGAGGAGACATATCTCCTCTCATGTCTCTCCTCTCCTGACAGAATGGGATTTGTGTGTTTACACACACACACACACACACACACATCCCCAATCTGGCTCTCATGCCCGCGATCAGACCTCGCGGCCACCGGCCACGTGCATCGTATCCCCTGCGTGCAGCATTTCTTTTCCAGGGTGAATACGTTACAGTTGCTCACTCTTAAATTGCAATTACTGTATTTATCGGCATGTAGCACACATTTTTCCCCCTGGGGGCAAATCATGCATGCGTGTTATATGCTAATTCCTGGTTGCCTTGGAGTGGAAGGAGGGGGGGGACACAGAGCCACAATCTCCTGTGTACCTGACGTTCAGTCACACACAGTCCCACCTCCTGGCCCGGCATTGGACCACTGTTCTGTCTATCATAGGAGCCGGGCCAAGAGGTGGGACTGTAAGTGACTGCGGGCGCCGGGTACACAGGAAATTGCGGGCTCTGTGTAATCCGCCACCGGTGAGACTCCAGTGATGGGCAAAGGCAAGGCTGCAAATGGACACTGAGCAGGCTGCATTGATGGGCAATGGAGAGGCTGCAGATGGGCATTGAGCAGGCTGCAATGGAGAGTAGACATGTGCAATTCGTTTCGCTCCGAATAATTTTTTTAACAAATTTCGGTAAATTCGTTAATATCCGAATAAACGAAAACCCGTAAATTCAAAAATTCAGAATTTCCGAATTTTCAAATTTTCACATTTCCAGATTTCGATTTTTCTAATTTAGGAATTTACGAAATTAGAAAATTCAAAAATCCGGAAATTCTGAAATTAGAAAATTCGAAAATCTGAAAATTCGTATGAATGAATAACTTGTATAGCGCTACAATGCGAACTGAATCGCCTCAAGGCGCTGCATTGGCATTTGGTTGTCGAACTTCTAGAAGAGGTGGGTCTTGAGTTTCTTCCTGAAGGCCTGATGGTTTTCTTCCATGCGAATGTCGGTTGGTAGAGCGTTCCATAGCCGTGGACCTTGGACAGCAAATCTCCGTTCCCCCTTTGATTTGTAGCGGGATTTAGGAATGAGGAGAAGATTTTGATTAGCCGATCGAAGACTGCGATTCGGTGTGTAGTGTTTTATTTTCTCGCAAAGGTATTGCGGGGCGTTTCCATGTGCGCATTTGTGGGTGAGGCAGAGGGTCTTGAATGCGACCCGATTCCTTACATTTAGCCAATGTAGGTTCCTCAGGGAAGGGGAGATGGATTCCCAGGGTTTTTTTTCCTGTTATCAGCCTTGCCGCTGTGTTTTGGATAAGTTGTAAGCGCGCAAGTTGATCGTAATGAATCAATAATAAATAACAATAATAATAAAAACTTTTTATTATTATTAATTATTAATTTGTTCTGTTCCATTAGTTTAAATGCGACATTCGTTATTTCAGATAATTTGTAAATTCGGATAAATTCATAAAAGTTAGTTATTATTAGTTACCGTATTTATCGGCGTATAGCACAATTTTTCGCCATTAAAATCAGGGGAAAATCAGGGGTGCGTGTTATACGTCGGGGGGTCCCCCGACGTATAACTTCGGCCCTTCTCAGCGGCTTTCGGCCTTTCTCGGCAGCTTTCGGCCACCTTCGGCCATTCTCGGCGGCTTTCGGCCGTTCCCGAAAGCTGCCAAGAACGGCCAATGGCGGCCGAAAGCTGCCGAGAACGGCCGAAAGTTGCCGAGAACGGCCGAAGGCGGCCAAGAACTACCAAGCGCCACCGAGATACACAGAACATACGGCTCTGTATCTCGGCGGCACCAATTTTAAAAGGCAAAGCTGAAAAAAAAACTGACAAGGCTGCAAATGATGGACACGTTTGCAACGATGGACAAGGCTGCATGAAAAAGCTGTATATGACACTGACAAGGCTGCAAATGATGGACAAGGCTGCATGACAAAGCTGCATATGACACTGACAAGGCTGCAAATGATAGACAAGGCTGCATGAGAAGGCTGCAAATGACACTGACAGGGGTGCAATGATGGACAAGGCTGCATGACAAGGCTGCAAATTACACTGACAAGGGTGCAATGATGGACAAGGCTGCAGATGGACACTGATAAGGCTGCATTGATGGGCATTTAATTATTTTTTTTCCTTAAACTTCCCTCCTAAAAGTTTTTTACATTAAAATACCCTCCTAAACTTGGGGTGCGTGTTATACGCCGGTGCGTGTTATACGCCGATAAATACGTTAGTTAGTTAGTTATTATTTGGAATTTTTGAATTTCCGAATTCTCGAATTTCCGAATTTCAGATGTTCGAATTTACGAATTTTCGAATTTCGGATTTTCAAATTTACGAATTTTCACATTTCCTGATTTTTGGATTTTCAAATTTACAAATTTACGGATTTTTGAATTTACAAATTTAAGGATTTCGGATTTTCGAATTTACGAATTTACAAATTTTACGAATTTTCAAATTTTACGAATTAAAAAATTTACTAATTTATGAATTTCAATCATAACAAATGACCCAAAGAACAGAAAAAAAAAATGAAGGAAAGAAAAAATCAACACATTTTTCGGCAGTGCACATGGAGAGGCTGAAGATGGGCACTAAGCAGGCTGCATTGATGGGCAATGGAGAGGCTGCAGATGGACATTGAGCAGGCTGCAATGATGAGGCTGCAGGTTGGCATGATCAGGCTGCATTGATGGGTAATGGAGAGGCTGAAGATGGGCACTAAGCAGGCTGCATTGATGGGCAATGGAGAGGCTGCAGATGGGCACTAAGCAGGCTGCATTGATGGGCAATGGAGAGGCTGCAGATGGGCACTAAGCAGGCAGAATTGATGGGCAATGGAGAGACTGCAGATGGGCACTGAGCAGGATGCAATGATGGGCAATAGTGAGGCTGCATTAATGGGCACCTATAAGGCTGCGTTGATGGGCTATGACCCTTATTTCACTTCAAAGTTCTTTGTTTAAAAATTTTTTTTTCCTGAAACTCCCCTCATAAAATTAAGGTGCTTTATATACGCCAATAAATAGGGTAAACTCTGCAAGACTTTCTGCATTGGATTCTAATAATGTACTTTCACAACTAACCAATTTACCCCCCCCCCCCCCCCTTTCCCCTAATATTCCACCCACATTTATATCCAGTGCCCACTTTGACCATTGGCCTATTGCTATGTTATATCCATTTCTGACCCCTCCCCCGATTCATATGTTTCTCATAAATTATTTGCTTTAAGGCTTTGAATTCATTAATTTTAGGAAATGATCTACATGCCATAAAAAAAGATAATGATGCTTTTTTGCTCTTTTTCCTATTTTGAGCACAGTAACAGATATGCTTTAAAGCCACCCCACCCTTGAAAGTTGCTTACTTTCTCCCTCACTTCACTTTTAAACCACCCAGTACTTCCATATTTGGGGAAGCTCTATACTCGCTTTTTTCATTTGAGCAGTTAATTTTCAGGTCTGAGAGCTGTCACATGGGGTAGGGAAAATTGCATTTTTTTTTATGCCCATCAAGAGACCACAATCAGGGCACATAAAATAAAATATCAAAAACATATTGGTACAGTAAATAAAAAAAAAAAAAATATTCTTCAAATATATCAATAATAATTTGTGTATTTTATATATGCCCAGAGTTCACCTTTAACCAACTTGGCAATACTAAAATCTGATAATCTTGCACTGGCTTCCTTTAGTGCTGTTGCAGGTAAGTCTTCAAAATAACAAACTTAAAAAGTTAGGTAAGCTGTACAATGTAGGATTTCAGACACTACCCACCAGCATGGAAATAGAGTTTGACACTGTTTCACTCTGCAGCAACATTGCCACACACTAATCCAAAGGATTAACGGTCCATAGAACTATACATGACAGCTAGGAACTAAAAATGACATATAAAAAAAATAATACACTACTTGCCAGTTTCCAACTGGTACCTCCAGCTGTGATGAACATAAACATATAAAAATCTGCAAACAAATTTGAAATGCAAATTACATTTATCCTACTGCGTGTACTCACTATAAAAGAGGGGAAAAGGAACTTCACTTTTTTTCTGACATCTGAAGGCTAGAAAAAGGTAAAAAAAAAAAAAAAATGTTATTAAGTTATGATTCCTAAAATGTTTTAAAGTATTTAAAGAATGTAAATAACTACAGGGCTCTGTTACTGGTTTCTGCTACACACAGCGACCAGAGAACAAAGTGTGAGGTCAAGTGGTAGACAGAGCAGGCATTGCTAAAGTATATCTACAGTATTTCTAAAGTCACTAATTTATTCAATAGGGAGAATTACCCTCTCTAATTGTCGTTATAATTGTCGGAATAAAGAGGACAATGGAGACATCTCTTCTGAGTACAAATTGTATAAGAAGTGATTTCCCCGCTCTACCTTTTTTGTTTTAGAAACAAGTATTATTGGGGACCCCCCCCCTTCATTGGACACAGATAATAAAATAGTCTCCAACTCCAGAATGGGATTCCCCCTGAGGAAGTCACATGACTGTTGATGAAACATGTTGGGGCTGTCCCTGTGTGACATCATCAAATTGAGCTGAAAGAGGAAGTGGATTTTTTAAAGTGTTTGTATACTGATTGCTGGCAACCCTGAAAACAACTTTTTTTTAAAAGGCGCTTGACATCTTTGGTGCACTTATGTGCACTTATACATGTGAGTTGATATATAGTGCCTTGTAAAAGTATTTATACCCCTTGAAATTTACCACATTCTGTCATGTTACAACCAAAAACATAAATGTATTTTATTAGGATTTTATAGACCAACATAAAGTGGCAAATAATTGTGAAGTGGAAGGAAAATGATACATGGCTTTCTACATTCTACAAATAAATATGTGAAAAGTGTGGCATACATTTGTATTCAGCACCCTTTACCCTGATACCTCTAAATAAAATCTAATGGAACTAATTGTCTTCAGAAGTCACCTAATTAGTAAATATAGTCCACCTGTGTGTAATTTAATCTCAGTAAAAATACAGCTATTTTGTGAAGCCCTCAGAGTTTTGTTTGAGAACCTTAGTGAACAATGAGCATCATGAAGGCCAAAGAACACACCAGACAGGTCAGGGATAAAGTTGTAGAGAAGTTTAAAGCAGGGTTAGGTTATAAAAAAATATCCCAAGCAGTGGCGGAACTACCGCCATAGCAACACACGTGGCCAATATGGGGCCCGCAGTCGCCAGGGGCCGGTGGGGAGGATGAGGAATGCATACTGCGGGGGGGGGGGGGTGAGCACCGCCTGCACGGTCCCCCAGCCAGGGGAAGTAAGGCGAGGAAGAGGCAAGCTGTCCATACGAGCAGAGAGCTGTAATAGCTTTCATTTGAATGTCCTGTGTTCCTGGGGCTCACCGTCACATAGCCCCACCTCTTGGCCCGGCGCCTTTGATAGACAGAACACCGGTCCAATGCGGGACATGTGACATCATCAAAGGCACCGGGCCAAGAGGTGGGGCTATGTGACGTGAGCCCCCCGGGAACACAGGACATTCAAATGAGAGCTATTACTGCTCTCTGCTCGTACGGACAGCTTGCCTCTTCCTCTCCTCACTTCCCCTGGCTGGGGACCGTGCATGCGGTGCACTCTGAGGCAGCCCCAAGCTCGCCAACAGCCATTTGAGGGCTGCAGGGCCAAGGGCCACTGGCTCGCCTCTTCCTATGCACAGGTGAGGCTGCATTGTGCACGGGTCACGCTGCATTGGGCACAGGTGAGGCAGTATTGGGCACAGGTGAGGCTGCATTGGGCACAGGTGGGCACAGGTGAGGCTGTATTGGGCACAGATGAGGCTGCATTGGGCACAGGTGAGGCTGCATTGGGCACAGGTGGGCACAGGTGAGGCTGTATTGGGCACGGGTCACACTGCATTGAGCACAGGTGAGGCTGCATTGGGCACAGGTGAGGCACAGGTGAAGCAGTATTAGGCACAGGTGAAGCTGAATTGGGCACAGGTGAGGCTGCATTGGGCACTGGACATGCTGCATTGGGCACAGGCAGGTCATGCTGCATTGGGCACAGGTGAGGCTCCATTGGGCACAGGCCACACTGCATTGGGCACAGGTGAGGCTGTATTGGGCACTGAACACGCTGCATTGGGCACAGGCTACGCTGCATTGGGCGCAAGTGGGCACAGGTGAGGAATTATTGGGCACAGGTGAGGCAGTATTGGGCACGGGCAGGCCACGCTGCATTGGGAACAGGCAGGCCACATTGGGCACTGGTCATGCTGCACTGGGCACAGGTGAGGATTATTGAAGCGCTAACACCAGGTGTTTGGAGTATCTTTATTTGTTGATTGTTAAACTTTCTGGAATACATATATTGCTATTGTGATGTAGGATCTGGGCCTGTTGTCCCTCCACCCCTTTTCTTTCTTTCCTTCCTTCCTTCCTCCCTCATTCATCTCTGACTCCAACCACACCCCCTTTGATCCACGCCCTTTAAACCACGCCCACTATTTAATTTAAGGCCCACCATTTTTTTGTGGGGGGGGGGGCTGTTTGAAGGGTAGCCCATACAACATTTTGCTATGGGGCCCTGTGATTTCTAGTTACGCCCCTGATCCCAAGCTTTGAACATCTCACAGAGCACTGTTCCATCCATCATCCAAAAATGGAAAGAGTATGGCACAACTGCAAACCTACCAAGACATGGCTGTCCACCTAAACTGACAGGCCAGGCAAGGAGAGCATTAATCAGGGAAGCAGCCAAGGGCCTATGGTAACTATGGAGGAGCTGCAGAGATCTGCAGCTCAGGTGGAAGAATCTGTCCACAGGACAACTATTAGTCGTGCACTCCACAAATCTGGCCTTTATGGAAGAGAAGCCATGTGGGGGACACAGCAAACATGTGGAAGAAGGTGCTCTGGTCAGATGAGACCAAAAGTTTACTTTTTGGCCTAAAAGAAAAGCGATATGCGTGGCGGAAAACTAACACTGCACATCACCCTGAACTCACCATTCCCACCGTGAAACATGATGGTGGCAGCATCATGTTGTGGGGATGCTTTTCTTCAGCAGGGACAGTGAAGCTGGTCAGAGTTGATGAGAAGATGGATGGAGCCAAATACAGGGCAATCTTAGAAGAAAACCTGTTAGAGTCTGCAAAAGACTTGAGACTGGACTGAGGTTCACCTTCCAGCAGGACAACGACCCTAAACATACAGCCAGAGCTAAAATAAAAATGGTTTAGATCAAAAAATATGCATGTGTAAAGCCCCATACACACGGTCGGACTTTTTCATGGATTCTGTCCGATCGGACAAGGTTGTTGAAAAATCAGACCGTGTGTATGCACCATCGGACAGTGTTCGTCGGTTTGACCGACGGACAAAGTCTTATCTCCTGCTGGAAATCTTTGCCGTCAACACGGTCCGATCACAACAAATCCGATCGTGTGTACGGTTGTCCGACCGGACAAAGTGCTACGCATGCTCAGATCACATTACAAGACCAAAGCTATTGGCTACTAGCCTCTACGTAGTCCCGTCGTAGGCAACAAACGTCACCACGTTCAGAATGATCGGATTTTCCGACAACTTTGTCCGACCGTGTGTACGCAAAACCAACATCGGACAAAGTATGACGGACATGGTCCGACGGACCTGGTCCGCGGATTGTCCGACCGTGTGTATGGGGCTTTAGAATGGCCCAGTCAAAGTCCAGACCTAAATCCAATTGCGAATCTGTGGCAAGACTTAAAAATTGCTGTTCACAGACGCTCTCCATCCAATCTGACAGAGCTTGAGCTATTTTGCAAAGAAGAATGGGCAAAAAGTTCACTCTCTAGATGTGCGAAGCTGGTAGAGACATACCGAAAAAGTCTTGCAGCTGTAACTGCAGCAAAAGGTGGTTCTACAAAGTATTAACTCAGGGGGGCTGAATACACACTACACTTTTCAGATATATATTTGTAAAAAAATTTGAAAACCATTTATCATTTTCCTTCGACTTCACAATTATGTGCCACTTTGTGTTGGTCTATTACATAAAATCTCAATAAAATATATTTACGTTTCTGAATACACAGAGACATTTTTTTTTTTTTTATGTTATATGCTTTTTATTATCATACTTAAATATTGTATGGTGTTATTAACCACTTCCGGACCGCCGCACGTCGATATACGTCCTGATTATGAAGGAGGATATCGTTGTTATGGCAGCAGCTAGCTGCCATAACCCCAGTATCCTATTGTTCGGCCGGCGTTCCGCCGCAAGATAAAAGTGGTCTCTGCGGCGGAGTCGCCGCAAAATCACTTTTATTGGCGGCGGGGGAGAGGGCCTCCCCATCTGCTGAGCTCTGGTGCCCTCCGCCACTTACGGAGCCGTTGGCAGCGGTGGAGGTGATCCACAAATTTTCCAACAACAAAATCCGTTCATGTAAATTCTGATCGTGTGTAGAAAATTCTGACGCACAAAGTTCCACGCATGCTGGGAATCAAGCAGAAGAGCAGCACTGGCTATTGAACTTCATTTTTCTCCGCTCGTCGTACATGTTGTACGTCACCGCGTTCTTGACGTTCGGAATTTCCGACCAACTTTTTGTGACTGTGTGTATGCAAGACAAGTTTGAGCCAACATCCGTCGGAAAAAAAACATAGATATTGTTGTCGGAATGTCTGATCAATGTCCGATCGTGTGTATGCGACATTATGCATTACAGCTTACCAGTCCTTACATGTGGTAACTGCATTCGTTTACATTCTGCAGTATTTTTTCAGGCCTACAGAACACCCCCCCCCCCCTTCAACTCCATAACTATGCAGGAGATGACTTGTAGGTCACAGAGACATGTACAGGAAGGTAAAGCTCACTCTAATTTTGGAAGGATCAGCAGGTACGTTTTGCACTTTTCAAACAGATGTAACAAAATGCTTCCAATCGTAAATTAAAGCAGTTCTAAATGCTGACGTTTTTTTCACCTTCATGAATTCTATGCTTGAAGGTGAAAAAACCTTCTTTGTGCAGCCCCCCCCCCCCAATACTTACCTGAGCCCCCTCCGATCCAGCGATGTCCACAGTAGCCTCGGCTGTATGGGGACTCTCCCTCCTCTTTGGCTAAGACAGCAGTGGGAGCCCATTGGCTCCCACTGCTGTCAATTACAGCCAGTGAGCCTATGAGGAGGGGGCGGGGCCGAGCCACGTGTCTTATAAACAGATAGGGTAGGGGCTCGGGAGCAAGCATGCAGCGGTGCCCCCAGGGCAAGCAGATATCTCTGGGGTGGGCACTGCTCAAGGGGGAGGAGACAGGACCGCTGATGGGGGACCCAAAAAGAAGAAGATTGGGACTACTCTGTGCAAAACCACTGCACAGAGCAGGTAAGTACAACACAAAGCTTTAATATAACTTTAAACCTCTCAAGCAGAAATAAATATGATAAGTTCATTGTTAGAGCTTACATACGCTTTCATATTAAGTAAAAAAGGTGTTGTTGGTAAGTAATTTCCACATGACATCTTATTTTAAGTATTGGTCCTTAATACAATTATTTTCTATGTCGGAAAACTGAATGCATCATATCAGATCCCTTGTTTTTCCTGAAGCTTATTAAAAAAAATAGATAAGAACAAACATTTTGCTCCTTGTGTTCTTTACAAACACCCCCACAATTTCACCAGTGACCAATTAGAATTTATTCATTTGTCCAGTTTCCCATTAGCTGCAGAGCAAGACTTTATAGATGTTCAATAACAAAAAAAGTATTATGACTGTGTGTCTGGATAAGTTATTACTAGCGCTACACTTCAGTACACAGAACAGGAATAACCATAAAACTCACTGAAATAAGAAATGATCGGAAAGACCATGAGCTCACCGCTGTATCAATTCATCAGTGTTATCCAAGGCTAGGAAGAATTTCACTTAAACCGGAAAGTATCATAGAATGGTATTGAAAGTTGCATTTAAAAGACCATACAAGAAAGTCATTTAAATAGAAAATAAATATTTAACTTTGAACAGTATAAGTAAAAAGCATTATCTGTTCGACTTTCTGTATCCTCAGATTCATTCTGTGAAAGCTCAGAGTGTCCTCCAGATAACTGAGATATATGGCTGCCCATCAGCTTTGGTGTGATCACTCAAGAAAAGATCATGAGCACCAAAGCCATAACTGTCAATACTATATCCAGAGACACTTGACTGCCCAGCTAGTGCTTCTAAACCCATCATGATTGGGTTACATTCATAGATTTACGTTCCTTGTCATGACATGGAAAATGGAAAGTCTTTTTTACAGATACATTTATAAACATGGTCAGCTTAAGTCTGATTGTTAGGAAAATATAACATGAAAAAAATGAATGTAAGCTCCTTTAAGTGGTGTTTCCCCCAAAATGACAACATTATGTATTTTTGCATTAAATCTGACAATAAAAAATAATTGGATAAAAAAAAAAATGTAACTTACCTATTTCTCCCTGTTGCTAGGTGGTCCCACGAAATCTGTCTCTTCCTTAGCCCGGGCTAGAAACGTCACTTCCCCTTGGCAGTCAGTCATCTGGGACACGTGACAGGTCCCAGATGATTGTGCGGCGTATCACGGTGTGTGGCGCCACTCGCGCATGCACAGTGGGTGCCCGGCTGTGAAGCCACAGCTGGGTGCCCACAGTAAGGATGCCGGCGCCGCAAACGGAGCAGGAAACGAGGGGGGGGGGTTCGTTCCCCCGCATCGCTGAACCCTGGGACAGGTAAGTGTCCGATTCTCAAAAGTCAGCAGCTGCAGTATTTGTAGCTGTTGACTTTTAAAAAAACATTTTTAAAGGGCACACCTCTTTAAATTGTCTTGCTATTAGCCTATGGTAAACCCATGTACAATAGAACTCATATTAGGCGAGGGAGGGTCTGTTCTCCAAGTCAGCTATATACACATGTGCTGACAAGGATGTGTTGAGGGAAGTATCTGCTGCTCCTTCTCCATTTTCCAATTATAGGTTGTGAGCACTGAGGTGGCTTGTACTCCCTCTAATTAGCTGATCTTCCCTATCTAGTAAGAACCCGGAAGCGACAAAGATTTTGGCCCCTTTCACACGGGGTGGATACCGACAGAGGATCTGCCTGTTCAGCAGGGGATCTCTTCGCTTATCCCCGCTGAGCAGGTGGATGACAGGTCCGTGTCTGCTCTGCTGATGCAGAACGGACATGGACACAGCCTGCTGTTCTCTATCCTGTCCGTTTCCATCCAACTGTCATCCGATCTGCTGGACGGATAGGGAACGGTTACCTATCATCTGTTTTTAGGGGACCGGATGGAATTGGATGCAGGCGGATGTCAGCGGACACATCTGCTGAGACATCTGCTGCGCTCCATCGCTCAATAGGGAAGAATGGAGGTTCCGATCGGGTCCGCCTGAAAAACTGACAGGTGGACCCAATCAGAACGTCCATGTGAAAGAGGCCTATATCACTTCCAGTTTCTGATGTCACTTTCCCCAGTTAATGATCCTGTTTCTGCTGTCACTTTCCAACAGTGTGATCTCCATTCGCTTCCATGGAATACAGTGGCGACATTAGGAATCTGATAGACTCCTGATGTCTCATTAAAGAGAATCTATCAGTAAAAATGCTGTCACATAGGAAGCTACGTATCCCCTATGTGACAGCTATAGGTTGTGAAAAAAAAAATACAAAAAATTTAATTAAATAAAAATATGAAAGTGACACCAAAACGCGTAACCCTCCCCCTCCCAGAAAACTTTTTTTGAACCCTCCCACTCCCATGTACACACAGAGGGTGGTGATAAATGGGCAGTACACAGAATGGTCTGGGGTGGAAAGTGGGGTCCCCAAGGGTTCTGTGCTGTTTCCTATTTCATTTATTCATAAACGACCTGGAGGATGGCATAAATAGCTCAATCTCTGTATTTGCAGACGATACTAAGCTAAGCAGGACAATAACTTCACTGCAGGATGTGGAAACCTTGCAAGTAGATCTGAACAAATTAATGGGGTGGGCAACTACATGGCAAATGTTTAATGTAGAAAAATTTAAAATAATGCATTTGGGTGGCAAAAATATGAATGCAATATATACACTGGGAGAGAACCTCTGGGGGAATCTAGGGTGGAAAAGGACCTGGGGGTCCTAGTAGATGATAGGCTCAGCAATGGCATGCAATGCCAAGCTGCTGCAAGCAAAGCAAACAGAATATTGGCATGCATTAAAAAGAGGATTAACTCCAGGGATAAAGTGATAATTCTCTCACTCTACAAGACTCTGGTCCGGCCGCACCTGGAGTATGCTGTCCAGTTCTGGGCACCAGTCATCAGGAAGGATGTGCTGGAACTGGAGAGAGTCCAGAGAAGGGAAACAAAACTAATAAAGGGACTGGAGTATATTAGTTATGAGGAAAGGTTACGAGCACTGAACTTGTTCTCTCTGGAGAGGAGACGCTTGAGAGGGGATATGATTTCAATGTACAAATACCGTACTGGTGAACCCACAATAGGGATAAAACTTTTCTGCAAAAGGGAATTTAATAAGACACACGGACATTCACTAAGATTAGAAGAAAAATGGTTTAACCTTAAACTGCGTAGAGGGTTCTTTACAGTAAGAGCAGTAAGGATGTGGAATTCTCTTCCACAGGCATTGGTCTCAGCGGGGGGCATAGAAAATGTCAAATCACTATTAGATAAGCACCTGAACGACCACAACATACAGGGATATACATTATAATTATGACATAAAATCATACACATAGGTTGGATTTGATAGACTTATGTCTTTATGTAACTATGTAACATATGTACATAAATGCACACGCTGGGTGTGCCTACGTACAAAAACCCTTTTTTTTTTTTCAAAACACATGTTACTGTATATATTGAAGAGTAAAGTATTAATGCGCTACCAAAAAAGTGTTGATGACAAGTAAAAGTGCTTAATATAAAGTGCTTAGTGGACTGTATATATTATATTGCTGCACAAGCTAGAGTAAAAAAAAATAAAAAATCTAGGGCCATTATTCAAAGTTAACTCTTAACTGGTTAGCTTGTAAAGCTTTACCTATGAAAAATTTTAGGTACCGAAGTTTATCATCATTTCATGGGCACATGCAATATTATGGCTTTACATGTTGGGTATCTATTTACTTGGTGCAACCTCATATTTTTTCTCTGTGTTCATATTGTTTGGGGGTTGTAACTAAGTTTCAGGCCTAAAATATTTTTTTTTACAATGTGCATGAACTGTTATAGTGGCTCTGGCAGCGAAAAGGTTCAAATACAAACACCTGAAAGATTCACACACAGAGAATGTTTGTTGAATGTCAGGTTTACTGCTTTATACATTTGCTCCTTTAATTTTAGGAGGCTGATTATGAAATGTTAGTGCTAGCTGATATTTGTGGGCGGCATGGTGCTTATAGTAAAATTCAAACTGCACCTAATTGTACTATGTCAGAATTCCTTTTAGACCAGAGGTCTCCAAACTTTCTAAACAAAGGGCTAGTTTACTGTCTTTCAGACTTTAGGAGGGCCGGACTGGCCATTGAAAGTAGAAAAGTCAGTGGGAGGATTGACACCCTATCGTTGGTGTCATTGGGAGGAATTGTGCCCCATCACTGGCGTCATTGGGCATCATTGTTGGTGTCATTGGGAGGAATTGTGCCACTTCATTGGTGTCAGTGGTTGGAATTATGCCTCATTGGGGAAAAACAGGTGTGTAGGTGCTACAATCTTCCCACATAACAGCTCCGCCCGGTGCTCAGACCTCGAGGCTGCCGACACCTCCAACATACCAGAATAAGGAAAGAGATGGTCGGCACTCAGGATGACATCCAAAAAATAGTATTCCTTTATTGAAAAGACATGTACAACGTTGTAAAAACATCCTATGCAGTTCAGACATTAGTCTTTAGTCATGGCTGTTTTTGCAGCATTGTACATGTCTTTTTAAAGTTATTGTAAGGCTTTGTTTGTTTTAAAAAAACGAAAAAAAACCTGCCATACTTACCTCCACTGTGCAGCTTGTTTTGCACAGAGTGGCCCTAAACCTCGTCTTCTGAGGTCCCTTGGCAGCTCTCGCGGCTCCTCCCCACATCAGATAACCCCCTAGGAGAAGCGCTCTCCCGGGGGGTTACCTTGCAGGCGCGCTCCCGAGTCCATCATTGGGTGTCCATAGCCGCTGAATGTATGACGTGGTCTCGCCCCCCAGCACCAGTGTCATTGGATTTGATTGACAGCAGCGGGAGCCAATGGCTGCGCTGCTATCAATCTATCCAATCAAGAGCCAAGAAACCCGGGCAGAGGAAGAGCGCGTCCCCGCCGGATGAAGTTCCAGGGCTCAGGTAAGTAAAACGGGGGGGGGGGGGGGGGCGGTCACTGCCAGGTGTTTTTCCACTAGACATGTGTAATTAGTTTAATAACGAATCAAAATTCAGACATATTTTGCATCTTTCAGACATTCTGATGCGTCCGAATGTCCGAATAAAACTATTACGAATTTCAACTAATACAAAAGAAATTATAGCAGATTTAACAAATTAATTTGACATGATTTGTTAAAGATCTGATGAAACAAAAGGTCAGCTCAAAGTAAATCTTACAGTCCAATCAGCTGATTACGTTTGTGCTGGAGGTTAGATTACTGGCAAAGTGCATTCCTGAGAACTGAGTGAGAAGGGTGTTGTAAATTCGATATTTATGTGTATATATATATATTCATGATAATGATTCGTAGTTTGGAAAGTCGTTTGTTTATTGAATCTATTAACACACACAATGACAATACGTCTTCTCCTCTGCTCAAATACATTGTATTTGAGCAGAGGAGAAGAGATATAGTCATTGTGTGTGTTAATAGATTCAATAAACAAACGACTTTCCAAACTACGAATCATTATCATGAATATATATACATACATAAATATTAAATTTCAACTAATACGAAAGAAATTATAGCGGATATAACGAATGAATTCGACATGATTCGAAAATTCAGTATAACGAATATCGATACTCTACAGAAATAATGAATTATCTGAAAACGAATTAACGTAACATAACGAATATAACAGAACGAAATTATGTATTTTACGAATGAAAACAAAACGAAACTAAACACAAGTCTATTTTTCACCTTAATGCATAGGATGCATTAAGGTGAAAAAACACGAGGGTTTACAAACCCTTTAATAAAGGAATACTATTTTTCGTATTTTTGTCCTAAGTGCTGACCATGCCTTTCCTTATTCAATTATGCCGTGACAGTAGTATTAGTGGAAGAAATAGTGCCCCAAGGGCCGAATAATAGCAAGCCCCCGACCACAGTTTGGAGACCGATACTTTAGACCATGAAATATTCACAGCTCCTTGAATCCTCCATTGCTGAAAATGTATCTATATATATAGAAATGTTTAAAGTGGTTGTAAACCCTTACAAACCACTTCGACCTACAGGTAAGCCTAGATTAAGGTTTACCTGTAGATCCAAGAAATATCTCCTAAACCTACACGGTTTAGGAGATATTTGCCAAAAGACAGCGGCGCGCAGGCGCACTGATTGCGCCGCTCCCAGCGGCGATATGCCGCGAGTGGCGGCTCCTGTGCGCATGGCAGGAGTGACGTCATTGCGGTGCCTTTGAATGACAGTGCCGAAGCCGCGAGACCCACCAAGAAGATGGATGCTCCGTACACAAGGGGTCAGAGGTGACTTCGCTGGCTCCTGTGTCAGGTAAGTGACACATAATGGACTACTATGCGATGCATAGTAGTCCATTATGCTTTACCTTTTAACAGCGTATAAACAGGGCCGGATTAACATAGGGGCTATTGGAGCTGCAGCTCCAGGCCCCTTTCTCAAGATAGGCCCATTTGCACAAAAAAAAAAAAAAATTATCAAAAAAAAAGATTGACTTCGAGGGTTGTAGCTCAGTGGTCAGGAGTCACAGAGACCCCACATTTGGGGAGTAGGTAGCTAAATACCTACTCCAGCACTGGTTAAAATATGGGGCTGCTTTCATCTATGGTTCCGGAGATACAGGGCTGCTTACGCAGCCTGTCAGAAGCTACATACAGAGCGGCCAGTTTAAATACAAGCTGGAACACTCTGCAGCAGACTGAGAGGATGACATCACAGGGCTTATAATAATTATTTGTATATTACTTATGATAATTAACCCCTCGCCACCCAGGCCAATTCTGACACTTCTCTCCTACATGTAAAAATCATAATTTTATTTTGCTAGAAAATTACTCAGAAGCCTCAAGCATTATATATATTGTTTTAGTAGACACCCTATGAAATAAAACGGTGGTCTTTGCAACTTTTTATGTTACACGATATTTGCGCAGCAATTTTTCAAACGTTTTTTTTTTTGGAAAGAAACTGTTTCATTCATCAAGAAAAAAACACTAAAGTTAGCACGATTTTTTTTTGTGTGATGCTTTACATTTTTTTTTACAGGTTACATGTTTAGAGTTACAGAGGAGGTTTAAGGCTAGAATTATTGCTCTCGCTCTACCGATCGCGGTGTATGTAACCTGTGTGTATCTGGCTCTGATACTAACCAGTGCCTACCCAGCCACTGACTAGTATCTCTCCCCAGCCTGTCCCCACACACCCTCTCACCTGCTGACCTGTGAATGGGGGAATCACTCCCGCAGTGTTATTGTGTTCTGCCAGTGAATACGATGATCAGTGTTGCTAACTATAGCTGGCAGCACTGATTGTTTTGGGGAAAACCTGACAGGCTGGTTGTACTCAAGTCGGTTAATAGGTTGACTTGTGTAAAACCAGGTAGCCCATACATAGATCGACTATGGCTGGTCTCTGCTTAATTGGTGTAATTTCAATCCATGTATGGCCCGCTTAACCACTATGCAGTCTCTAAACATCCTTCCACAAACCTTTACATTTTTCCTTCCCAGATTACTTCATCCTCCTCTCCTATACATAGTGCCCACTGTCATACTCTCCACACTTCTCTCCTATACATAGTGCCCACTGTCATACCCTCCACACTCCTCTCCTGTAATTACTGCTTACTGTCCTACTCTCCACATTTCTCTCCTGTACATAGTGCCAACTGTCATACCCTCCCCACTCTTCTCTTATACATAGTGCCCACTGTCATACCCTCTACACTCCTCTGCTGTGCATACTGCCCACTGTCATACCCTTCACACTCCTCTCCTGTACATAGTGCCTTCTGCCATACCCTTCGCACTTCTCTCCTGTACATAGTGCAGACTGTCATACCCTCCACACTCCTCTCTGGTACATACTACCCTCTGTCATACCCCCACACACTCCTCTCCTGTACATACTGCCCACTGTCATACCCTTCACACTCCTCTCCTGTACATACTGCCCACTGTCATACCCTCCACACTCCTCTCTGGTACAAACTACCCTCTGTCATACCCCCCACACCCCTCTCCTGTACATACTGCCCACTGGCATACCCTCCTCTGCTGTGCATACTGCCCACTGTCATACCCTTCACACTCCTCTGCTGTACATAATGCCTTCTGCCATACCCTCCGCACTCCTCTCATGTTCATAGTGCCCACGGTTAGACCCTCCACATTCCTCTCCCTCACCTGCACATACTTTCCACTTTTATACCATCCATACTCCTCCCCTATGCCTCTTACCCACAAAAATAGTTATTTAAAATTATATTGAATATCCTCAATGTTACCAGCTCTAGAATGGGCACACTTTAGTTAGTTCAACTAAAGGAAATCTCAGTCCTCATATTTGTTCTGTCCCATTATTAGTACTTATTTAATATTGTAATTACTATTGTGATGTATAGAGGAACATGGGGGATGTCAGCTACTCTAAATATAGCACCTGTAAAAAAAGTGCCCCTGAAAATATTTTTGAAATGTTGGCAACTATGCACTTAGGCACTGCCCAAGGGCCACAGGGTCAGTAGGGGGCACCATGAGAGGCTCCTGTGATATTAAAGCGGTAGTAAACCTTTCTAACATTACTACTTTTTAGAGGCCCTTAGGTAGGTTATGCCATAATGTACAAGTATGCACAGCATATTAGCACATTAGGGTACACTTAAATTGTCACACTGAGCCCTCCAGTGCTGTGCTGTGATCAATCCGGCAGGGCCCGGGCGCTTCCATCTTCACCCGGTCTTCCTTCCGGGTTCTGTGCCTTCGGTCACTTGCCTTGGCCGGGCTGCGTTGATATCATTCCCACGCATGCTCATGTGCATCCTCTTTCTCTCACCCCCCCCCTTTCTCTCTCATCCTCCCTCCCTTACCCCTCACCCCTCTTTCATCCCCTTTCTCTCTCTCATCCTCCATCTCTCTCTTTAATTAAATTTGTTATTAAAAAAAATTGTTTGCATTTTTATTTATTTATTTATTGTTTATAAAAGGCCCCACTAAAATCCTCAGCACCAGGCCCACAATGTTCTTAATCTGGCACTGCGTATAAAAGGACTCAGTGGGTTGATTTACTAAAGGAAGGGAGACTACCCACTAAGGAAACTAATGCCCCATACACACGGTCAGAAATTCAGACGGAAAAAGTCTGATCGGATTATGTTGGCTCTATCGGACTTTTTCCGTCGGAATTTCCACAAAGTGCCATGCTCAGAAAAAATTTGGAGATGAAAGCTATTGGCCACTGACCTCTACATAGTCCCATCCAGTGGCGGTGCATGCATAGAGGGCGCCGCCGCCCCCCCTCTCCTGCACCGCTCTATCACCAATAGATAGATTCATGCATTGCATGAATCTATCTATTGTCACCGCTGCCGCCCCTATTCAGGTGTCCGGCCCCTGATCGGGCGCCGGGCATCTGAATTACAGTGGGGGGGTGTTTCTGGAAGCGCCCCTATTAGAGCTGTAAGCTCTAATAGGGGACCTTATTAGAGCGGTGTGCTCTAATAGGCTTCCCTAAGTGTAAACAGCGGGCGCACTGCTGTGCGTTCGCTGATTACACAGTATTGTGTTAGAGAAGCGAATACATCGCTTCCCTAACACAGACCCGCCTCTCAGCCAATCAGGTTGCCAGGTCTGTTACCTGTCACCTGATTGGCTGAAGTCACAGGCGCTGTGATTGGACGCTAGGCGTCCAATCATAGCAGAAGACAGGAGGAGTGCGGGAGAAATAATCCGACGGAGACACCGCTCGTCGCCTGACGCCGTCACCAGCTGCACACCGGGACAAGGTAAGTGCAGAGGGCAGGCAGGGGGCACAGTGGCAGCACTTAAGGGGCACAGTGGCAGCGTTTGGAGCACAGTGGCAGCACTTGGTTCACAATGGCAGAACTTGGGGCACAATGGCAGAACTTTGGGCACAATGGCAGCACTTGGGGCACAATGGCAGAACTTGGGGCACAATGGCAGCACTTGGGGCACAATGGCAGCACTTGGGGCACAGTGGCAGCACTTGGGGCAGAGTGGCAGCACTTGGGGCACAGTGGCAGCACTTGGGGCACTGTGGCAGCGTTTGATGGGCACAGTGGCAGCACTTGGGGCACAGTGGCAGCGTTTGATGGGCACAGTGGCAGCATTTAATGGGCACAGTGGCAGCGTTTAATGGGCACAGTGGCAGCATTTAATGGGCACAGTGGCAGCGTTTAATGGGCACAGTGGCAGCGTTTGATGGCACAGTGAGGCTGTTTGTTTGCGCCCCCCCAAAAATTTTGAGCACCAGCCGCCACTGGTCCCATCATACATTTTGTATGTCACCTCGTTCCGAACGATCTTTCGACAACTTTGTGCGACCGTGTGTATGCAGGGCAAGTTTCGGCCAAAATCAGTCGGAAAAAATCAGGTGGATTTTGTGGTCGGAATGTCTGACCATGTGTATGGGGCATAACTTTTATCTTTTAAATATGCCCCTTCCACACCCCAACGGCAACCCCCCCCCCCCCCCCCCCCCAATATAACATGTTTATACCTCCCTACATTTAGAGATGGGAACAAGGGACATCTATTAGCAAAAGTATGTAGGTATAGGACACACCCCCTGCCACATCCTTTTAAAGGAGAAATATACAAAAATAAATTTGTTAAACCCACAAGTGCTTTTTTTTACCACTACTATTCCTTTATATTGGCTTTTGAAATTTACAAATGCATCAATTTAGAAAGTGGATGAAAGGTTTACCACTGTGAAACACTTTTTGAAAGACTAAAAAGTGCATTTTAAATACAACCGTATAGATTAGACCAAAATGAGGGACAAATGAGGACGAAAGAGGTAAATTTTTCAAAATCAGGGACAGTCCCTCGAAATCAGGGACAGTTGGCCGCTATGCATGTTTACTGTCCTCACTTCCCCTGAGATCTTTTCTGCACAGCCTGCAGGGTTCCACGTAGCCACACAGACACAGGAAATCTCATGGACCGCTTTTCCATGGCTCTGGCCAGTCACAGAGTCAGAGCCAGCTAAACCGGAAGCAAGACAGTGAAGATGGGGCACTGAAACAGCTTTGTTTTAATGTAAGTTTCACACAATGTGCTAGTATGCGACGCATACTAGCACATTATGACTTTACCTTGCAGGGGAAAAAACTTCCAGTTTTTAAAATTCCAATCTTTTAAAAAGATTGCAAACATGCAAAAAAATTTGTTTTTTTTTCTTTTTTGCAGGAGGGACATAGTGGGGTTGATTTACGAAAATTGCAAAGTGTATAATCTGGTGCAGCTGTGCATGGTAGCCACTCCGTTTTTAACTTATGCTTGTTCAATTCAGCTTTGACAAAAAAAAAAAAAAAAACCTGGAAGCTGATTGGTTTCTATGCAGGGCTGTACCAGATTTTGCACTATCCAATTTTAGTAAATTACCCCATGTGTGTTTGCGGCAGGACAAAACTCCACCTGCTGGCAATTTTTTCATTTTAAAGCATAGTTCTGCTTTAAAGTGGTTGTAATTCTAAAACAAAAAAAAATTATCCTGTTCCTTTAAAGCAGGGTATACAGCACAGTGCTTGTGCAGTGTCATTTGTTCCTCTCTATGCTGTAAAATACCTGGTAGATCCTGCCTGGTTCTGTGTCCCCCTTAGTGTGCTGACCACGGTAATCATGGCTGCTGATCCATGATACTGTGGTCAGTTTACATATCTCTGTCACCCCTCAATCTCTCCCTCTCGCCCTCTGCCCCTCCGTCCCTGCCTGTCAGCTCGGGAGTCTGTGTGTGTGAGCTATCTCCTTCCCGCCCCTCCCCTCCCACCACTATTCCATTGTGGCTGTAAAATCACTAATCACAAATCCTGGAATCCCCTCTGTTACAGCAAGATACACTGTGCAGTGTCTGTTTTTTTTTTAAATTATGCAGCAAAATACCTTATCTCAGGGCACCGCTGTGTGCTCACGTGACCTGCAGCTCTCCTCCTCTTCTCCCAACTAATGTTAGAGGGGAATCTCACACTGTAGTTCTCAGTTTTGGGAAGGAGAGCACTGGGAGATCATGTGACTGCACAGCGGCAGGGGATTCCAGGATTTGTGATTAGTGACATTACAACCACAGTGAAATAGCAGTAGGAGGGGAGGAGCGGGAAGGAGATAGCTCACACACACAGACTCCTGAGCTGACAGGCAGGGAGGGAGGGGGAGAGGGAGAGACTGCTGGCTGACAGAGATACGTAAACTGACCACAGTATCATGGATCAGCAATGTTTGCAGGGACAGATATGGGTGGAAGCAAAAAAATGGATGGTTCATAGTTATAGGGAAAGAAGCATTGGCCTAGAGTTATCCTCAGGTCAGTCAACCTCCGTTCCTAAACCAGTATGTTCAATCACCTGGATATTTATGAAGCGATGTCTTGCTTTTCAGCTAAAATAAGACTTTGCTACAAACTATGATAAGAAAAGTGTTAATCTTCACTATGTGAGTGTATTATTCATGCCTTTCAAGTTCTCATTCTTTGTGTCACCAGACTGCAAGTCGTCATTCATACAAGGCTCTCAAAAGCAAAATGTACAATAGTTACTTCTCATTGTTATCTCTGTCATTATCAAATGAGCTGCTTCCGTGTACAATGGAGCGTCACTGCTTTCATAATGGCCAAGCAAATCTGTATAGAGTGTGTTTGCTTTGGGCAGATGGACAATCTGTCAAGGTATATGGTGAACAATAAGTAGCTATTATTCTGTAATGAATACAGTCAATCAAATCTGCGTGTTTTGAAAAACGAATAAGCCTTTCTGAAGGTAGATAAAAATGAAGCTGCTCACTGTAGCTTCAAGTAAATTCTTCCTATAGTACCAATCTATTGTATCCCAGAATCAATGTAACACGTTATACTTCATTCTCTCAAAAGAGCTTTGTAAAAGCAAGATTGCATATGTCATCCTAACCTGCCTTTTAGATTATATGTGCTAAACACCAGTATAAATCATATACAATAACAACAGGATAATATATGTAAAATATTTCATTTCTACCAGGAGCCAACTACTTACTTTACATTTACAATGCATCAAGATGCCATTCTTTGTACAACGGACTTCTCCTGTATCCCTAAACCACTACCATTTATGGATTTTACTTTCTGGTCCATTACAGCTTCATTTTATAGAGAGCCTAAGAGAAAGAGCTTATCAAAAGCTTTTTTGAAAATCTAATTATAGCTTGTCAGATGGTATTCTGTTAGTCATAGAGTAAGAATATTTTTTTCATTGATTTCCAACAGAATTAATCATAAGCAAGATGCAAATGTATGCCAGTAAATCTCCAGCTTACTATGTTAAGTTATTCGAGCAAGCATATGTCTAATATAGGGTGAACAAGAATTTGCTTCAATGTATTGTCGCTGTGCTCAGCATTGTAGCTGGACGCTTGCATGCCCCACACTAAAAATTATGAAGTTTTTCAAAGAAAACTTTATCATAGCGTCACGAATAAGCTTCTATTAGATGCTAAAATAATTATTGGGTTGCTTAAATTAATGCAGTGTTTGTATAGTTAAATCGTATTTAAACCCAAGAAGAAATATTTTACATATTGCAGCTTACCCTGTTTCCCCGAAAATAAGACCTAGCGTGATTGTTGGTGATGGCTGCAATATAAGCCCTACCCCCCAAATAAGCCCTAGTTAAAGTCCTTGTAGGTATTATTTTCAGGGTAGGGCTTATTTTTGGGGAAACAGGGTACCAGTCCTTTGAAGTGTCAGTATGATTCGTTTTTGTTCAGGCTTTTTTATCTGTTTTCTCTATGGAGAAGTAGAGTTGTAACAGTAGGACAAAACCCTTCACTTCTCCTCTCCATAACATAACGGAGTACAGGAGGGTTTCTGTTGTCCTCGGTGATAGCTGAGAACAATGTAACAGATAAGTGTGCATCAGAAACAGAAAGATCAGCAAGTTTTCAGCTAACAAAGTGTAAACACATGCTCTGTTTGGGTGTGTTGATCTGACCACGCCATCTGGTAAGCATGCCAACCTTACTTTCCTTGACTGCACTTCATGATCACGCACTTTTTTCAAGATTTATGATTTAGCTTTTATACTTGTGTTGATGGTTATTCACACCGTCATGGTATATTTAATCAAGATGAACTGATATGCAATGTTATTTTTCCTATATCAATTGTTACAGTGGTTTATTTCAGTTTTTATTTTATTTATTTTACCACTTTTGAGCGCTAAACTTTTAATTTTTATATTTGGTGATTTACTTTGTGTCTAGTGGAGTGTTGGCCGCTCACCCATTTTTCATATGTGCAATTTTTCTTCCATTTAACTAAAGCTAGTAAAGGGACTGGAGAACCTTAGTTATGAGGAAAGCTTACAAGCACTGAACTTGTTCTCTCTGGAGAAGAGACGCTTGAGAGGGGATATGATTTCAATGTACAAATACCGTACTGGTGACCCCACAATAGGGATAAAACTTTTCCGCGAAAGGGCATTTAAAAAGACTTGCGGCCATTCACTAAATTTAGAGGAAAAGCGATTTAACCAGAAACAGCGTAGAAGGTTCTTTACGGTAAAAGTGGTAATAAAGTGGAATTCTCTTCCACAAGCTGTGGTTTCAGCAGGGAGCATGACCACAACATACAGGGATATACAATGTAATATTGACATAAAAGCGCACACACACACAAATTGGACTTGATAGACTTGTGTCTTTTTTCGACCTTACCAACTATGTAACTTTAGGGGCAATCAAAGGGTTAAATGTGCTCCTAGGGAGTGCTTTCTAACTGTATGGAGGATGCTTTGACTGGGGGAAGATAGAGATCCTTGTTCCTGCTTAGCAGGAACACAGGATCTCCATCTTCCCCTAAACAATGTAACAATGTAACAGATACATGTGAATCAGAAACAGAGAGTTCAGCAAGTTTTCAGCTAACAAAGTGTAAACACATGCTCTGACCCCGACAACCAATGGCCAGGGTTGTCGGAAGAGGCCCTTGTCCTCATTAACATGGGGACAAGGTGCTTTGGGGCAGGGCCCCCTTCCCCAAAGATCCCACCCCCCATGTTAAGGGCATGCGGCCTGGTACAGTTCAAGAGGGGGGGCGCTCGCATCATCCCCACCCCCCTTTCTGCTACCCTTTTTTGGTAAAAGAAAATCCCAATAAAAGTATATTGATTGGTTTGCGCAAAAGGTATAGTGTCTACAAACTATGGAATATTTTTTCTAGTTATGGTTGCAATCAGTGACTTATAGCGGGACTGCAATATTGCGGCAGACAAATCGGAGACTAACTGACACTTTTGACACTTTTTTGGGGACCATTGACATGGGGACCATTTGCTAAAAATATTCAGTCACTGTACTAATGACACTGGCAGGGAAGGAGTTAACACCAGGGGCAATCAAAGGATTAACTGTGTGCCTAGCTAATGTTTCAGTGTAGTGGGGGGGGGGGGGTGTTTTTACCACTGGAAGACATGGATAGGTGTTTCTGCTATACAGAAATACAGGATCCATGTCTTCTGTACTGACAGAATGACAATCTGCCTTATTTACATAGAAAGACTGGCATTCTGTCAGTGTACCGATCGATCAGCGTGGGACCCGCTGATCATCTCTGGCTGTGCAAAATCACAGCTGGAGCAAGCCACCGACAGCAGCACGCACTTGCGCCCAAAACCCAGAAGTGTATAATCATGTATATATATATATATATATATATAATTTACTGGTTAGTAATGCATAAAGCAAAACAAAAACATTTAGTTCTTAGGGGTCCAATACAAGCATCCCTTGTGAAGATAAAATAAGAAATAGGCAGCACAGGGATTCCTTATGGAAATAAAATCATAAAAATTACATTGAAGCATCCAGCTCAAACTATTGCCTTTTCTAAAAAAATAATTTGAAAAGATGTTTGCAGCTGTGTGTGCATTGCTATTGTTTGTCACCCAAGTAACACAATATTCTCTATTAGATCCTTGGGGAGTCTGGTGGCAACTCCCCTGGTTAATCCTAATCTGGACATCTTTGACCACCCTTAACATTATCCTTTCCTTGTAACTTTTGTGAAGAGATTGTTCAGATAATGCATCCGGTGGGAGCAGAATGGTAATGATCATGCCAGAGGAAATTATTATTTTATTACACAGAACTAGAATTGGCAATTCATTTTTTTAGATTAAACTTTAATTTCCTACCTAGAGGTCTTGTAGTTGTAGACATACAGAATATTTTAGTATAAAAAGTGAACTATGCATAAAATTGTTATTTGAGAATCAACTGTATAATATTAATTTAAAAATTAAGTAAGCTGGTACATGATATTTTAAAGTGGAACTAGGCTCAGATAATTTTTTTCATGGTAAGTGCATACATGATAAGTAATGAATAAGTGTAACATACCGTATTTATCGGCGTATAACACGCACCCCAAGTTTAGGAGGGAATTTTAAGGAAAAAAAGTTTTAGGAGAGAAGTTTAGGGAAAAAAAAACTTACATTTAAGCGTAAGCGTCATTTGCAGCTTGCCCAGCGTCATTTGCAGCCTTTCCCAGCGTCATTTGCAGCCTTTCCCAGCGTCATTTGCAGCCTTTCCCAGCGTCATTTGCAGCCTTTCCCAGCGTCATTTGCAACCTGCCCAGCGTCATTTGCAACCTGCCCAGCGTCATTTGTAGCTTGCCCAGCGTCATTTGTAGCTTGCCCGGCGTCATTTGCAGCTTGCTAGTGTCATTTGCAGCTTGCTAGTGTCATTTGCAGTTCGCCATCGTTTAAATTTCCCGCCACGAGAAATACCGCGCATGCGCGGGCCGAAAAAAAACCGAACCGCGGCCGAAAAAGGCCGAAGTGCGTCCGAAAAAGACCGAGCCGACTGTTCAGCTCCGCTCGGAGTCCCGCCTCCCTGCTTTTTCGGGAGCGAGCGCAGGGAGGCGGGACTACGAGCGGAGCTGAACAGCCGGCTTCGGTCTTTTTCGGCCGCGCTTCGGCTTTTTCCGGCCTTTTTTGGCCGCGGTTCGGCCTTTTTCGGCCGCGGTCGCCATTTTTCGGGTATCGGCGTATAACACGCACCCACGACTTTCCCCCGATTTTAAGGGGGAAAAAGTGCGTGTTATACGCCGATAAATACGGTATATGTACAGTATATAAAAAAAACTACGCTAAAAGTGAATACAAAATAATAAGCAGTTGCAGCAGCTATGCACAATGTCCAGACACCGAACAATCATAAATAGAAAATCAATATTGCAGTGCTAATTAATAAACGAAAAATGGTAATAAATTCAATAAAGCCCATGTAGATAGCGATTCCATGTAGGTACTTTAAAGCACTCAAGATGAAGAATCCCACATGCAGTAAAAGTGGTGTCAGAGGTGTCACCAGCCAGTGATTTCACACCACGCTTACCATGAGGTGTGTGACCCCCTGATAAGAGTGGTTAAATGTGCTTTCCTTTCAATACACAGAGCCAGAGATCCCAATCCCTGGAACGTCCGCCCTTGTATTCAGAATGAATAGTGTCAAGGAACTGGATAAATGGAAGATGCCCATCCGTATGTAATTATCCCACTGGGATGGACTCAGATCACCAGGCATGAAAGTAAAGAGGTAGCCAACATAGCATAATACCGTATGGGCTGATTTATTAAAACAGGAGAAGTAAACACTCAGATGAAAGCTTTAAAAAGCAGGTGTGTACATACAGCAGATCGTTAATCCAGGAAGAAAAATGGCCGACATTGACTGTGCATGCGTGGTAGTGTGTGTGCGTATCTCAATCCAACGCATTCCGTCATATGTTAAGTCATCAGGGGCACCTCAAGGACTGCTTTTTAATGATAAAGGGTATTTTTTTTTATTACATTGTTACTATATATTATGACATATCAGGAATTTATTAATGCTGACTTTTTAAAGTTACTGAAAGGTTCACTTTAACTTTGATGGTGAACTACATATAATATTATTATGTTAGGCTACTTTCATACCGCTGTTTAAGCAGCGCTTTTCGGACACTAGCGAAGCGCTTTTAACCCCCAAGAAGGGGTTAAGAAGGGGTTAAAAGCGCCCATGTTGCAGCACTTCGGAAGCGTTGCCCATTCATTCCAATGGGCAGGGGCGGTGTAGGAGCGCTGTATACAGCGCTTCTACACCACCCAAAGATGCTGCTTGCAGGACTTTTTTCCCGCACTGCCCTAGTGTGAAAGCACTTGGGCTTTCACACTAAGGAGGCATGAGAGACAGTTTTCAGGCGCTTTACAGGTGCTGTTTTTAACGCTAAAATGTCTTAAAACGGCCTCAGTGGGAAAGGCATCTAATATTTGCCTTTATATCCATTAATTTACTATAATGTAGAATTATTTTGCATGCATTATAGCTATGTCCTAACCAGATTAATATATTGTCTCAGTGACAGCAAGGTATGCATGTATTGGATTTTCCTGTAAGGCTAGGTTTCCACTATTGCGACCTGAAAGTCGACTGCGATTTTGCCACAATTTTTTGCAGTGATTTTGCCGAGATTTTGATGCAACTTGAAACAATGTCTGTGTATTCTTGAGGTCAATGGACCTCAAGTCTCATCAAAGTGGGACCAAAGTAGTGCAGGGACTACTTTGAAGTTGCTGTGACTTGAAGTAGCACAGATATGAACGGTACTCATTGGAAATCATGGAGTACGACTTGTCTTGCGACTTTTCAGTCCCAAGCCGCATGACAAGTCGCACTAGTGGAAACCAAGCCTAAAACAGATTTTGACATGTTAAAAATAATTTTATTAATAATAGGAATCTGTGCTTATAAAAACCTGGAGGCTGCCACTGTGAATGTTCTTCTGAAATTTGCCTGGCAATCCTGCGGACCCTTCCAGGATCCTTTGGCTGCCATTTTTTAGCTTTAAATTCACTGAATTACTTACCAAGAACAAGTATGCAGATCAGAAGCTCTGACTTCACCTGCTACACACATGCTTGTTGTAGATGAGTGGCTCAGAATGTACTGAAGTTAGAGGAGCAGCATTACTACCAATCAACTATCATTGTCGAAAGCAAGTGATGGTAGTCACTATGTTCTGGCAGCCCAAGTTTCCTTTAACAAAAATGTGTTTTGAATAAGGGCCTAAGGACACAGATGTTGTTTTGCTGCTTTTGAAATGCACATCAAAAGCAGGTCAGCAAATTCCCGTTGACTACAGTAGAATAGTGTAGATGGCAGTTCACAGGTTACATTTGACCTGTTTTGTTCCTCAGTTACTTAGGTTAACAAAATATGGTTGTATGGAGTTAGTTAAAAAAAAAAGACCACAAGTCCACTGAGTTTAACCAAGAGAAAAACTTGTGTTTGCATTGTGTTTCTTTGGACACAGCAGGTCCTATTGAGGGGCATTTGAAGTGCAGGCTAGGCAGATCAAACACAGCACTTTTGCATTGAAACACTTACATTTGAGCACTGTTGCAATTGTGATTTTATTACTTGTATGGGAATGCTTCATTTGAAAGAGCACCCTTCTACATGAGACCTAAGACAACCCCTGGCCTCTATGTGACTGTTAGCCCCCGTACACACACGGTCGGAAATTCTGACCACAAAATCCGTCAGATTTTTTCCGACGGATTTTGTCCGAAACTGGTGTTGCATACACACGGTCGGACAAAGTTGTCGGAAAATCGTATCGTTCTGAACTGTTAAACCCGGCTCTACCAGATAGTCTGTCATTTGGACGCTTGTTGCCCTTGATGCAAACACCCCTATTCCAATTGCGTAACCTGGTACACCCGGTTACTCGCAAACTCCATACTTTTGAGACACTACAAGGTATATTTTCTATCCCTCAAAGCCTATTTGATTTTTACCTTCAAGTTAGACATTTTTTTCACTCATTGTCCCCGTCTCTGGATATACCCACCCCTTTTGAAAACCTATGTGCTGAGGGTCCACACCAACTGCATTTAATATCCTCCATATACCATATTCTGCATGATTCCACTCACGTATTAGGTGACACCCACTTATACATGCGTAAATGGAATGTGTTATTGGGACGTACTATTCCAATGCAACTATGGGCAAAAATCTGGTCATCAACTTTTAAGTCCTCCAAGTGTGTGGTTCAGAGGGAGACGGCGGTGAAGATCTTAATGTTTTGGTACAGGACACCGGAGCGTATTGATGGGGGACAGTATTCGACACAACACCGGCTCGTGTTATACGCCGATAAATACAGTATGTAAAGAAAATTTAATTAAATGAAGCACCACTTGGCTAGTATACAATAATATTACATAGTATTGTTTAACAACAATTGTAAACCAATTAGTGCAGTTTCCAATCATGTGATCACCATATCAGCTAATCATGGTGATCACTTGAGTGTTTACAAACCAACTTGCCTTGCAAGCTTAACCACTTTCAGACCGGACCATTTTGCAGCCTTAAGACCAGAGGACTTTTTACAATTTGGCACTGGTTTAACTGGTAATTGCACGGTCATGAAATGTTGTACCCAAACGAAATTTGTGACCTTTTCTTCCCACAAATAGAGCTTTCTTTTGATGGTATTTGATTGCCTCTGCGATTTTTATTTTCTGCGATATAAATTGAAAAAGATCGAAAATGTAGAAAAAAAATGATATTTTCTAATTTTTGTTATAAGAAAAATCCAATAAACTCAATTTTAGTCATAAATTTAAGCCAAAATGTATTCAGCCAAATGTCTTTGGTAAAAAAATGTCAATAAGCGTATATTTATTGGTTTGCGCAAAGGTTATAGTGTCTACAAACTATGGTACATTTTCTGGAATTTACGCAGCTTTTAGTTTATGACTGCCTATCTCATTTCCTGAGGTGCTAAAATGGCAGGGCAGTACAACCCCCCCCCCCCCCAAATGACCCCATTTTGGAAAGTAGACACCCTAAGGAAATTGCTAAGAGGCATGTTGAGCCCATTGAATATTTTATTTTTTTGTCCCAAGTGATTGAATAATGACAAAAAATATATATATATATATTTTTTTACAAAAAGTTGTCACTAAATGATATGTTACTCACACATGACATGGTTATATGTGGAATTGCACCCCAAAATAACTTTTTGGGAGCCTAGCCGCGTACGGGGCCCTGAAAACAAAGCACCGCCCTCAGGATTCTGAAGGGCGTAAATTTTTGATTTCACTTCTTACGCCAAGATGGCACAAAACCCAGCCAAATGACCCCATTTTGGAAATTAGACACCCCAAGCTATTTGCTGAGAGGCATGTTGAGTCCATGGAATATTTTATATTTTGCCACAAGTTGCGGGAAAATTACAAACTTTTTTTTTTTTTTGCACAAAGTTGTCACTAAATGATATATTGCTCAAACATGCCATGGGCATATGTGGAATTACACCGCAAAATACATTCTGTCGCTTCTCCTGAGTATGGGGATACCACATGTGTGAGACTTTTTGGGAGCCTAGCCACGTACGGGACCCCAAATACCAAGCACCGCCTTCAGGATTTCGAAGGGTGTCAATTTTTTTAATTCACTCCTCACTACCTATCACAGTTTCGGAGGCCATGGAATGCCCAGATGGCACAAAATCCCCTCAAATTACCCCATTTTTGAAAGTAGACACCCCAAGCTATTTGCTGAGAGGCAATTTTCAAAACTTTGGGACAAAAAGCTTGGGGTGTCTACTTTCCAAAATGGGGTCATTTGGGGGGGGGGGGTTGAACTGTCCTGGCATTTTATGCACAACATTTAGAAGCTTATGTCACACATCACACACTCTTCTAACCACTTGAAGACAAAGCCCTTTCTGACACTTTTTGTTTACATGAAAAACTTATTTTTTTTTTGCAAGAAAATTATTGAACCCCCAAACATTATAAATTTTTTTAAATCAAAGGCCCTACAGAATAAAATGGTGGGTGTTTCATTTTTTTTTTCACTCAGTATTTGTGCAGCGATTTTTCAAACGCATTAATTTTTTTGAAAAAACACACTTTTTAAAATTTTAATGTACTAAAACACACTATATTGCCCAAATGTTTGATGAAATAAAAAAGATGATCTTAGGCAGAGTACATGGATACCAAACACGACATTCTTTAAAATTGCGCAGAAACGTGCAGCGGCGACAAACTGCATACGTTTTTAAAAGCACTTAAACGCCTTTACAGATTACCACTTTAGATTTACGGAAAAGGTCTACTGCTAAAATTTCTGCCTCGATCTGACCTTCGCAGTGATACCTCACATGCATGGTGCAATTGCTGTTTACATATGACACCAGACCGACGCTTGCGTTCGCCTTTGCGCGAGAGCAGGGGGGACAGGGGTGCTTTTTTTTATTATTATTTATTTAGCTTTTTTATTTTATTTTTTTAAACTGTTCCTTTCATTTATATATATTTTTTATCATCTTTATTGTTATCTCAGGGAATGTAAATATCCCTTATGATAGCAATAGGTAGTGACAGGTACTCTTTTTTGAAAAAATTGGGGTCTATTAGACCCTAGATCTCTCCTCTGCCCTCAAAGCATCTAATTTCATCATGCTTTCCCAATTTCCCAATGGCGCTGTATATATCCAGCGAAATCTAAGTCATGAAATGCTTGTGGCTTCCGGTTTCTTAGGCCATAGAGATGATTGGAGCCGTTCTGATCTCTGATCAGCTCTATGGTCAGCTGGCAGAACAACCGGCTGCATTCTCAGGTCCCCTGTTGGGACAGGAGAGCCAGAGAAAACCATGGAAGACGGTGGGAGGGGGGGCATTCCCTCCCACTGCTTGTAAAAGCAGTCTAGAGGCTAATTAGCCACTAGGATTGCTTTTACATAAAAGCAGACCGCTGGCTGAAAAGAATGATACCAAGATGATACCTAGACCCGCCGGCATCATTCTGGTATAATCACTCAAATCCAGCAACATACCAGTACGTTGCTGGTCCTTGTTTGGCATATATTGTAATCTTTTTTTTCATGCAGCCTGTGGGTTGAACGAAAAAAAAAGAGATTGATCGGTGGGTATGCCCACCATTAGAATACCTCCCTTCATCCACCCACTTCTAATGATGGGCATACATGCACCATTTTGTTTTTAACTGTGGTGGTGAAATCACCTCCAACAGCGCTGGAGTCACGGCTTTATGTATCGTGGGAGCAATCAAGATAAATGTTGCTGTCAAGTTAAATAAATCCGCGCTGCAGCTGAATGGCGTACCTGCTAAGCAAATGATGGTTAAAAATAAAACAAAGTAACATTACAGTATAACAGTAAGACATACCATACCTGCAAAGCAAATACAAAAAAAAAACATAGTAAAAAATAAAACATTTTTTAATGCAACCTGTGCCTAAAATATATATATGCCGAAGCATGGGGGCATCCTCCAGCAAAAGGTAGGAGCAAATCGCTTCTCCGCCCCTGCTGCCCCCATGCTTTGGCATATATGCTCTTTTTTTTAACTGTGGTGGTGAAATCACCTCTGACAGCACTGGAGTCACGGCTTTATGTATCGTGGGAGCAAATGCTGTTGCTGTCAAGATAAATAAATCCGCGCTGCAACTGAATGGCGTACCTAAAAAACAAAAAAATGGTTAACAATAAAACACAATAAAACATTGCAGAATAGAATACAGTAAAAAAGAGCAGAGAGAGAATAGAGAGAACGAGAACAATAAAAGGACAACTATTTTTTTTTTTATATATATATATATATTTTATTTATTTTTCTACTTTTTTTTTTTTTACACTTTTTTTTGTAACTGTAACGGTTCTAATGTAACTGTTGGAACGGTTCCAGCAGTGTGGGTCTCTCAAAATGTGATGGCATTCTTGAGAGACCCTGTGAATGTGTGCCTAGTCTGTGCAATGCTGTACCCTACGCTAAAACTCAACTAGTGTATGGTAGCGTTCAAAACATTCACCAATGCAAAGACCAGGATTGTCAGGACCGCGGGGACAATAATAACGGGTGTCACGCCTATATCCGCGCTTTCTGCAAACGCAACTATTTCGTTGGGGGGCTCATTGGGTAGGGGTACGCGGGAGGGCATAAGGAAAATGCCTCTCATGCAGCCGGCTTACTGCATTTGGTTGGGTAAGGTGAGGTGGAGCACTGACTGGATGCAGAAGGGCTCTGGTGATCTCTTCCTGGAATTTAAGGAAGGATCCAGTCTGTCCTGAAGCTCTGTATAGCACATGAGCGTTCAGCAAAGCCAATTGAAATAAATTAACAGACACTTTTTTGTACCAGTGTCTGGCCTTATGGGCAACTAGGTACTGTGCCAACAACTGGTCATTGACGTCCACCCCTCCCATATTTTGGTTATATTCGTGGACACAGAGGGGTCTCTCCACAACACCAGTCGCCGTAGTAATTTGGACCGTTGTGTCTGCATGAAGGGAGGTAAGATCGAAAACATTCTTATTATCCCTCCACTTCATAGCGAGCAAGTTATTACACTGCAAGCAGGCTCTCTCCCCCAGCCTAAGACTGGAATCTACAAGCCGCTGGGTAAAGCCCCGGCGATTAGGTTGCACGGTGCCACATGCTTCAATCTGCTGATCAAACAAGTGGCACGCTCGTGTAATAATTGTCCACGTACAAGTGGTACCCCTTTCCGAATAAGGGTGACACCAAGTCCCACACAATCTTGCCAGCGCTCCCTATGTAGTCAGGGCAGTTTGTTGGCTCTACGTGACTATCTTTGCCCTTGTAAACCATAAAACTACATGTTTAGCCTGTGGCCCTGTCACAGAGATTATACATCTTGACCCTGTATCTGGCACGCTTGCTGGGAAGGTACTGTTTGAATGACAAGTGGCCAGAAAACGTAATCAGGGACTCATCAACGCAGACAACTTGATGGGGAGTAAACAAGTCTGCAAAACGTTGGTTGAAGTGGTTTACGAGGGGCCGAATTTTGTAGAGCCGATCGTATGCAGGGTCTCCACGAGGACGACAGAGTTCATTGTCGTTAAAGTGCATGAACCGCAAAATCTGCTCGTTTAGTGCCCTGGCCATGGAAGCAGAGAACACGGGCATATGGTACATTGGCTCAGTGGACTAATATGAATGCAACTTACCCATTTTAACTATGCCCATGTCAAGGGAAAGGCCCAGAAAGATCTTAAATTCAGAGACCGTAATTGGTCTCCAATCTTTGGCAAGGGAGGACTGGGGATTAGCGGTGAAGTATTGACCAGCGGACAAATTGCTTTGGTCCACAATAGATCTATAGAGATCTTCGGTGAAAAACAGCAAATAAAAATCAAGTGACGTAAAATCAACTGTTTCCACCTGAATGCCAGGTTGGCCAGTGAATGGGGGAAGAACGGGTGCTGCAGAAGTGGTGGGTTCCCAATTAGGATTGGCGAATGCAGCAGGAAGGGCACTATGGGCACGATGGGCCTGTCTTCATCTTCTTGGTGGCAGCGGTACACTACTTGTGCTTGCCACCTCGCCAGCTTGAACTGCACTTATGGGACTCGCCACGTCACCACGTGATACTGCAGAGCTGGATGTACAACCAGGGTGTACTAGGCCGCTGGTGCTTGTCAGTTCACCAGAAGGAATAGCGGCACTAGTACTTCTCTGCTCCATATGAGAGTCCTGCGGTTCTTGCACCTCAACAACAAAAGAAGAAGTTCAGGGTCTGGTACGCCTGACCTTGGCAGGGACCACAACTCCGTTGTCAGACCTATCTGTCATGGAGCCGCTGTCGTATACAGGATTGTATTCTGAGCCTGAATCTGACAGATGAGGGACTTCCTCTTCACTATCTGTCATGCTCAGAAACGTGTAGGCCTCTTCACTACTGTACCTTCTATTTGCCATTTTGGGCTCTAAATTTAGTGGTACAGTAGTGAGACTCACAGGTAAAAAAGCTCCTAGGCTGTTAGTGACTGTATGAAAACGCTACCAAAAAAACTGTTAGCGATCGCAGGGATCAGGCCTGACTCTGCAAACACTGCAGTTATGTGTGTTTAGTGTTTTTTAAGTGACAGTGATCGATCGATACTGCACTTGGGTGGGCTGGGCTGGGCAGAGGGGCTAAACGCAGGTGATAGCAGGTATCTGGGCTGATCCCGCACGAATGAGTGGCCTCTAGACATGTGCAAAAGGAAAAAATTTGTTTAGTTTCATTTCATTTTAATTCGTTAATTAATTAATTTCGTTTAGTTAGATTCGTTAAATTGGTTAAATTCGTTTTCGGAGTTCGTTTCGTTTTCGACCGATTTTCGAATTTGAAAATATTTCAACCGAATTCGAAAATATTTTGCGACCCAACTTTGGGTCCATGTATCTCTTTGGATATGTTGTAGTGCTAGTTCTAATGTGTTTGCATACCAAATTTGGGGTTTCTAGCTACAAGTGGCCCCGAGATATGTGGCCCCAAATTCGGGTCGAAAAATGTCATTCTCTGCTGCAGAAAAGTGCTTGACATTTTGCGACCCGACTTTGGGGCCACGTATCTCGGGGCCACTTATAGCTAGAAACCCCAAATTTGGTATGCAAACACAGTAGAACTAGCACTACAACCAAATTTGGGGTTTCTATCACCAAGTAACCCCGAGATCCGTGGACCCAAAGTCGGGTCACAAAATATTTTCGAATCCGGTTGAAATAGTTTCAAATGCGGTTGAAATTATTTCAAATGCGGTTGAAAAAATTTCAAATGCGGTTGAAAAAATTTCAACTGCAGTTGAAAAAATTTCAAATGCAGTTGAAAAAATTTCAAATGCAGTTGAAAAAATTTCAAATGCAGTTGAAAAAATTTCAAATGCAGTTGAAATAATTTCAAATCATGTTGATACTATTTCAAGCGGATTCGAAGATATTTTGCGACCCGACTTTGAAAAAAAAAATAAATTGATTCTAACAGTCTGCAGAAGATCTGCAAAAAAAAAAAAGAAGTGAAATGGCTGTTAATAGTCTACAGGAGATCTGCTATTAAATTATATATTTTTTTCTATTCTGTTCTAATCTTTTCTATTTGAATTATAAATTTTGGAAGATGGTTATTTACTTATATACATCTGTCACATAAAAAAAACTGCATTTGAAATTATTTCAACCGCATTTGAAATTATTTCAACCGCATTTGAAATTATTTCAACCGCATTTGAAACTATTTCAACCGGATTCGAAAATATTTTGCGACCCGACTTTGGGTCCAAGTATCTCAGGGTTACTTGGTGATATAAACCCCAAATGTTATAGTGCTAGTTCTACTGTGTTTGCATACCAAATTTGGGGTTTCTAGCTATAAGTGGCCCGAGATACGTGGCCCCAAAGTCGGGTCACAAAATGTAATTCTTTGCTGTAGAAAAGTACTTGACATATGCCCCATATCTGGGGGTCACTTGGTGCTAGGAACCCCATAACTTGTGGCAGGCTAGCTATAAGTGGCCCCGAGATACGTGGCCCCAAAGTCGGGTCACAAAATGTAATTCTCTGCTGTAGAAAAGTACTTGACATATCCCCCATATCTGGGGGTCACTTGGTGCTAGGAACCCCATAACTTGTGGCAGGTGACATGGCAAGTGGACAATCCACAACTTGGTCACGTGGCAGGTCACGTGGCACTTGTGTTCGGTCATGTGGCATTCGTGGCCGGTCACGTGGCAATCGTGGCAGGTGTCTTGGCACTTGTGGCAGGTGTTGTGGCAAGTGGACAATGACATACAGCATATGTACTTGCCTTGCGATCGACATCCGTGACAGCCATTTCACATCTTTTTTTTATGTGACAGTTGTATATAAGTAAATAACCATCTTCCAAAATGTATAATTTAAATAGATTTAGATTAGAACAGAATAGAAAAAAATATATAATTTAATAGCAGATCTCCTGTAGACTATTAACAGCCATGTCACTTCTTTTTTTTTTGCAGATCTTCTGCAGACTGTTAGAATCAATTTCATTTTTTTTTTCAAAGTCGGGTCGCAAAATATTTTCGAATCCACTTGAAATAGTATCAACATGATTCGAAATTATTTCAACTGCATTTGAAATTATTTCAACCGCATTTGAAACTATTTCAACCGGATTCGAAAATATTTTGCGACCTGACTTTGGGTCCACGTATCTCGTGGTTACTTGGTGATAGAAACCAAATTTGGAGAGGTTGTAGTGCTAGTTCTACTGTATTTGCATGCCAGATTTGGGTTTTCTAGCTATAAGTGGCCCGAGATACGTGGCCCCAAAGTCGGGTCACAAAATGTAATTCTCTGCTGTAGAAAAATACTTGACATATCCCCCATATCTGGGGGTCACTTGGTGCTAGGAACCCCATAACTTGTGGCAGGTGACATGGCAAGTGGAAAATCCACAACTTGGTCACGTGGTCGGTCACGTGGCACTCGTGGCAGGTGTCTTGGCAAATTTAATAACCATCTTCCAAAATGTATAATTCAAATAGAAAAGATTAGAACAGAATAGAAAAAAATATATAATTTAATAGCAGATCTCCTGTAGACTATTAACAGCCATTTCACTTCTTTTTTTTTTGCAGATCTTCTGCAGAATCAGATTCATATTTTTTTTCAAAGTCGGGTCGCAAAATATTTTCGAATCCGCTTGAAATAGTATCAACATGATTCGAATTATTTCAACTGCATTTGAAATTTTTTCAACTAACAATTTTTATTTTTTACATTTCCCCCCCCGACTTTGGGTCCACGTATCTCGTATATCTAGCTATAAGTGGCCCCGAGATACGTGGCCCCAAAGTCGGGTCACAAAATGTCAAGCACTTTTCTGCAGCAGAGAATGACATTTTTCGACCGACTTTGGGGCCACATATCTCGGGGCCACTTAAAGCTAGAAACTCCAAATTTGGTATGCAAACACATTAGAACTAGCACTACAACATATCCAAATTTGGGGTTACTATCACTAAGTGACCCTGAGATATTTTAAATTTCGTCTGCGATTTTTCGATTAAAAAAAAATTCGGATTCGGTTAAATTTGTTAGTATTGTAATTCGGTAATTCGGATACGAAATTTAAAATATCTCAGGGTCACTTAGTGATAGTAACCCCAAATGTGATAGTAATTTGGATATGTTGTAGTGCTAGTTCTAATGTGTTTGCATACCAAATTTGGAGTTTCTAGCTTTAAGTGGCCCTGAGATATGTGGCCCCAAAGTCGGTCGAAAAATGTCATTCTCTGCTGCAGAAAAGTGCTTGACATTTTGTGACCCGACTTTGGGGGCATGTATCTCGGGGCCACTTATAGCTTGATATACGAGATACGTGGACCCAAAGTCGGGTCGCAAAATATTTTCGAATCCGGTTGAAATAGTTTCAAATGCGGTTGAAAAAATTTCAAATGCAGTTGAAAAAAATTTCAAATGCAGTTGAAAAAATTTCAAATGCAGTTGAAAAAATTTCAAATGCAGTTGAAAAAATTTCAAATGCAGTTGAAATAATTTCAAATGCAGTTGAAATAATTTCAAATGCAGTTGAAATAATTTCAAATGCAGTTGAAAAAATTTCAAATGCAGTTGAAAAAATTTCAAATGCAGTTGAAAAAATTTCAAATGCAGTTGAAATAATTTCAAATCATGTTGATACTATTTCAAGCGGATTCGAAAATATTTTGCGACCCGACTTTGAAAAAAAAATGAAATTGATTCTAACAGTCTGCAGTCGAATCCGGTTGAAATAGTTTCAAATGCGGTTGAAATAATTTCAAATTCGGTTGAAATAATTTCAAATGCGGTTGAAATAATTTCAAATGCGGTTGAAATAATTTCAAATGCAGTTTTTTTTATGTGACAGATGTATATAAGTAAATAACCATCTTCCAAAATGTATAATTTAAATAGAAAAGATTAGAACAGAATAGAAAAAAATATATAATTTAATAGCAGATCTCCTGTAGACTATTAACAGCCATTTCACTTCATTTTTTTTTTTTTTTTGCAGATCTTCTGCAGACTGTTAGAATCAATTTCATTTTTTTTTCAAAGTCGGGTCGCAAAATATTTTCGAATCCGCTTGAAATAGTATCAAAATGATTTGAAATGATTTCAACTGCATTTGAAATTATTTCAACCGCAAAATATTTTCGAATCCGCTTGAAATAGTATCAACCATGATTTGAAATTATTTCAACTGCATTTGAAATTATTTCAACCGCATTTGAAACTATTTCAACCGGATTCGAAAATATTTTGCGACCCGACTTTGGGTCCACGTATCTCGTATATCTAGCTATAAGTGGCCCCGAGATACGTGGCCCCAAAATCGGGTCACAAAATGTCAAGCACTTTTCTGCAGCAGAGAATGACATTTTTTGACCGACTTTGGGGCCACATATCTCGGGGCTACTTAAAGCTAGAAACTCCAAATTTGGTATGCAAACACATTAGAACTAGCACTACAACATATCCAAATTACTATCACTAAGTGACCCTGAGATATTTCAAATTTCGTCCGCGATTTCTGCTGTCTTCTGCCAGGTTTTCTCCGCTGTATTCTCACTCTTTTGTTCGCTCTTTTGCCCGGTCTTCTCCGCTGTATTCTCCCTGTTCTTCTTCCGATGTTGACTCGACGCTCTCCTCCACTCTAATGCTGGGTGCGCAGTGTGCCACTACTTATATTGGCATGGGGCAGGGGCAATCGTGTGACATCATTTGGAGGCCCCGCCCCTTATGACATCACCGCCTGGGGTATGATGGGCGGTGACGTCATGGTGACCCCGCCCCATACCGATATTAGTAGTGGCACACAGTGCACCCAGCATTAGAGCGGGAGAGATCATTGAGTCAACATCGGAAGAAGAACAGAGGGAGAAAACAGCGGAGAAGACTGGCAAAAGAGCGAGCAAAAGAGCGAGAAGACAGCGGTGCAGATCTGGCAGAAGACAGTGGACAGAGGGAAAAGAAACAGAGAGAGAGTGGAGAAGAACAGGAGAGTAAGGATGGGCCAAACGGACCCCTGTTCGCACCAGAGCTTTCGAACACCGCAATAACGAACCCAATTAATGTCAAAAATCAAAAGTGCTCATTTTAAAGGCTTATATGCAAGTAATTGGGCATAAAATGGTAATGGGGTCCGGGTCCTGCCCTAGGGGAATTGTATCAGTAAAAAAAATGTTTGTGAAAAACTAAATTTTTACATGAGCAGTGATTTTTTGATTTTTAAAGGGAAAGCCTAAAAATGAAAAATTCCTTCCAATATAGTGCCTGGGGGGTCCCCTTAGTCTACCTGTAAAGTGGCAGATCTGTACCATATCTAGAATCTGCTGCAGCAGTAATTGCATTTATAAAGCCCAAAAAAATGAAATTTTCCCTGCAAGCTGCCTTTATTTTGCTCAGCAACAGCTGGGGAGCCATTGTGTATGATGAGGCCACAATGTAGTGCACTGGGAACAAGATTAGAGATTTTTTGATACATTCTGGTGTCACTTTGACTTTGTATAGAAGTAACAGGTGCGTAAAAATTGGTCTTTGGGTATCAGTGGCGTCCTCCCACCGTAACCCTATAGATGTACTCTTGATGAAAGCAAGAATTGGTCTTGCTGTAAAAAATTGCAATGACCTGTTTGACAGGTGCAGAAAAGTAACACTTTGGGTGTCGGGGGCGCCTTCCCACCATAACCCTATAAAGGTGCACTTGATGAAGGCAAAAAAATTGCAATGATATGCATATGGTTGGTGTTTTTGCCACGTTTCATGTGCCTGAGACACAGTTTGCAGATAGCAACAGTGCGATCTGCTGTAGATGTGCTGAAAAAGGTCCAGACATCTGAGCTTTGGGAAGTCAGCCAGGAGATAACAGCTGCAGAATGTTATGGAATAGGGTGGCTGCTCTCTACTCTTTTCTGATGTCGGCCTCCTTGGGGTGTTGCTGCCTCACATTCCGTTTCCTACTCTGCTCACCCAAGTTGCATCAGTGACCTCATCATCATCATCATCTCCATCTCCTTCATCTTCATCATTACCACTGGAGACAACTAGGCAATACGCTGCAGCTTGGGGAACATGAATGTCAATTTGTCTACCAGTGTTCCTCCCTCTCTCTAGGCTCATGTTCTTGTCATCCTCAACCTCAGAACCAACATCTGAATCCAGTAATGGCTGGACATCATCAAGGAGCAAGTGGCTGATGCTGTGGTCAAATAACTCATCTGACTCCTCAATGGCTGTGGCTGGATAGCATGGGCAAACTCACTAAACAGAGGAAATGATGCATTGCCTGAGGACTGACCACCACGTCCACCTTTGCCTGTGGACACATTTGTTGCTGGACCCCTTACAGTGCCAATGGAACATCTGCCTCTCCTTGTTGTCCTCCCAGACATTACTGGGAGGGAGGGACCGGTGCTTATAAGCAAATGTAAAGAAGAAGTTGATATTTGTACGTAGATGCACTTTAATCAATGTAAAGAGGTGTTTGGTGCACTTTAATTTGAGTACTCACACTTAAGGATGGGCCCGGTGCTCGATGCGAACCCACGTTCGCATCGAGCACCGGGCGTTCGCTCGCTCGGCGAGCCCAGAACTATTTTGGCCGCTCGCATCACGTTCGTGTGATGCGAGCGGCCCCGCAATGCATTGCGGCCGGCGCGGCCGACGCAGTGCATTGCTGGCTGATGATTGGCCAAGCATGCACTGTGACCCCGCATGCTTGGCCAATCACAGCCCCGGAAACTCGAAGAGCCATAATTGGCTACAGGCAGGACGCCTGTAGCCAATTACAGCTCAGGGGCTGTAGTACACGCCCCCCCCCTATAAAACGCCGCCACGCCGTCTGCGCCGGTCACATGCTGTTCCGGCGCAGATTGAGCAGGCTGTTTCTGTGACACTCTGCTGCATTTAGATAGATAGAGAGATTCACTTGCAGAGATTGAGTTAGATAGATTCAGTTACAAAGATTGATTGACAAAGAGGGGCTTGTAGTGTGCTCGTGGCAGGCAGGCAGAGCTCCTATATTTTGTTACCAGAAGCACCTATAGGACTTGTAGTGTGTTCGTGGCAGGCAGGCAGAGCTCCTATATTTTGTTACCAGAAGCACCTATAGAACTTGTAGTGTGTTCGTGGCAGGCAGGCAGAGCTCCTATATTTTGTTACCAGAAGCACCTATAGGACTTGTAGTGTGTTCGTGGCAGGCAGGCAGAGCTCCTATATTTTGTTACCAGAAGCACCTATAGGACTTGTAGTGTGTTAGTGGCAGGCAGGCAGAGCTCCTATATTTTGTTACCAGAAGCACCTATAGGACTTGTAGTGTGTTCGTGGCAGGCAGGCAGAGCTCCTATATTTTGTTACCAGAAGCACCTATAGGACTTGTAGTGTGTTAGTGGCAGGCAGGCAGAGCTCCTATATTTTGTTACCAGAAGCACCTATAGGACTTGTAGTGTGTTCGTGGCAGGCAGGCAGAGCTCCTATATTTTGTTCCCAGAGGCACCTATAGGACTTGAAGTGTGTTAGTCCCATTACACACACAGAGCTATATTTTCTTCCCAGAAGCACCTATAGGACTTGAAGTGTGTTAGTCCCATTACACACACAGAGCTATATTTTCTTCCCAGAAGCACCTATAGGACTTGAAGTGTGTTAGTCCCATTACACACACAGAGCTATATTTTCTTCCCAGAAGCACCTATAGGACTTGAAGTGTGTTAGTCCCATCACACACACAGAGCTATATTTTGTTCCCAGAAGCACCTATAGGACTTGAAGTGTGTTAGTCCCATTACACACACAGAGCTATATTTTCTTTCCAGAAGCACCTATAGGACTTGAAGTGTGTTAGTCCCATCACACACACAGAGCTATATTTTGTTCCCAGAAGCACCTATAGGACTTGAAGTGTGTTAGTCCCATTACACACACAGAGCTATATTTTGTTCCCAGAAGCACCTATAGGACTTGAAGTGTGTTAGTCCCATTACACACACAGAGCTATATTTTCTTCCCAGAAGCACCTATAGGACTTGAAGTGTGTTAGTCCCATTACACACAAAGAGCTATATTTTGTTCCCAGAAGCACCTATAGGACTTGAAGTGTGTTAGTCCCATTACACACACAGAGCTATATTTTCTTCCCAGAAGCACCTATAGGACTTGTAGTGTGTTAGTGGCAGGCAGGCAGAGCTCCTATATTTTGTTACCAGAAGCACCTATAGGACTTGTAGTGTGTTCGTGGCAGGCAGGCAGAGCTCCTATATTTTGTTCCCAGAGGCACCTATAGGACTTGAAGTGTGTTAGTCCCATTACACACACAGAGCTATATTTTCTTCCCAGAAGCACCTATAGGACTTGAAGTGTGTTAGTCCCATTACACACACAGAGCTATATTTTCTTCCCAGAAGCACCTATAGGACTTGAAGTGTGTTAGTCCCATTACACACACAGAGCTATATTTTCTTCCCAGAAGCACCTATAGGACTTGAAGTGTGTTAGTCCCATCACACACACAGAGCTATATTTTTTCCCAGAAGCACCTATAGGACTTGAAGTGTGTTAGTATTACACACACAGAGCTATATTTTGTTCCCAGAAGCACCTATAGGACTTGAAGTGTGTTAGTCCCATTACACACACAGAGCTATATTTTCTTCCCAGAAGCACCTATAGGACTTGAAGTGTGTTAGTCCCATCCCACACACACAGAGCTATATTTTCTTCCCAGAAGCACCTATAGGACTTGAAGTGTGTTAGTCCCATCACACACACAGAGCTATATTTTGTTCCCAGAAGCACCTATAGGACTTGAAGTGTGTTAGTCCCATTACACACACAGAGCTATATTTTCTTCCCAGAAGCACCTAGGACTTGAAGTGTGTTAGTCCCATCACACACACAGAGCTATATCTTCTTCCCAGAAGCACCTATAGGACTTGAAGTGTGTTAGTCCCATTACACACACAGAGCTATATTTTGTTCCCAGAAGCACCTATAGGACTTGAAGTGTGTTAGTCCCATTACACACACAGAGCTATATTTTCTTCCCAGAAGCACCTATAGGACTTGAAGTGTGTTAGTCCCATCACACACACAGAGCTATATTTTCTTCCCAGAAGCACCTATAGGACTTGAAGTGTGTTAGTCCCATCACACACACAGAGCTATATTTTGTTCCCAGAAGCACCTATAGGACTTGAAGTGTGTTAGTCCCATTACACACACAGAGCTATATTTTGTTCCCAGAAGCACCTATAGGACTTGAAGTGTGTTAGTCCCATCACACACACAGAGCTATATTTTGTTCCCAGAAGCACCTATAGGACTTGAAGTGTGTTAGTCCCATCACACACACAGAGCTATATTTTGTTCCCAGAAGCACCTATAGGACTTGAAGTGTGTTAGTCCCATCACACACACAGAGCTATATTTTGTTCCCAGAAGCACCTATAGGACTTGAAGTGTGTTAGTCCCATCACACACACAGAGCTATATTTTCTTCCCAGAAGCACCTATAGGACTTGAAGTGTGTTAGTCCCATTACACACACAGAGCTATATTTTCTTCCCAGAAGCACCTATAGGACTTGAAGTGTGTTAGTCCCATACACACACAGAGCTATATTTTGTTCCCAGAAGCACCTATAGGACTTGAAGTGTGTTAGTCCCATTACACACACAGAGCTATATTTTGTTCCCAGAAGCACCTATAGGACTTGAAGTGTGTTAGTCCCATTACACACACAGAGCTATATTTTCTTCCCAGAAGCACCTATAGGACTTGAAGTGTGTTAGTCCCATCACACACACAGAGCTATATTTTGTTTCCAGAAGCACCTATAGGACTTGAAGTGTGTTAGTCCCATCACACACACAGAGCTATATTTTGTTCCCAGAAGCACCTATAGGACTTGAAGTGTGTTAGTCCCATCACACACACAGAGCTATATTTTCTTCCCAGAAGCACCTATAGGACTTGAAGTGTGTTAGTCCCATCACACACACAGAGCTATATTTTGTTCCCAGAAGCACCTATAGGACTTGAAGTGTGTTAGTCCCATTACACACACAGAGCTATATTTTGTTCCCAGAAGCACCTATAGGACTTGAAGTGTGTTAGTCCCATCACACACACAGAGCTATATTTTGTTCCCAGAAGCACCTATAGGACTTGAAGTGTGTTAGTCCCATCACACACACAGAGCTATATTTTCTTCCCAGAAGCACCTATAGGACTTGAAGTGTGTTAGTCCCATCACACACACAGAGCTATATTTTCTTCCCAGAAGCACCTATAGGACTTGAAGTGTGTTAGTCCCATTACACACACAGAGCTATATTTTGTTCCCAGAAGCACCTATAGGACTTGAAGTGTGTTAGTCCCATCACACACACAGAGCTATATTTTGTTCCCAGAAGCACCTATAGGACTTGAAGTGTGTTAGTCCCATTACACACACAGAGCTATATTTTGTTCCCAGAAGCACCTATAGGACTTGAAGTGTGTTAGTGCCATTACACACACAGAGCTATATTTTCTTCCCAGAAGCACCTATAGGACTTGAAGTGTGTTAGTCCCATCACACACACAGAGCTATATTTTGTCCCAGAAGCACCTATAGGACTTGAAGTGTGTTAGTGCCATCACACAGAGCTCCTATATTTTCTTTGCATAAGCACCTATAGGACTTCTAGTGTGTTAGTGGCATCACACAGAGCTCCTATATATTCTTCCCAGAAGCACCCACAGGACTTGAAGTGTGTTAGTGGCATCACACAGAGCTCCTCTATTTTCTTTGCAGAAGCACCTATAGGACTTCTAGTGTGTTAGTCCCATCACACACAGAGCTCCTATATTTCTTCCCAGCAGCACCTACAGGACTTGAAGTGTGTTAGTGGCATCACACAGAGCTCCTCTATTTTTCTCCCAGAAGCACCCATAGGACTTGAAGTGTGTTAGTGGCATCACACAGAGCTCCTATATTTTCTTCCCAGAAGCACCCATAGGACTTCTAGTGTGTTAGTGGCATCACACAGAGCTCCTCTATTTTCTTCCCATAAGCACCTACAGGACTTGAAGTGTGTTAGTGGCATCACACAGAGCTCCTCTATTTTCTTTGCATAAGCACCTATAGGACTTCTAGTGTGTTAGTGGCATCACACACACAGAGCTCCTCTATTTTCTTTGCAGAAGCACCTACAGGACTTCTAGTGTGTTAGTGGCATCACACAGAGCTCCTATATATTCTTCCCAGCAGCACCCACAGGACTTCTAGTGTGTTAGTGGCATCACACAGAGCTCCTCTATTTTCTTTGCAGAAGCACCCACAGGACTTCTAGTGTGTTAGTGGCATCACACAGAGCTCCTATATTTTCTTTGCAGAAGCACCCACAGGACTTCTAGTGTGTTAGTGGCATCACACAGAGCTCCTCTATTTTCTTTGCATAAGCACCCACAGGACTTCTAGTGTGTTAGTGGCATCACACAGAGCTCCTATATTTTCTTTGCAGAAGCACCCACAGGACTTCTAGTGTGTTAGTGGCATCACACAGAGCTCCTCTATTTTCTTTGCAGAAGCACCCACAGGACTTCTAGTGTGTTAGTGGCATCACACAGAGCTCCTCTATTTTCTTTGCAGAAGCACCCATAGGACTTCTAGTGTGTTAGTGGCATCACACAGAGCTCCTATATTTTCTTCTCAGAAGCACCCACAGGACTTCTAGTGTGTTAGTGGCATCACACAGAGCTCCTCTATTTTCTTTGCAGAAGCACCCATAGGACTTCTAGTGTGTTAGTGGCATCACACAGTGCTCCTATATTTTCTTCTCAGCAGCACCCACAGGACTTCTAGTGTGTTAGTGGCATCACACAGAGCTCCTCTATTTTCTTTGCAGAAGCACCCACAGGACTTCTAGTGTGTTAGTGGCATCACACAGAGCTCCTCTATTTTCTTTGCATAAGCACCCACAGGACTTCTAGTGTGTTAGTGGCATCACACAGAGCTCCTCTATTTTCTTTGCATAAGCACCCACAGGACTTCTAGTGTGTTAGTGGCATCACACAGAGCTCCTCTATTTTCTTTGCAGAAGCACCCACAGGACTTCTAGTGTGTTAGTGGCATCACACAGAGCTCCTCTATTTTCTTTGCAGAAGCACCCATAGGACTTCTAGTGTGTTAGTGGCATCACACAGAGCTCCTATATATTCTTCTCAGCAGCACCCACAGGACTTCTAGTGTGTTAGTGGCATCACACAGAGCTCCTCTATTTTCTTTGCAGAAGCACCCATAGGACTTCTAGTGTGTTAGTGGCATCACACAGAGCTCCTATATTTCTTCTCAGCAGCACCCACAGGACTTCTAGTGTGTTAGTGGCATCACACAGAGCTCCTCTATTTTCTTTGCATAAGCACCCACAGGACTTCTAGTGTGTTAGTGGCATCACACAGAGCTCCTCTATTTTCTTTGCATAAGCACCCACAGGACTTCTAGTGTGTTAGTGGCATCACACAGAGCTCCTCTATTTTCTTTGCAGAAGCACCCACAGGACTTCTAGTGTGTTAGTGGCATCACACAGAGCTCCTCTATTTTCTTTGCAGAAGCACCCACAGGACTTCTAGTGTGTTAGTGGCATCACACAGAGCTCCTCTATTTTCTTTGCAGAAGCACCCATAGGACTTCTAGTGTGTTAGTGGCATCACACAGAGCTCCTATATTTTCTTCTCAGCAGCACCCACAGGACTTCTAGTGTGTTAGTGGCATCACACAGAGCTCCTCTATTTTCTTTGCAGAAGCACCCATAGGACTTCTAGTGTGTTAGTGGCATCACACAGAGCTCCTATATTTTCTTCTCAGCAGCACCCACAGGACTTCTAGTGTGTTAGTGGCATCACACAGAGCTCCTCTATTTTCTTTGCATAAGCACCCACAGGACTTCTAGTGTGTTAGTGGCATCACACAGAGCTCCTCTATTTTCTTTGCATAAGCACCCACAGGACTTCTAGTGTGTTAGTGGCATCACACAGAGCTCCTCTATTTTCTTTGCAGAAGCACCCATAGGACTTCTAGTGTGTTAGTGGCATCACACAGAGCTCCTCTATTTTCTTTGCAGAAGCACCCATAGGACTTCTAGTGTGTTAGTGGCATCACACAGAGCTCCTATATTTTCTTCTCAGCAGCACCCACAGGACTACCGACTACAATGGCTGGAAGACCGCCAAGGGGAGGCAGAGCGTGCAGAGCCAAGAACACAGGGCAGGCAGGCTCTGTTTCTAGTGGACGTGGCCGTGGACGTGGACGTGGTCGTGCATCGTCATCAGCACGTGGCCATGGGACACGCGCGTCTTTGTTTTCGGCAGCTGGACATGTGGAGCCGCATCATGCTGAAGGCTTGGTAGAATGGATGACCAAGCCCTCCTCATCCTCCTCATCCTCTCTCACCCAGGCTCAGGGTACTGACAGAGCATCATCAGCCACCCCTTCCCTAGACCCACCATGTCCTCCTGAGGAGTCCCCCGAACTCTTTGAGCACAGTGTTGGGTACATGCTCCAGGAGGATGCCCAACGATTCGAAGGCTCGGATGACGATACCCAGCTTGAGGAATCTGGCAGTACAGTTCCACCAGCTGCAGCTTACTGCCAGGTTTGCTCTAGTGGTGAAGAGGGAGGGGATGATGAGGTCACTGACTCCACGTGGGTGCCTCAAGGGGAGAGAGGATGAGGAGGAGGACGAGGAGGAGGAGGATGCGGCGTCACATGTCCAACGAGGCAGGATGCCCCCTGGAGGCCAGGTAGAGGCCAGCACAGCAACTGTACAACACCGCAGAGCTCCGCCTGTGCAGGGCGCTGCCTCTGCACGTTATCAGAAAAGTTCTTTGGTGTGGGCCTTTTTTGAGACGAGTGCAGCAGATCGCACCACTGCTATTTGCAATATTTGTCTCAAGCGTATCTCGCGTGGCCAAAACATCAGCCGCTTGGGCACGACAAGCATGACCAGACATATGGCGACCTGCCATGCAGCTCGTTGGCAGGCACACATAAAAGACCCACACCAAAGAACTAAGCGGACCTCTCCTTGCTCCTCCTCAGCTGGGATCTCCATCCCCACTACACCTTCAGTCCTCTCTGAAAGCTGCTCTGAGAGGACTGAAGGTGTAGAATTCGGTGTGTCACAACCAAGTACTTGCAGTACACCGACGTCCGAATGCAGCAGGCAAATTTCCCTGCCCCAGCTGCTGGACCGTAGAAAGAAGTACACTCCCAGCCATCCACATGCCCAGCGGTTGAATGCTAGCCTTGCTAAATTGCTAGCACTTCAACTGCTGCCTTTTCAGTTGGTAGACTCGGCCCCCTTCCGTGAGTTTGTTCAATGTGCGGTTCCTCAGTGGCAGGTTCCCAAACGCCACTTTTTCTCGCGGAAGGCGATTCCGTCTCTCTACCGGCATGTGGAGGGCAATGTCCATGCCTCGCTGGACAGGGCGGTCAGCGGTAAGGTGCATATTACCGCTGACTCATGGTCCAGCAGGCATGGACAGGGACGGTACCTTTCTTTCACGGCCCATTGGGTCACTCTATTGGCAGCTGGGAGGGATGCAGGACAAGGTGCAGTAGTGTTGGAGGTTGTTCCGCCACCACGCCTCCAAAACGCGACTACTGCTACTGGTTGTGACACACCTCTCTCCTCCACCCCCTCCTCTTCTTCTTCCTCCAGTGCTCTGTCCTTGGAACCAGCGGTGCTCCGTAGGCGTACAAGGGGCTACGCAAGTACGCAGGCAAAAAGATGCCATGCCGTGCTTGCGCTGGTGTGTTTGGGGGACAGGAGCCACACTGGGCCAGAGGTTCTGGCAGCTCTGCAGGGGCAGGCCGAGAGGTGGTTGACGCCACGTCAGCTTAAGCCAGGAATGGTCGTTTCTGACAATGGCACCAACCTCCTCTCCGCCCTGCGACAGGGGCAGCTCACCCATGTGCCCTGCATGGCTCACGTCCTCAACCTGGTGGTGCAGCGGTTCTTGGGCAGGTTCCCAGGCTTACAGGATGTCCTGAGGCAGGCCAGGAAAGTCTGTGTGCATTTCCGCCGATCTTATAATGCCAGTGCTCGGCTGACTGAGCTGCAAAAGGAGCTGAACCTGCCCAAGAACCGCCTAATATCTGACATGCCCACCAGGTGGAACTCAACGTTGGCCATGCTGCAGCGACTGCACACGCAGCAGAGGGCCATCAATGAGTACCTTTGCGACTACGGCACCAGGACAGGGTCAGGGGAGCTTGGTTTTTTTTCCCCACGTCAGTGGAGCATGATCAGGGATGCATGCACTGTCCTCTCACCATTTGAGGAGGCCACGAGGATGGTGAGCAGTGACAGTGCATGCATCAGTGACACTGTCCCTCTTGTCCACCTGTTGGAGCATACGCTGCGTGGGATAATGGACAGGGCACTTGAGGCAGAACAGAGGCAGGAAGAGGAGGACTTCCTTGCCTCTCAAGGCCCCCTTTATCCGGACAGTGTTCCTTCTGTCCCACCCATCACACAGGAAGAGGATGAGGAGGAGGAGGAGGAGGAGGAGGAGGAGGATTGTGTGAGCATGGAGGTGGAGCCTGGCACTCAGCATCAGCAGCAGCAGTCTTTTAGGGATGATGTACAGTCCCAACAAGCCAGTGGACTTGTACGTGGCTGGGAGGAGGTGGCTGGCGATCATGTCATCATCTCAGTGACCCAGAAGACTCCGGACCGAATGCCTCAGCTAACCTACGCTGCATGGCCTCCCTGATCCTGCAAAGCCTGCGGAAGGATCCTCGTGTTCTTCGGATCAAGGAGAGGGACCATTACTGGCTGGCCACTCTCCTTGATCCGCGGTACAAGGGTAAGGTTGCGGACCTTATCTTGCCGTCGCAGAGGGAGCAGAGGATGAGACATCTCAGGGAGGCCTTGCAGAAAGGTCTGTGCAACGCGTTCCCAGAAACTGGGAGGCTACAAACTCCTGGTCCTGGGCGACGAGTTGCTGAGGCTTCGGTCAGTGGCAGAAGGAGCGGTGGGGAAGGTGGACGTCTGACCGATGCGTTCAGACAATTTTTTAGTCCGCAGCCCCAAGGTATGATCGGTTCCAGCAACCATCGCCAGCGTCTGATATACATGGTGCAGGAATACCTTGGGGCAAGGTCAGACTTGGACACCTTTCCCACCGAAAATCCTCTGGCTTACTGGGTCCTGAGGATGGATCACTGGCCAGAGCTTGCACAGTATGCAATTGAGCTACTGGCCTGTCCTGCCTCCAGCGTTCTTTCCGAACGCACATTCAGTGCTGCTGGAGGATTTGTGACTGATCATAGGGTGCGCCTGTCCACCGCCTCGGTTGATCGACTGACATTCATCAAAATGAATCAGTCTTGGATCACCACCAGCTACCAGGCACCTGAGGCGGATATAACCGAATAATTTTTAATGTCACATCCCTTCAAGACTGCCTATGCTGATGCTGAGTGACTGTCCTCTTATGTTCACTGACTATCCTCTTCCTCCTCCTCAATGATCCATGCCACACACCAGTGCCTAAGGCACAATTTTTCAGCCCCTGTTTAACAGGGGCGTGTACTTACAATTTTTTAAAAAAATGCTTCGCAACACGTGTGACTGCTGTGCTCCAAGTACAGTCTCTGTGAGGGCCGTGTTGCAGTGTTGTGGCACCAGCACCAGTGCCTAAGGCACAATTTTTCAGCCCCTGTTTAACAGGGGCGTGTACTTACAATTTTGAAAAAAATGCTTCGCAACACGTGTGACTGCTGTGCTCCAAGTACAGTCTCTGTGAGGGCCGTGTTGCAGTGTTGTGGCACCAGCACCAGTGCCTAAGGCACAATTTTTCAGCCCCTGTTTAACAGGGGCGTGTACTTACAATTTTTTTTAAAAAAAATGCTTCGCAACACGTGTGACTGCTGTGCTCCAAGTACAGTCTCTGTGAGGGCCGTGTTGCAGTGTTGTGGCACCAGCACCAGTGCCTAAGGCACAATTTTTCAGCCCCTGTTTAACAGGGGCGTGTACTTACAATTTTTTTAAAAAAAATGCTTCGCAACACGTGTGACTGCTGTGCTCCAAGTACAGTATCTGTGAGGGCCGGGTTGCAGTGTTGTGGCACCAGCACCAGTGCCTAAGGCACAATTTTTCAGCCCCTGTTTAACAGGGGCTTGTACTTACAATTTTTTAAAAAAAGCTTCGCAACACGTGTGACTGCTGTGCTCCAAGTACAGTCTCTGTGAGGGGTTGCAGTGTTGTGGCACCAGCACCAGTGCCTAAGGCACAATTTTTCAGCCCCTGTTTAACAGGGGCGGGTAATTACAAATCTTGATCTAATAGTTCACAGCAGGGCCCATTCCTGCGCCCACCAAGAGTAACTATGAGGGCCTGCAGTCTTGTGGCAACACCGTCCACCACCACCGCCAAAGGCCCAATTTTTCTGCCCTGTTCATCAGGTGCTTGCAATTACAAATCTTGATCTAATAACTCACAGCAGGGCCCATTCCTGCGCCCACCAAGAGTAACTATGAGGGCCTACAGTCTTGTGGCAACACCGTCCACCACCACCGCCAAAGGCCCAATTTTTCTGCCCTGTTCATCAGGTGCTTGCAATTACAAATCTTGATCTAATAACTCACAGCAGGGCCCATTCCTGCGCCCACCAAGAGTAACTGTGAGAGCTTACAGTCTTGTGGCAAAACCGTCCACCACCACCACCACCACCACCCCCAATTTTTCTGCCCTGTTCAACAGGTGCATGCAATTACAAATCTTGATATATTAACTCACAGCAGGCCCATTCCTGTGCCCACCAGTCTTGTGGCTACACCAACATCTAATAGGGCAAATTTCTGCAGAGTATATACGCCAGGCCCCTACTTTCAAACATCCAACTTACAAACGACTCCTACTTGCAAATGGAAAGAGAAAACAGGAAGTGAGAGGAAATCTACCCCTAGGAAGGGAAATTCTATCCTGTTAGATTTAATTTGGGAAAAAGGTATCTCCTCTCTACTGATACTTTATCACCAATCCTTGTTTCAATTAAAACCCCACTTTTCCAAAAACATTTGTCATTGGGACGGAAAGTGAGGTGACATGTTCTGAACAGATGTGCAAAGACAGCAAATGTTACAGGGGTGATAACCCCTCCCTATGTTCTCCAAAAAGCTTAAAAATAGATTTTTTTGGGATGGAGCTACACTTCATAATGTACCTGTTCAGATTCTACTTAAGATCAAACCTAAAGCCGCAAGTGGTTTTAAATGGCTTCTTTTTTTCCTTTACAAATGTCATTTTGTGCAAGGACAGTTCTAAACACGGGAAACACATGCCACTTCACAGGCATACTTTGGACACCCCCCAGGTACCATATTTAAAGGAAAATTCACTTTTTTTTTTTCACTTTATGCATCATTAAAATCCCTACTGCAAACTGTCAGTAACGCACACAGAACTATATGGCGTTAAACTGGCAGTAACGCACACCAAACTATATGGCGTTAAACTGGCAGTAACTCACACAGAAGTAAATGGGGTTAAACTGGCAGTAACGCACGCAAAACTATATGGCGTTTAACTGGCAATAACACACACAGAACTATATGGCGTTAAACTAGCAGTAATGCACACAGAAGTAAATGGCGTTAAACTGGCAGTTATGCACACCAAACGATATGGCATTAAACTGGCAGTAACGCACATAGAAGTAAATGGAGTTAAACTGGCAGTAACGCACACAGAACTATATGGCGTTAAACTGACAGTAACGCACGGAAAACTATATAGCATTAAACTGGCAGTAACGCACACAAAACGATATGGCATTAAACTGGCAGTAACGCACACAGAACTATATGGCAGTAAACTGGCAGTAACGCACATAGAACTATATGGCGTTAAACTGGCAGTAACGCACCCAGAAGTAAATGGTGTTAAACTGACAGTAACCCAATCAAATAGACGGTGTTCAACCGTCACTACACTGACGCTATCTGAACTGTCCCTACTCTAGCTTTACACTAATGTAAAGTAAAGATTACTGAAATGGTCTCACTAGACTACACTGAAACTATATGAGCTGTCCCTAAAGCCTAAATCCCTTAAGCGCGGAATCCTTAGTCCAATATATGAGCTGTCCCTACTCTACACTAATGTATGTATGAATGATACGGTCCCACTACACTACAGTGAAACTATCTGAGCTGTCCCTACTCTAGCTGCAAACTATGCAAAGCTGAATAATGGTCCTCCTCACTACACTCACACTATCCATAGACTGACACTAAACTAATATTCTTCACTGACAATTGAAGCAAAATAGCACAGTATAGCACACTAACTAACTAATAGCACTGAACAGAGCCCTGTTCTATCTCTCTTCATGCCAAAATCACACTGAAAATGGCTGCCATTGAAAGAATACTTTTATACTGTGGGGCGGGAATGAGCCATGATTGGATAAAGTCATGATAAAAGTGTCCAATCATGACTCTGACAGTGCTCTGTGCCCTGATTGGCTGAAGATTTCACTGCTTCAGCCAATCAGGGCCTGAAATGCACTGTTCAGCTCTACAATGCATTGTGGTCGGTACGGGGGGGCCTTTATCAAAAATCCGAACAGCGAAAGTTCGGCCTGAACTTATGCTCGGGCCGAACCGTTTGCCCATCCCTATCGTAGAGGGGAGAAGAACTGACAGAGGCAGAAGACATCAGCTGTGGACATAGAAGATCCAGAGAGGGGAGAAGAGATCAGGAAAGATGACGGAGCTGCCTTAATAAATTACTTTAAAAACCTGTGTAATGTGTTTTATTTTTGTAACTTTTTGTAGGTAAATGGGTAGGGGTACAATGTACCCCATACTCATTCACATAGGTTGGGGGACTGGGATCTGGGGACCCCCTTGTTAAATAGGGTTTCCAAATTCCGATAAGCTCCCTGCCCGCAGACCCCAATAACCAATGGCCAGGGTTGTTGTCAGGAAGAGGCCCTTGTTCTCACATGGGGACAAGGTGCTTTGGGGCATGCAGGTGCTGTTAAGGTCATGCAGCCTGGTACGGTTCAGGGGAGGGGGGCTCGCTCGTCCCCACCTTCTTTTCTGATCTGCCGGGCTGTTCGCTCGGATAAGGGTCTGGTATGGATTTGGGGGGACCCCCACGCTGTTTTCTCCGCATGGGGGTTCCCCTTAAAATCCATACCAGACCAAAGAGCCTGGTATGCTCTTGGAGGGGGACACCAATGCTGTTTTTTTTTTATTTGGCATGGAGTTCCCCTTCAAGATCATCAAAGCACAAGTCGCATGCCAAAGTTGGATCAGTCAAGACTGATATTCAATGGGCTGAAGTAGGATCAAAGTCAGACCAAAGTAGTGCAGGGAGCATTTTGAAAGTCAGACCAACTTGTGTCGGACCAGTTAAAGCGGTTCTGCACTGTGTGTTTTTTTTTTTTTTTTTAAATGTAATGCATAGGATTAGGAGGTCAATTCTGGGACTCACGTGTTCCATGTTCTTAATCGATTGCTGGCGTTTTTTGTCCTATGAAATATTTTTTAAAAATGTATTCTTGCTGGGTGCCATCTTGCCTGTGGGCATGTGAAACCCCACAGGCACTTCAGATGGCCCAGCATGCACCGCTGTTACTGCGCCGAACTCGCGCGTGCGCAGTAACGGCAAAGTGCAGCTCACGTTCTCCGAAATCTCGCGAGATTTCGGCACATCTGCCGAAATCTCGCGAGATTTCGGCACATCTGCCGACATCTCGCGAGATTTCGGAAGATGTGCCCGAAATCTCGCGAGATTTCGGAAGATGTCCGCACTGACTCCTGGGATCAATGACACCAGATCCCAGGAGACAGTGCGGCATGACGACGATCGACGCAGAGACCCCGCCCACCGCCGCAGAGACAGAGGAAAGGAAGTCAGCGATTACAAGTGGAAAAAAAAAACACACTTCATTTAGTACTCTTTGCCTGATTTGGAAGGCAAAGAGATTTACTAAATGAAATGTGTGCAGAACCGCTTTAAGACGGCTCCCATAGGGAAACATGGATTTTCACACGTCATGCGACATGAGCTCCCAATGTCGGAGCGTTTGTCGTACCATTGTGAAACCGGCCTGAAAGTTTGAAATTGAATAAAAACTGTTATGTGTAAAATAACAAATAAAACCACTTTTTTTAGATTTATATCTACTTGTCAACCTATAGTAAAAGATATTAGCTGAGTATTTATTTGAACAGTAATGTACAAAATAGTAGTACAAAATAAAAACAAATATGTCCTATGCAAAAATTTGTCACAGAGTTATTGTCAAGGTAACCAACGCATAATGACACTGCTAAATTTGGTTTGGACATCTGGATTTTAATAACCTTCCATTCGTGAAAGGGCAAAGTAACCTAGCGCTAGTATGCAGACTAGGCATTTTAGAGAAAATACAGATGCCTTTATATATATATCCTTTTTTCAGGTCTTTGACTCAATGTACTGAGGAAAGAGGGTCAACATTACAGACAAATATCTAGCATTTGCAGTATGCAAAGTTAAGAGCCTCTAAGTTTCTTTCAGGAAAAGTTTCTGTTAAAAAATAAAGTTTTCAATGGTTATGAAAGCTTTATAATGAAAAAGTGTTGATTTTTCGTTTTCAATATTTGATGATCCTGCCAGCATATACCTACTCTTCCACCTTCTCTGTTAGGGTGACAATACTGCCTTTCTTTATGCCTATGCAGGAGCAGTGCTGTTACCCTTGTACCCATGCTCCTGCTGGGACCACAGGCTGCTCTGCCAATTCAGGAAAGGGGAAGGCGGTATGGAAGATGTAGTCCTCCCTGATCTGCACATGTGACTGGAAAGATACGAGCACCATGGCTGTGCAGATGTTTTAACATGGGAACAGACATGGGCAGCTGCAGAGCCATGAAAGAAAGGCTGACCTTCAGTTTAGAGGCTTCTGGCACAGGAGAGGTTAATACACACACAAATGCTTAAATGATATTATACCCACATGATGTCCCCACAGCTCTTGGCGTAACATAAAGGTATGCACAGCATACTTGGACGTCATGGCAGATGTACTTGTTCTAGTGCCCTCCTTTAGCGATGTGAGATCTGTGCTTCCTCTTATCACTCTATTCACATTGGTCAACCACGGCGAGCCCTGTTCTGAGTGGAACCTGTCCTGTTAAACCACTGTATGATCTTGGCCACCGTGCTGCAGCTCAGTTTCAGGGTCTTGGTAATCTTCTTAAAGCCTAGGCCATCTTTATGTAGAGCAACAATTGTTTTTTTCAGATCCTCAGAGAGTTCTTGGTGCCATGTTAAACTTCCATTGACCAGTATAAGAGAGTGAGCGCGATAAAACCAAATTTAACACAACTGCACCCCATTCACACCTTAGACCTTGTAACACTAATGAGTCACATGACACCGGGGAGGGAAAATGGCTAATTGGGCCCAATTTGGACTTTTTCACTTACTGGTGTACTCACTTTTGTTGCCAGCAATTTAGAAATGAATGGCTATGTGTAGAGTTATTTTGAGAGGACAGCAAATTGACACTGTTATACAAGCTATACACTCACTACTTTACATTGTAGCAAAGCTTAATTTCCTTATTGTTGTCACATGAAAAGATATAATAAAATATTTCCAAAAATGTGAGGGGTGTACTCACTTTTGCAAGATACTGTATATACAGTCAGGTCCATAAATATTGGGACATCAACACAATTCTAATCTTTTTGGCTCTATACACCACCACAATGGATTTGAAATGAAACGAACAAGATGTGCTTTAACTGCAGACTTTCGGCTTTAATTTGAGGGCATTTACATCCAAATCAGGTGAATGGTATAGGAATTACAACAGTTTGTATATGTGCCTCACACTTTTTAAGGGACCAAAAGTAATGGGACAGATTAACAATCATCCATGAAACTTTCACTTTTTAATACTTGGTTGCAAATCCTTTGCAGTCAATTACAGCCTGAAGTCTGGAACGCATAGACATCACCAGACACTGAATTTCATCCCTGGTGATGCTCTGCCAGGCCTCTACTGTAACTGTCTTCAGTTCCTGCTTGTTCTTGGGGCATTTTCCTTTCAGTTTTGTTTTCAGCAAGTAAAATGCATGCTCAATCGGATTCAGGTCAGGTGATTGACTTGGCCATTGCATAACATTACACTTATTTCCCTTAAAAAATTCTTTGGTTGCTTTTGCAGTATGCTTCGGGTCATTGTCCATCTGCACTGTAAAGCACCGTCGAATGAGTTCTGAAACATTTTGCCGAATATGAGCAGATAATATTGCCCGAAACACTTCAGAATTCATCCTGCTGCTTTTGTCAGCAGTCACATCATCAATAAATACAAGAGAACCAGTTCCATTGGCAGCCATACATGCCCACGCCATGGCACTACCACCACCATGCTTCACTGATGAGGTGGTATGCTTTGGATCATGAGCAGTTCCTTTCCTTCTCCATACTCTTCTCTTCCCATCACTCTGGTACAAGTTGATCTTGGTCTCATCTGTCCAGAGGATGTTGCTCCAGAACTGTGAAGACTTTTTTAGATGTTGTTTGGCAAACTCTAATCTGGCCTTCTTGTTTTTGAGGCTCACCAATGGTTTACATTTTGTGGTGAACCCTCTGTATTCACTCTGGTGAAGTCTTCTCTTGATTGTTGACTTTGACACACATACACCTACCTCCTGGAGAGTGTTCTTGATCTGGCCAACTGTTTTACAGGGTGTTTTCATTACCAGGGAAATAATTCTTCGGTCATCCACCACAGTTGTTTTCCGTGGTCTTCCGGGTCTTTTGGTGTTGCTGAGCTCACCGGAGCGTTCTTTCTTTTTAAGGATGTTCCAAACAGTTGATTTGACCACACCTAAAATTCTTGCTATCCCTCTGATAGGTTAGTTTTGTTTTTTAAGCCTAATGATGGCTTGCTTCACTTATAGGGATAGCTCTTTGGATCTCATATTGAGAGTTGACAGCAACAGATTCCAAATGCAAATAGCACACTTGAAATTAACTCTGGACCTTTTATCTACTCCTTGTAAATGGGATAATGAGGGAATAGCACACACCTGGCCATGGAACAGCTGAACTTGTCCCATTACTTTTGGTCCCTTAAAAAGTGGGAGGCACATATACAAACTGTTGTAATTCCTATCCCGTTCTCCAGATTTGGATGTAAATACCCTCAAATTAAAGCTGAAAGTCTGCAGTTAAAGCACATCTTCTTCATTTCATTTCAAATCCATTGTGGTGGTGTATAGAGCCAAAAAGATTAGAATAGTGTTGATGTCCCAATACTTATGGACCTGACTGTATATATATATATATATATATATATATATATATATATATATATACATATATATTTTTTATTTTTTTATTATTATTATTACTAACAGTTTGTAATGTTGTGCATTATCACCAATTACATTTAACAACTTTTGGTTGCTATTTAAAGAGGGACAAGGCATTCAGAAAATTAATCTGACAATATCAAAGTAAACTGTTTGATGGTTAAATATTGTGTATTAAGATGTAGCATAGCAGGATCAATCACAGCCCAAACCCTGCAGGAAGCATTTACCAGAGCAGCAGGATTCTTCTTTTTCCCATGTGATCTTACAATATACCGTACCATGAGAAAAGTCTGACTGAGCACGCTGCAGAGTGGCAGGTCTCATTTTTGCTTTAATTAAATCGGTTTAAAATAAATTCTTTGAAGACTTCACATTCACCATGTGTATTAATCTATTAGGAACTGCAAGCTGTGATGGGTAGGCATGTTAAGTAAGATTTCAAATTATGAACCTTCAATATTCATTCTGATTTATGTATAGAAGGACCATCATGAAAAAAATAAATACAAATCCAGCAGTATTGATATTATTTTGAAGTATTTTTTATTACTAAAATGTGTTGTTCCTAAAAAATTCCAATATATAATTCTTTTGCATATTGGCAATAAGGTGGCTCACTATACAAGAATGGCAACCACCCCAATTTTATAACTAGATTTTGAAGTAAGGTGCACATAGAAGGGCATGGCATGGCACAAACAAAATGTTTTCCCAACACATTTAACAGCTAGTCTGCAATTAAAACAAAGTGACATTGTCTAACAATTTACATTACAAACTGAGGTTTTAATTGCACATATTTGCAAATATTGTATATGTGGAAGCTACACTGCCTCGTCAAGGCATCTCTGTTAAGTGCACACCTAACTTTACGTTTGAGTCTTCATGTTGCAATATATATTAAAATAACATGGCTTATGGTTAGAAATCTTGCTATAATGTATTTGGGATACAAATTTGGTACAGATCTAGAAATTCATATGGTATGAATACTAAAATTCCAGGATGTCTTCTATCTATGACTTGTGTCATGATCACCCAGAACTGATCTGGTTTTGTACAGTTTAGATAATACATAATTTCTGTTATTTGGGGTAAGTATGGCTTTTGTTTTAATCATTCTGGCCTTCACTATGACCATGTGCCTAATATACCTTTGATTCCGCTTGAGCTTTAAAACTAAATTAGTTAAAACAATGATGTGTCCAGTGCACACAACGGATGATAGATCACATTGCTGCGTGCCCCCCCAGGGCACGTACGAGATGTGTACTCACAGGACTATATATGATGTCCACTCAGGATAGGAGCGCTCCCGCTCCCTCATTTTACAATAGGCCGTGTGGGAAATGCTTACAATTTCTCTATGCACATTCAAACGAAATTCCACTGGTGTTTGGCCATCTTTAGATGAACTGTAGTAGAGATGTTAAAATGTAAGCTCTAGTGGAGTAGGGGCTGAGGTAAAGGATTCTGTAGAACAGAGTGGTACTATATTGAACATAAATAAATGATAATTTGAGACACCAAAAACTTGAAGCATTTATTGACAATAACTGACAAATGCCTAGAAATTGTATCTGCTGTACATCAGAATGAATCCAAATGCAGGGGGATCCTCAATAAGCATTTCAAAGTATCCCAAGCTAATTTTTAGACTAAAATAATCCCCTTACTCATTATAGCCCTTCACATCCATCCAAATTTTGATTATTGCAACTAACATACTGCTGAGTGACTAAGAAAGTTAGATTGTACCATATGCTCCAGATGTCTTCATACATTATTCATTGCCAGTATTGTTTATTTCCATTTGCTTTATTTTCTCATTATATGATGAAAGTGTAATGGGGTTAATTTAATAAAGGCAAATAAACTTCACTTTGTAAGGAAAGTTGTACTTTGCAAGGAAATTTGCCCCAGAGCTTAGTGAATGTGGTTATGCTCTGCTGATTTCCACCATCCAATCAAGTCAAAATTATTTTATTTTATTTTATTGCGTGTGGTTAGGTGTTTAATACAAAGTGAAACTTTACCACATTAACTGGGGCAAATTCCATTGAGAGTTGCAACTTTCCTTGCAAAGTGAACAGCCTTTAATAAAACAACCCCAGTGTTGGACAAGGACTTTCCAAACTCAAAGAAATTACTGAATGGGTACTACAAACCAGACTTGTCATTTTCAATTAACTGTGGCAGGAAAACTAATTTAAAGTTCTTCATAAGGAATACATTCCCTGTTTTATACAACATGGTACTGACCCATCTATAATGTCCTCATCTTCTTGCCCTAAGTGCAATCAACCATGGCCCACTCTATTCCATTGTCTATACTTTGTTTTTTTAACTCTTTTTTTTTATTGAAAAAGATATACAACATTGACACACTAATTGAAATGCTCAACATGAGCATAGAAAACAATGAGGTACATTACAGTACATAAGAGTATTTCCATAATAACAAATATGCAGCATTCTCCTTCAAACCAATCCTGATACATATGCTCAGTCTCATATAATATCAAAATGATAAAAAACTGTTACCTAATACCCTTAGCGATTCTCTCAAGCATTAGTTACAGTAAGAGCAGAAGAACACCAAGTATCCCATACTTTATTATACTTAGCTGGGCAACCTCTGTTGTACATTTTTCATAAGGTAATACTTAATTTATCAACTGAAGCCCCTTACATATGGATGGAGGGGTGAGCTGAATCCATTTAAGTGCTACAGCTTTATGAGCCAAAAATAGTGTTCCCATTAACATAATCCCAGTATGTCTCGGCTACTGTTCCTCGTCCAAGACCCCTAGCAAACACACCATTGGGGTGCATGGAACAGGAACCAATGAAACTGCAGTCAAAACCTCTGTCACCTGTCGCCAATACTTTGCTATGACAGTACATATCCACATAACATGTGTGAAGTCCACCCATGGACAAGTACACCTAGTGCATGTAGAGGTAAGCAAACTATGCATTGCATGCAATCTAACTGTGGTCAGGTATGATTGATGCAACATATAAAGGTGAATCAATGTATTGTTAACAGCCCGGGGATACAGATAAATGGAATGAGCATGCATTGTCTATGCTTTTAACCAATTCCTGGACTGAGGTTGTGCAATATATAAACATGTTGCTTCTAGAACTGAGTCCCTGCTTTTACATTTTAGCTATAATACTTCTTTCACTCTTCTGAGTCTGATGAAATCAACAGGGGGCATTGAATGTCTACGCATATGCCTCCTGATATCTAGATGATGTACCATGCAGGACTGTATTTCTGCCGTTACCCAACCACCCAGAATGTGAAAAGAAACCTCTAAAAAAATTTCCTTCATGAAAAATGTAATGAAATTTCAGGCATTCACACACACTAAGCGTTTTTTCAGGAGTTGGAAATGTTTAATTGAGACAACCTTCAACAAAAGTGAGATTGAGCAAATTATGCATTCACTTCAATATAGAGTGGCATGCTAAGGCTCACTACAACGGAGGGAGCCCTGAGAATAGGACATAACAGATAAGTTGTCTAACTAGCACTTGACAAGTGGTGACCTCCCTGCATATGAGCTACCCACATTATTGCCTTAACTTTTTTTTAGTTTTGTTTCTTTGTTTCTTTTTGTATAATCCCTTGCTCACCATATCTCCACTTGTATGTGATCATATGCTAGGCCTGTTTCTTGTGTGAACTCTCTTACACTGTGAACGTTGCTTCTTTGTTATTACACAGCCGAACATTCTGTGCTTTTGCAGTATTCAGTCATGGCATGCCTCTAGATGATTTGTTTTGTACCTTGAATAAGGAATTGTGCAATGCAAATGTTACAATGTTCTAAAAGTGTAATGTGACATCACTTATTTGCCTGACCAGATGGATGGTCGTTGTGGCAATTCATACTAATATAACATAGTGTATGTGCTGTATGTAGGGTATGTATTTCTTTCAGTTATAAAAATCTGATAAAAGAAGTATTTTACAAACAGGAATTGGATTAGCTTGGAAGGTGGTATTATTTCACCAGTGGCATTCTCTTTAATTCAGATCAAGTTATACAATAAATGAGTGCACGGAGTCTGATTGGAAAGACTCATAATTCATAGATTGATTGTCTTGGGAATCAGTTTAGCTGCAGTCAAACATAAAGTAGATTGATTGCTATAGCAGACAGGTTAAGGGTTAATGACTTCTGGGCCTTTGACAGAATGGGAGAAGCCATTATACTGTAAAACTGCTTTATAGTACAGAGATAGCTTTTCATTATAGTGCAGGAAATGCACCTGTCAATGAACAGTGGACATATATATGTTTTATGCTTTAAGTGGTCAATGCAAGCCACTATTATTTTATTTTATTGTGTGTTATGTGTAATAAGTGCTATGCAAAAACTATTTTATTTAACTTTTGTGGGATTACATCTTCAATGTTTATTATTACTGGAGGTATCTATTTAGCCCCAATAATAAGTATTCATACTCCTAGAGATTTTCCACATTTTGTCATGTTATAAGCAAAAACGTAAATGTATTTTATTGGGATTTTATGTGCTAGACCAACACAAAGTGGCACATAATTGTGAAGTGGTAGGAAAATGATAAATGTTTTTTTTACAAATCAATATCTGAAAAGTGGGATGAGCATTTGTATTCAGCCCCCTTTACTCTGATACCCCTAACTAAAATCTAGTGAAACCAATTACCTTCGGAAGTCACCTAATTAGTAAATAGAATCCACCTGTGTGTAATTCAATCTCAGTAAAAATACAGCTGTTCTTTGAAGCCCTCAGAGGTTAATTAGAGAACCTTATTGAACAAACAGCATCATGAATGCCAAGGAACACACCAGATAGGTCAGGGATACAGTTGTGGAGAAGTTTAAAGCAGGGTTAGGTTATAAAAAAATATGCCAAGCTTTTAACATCTCACAGAGCACTGTTCAATCCATCATCCAAAAATGGAAAGAGTATGGCACAACTGCAAACCTACCAAGACATGACTGTCCACCTAAACTGACAGGCAGGGCAAAGAGAGCATTAATTAGAGAAGCAGCCAAGAGGCCCATGGTAACTCTGGAGGAGCTGAAGACATCCACAGCTCAGGTGGGAGAATTTGACCACAGGACAGCTATTAGTGGTGCACTCCGCAAATCTGGCCTTTATGGAATAGTGGCAAGAAGAAAGCCATTGTTAAAAGAAAGCCATAAAAGGTCCTGTTTGCAGTTTGCGAGAAGCCATATGGGGCACACAGCAAACATATGCAAGAAGGTGCTCTGGTCAGATGAGACCAAAATTGAACTTTTTGGCCTAAAAGCAAAACGCCATGTGTGACAGAAAACTAACACTGTGCATCACACTGAACACACCATCCCCACGTGAAACATGGTGGAGGCAGCATCATGTTATGGGGATGCTTTTCTTCAGCAGGGACAGGGAAGCTTGTCAGAGTAGATGGGAAGATGGATGGAGCCAAATGCACTGCACTCTTAAAAGAAAACCTGTTAGAGTCTGTAAAAGACCTGCGACTGGTTCACCATCCAACAGGACAATGACCCTAAACATACAGCCAGCGCTACAATGAAATAGTTTAGATAAAAGCATATTCTTGTATTAGAATGGCCCAGTCAAACTCTAGACCTAAATTGAATTGAGAAACTTTGGTGAAAACTTAAAGTGGTTGTATACCCTAAAATTAAACTTGCACCTACAGGTAAGCCTAGATTAAGGCTTACCTGTAGGTACAAGAAATATCTCCTAAACCTGCACGGTTTAGGAGATATTTGAAAAGAACGTTTTACAACGTTGTCTACGGCGCATGCGCGCCGTAGACAATGGTGCATTTACAGGGTTAATCCCATCTTCAACTGCGGCTCACCGCAGTTGAAGTGTCCCGCGCGCATGCGCGGAGCGACGTCCTCGCCGCTCTGGCCAATCCAACCCAAATTTTATTTTTTAAATGGGTATACAACCACTTTAAAAATTGCTGTTCACAGATACTCTCCATCTAATCTGACAGAGCTTGAGCTATTTTGCAAAGAAGAATGGGCAAACATCTCACTCTCTAGATGTACAAAGCTGGTAGAGACATACCTCAAAAGACGTGCAACTGTAATTGCAGCGAAAGGTGGTTCTACAAAGTATTGACTCTGAATACAAATGCACACCACACTTTTTTATTTTTTACATATTTATTTGTAAAAAAAATGTAAAACCATTTATCATTTTAATTTTACTTCACAATTCCACTTCTAGGTTGTGAATCCAACTCAGTAAAGATTTTATCAGATCTAAATTTTCGAAATAGTTCTAGCATTCAGATTGGGGCTACAACTTCCAAATTTTAGTGGAGGTTTCTTCAGTTACAGTCCAGAAGAGAAGGACATTCAAACCTTTACACCAACCCATGCAGGAAATGGGGATACAAATATCAGAATCTTGCTTGCACTCAACTTCCATATGTTCATGATTTGTTTTATCAATGTTCTACTTGCAGGATGTCTCTGTTTTTCCACTTCTCCATGGAATTGTTCTCTTCCTCTGTTGACTTCTTTCCTTCTTGCTCATCTGTACGCCACCCCCCACCACCACTGAAATAGCTTGTACAATACTATGGCAAACAGATTTCTATGGTAAGTGCTTTCGATTTACATTTCCACCATGGCTACCTTTTATATTCCTAGACCTATCTCCAAAATCTCTCATAACACTCAGGGCTTGGACTCCCCAGTTAAGCGCCAAAAGACCTTTTAGTACTACCACTGCATGGAAGTGTTTTTTCTACAGGAGACCCACTACCTATCCACATATAAGCCCACCTTAATTCATAATCATTATCCCCTTTTCTACCTTGCTAATGCCCCAGACAAAACACAGGGAGTAGCAATTTGCATCTCGAAACGCCAGACGAAAAAGAGCGTTTCTAAATTACCACAGAGACTCCAAACAATCATTTGTCGAGTGTCAAAAGCACTTAATAATTCCCTTACGTTGAACATGGAGTTTGCTAGGATAGATCATACATTATAGAAGGCTTTTTTCCGATAGTCTTACCTCACTGATGGATCAGTGGCTTTTCAGATTTTTGCAGAAAGGCATGAAAACAACATAATTCTGGCATTTTTGTAACTTTTGGGCACTTACGTACCTCAGCCAGAACCCTATCCCATACACCATAGGTATATTGTACGTTGCAGTGTATTAGTGGAAGAACTTTATTTTTGGTCTACCTTGCCGTAGACTGCATAACTATTGTAGTTAGATACCCCCTAAGCTCAATGTCACATAGTCATGTTTTCCATAACTTGCACTAATAGCAAAAAAAAAGCCCTAAACTACTGTAATTAAGTGAGAATTAATATCAGTGCCACAAACTAGTGGCTCCAGATGTATAGCTGGCCACATGGAATGTTGTCCAATGATTTTTGGATTTGTATTGAAATGATAACATGTAGATTTTAGTGCTTTATACGGGTGTTTTTAGGCTACTTTCGTCTTTTATACACCAGCTAGATATACAGTGGTAGTAGGCATTAACCACTTCAGCCCTGGAAGGTTTTACCCCCTTAATGACCAGAGCATTTTTTTCCGATTTGGCACTGAGTGGCTTTAACTGACAATTGCGCGGTCATGCGAAGTTGTACCCAAACAAAATTGACATCCTTTTTTTCCCACAAATTTCTTTTGATCACCTCTGCGGTTTTTTTTTTTGTGCTATAAACAAAAAAAGAGCAACAACTGTGAAGAAAAAAACAACATTTTTTACTTTTTGCTATAATAAATATTCCACAATTATTTTTATTTAAACAAATTTCTTCATCATTTTCGGTCGATTTATATTCTTCTACATATTTTTGGTTAAAAAAATTGCAATAAGCATATATTGATTGGTTTGCGTCTACAAAATAGGGAATAGATTTATGGCATTTTTATGTAATTTTGATTATTATTTTATTTTCTACTAGTAATGGCGGTGATCTGTGATTTTTATCGTGACTGCGACATTGCGGTGGACATATCAGACACTTTTGACACTTTTTTGGGACCAGTGACATTTATACAGCGATCAGAGCTATAAATAGCCACTGATTACTGTGTAAATGTCACTAGGGGCAATCAAGAGGTTAAATGTGTTCCCTATGAGTGTTTCTAACTTTGGGGGGTGGGCTTACTGGGACATGACAGCGATCACTGTTTCCGACCACTGGGAACAGTAAATCCCTGTCATGTCTTCTGTCAGAATGAAGAAATTACTTGTTTACATAGGCATTTCCCCGTTCTGCCTGTGTACGAGGCAGTCCCGGCCCGCCGGAGGACATAAGTCCTCCCAACCCTCGGACACGCTCCTGCAGCATGCAGCGGGAGCGAGCATGAGCGCGAGCGCCTTGGCAAAATGCCTAAAAATTGATCAAAAATTGTATACAAGCCAGCACGTGGATCAAGCCTGCCTTTTAGTTACACAAAGCCACGGGTTTTCATTATGCACCATTACAACTTTCTAGACACTGGCATCCTAATGCCCCGTACACACGGTCGGAAATTCCGACCACAAAATCCATCTGATTTTTTCCGACGGATTTTGTCCGACACTGGTGTTGCATACACACGGTCGGACAAAGTTGTCGGAAAATCCGATCATTCTGAACGTGGTGACGTTCGTTGCGTATAACGGGACTAGGTAGAGGCTAGTAGCCAATAGCTTTGGTCTTGTAATGTGATCTGAGCATGCGTGGCACTTTGTCCGTCGGAATTCGCTACACACGATCGGAAAAAGTCTGATAGGACTTTGTTGTCGGAAAATTTGAGAGCAGGATCTCAAACTTTTTCCGTCGGAAAAAGTCCGATGGAGCCCACACACGGTCGAATTTCCGACAACATGGTCCGATAGGACATTTTCCATCGGAAAATCCAACCGTGTGTACGGGGCATAACAACCATTGACGTCATCAGTTGATAAGGAGGATCTCTGTTGGATCCACAGCATCCTTGTTTGACCCTCCTGTGCCCCTTTCCTCAACACTGGGGTGACATTAGCTGACTGATGGAGAAAAATTGAGGGAGAAGAGAAACATTTGAATACTAGCCAGTACCAGTGTGCAAAAGGGTATTTGCTTTGGAAGAATAAATCACCTCTAATGTTGGGTGTCCTAAATGTGGATGTTGCTGCATTGTGTAAAGCTATTAGAATCGTTTTTTTACATTTTAGTATGGGGTACCTCGAGACTGTCCATAATTTTAAAGGGTGCCGTGACTGAAAAAAGATTGAGAAACACTGCCCTAGGTAATGTCCACATGCTGAGCCTCCATGGTTGAACTAAAATCCAATGAATAAAAGGAGTAGGCAAGGGACAATAAGGCTGGATAGTAAGGGGCTGCACATCCTCCAGCCATAAAATGAGGAGGGCACTTTCTGACTTGCTGCGGCTTTTAATGCACACTGTGAGAACTGCAGTGAAATCAGAGTCATTTCAGTACAGGAGAGGAGCCTGTACAACTGTGCAAAACTGGAGGTAAGACTTTAAAGATATATTTGTCATGGTTCAGCTCAGATATCACAGATACTGGTAAACTCTCCATGCCATCAGCAGTAGATCTGTTAAGATATCTTCATTGCACCCCAAAGCAGAATTGGACCTGCTGGCTGCCAATGCAGCCGATGGATGACACCATGTCATACTGCCTTGATAAATTAATCCACTGTGTGTCTAAAACATAGCAGTTAATTGTGACTTATGCAATAATGCATAAATATAGAATGTAAGAAAAAAAATTATTTTAAAATATAGTGGTTTGAACTGCATAGGTGACAACTCCCAACTTGCAGTTGTCAAACCAGCCGTTATTTTAAGGTTTTAAATATTTACATTTTTGAAGTGCCTGTTAACTCATGTTTTTTTGTTTAATCTAATGTTTAATGTGTTTTTCTATATATGTGTCAATACACTTCCACTATGCAGAATTAGGTTCTGTACTATATCTGGCATTTAATTGATTTATGGTATAGCATGGCAGTTTTACCGTAAACAGCTGCAACATGCAATTTTCTGTTTTACTCTGGAAGAAATGATCCACCCCCACATTTCCGCTTGATATTCAGTCCATTAATCTTCTGTATGTGTATGATCCTTCAAGTGCATTAACTATTTATTATTTACTACAGAAAAATAAATTAACACAGAGAAACTGATTGTAAACCATGTAAGAAACAAATATATAATATATTAGTGCTTATTAAATGCAGTAAGTACTGTATATATTAGAGAAAAAATATTTACTACTGTTCATCTCAGAATACAGGTAAATCCTATCTAAGCCCAAGAACAAAAATGTAATTTATTTCATCTTACTAGTCCTTATACAACGTATTTAGTGGCTACACATTTTCTTTTCTGACAGTTACCCACTTTCTTCTGTCCATGTGTGGCTACTCTCACTTCACCACTGTATCTTTGAAGGGAGCCATGGTAGTCACCCAGCCTGCACTCCTGATTTAGACTACAAGTATGTCTTCTATTTATCTCTATTACATGGAGAGTAAAGGGTTTAATGAGGAATGAGCTGATGGAAGTCGTAAAAGATTAGTTGGAGACGTGATAAGCTTCCCTGAAGAGATGAGTTTTCAGGGATCGCCTGAAGGTAGCAAGAGTAGGGGATAGCCGGACAGGTTGAGGTAGCGAGTTCCAGAGGATGGTAGAGGTTCTGGAGAAATCCTGGAGACAAGCATGGGAGGAGGAGAAGATAGAGCTTGAGAGTAGGAGGTCTTGAGAAGAGCAGAGAGGAAGGTTTGGGTGATATTTGGAGACAAGGTTGGTGATGTAGCTTGGGGCAGAGTTGTGAATGGCTTTGTATGTTGTGGTTAGTATTTTGAATTTAGGTTGCTGGGTGAATAATTAAAGTTAGCCAATAAAGGGTATCACTCAATCTCAAAACTGCATTAATCAATTAAAAATACTCTACTACAACTAAAACATATCAGTTAAAACTTAGTCATCATTATATCAAGCAGAATGTAAATGTAAAGTCCAAATCTAATCAAAATGTTTTACTTCATTTTGGGAAGAGTGTAGAAGGTTTGGAACCTTTGTCAAGTGTTTCTTGAGGTTGCTTGACCAAAGCAATTTCAATGATCACGTACTGTATAAGCCTATGCTTATATGTGATCACTAAAGGCCACCTCTTGGCACATTGATTATTAAAAATTTTTGTACTAGAAACTGCTCTGATGCAACTCAGATATGGAAGTTAGACTTATGCCACGTACACATGATCGGACTTTTCGGCCAGACTATCCGGCGGACTTAATCCTGCGGACAATCCGCCGGACTTTCCAGCGGAGGTCCGCCGGACTTTCCGAACGTGCAGGCTTGCCCACACACGCCGGGACTTTTCCGGCTGACTTTTCTGGCAGACAATCCGCCTGAGTTTTGGCGGAGGTCCATCGGACTTTTGAAATGAACAGACTTGCCGACACACGGAGTTAAGGACAGCGGCGACGAAAGAGAAAGCCGGGCTCCTCCGCTAGTAAAAGAGCGAGTCCGGTGAGAAGACCCCCTAAGACGGAAGAAGACCCCCGGAGCTGTCTAATAAAGTATTTTAAAACTTGTGTTGTGTTTTTTATTTACACTTTTTTCACCAGGTGAATAGGTAGGGGTACCCCATACTCATTCACATAGGGTGGGGGCCCGGTATCTGGGGGCCCCCTTATTAAAGGGGGCTCCTGGATTCCGATAAGCCCCCCGCCCGCAGACCCCGACAACCAACAGCCAGGGTTGTCGGGAAGAGGACCTCAACATGGGGACAAGGTGCTTTGGGGTAGGGGGGGCCGCAGGGCCCCCCTTTCCCCAAAGCACCCCCCATGTTAGGGCACGCGGCCTGGTACGGCTCAGGAGGGGGGGCACTTGCTCGTCCCCACCCCTTTCCTTACCGACCGGGCTGCGTGCTCAGATAAGGGTCTGATATGGATTTGGGGGGATCGCCACACCATACCAGGTGACGGGGCTAGCAGGGTGTTAATCTCTCCGATCGAGGCGGTGAAATTGACTTCCTTTGCTAGTCCCGTCTACCTGGAGTCACCTTCTAAATGAACGGACTTTACTCCGTGTGTCATCAAGTCCGTTCATTTCAAAAGTCCCGCGGATTAGCACACAGACGGATGGATTATCTGCCGGACTGCCGAGTCCGGCGGATAATTTTGAGTCAAAACTTCTTTCTAAGTCCGCCGGACTTTTGGGAAGAAAAACACGGCGGACTCTAGTCCGGCGGACAAATCCGCCGGATAGTCCGATCGTGTGTACGCGGCATTATGCTCTGCATTCCAGCAGCCACTCGGTGGAGGATAGACACTAGTATCCAATTATGGAAACAATTGCATCACAACTGGGAATTTGGCAGTCTAGTAAGGCTATTAAAATTTAATAATTGAGATGCTTAAAAGTTAGGCTTTAAAATTGCCTCGGACAAGAAACTTGGTGTGCTGAGGACATATCACTTACTCTAGGTTCATATTGACAGCACCATCCACCATACTTATTATAGCACCCTCTGCCTTGATGATCCTGCTTACTCCCAAACTGTCATTTGAAGTAAAACACATAGCCAAGTATTATTCTACACAATGTTTGTACAATACAAATGCACAATGCATTAAAAAAAAAATAATAATAATTAGACATGCTATCAGCCAATAGAACTTAACCAAAAAGTGCATTCTATGCATCCAAAAATAGAGAAAATATACCAAATCAGGTCATTATTCAACCAAAAAAATAATGTCAAAGAAATAACTCCAAGGCCAATAATAAACACATTATCTCCTCCGATTCCGCAAAATGTCTGGTTGTCAAACAGCCGTTCGTGTAATGATGTGGAGGCATTCTCTGTAGCATTCTCCTGTGAGTACAGGGAGACCTGATAGTGTGGCCGCGGGTGACAGGCCCTTGTTGCCCTGAATTCAAAGGAAGAGGATGAGAAGTGGACAATAGTGGGGAGAAGATGAGTACTGTAGTGCAACCTGCTTTTTTATTTTACCAATGACTGGGCTTTTTTTAGTATTTAGTTAAGAAAGACAGGGTTGGGCTTTTGCCAATAGCCTCTGAAAAGCATAGGCAAAGCACACGGCAGGAACAGATTGGGGAAAAAGCTGAACGGATTTTCTAAAGACTTGCTAACCAAAATAAATATTGCTAGCTTGTGGAATTCTACTGCACAACCTAGCATAGCAGATTTATTTAGAGACCTTAATCACCAATGCGAAATGATGAAGATATTGGCCTTAACTTTCAAAGCCTTAATCACTACTAAATGCTACACTACATTGCTGCCTGTGTGTAACAAGCCAAGCACTTGGAAATTTTAGTGTGGCGATCAAAGGTTTTGATCGCTATAACAAAAATTGCTTGTGTACTCCCAGCCCCAATAGTACATATCCCTTAAACCAAGAATTCTGGTCACTCTTTTAGCATGCATTCCAGACTGTAAATAAAAAAAAAAAGAAGAAAACGAAAACTAAGCACATGCCTTGTCTGCGCTTTAAAGCAACCAACACAAGGTGAACAAGAAGTTCGGACCTTTTAAAGCAATATTAAAGAATGAGTGCATTTTAAATGCAGATTAATTTTTTGCCTCTTCAAGCTGCCTGTGCAAAAAAATACATGAGTCCATATTTTATTTAGCCCAGGTTCACACTGAGCTGTGGAAATGAAGCCGTGCGAGTTCAGCTGAACTTGCACAATTTCACTCCTGCATGTCAGTCCCGATTTTGGCTGGGATTTCACAGACATCTGTGTGGGTTTCTGCATTGATATCAATGGAAATCGCACCCCGAAATCACAAAAAGTAGTACAGAAACTAATAGGTGCGGCAAGTGCGGCAAGTGCGGTGTTGCACCAATTAGGACGGTGCCATTGCCAGCAATTGCCGCCGATTTGACATGTCAAATCACACCAATGTGAACCAGAGCTAAATGAGATGAGTGCATTCTTCTCATTGTGGTCTGCTGGTCCTGCCTTTCAATTCTTCTCCTAGAAACTTCTACAGTAGAATAAGCTCTGGGCAAAACAGGGAAGATAAATGAACGTAATGCAGAGCTCCTTTTTTGCCTAGAGTTTAATTTGATGTGTGCAATAAGAGGGAGAAGGAAGCCTTTTTCTGGTTTCAGGACCATGGACAGTGCTTTATATCCTAATAACATAACATCACAATACAAAAGCAAACATTTCTGCACTCTAATTGTTATAGCAACAGATCATCGTTTATCATACAATAACACCATGGACACTGCGAAAGCCTGTAAGGTATAATGGAATGAACTATTAACTGAATGCTTCTTACAATTTTTTTAATCCTGATCTATTAAAAATGTTTCTGTTGTAATTTATTGCATGCATGTAATCCATGTAATCACATTTTAAATGTGTAGGAGGAGAAGAGGAGGAGCAAGGAGTGCCAGCGGGGATCCTAGAAGAGGAGGCTCTTGCCTGCTCTGTGCAAAACCATTTCACAGAGCAGGTAAGTATAACATGTTTATTATAATAATAAAATAAAAAAATGTAAAGTTTATATTCATACTTCTTAGTACTATCTCTAGTACTATTTCTAGTACTATCTCTACAGTCTTTGGCCTGTACAACTAAATCTAAGTAATTCTCTTCCTTGGATCTTTTTTGCAAGAAGTGACTCAAACATATCATGAAGACTTGTGAAGCTTTTTCTTCTGCCTTGACTGCTACAGTCAGTAAACTATTATCTGTTCTCTGCGTAATTCTACTAGTTTATCATCCTAATTTACATTTAAGTCTGAAATGCAATTTGAAATGCTTTACCAGTAGAGTGATATTATTGAAAATGTATCAAAGACTTGATCACACACTGCACTTGCTTGTCTTGATAGGGTTTGGGATGCCACTGACAGCATGTATTATATGACCGTATCAGAATCTACAAACATACACAACGTGGCCATATCACAATCTACTGATGTACAATAAGACCATATCAGAATCTACACACAGATTCAATAGCCAAGCCATGGCAGAATTTACTAACATGTACTAACACCAAGTTGAAAAATACAGACAGTAAAACCATACTGACATGCACAAATACCATATCAGAATCTACAAGCAGGATTAGTAAGGCCATGTCACAATCTACTTATATGGACAAAGCTGACCATTGTTAACCCCCCCCCCCCCATCAGGGTTAAATGTTTTGTATCATCCCTCTAACTGCTACCTTTGCAAGACAGCTGGTTCTGATGAAAAAAACATCAGACTTACTGGCAGGATCACCAGGTAAAAATAAAGAAAAGAAAGCATAAAAAAGATAACTAATACAGCCATCACATCTAATAATTGGTAAGCTGCAATATAATAAATGCTTGCTTTTGGGTTTAATACCACTTTAACTACTTCCCACCCGGCCACTGCACATATACGGCTGGGGGGGGGGGGCCTTCTACTTCTGATAGGACGTTCCTGAACGTCCTTCAGAGGTAGGGGAATCGCATACCCGATGCGCTCTTGTCACCCGGACATGGCACATCTCGGATCGGCAGGAAGGCTCTGTGATTGGCCCTCCTGATCACATGATGGCCGTGTCCAATCACAGTCATCATGCGATGTAAGCAAACAGCCGGTTGCTAGGCAATCGGCTCTCCTCTCCTCACACGGAAGTCGTCGCTGAGGAGAGCGGATCGCTGCAGCCGGCTGGTGATCAATGAGTATTAGCTTTTTTTTACAGCTTTTTACTCACTGATCACCAGTCTAGTGTAAAACACAGTAAACACACATGTCCCCAAAACATACATATCCCCAAAACACACATGTCCCCAAATAATAAAAACACATGTCCCCAAATAATAAAAACACATGTCCCCAACATATGTCCCACTAAAATCACATGTCTCAATGATTATCTGCACACATATGTCCGTGATCACCTGCACACATCTGTACATGATCATTTGCGTACATATGTCCGTGATGACACAAACCAATTATTATACACTTAACGGAATTTTTTTTTACTAAAAACATGTAGCAGAATACATTTTGGCTTAAATGTATGACAAAATTTGATTTTATTGGATTTCTTTTAAAATAGAAAGAATAAAATATAGTTTTTTTCCCAATTTCCGCTATTTTTTCACTTATATCGCAAAAAAAAAAAAAAACAAAGTCGTGAATAAATACCACCAAAATAAAGCTCTACTTGTGCAATCAAAATGATAAAAATTTAATTTGGGTACAGGGTAGCATGACCGCGCAATTGTCATTGAAAGGGCGAGAGTGCTGAAAGCAGAAAATTGGGCTGGGAAGGAAGGGGGCGAAAGTGTCCTGTATTGTAGTGGTTAATGACATAATAAGGCCATGTCAGAATCTACAAATATGTATGATAAGGCCATAACAGACTTTGCAGACATGCATAAAAAGACTATATAATAATCTATGGACATGCACATTAAAATTACTTATGTCGTCATTCAAGACTGAAATAAAGTCACTACATAATTACTTCAAAAATAATTATTGTTGCTCTATCTTTATAATACCTTTAAAGCCTTACAAAGCTATGAACATCTAGTAAAATGTGTTTTTACACATGTTCCTTTTTTTAAAATGTATATAAAGACCTACTTATTAAATGCACAGTGTATTTATTGCAGGACTACATTAGTAACAATAACTAAAACACACATTCTGTAGTATAAGTGTCAGCAGGTGAGGTGGTTCAACTTCCAGCAGGACCAACTGTAGTTGACCTAACTTTTTTATGTTTGCAGGCCATGAGTAGAATGCATATGGCGTTCCAGGCTAGGCCAGAGTCCTCAAAAGTGAGTACTACTACACCTGGGAGTGAGAGTGTCAAATGGGAGCGTGCCTGGCTGGGCAGAGCTATGGAGGGGACATAGAGAGAGACTGATATACCAGTGATGACAACTTGTCTAGATTTGGTGTTGGAAGCTGAGGGCTGTGGACTTAGTATACATGGGGAAAGTGGTCCCACCTCTGTGGTGCTCCCAAGGAGGGAAGTAGGGATGAGCCGAACACCCCCCACCCCGTTCGGTTCGCATCAGAAAATGCGAACAGGCAAATCATTTGTGCAAACATGCAAACATCGTTAAAGTATATGGGACAGAACAAGAAAAATCAAAAGTGCTAATTTTAAAGGCTCATATGCAAGTTATTGCCAAAAAAGTGTATGGGGACCCGGGTCCTGTCCCAGGGGACATGTATCAATGCAAAAAAAAGTTTTAAAAACTGACGTTTTTTCAGGAGCAGTGATTTTAATAATGATTAAAGTGAAACAATAAAATATTCCTTTAAATATTGTGCCTGGGGGGTGTCCTTAGTATCCCTGTAAAGTAGTGCATTTTCCCAGTGTTTAGAACAATACCACAGCAAAATGAAATTTCTAAGGGAAAAAAGTAATTTAAACCTGCTTGCGGCTGTAATAATAATTTCGGCAATATAGATAAAAATCATTGAACAAAAATGTCACGGGTCCCCCCCAGTCCATTACCAGGCCCTTTGTATCTGGTATGAATATTAAGGGGAACCCTTTGGGGTCCCCCAAAATTCCGACCAGGCCCTTCAGGTCTGGTATAGATTAAAAGGGGAGCCCTGCGCCAAAATATAAAAAAAATGGCGTAGGGGGACCCCTAAATTCCCCCAAACTCCATACCAGGCCCTTATCTGAGCACTCAACCTGGCAGGCCGCAGGAAAATGGGGGGATGAGAGAGTAGCCCCCCTCCTGAACCGTACCAGGCCACATGCCCTCAACATGGGGAGGATGCTTTGGGGTTTCCCCCGAAAACACTTTGTCCCCATGTTGATGGGGACAAGGGCCTCGTTCCCGCAACCCTTTCCCAGTGGTTGTGGATGCCTGCGGGTGGGGGGCTTATCAGAACAAGGGGACACCCAAATCCTGCCCCCTATGTGAATGGGTATCCGGTGCATTGTACCCCTACACATTCAGCAAAAAAAGTGTCAAAAATAGTAAAAATTACAGTAGACAGTTTGGGACAAATTCTTTATTAAAAAAAAAATATATATATATATATATTAAAATGTCCAGCAATGTAAATCCATCGTCCATCGCGCCGCCCCGATGAACAGAAAAAAAATGCAACAACTTCACCTCCATGGGAGGCTCCCGCCGACTGAAGCCTCTTTGCGATGACAGCTGTTATATAGCTGAGGGCGGGGCCACCCGTGACATAAATGGGTGACCCGCCCCCTATGACGCCACATGACGTCAGATGAAGGCGTGTCATCCCTTTACATCACCGGGTGGCCCTGCCTTCCTCTGATGTCATGTGGCGTCATAGGGGGCTGGGTCACCCATTTACGTCACCGGGTGGCCCCACCCACAGCTATATAACAGCTGTCATCGAGAAGAGGCTTCAGTCAGCAGGAGCCACCCATGGAGGCAGTGTTTTTTCAGTTTTTTTTCTTTCTTGGGTCGTCGGACTCTGTGATCGAAGATGAATGGACATCGCGGGACAGTTTTTTTTTTTTTAATAAAGGACTTGTCCCAAATTGTCCACTGTCATTTTGACACTTTTTTTGGTGAATGTGTAGGGGTACCTGATATCCATTCACATGGGGACCGGGATCTGGGGTTCCCTTGTTAAAGGAGGCTTCCAGATTCCGATAAGCCCCCCGCCTGCAGACTCCCACAACCACCAGGCAAGGGTTGTGGGGACGAGGCCCTTGTCCCTATCAACATGGGGACAAGGTGTTTTGGGGGACCCCTAAAGCATCCTTCCCATGTTGAGGGCATGTGGCCTGGTACGGTTCAGAAGGGGGGTGCTCTCTCATTCCCCCCCTTTTCCTGCAGCCTGCCAGATTGCGTGCTCGGATAAGGGTCTGGTATGGATTTTGGAGGGACTCCTATGCCATTTTTTTTTTTTTTTACGTTTGGTGCAGGGTCGCCCTTAAAATCCATACCAGACCTGAATGTGCTGCTTTACAGGCATACGAAGGACACCCCCCAGGCACGATATTTAAAGGAATATTTTATTTTTTATTGTTTCACTTTAAGCATTATTAAAATCACTGCTCCTGAAAAAAACAGCTGTTTTTAAAACTTTTTTTTTGCATTGATACATGTCCCCTGGGGCAGGATCCAGGTCCCCAAACACTTTTTATGACAATAACTGGCATATAGGCCTTTAAAATTAGCACTTTTGGTTTTTCATGTTAGAGTCCCATAGACTTTTACGGTGTTCAGCAGCTTTCAAATTTGTCGAGATCACCACATAATGTTCAGATGTTCATCGGGCATATTCCTAGAGGATACTCTGGTACTCTGAATAAGGGAAGATGGCTTACAAATTATGTTCTGGTATTCTGCGCCTAAATGACAGCTACATAATATCTGTTCCTGTGTATGGTGTTCCGTGCTGAAGAGTTCTGTCAGTATGTCAATGTGATGCCAGATGTCACGTCACGTGAACTTACAGTAAAGTGCAGAAAATACATTTCCTGTGTTGACATTCCTTTGTTCTTGAATATTAAGGCTTTTGGCCAGGAGTTTGACACAGTATGACGAAGGGTTCCATCTACCAGCAGGAGGGTAGCTGTCCTGTCCAATAAGAAATGGGGAAGGGACAGAGCCTGGCACCAATACACAGCCAATCACAAGCTCCCTTGCATACATTCATTTTTGCTTCTCAAGCAGTAAACATGTTTACAAATAGTGAGATGCAATTTAAAAATTTAAAAGCGTAACAAAAAGTCAGGAGAAAACATTGACTGCTGAAGATTGTCTTCAGTAGGAGGACCTTAATCGCCTCTGGTCTATTCAAACCATCCCCCTCTCTACAATCACAAATGTTGCATTTTTTTCTGTGTTTATTTCTTTACATTTTTTTCTGACCCCCACTGTCGTATGATGTCTCCCAGGAGGCTGCAAGACCAGGCACACAGAGCTGCCAATGATGCCTGGCTAGTCACCAGAAGCTGGCTGCCTAAACCTGGAAGAGGCAAACCAGCTAAGGAAGACCAAGATGGCAGCACAGGACCCAGGCTTTGTAACCCAAACAGTGGATTGCAATGGGACATGCATACTCACTGTGCATGTGAGTATGTGTTTTGAAGATAACCTGGTAATCTAGGTAAGAGGGGGAAAAAATGGGAGGAGTTAAATATTGTGAAAATATATTCTAAATACATACTCGCGATGGGGAAATATGAAATAATGATGATAATATGCATGCACAGGAGTGACATCATCGCGGCTTCGGCTACTCACAGCGATCCAGGAAGAAAGGAAGGGAGAAGATGTCTCTCTGTGGTGGTGGGCACTGCTGAGAGGGCTTCATTCTAAGGTGAGTATTTAATAATGTGCTAGTATGTGATGCATACTAGCACATTATGCCTTTATCTTTCAGGTTTTTTTTCTTTTTTTTTTCAACGGTTTACTACCACTTTAAACTACACTTTATTTATTTACATAATAATGACCTCTGCTCTTCACAGCGCTCCTCAAATTTTACAAAGCTCTCCACTTCTTAAACTTCACAGTTTTTTACTTCCATGGACTCCCTACAAGTGTGTCTTGTACTTTTGTTAGCATTTTAAAAACAGTTACACACAACCGGACTTTTCGATCAAACTGGTCCGACGGAACAAATCCGTCGGACAATTCGACCATGTGTGGGCTTAATCGGACCTTCAGCAGACCATTTCTGTCGAAAATCAGACGAACTTTATATTCTTTATAATCTTTCCGACGGACTCGAGTCCGGTCCAAAAATCCGTTCGCCTGTATGCTAGTCCGACCTACGAAAACCGACGCTAGGGCAGCTATTGGCTACTGGCTATGAACTTCCTTATTCTAGTCCGGTCGTACGTCATCACGGTCGAATCCGTCGGACTTTGGTGTGATTGTGTGTAGACAAGTCCGATTCGATGGAAGTCCGTCGAAACTTAGTCGAAAAAGTCTGACTGAATTCAGTCTGGCCATTTGTAGGGCTAATAAGCAAGCTATTCTCAAATAAAAGGTACACAAAAACTGCCATGGAGGGCATATGCCAAGGTCAACATTAAAAAAAAAAACATCAGTCACCTGCAGTATAATACTCTACATTATTTTAAATATACTGTTTGTGTTCAAACTGCAGCTTGCATTGGGTTCTTTGGATTTTTTTCACAAAGTTCAGTCTGTATGCCTGTCACATTTATTTTACTATAAGGTTTACCGATATAAACAACAATATATCAGAATCAAAGACTTCTTACGGCTATGTTATGATAAAGTGTGCGCTTGTTTCTATTTCTCCATGAATGTCAAACAATAATTGCATTTTTACTATTACAGTCATGTTATTTGTTGTAGTGTTTTTCTTAGATGTAAAATGGAGTATATTAGTATTAAATCATGCAAGACATAAAATGTAGAACTCCTAGCAATTAAAGGCAGATTTCCCAAACCAGAGAGTGGTTAATGTTCCCGAACATTCTACAGAAGTGTTTTTTATGATTTCTTGCATAGGTTTGTAAGATACAGATCTTTTATGATTATTGCTCATATAACCATTGTTGTAGGGTACACATTATATATGGAATACTTACCTCCCTTCAATAAACTCCAAGGATTAGTATAGGTCATTAGGAATTTTATGACCATAAAAGGGAAGGAGGCCGCTATCTTAAAAATGATGAAGACATTTACAACAATGATTTACCTTCTTCTTAAATAGATATATTCATGGAAATCAAACTAAGCTAATAAATCAGTATAATCGAGTTGGGTAATAATAAAAGTCAGTGTTGTGTTACAATGAGATGTTATTTTCTATGCAGTCTGTTACTTTTCATAAAAAGACATACTGTAAATCTGCATTCTGTAGGCATCATTGATTATTTGTTAATAAACTAAAGGATTATTAGGAGAATTTTTCAAATATAATCTTTCTAAAAATGTTTCAATGGCAGTCTTAGCTGGTGGTTTAAAATCAAGAAAACAGAACTAAAAGTGTTACTAAACCCTGTTTTTTTTTTTACATTAACATAACAAACATGTTATACTTACATGCTCTGTGTAATGTTTTGTACAGAGCAGCCTGGATTCTCTTCTTCTTGGGTCCCTCGCCGAAGCTCATGGCCCCTCTTTCTTGCCAGGTGCACCCAAGCAGGCGTGCTCCCAAGCTGCAGCTCTTTGTGTCCATTCACATATGGAGCCATGGCTCAGCCCTGCCCCTCCATCTCCCGATTGGCTCACTGGCTGGGATTGACAGCAGTGGGAGTCAAAAGCCAATCAGGAGTGCAAGTCCTCGGGGAGCCAAGGCTCTCCTTGACATCGCTGGATCGAGAGGTGGCTCAGGTAAGTATTGGGGGGGCTGGGGGGCTGCTGCACACAGAAGGTTTTTTTACATTCATGCATATAATGTGCATATGTGCTATTATATGTGTTAAAGTATAAAGCTTTCACATTGCCATTCAAGGTAAAGCAATGGGTTCTTGATAATATACACTGTTATCTGGGGGTGTAAATTGGAAGTTAGCCCTGTGTAAGTTACGATACAGACCAATGCAGAGACAGCTATGACAGCTAAACAGGAAGTAAGGGAACTTGGAGAAGGTGAGTATCAGCTGAAAGTGAGTGTGGGCTAAAAAGGGAACCCATCACTTTGCCCTGAATGATAGTTTACTGTGAATAAACCTATTTTTTTAAAGCATACATCAATAGTTGCTTGTAATTACTTATGTAGAAGGGAGTTATTCCTGGCTGAGCCTTGTTAATCTGATTTTGCCCCAGGCTTTATCTAATGTTGTGAAACACCCACCTTGGGCCCGGAAGCCAACGACCTTGTCATCTTTGCTAGGCTTTAGATCAATTTGGGTTTGGGAACAGCAGTTTTTTATTTATTACAAGAGAGAGAGCATTTTTTCTCAAAATAAAATATAATATTTCATTCATTTGGATTGTACAGCCTGATGTTATGGAGAAATTTAATGAGTCTGCATGGAAAGAAAAACATATGATGCCATTGGTGACCTCCTCCAGTAATTTTATAATAACTTTGTTGTTCTTTAGGATAGGGTATACTTTTTTTTTAGGACAACCAATGCTTTCTTTTGATGGTATTGTCAATTTCTTTTTATTTTCAATGCAATCTATGGACAAAACTATGTAATTTTTTATTTATTTTTTGTTATTTCAGCACAATCTATAGCCAAAATATATTAGAAAGAAATTTAAAAAGCACCATTAATTTCATTTTGACCACTGTTAATTAAAAGTAAAATTAAAATGTGTAGAAAAGTATCAGTTGTATTCTCTAATTTCATCATGTTTATAATGACACTAAATTTAAATTTTTGGCACTACACATTAAAAAGATATTTACAAATGAAATAAAAGCTTTTTTTTTTTTTTTTGCACAATTTTTTTATGTGACACAAAAAATATGAACAAAACAAATAAAAACTAAAATAGTTAATATATTAATGGTTTAAAGATGGTTTGAAAAATAGAAAGTAAAAAAATTGAAAGCGTAATAGTCAGGGAGACAATGGGGGATAAAATTATTAAGGGCTGATTACTTTTAACTAAGGATTAACAAAGAGTTAAATAGTAAACATTTTATTTGAAAATAGATTTTCTATGATGGTTTTATGAATATTGTAATATACAAATATTAAAAACAACAATAAAGCTTTGATGGTTTTTTAAACACATAGGGAGTCATTTACTATAGAGCCAATATATGATCCTGCAGTCCCGGAAAATAGCGCCCAATTAGGGCCAATTAGGACTTCAGCTCTCAAAAACTGGGTGTACATGCAAATTGAAAATCACGCTATTGCCGGCGAACATGCCTGTCAGATCGGCATATGCGGGAATAGTGGAAGTCAATGGGGCTCAAACCTGCAAAATCCAAAGTTCTCACTGAAGGCTTGTATGCAAGTTCTTTGCCATAAAAAGTGTATGGGGACCCGGGTTCTGCCCCAGGGGACATGTATCAATGGACATTTTTTCTTTCTTTAAAACGGTCCTTTTTGGTGATTTTAGTAATGCTTAAAGTGAAACAATAAAAAATGAATATTCCTTTAAATATCGTGCCTGGGGGTCTCCTTAGTTTGCCTGTAAAGTAGCGCATCTTTACCATATCAGTACCACAGCAAAATTACATTTATAAAGGAAAAGATGTAATTTAAAACTGCTCGGATTGTCGGATCCCGGCAATATAGATAAAAATCATTGAAAAAAATGGTGTGAGTTCCCCCCAGTCCATTACCAGGCCCTTTAGGTCTGGTATGAATATTAAGGGGAAACCTGCACCAAAATTTTAAAATAAAATGATGTGGGGGTCCCCTCCAAAATTCATACCAGGCCCTTCAGGTCTGGTATTGATATTAAGGGGAACCCCACACCAAAATAAAAAAAATGGCTTGGGGTCCCCTTAAAAAATCCATGCCAGACCCTTATCTGAGCACACAACCTGGCAGGCCACAGGAAAAGGGGGACAAGAGAGCGTCCCCCTCTTGAACCAAACCAGGCCACATGCCCTCAACATGGGGAGGGTGCTTCAGGGTCCCCCCCCAAAATAACTTGTACATGTTGATGGGGACAAGGGCCTCATCCCCACAACCCTTGCCCGGTGGTTGTGGTGGTCTGTGAGCTGGGGGCTTATCGGAATCTGGAAGCCTCATTTAACAAGGGGGCCCCCAGATCCCAGCCCCCCCATGTGAATGGGTATCGGGTACATTGTACCCCTACCCATTCACCAAAAAAAGCTGTGAAATGTGACAAAAATCAATAGCTGTTTTTTGACAATTCCTTTAGTCCTAATATTCCTAATAGTTCTGAGCCATCTTCTTTTCTGAGCCGCGTCATCTTCTCCTGGTGTTGTCTCTCTTGCTGCCATCTTCTGTCGCCATCGTCTCCTGCCGATGTCTCTCCCACCACCGCCTACTTCTCTTGCTGCTGTGTTCTTCCTTGCCACCGTGTTCCTCCATTGTGTTGTCACCTGCTGTCTAACGTCTCTTACACAGCCATGGGACGTGTCCATTTGTTGACGGAGAGTCGTGAGAACCAAATCAATGAACCCCTCCCACACAAAATTGAACTACCACATCCACCCCCACATTGAGTAAGCACAAGTACATATAATACACTTACCCAGCAAATGAGCAGCACTTCCTCTTTGCTAAAGAGGGACTTTGCCATGTCCACCTAGATGGAGATCCTGACCAGCATAGGAACTTCCTGGTGATTACAATGACTCATTTCCAGGCCAGAAGGTGAAACCCACGCTCTTTTGATCATAGCTGTGAATATTTAAACCACGATTAGAATTTTTTATTTTCGTTTATTTGTAGATATGAAAATCTGTATTTCTACATATAATGATATTTGAAGGCAAACTTAAGGGAGTTTGATAAGAAATGGTGTCCCTGGGATTGCAGCAGGTGAATTACAAAGACAAAGGCCCAGTTTAAGCCCTGGTTCACACTGACAGCAGGAATTAAATCATTTGTTTTCAGCTAAACTCGCACAATTTCATTCCAGCATGTCAGTTCCGACTGCGGGGGGGAATTTCAGAGACATCTGTGCAGGTTTCTGCACACATGTCAATAAAAATCGCACTCTAAAATCGCCAAAAGTAGTACAGAAATTTTTTTGGAAAATTGTGGCGCCGCACCGATTAGAACAGTGCAATTGCTGCCGATTTGGCATTCGATTTGACATGTCAAATAACACCAATGTGAACCAGGGCTGACACATACAACACTGCCTATCCACCAGCTGAATTAATTTGCTGCAATTCCTCACAGCTGTTAGATACAAAGACTCCACCTAAACAGAAGAGATTAGGCTTTTTGGTGCACAATATCTAAAATTTCTATGGGTATAAGTAAGATATTGCACTTCCCCAAAACAACCACCCCCAAAACAAATTAAAAAGAAAGAAAAGAGAACAAACAACAAACTCAATAATGTACTTTTATTTTGCCAGCAGAAACAAAATTATGTACCTTCATCTACTAGCATTAAAAACATTTCTACAGGATGGTGCTACATTTATCAAAACAGTTAGCAATTGGGTTTTAAGGCTTCTGCTCATGGGAGCTTACAGTCTAAAATCTGTCTGAACCTTAGAGTGGACACAGATTTAGTTTCAGTGTATAATGGCCAACACATTTCATAGTACAACTACTCACCCACCACCAACTCACATCACATTTTTATTATAGAAACATACTTAAAGAGGAGTTTCCATCTGAAAAAAAAAATTAAAAGTCAGCAGCTACAAATACTGCAGCTGCTGACTTTTAATAATCGGACACTTACCTGTTCCAGGGTCCAGCGATGTGGGGGGTCAAAGCTCCGCTCGTCGCCCCCTCCGCTGGGTGGCGCCGGCATTGCAACTGTGGGCACCCGGCTGTGGCTTCACAGCCGAGCACCCACTGCGCATGCGCGAGCGGCGCCGCGCAACGTGATGGGCCGCGCAGTCATCTGGGACCTGTCACGTGTCCCAGATGACTGACAGGAGGGAGGGAGCCCTTCCTGCGCCGAGAGGAAGTGATGTCACCAGCCCAGGCACTGAAGGAGGCAGACTACGATGGACCCCCTAGCAACAGGCATTTAGAGGTGAGTTAAAAAAAAAATCAAAATGTTTATTTTTATTTTTTTAAGAATTCTAATCATTTTTTTTGGGGGGGGACACCACTTCAACAGTCATTCTTACAAAGCATTCCAACATACTATTAAAAAAGGCACATATTCAAACTATTAAACCCACCACCACCCCACAATCCACACACATACATTGGTGACCATGTTCTACTGGAAGCTGCATTTCTGTGTACATGATTAAGCAACAAGTTCAAAGAGTAGAAGGTCAGCACATGCTTCCAAACCATGAATGCATGGTCAGACAAGAATACACACACAACATTGACAGCATGGCCACATAAACCCACTTTTGATGGAAAAAATGCACAATAAGTTCAGCAAACAAAAAGCCTTAGTTGGGCATTTGTCATTATGCACAATATGATTCCTTCTCCCCCACATATTCACATATTACAGCAAAAAACCTGGCCGCTTCTCAGGCAACCCCCCCCCCCCCCCCCCCACAGCTGTCCTTTATAGAAGATAGGTATGTTTTGTTAGCACACTGACACACGCCCAATAGAAGTACACCAGTATCTTTCAATCTGTCTCTTCATGTTGGTCTAAAGTGATTGCACCTGATGAGCAGGAACACATAATACCATTTGGAACTGTATTAGCCCTTGGCTATGTGCATCAAATCTCCAACTACAGGCCAAAGATCGAAGTCCATTTACATGCACATAAACAAAACAACAGTTTTCTAATCATGTGTCCCTGTGCATTGTAAACCCTACAATTTTAAATGTCCAAGTCCCTGGGCATGATTAGTGGTAACAAACATTAACATCAGTCCCTGGCTGCAATGAGATTCCAATTTAAAGTCCAAAACTAACTTTCTTACATTAGAGACTATTTTGACAGGAGACAAATAAAATGCCAGCATGTCTTTGGATTGTGGTGAGAAACCCACACAGGGAGAACATATAAACTTCAACACAAGCCTTAGCATGTTGGGGAATTGAACCAGCAATCCCAGTGCTGCTAGACAGAATTACTACTCACTTAGCCAGCGGGCAGCCTCACACATGTGGTCTGCATCTCTGTGGTGTGAACCAGCTCAGTGTCACAAGCAATATACAATATATTGTGGTAAGTATGGGACGCCTGCCTTTATAAGCACATGAACTGTAAAGACATCCCAGTCTTAGTCCGTAGGGTTCAAAATTGATTTGGCCCACCATTTGAAGCTATAACAGCTTCAACTCTTCTGGGAAGGCTGTCCACAAGGTTTAATAGTGTGTCTATGGGAATGTTTGACCATTTTTCCAGAAGTGCATTTGTGAGGTCAAGCACTGATATTGGACAAGAAGACCTGGCTTACAGTCTCCGTTCTAATTCATCTAAAAGGTATTATGTTGTGTTGAGGTCCGGACTCTGTGCAGTCAAGTTCCTCCACCCAAACTCTCTCATCCATGTCTTTATGTGCACTGGTCCAAATCATTTGGTGGAGGGGGGATTAGGAGGTGGGGTTGTTTTTCAGGGGTTGGGCTTGGCTTCTTAGTTCCAGTGAAGGGAACTCTTAAGGCATCAGCATACCAAGACATTTTGGACAATTTTGGACAATTTCATGCTCCCAACTTTGTGAGAACAGCTTGAGGATGGCCCCTTCCTGTTCCAACATGACTGCACACCAGTGCAGAAAGCAAGGTCCATAAAGACGTGAATGAGGGAGTTTAGGGTGGGGGAACTTGACTGGCCTGCACATAGTCCTGATCTCAACCCGATAGGACACCTTTTGGCTGAATTAGAGCAGAGACTGTGAGCCAGGCCTTCTCATCCAACATCAGTGCCTGACCTCACAAATGTGCTTCTGGAAGAATGGTCAAACATTCCGATAGACACACTAAACGTTGTGGACAGCCTTCTCAGCCTTCCCATAAGTTGTTATAGCTGCAAAGGGTGGGTCAAATCAAATTTTAACCCTACTGACTAATTCCATTAAATTTCATGTGTGTGTAAAGGCAGGTGTCCCAATACTTTTGGCTAGATAGTGTATCCTTCAAGATTTACAATGGTGGTGGAACCCTCCTACACATAAATTCTACATTTAGACATAGTTTTAGGACCTGAGTCAGGAGTTATGTTTAACAACATAGGGACATAAGAGAACTTCTCTACATGAAGCGGCATGCTTGGGATTAGAACCCAGACCCACAGGTATACTAAGCAGTTCTAACCTATAAGAAACAGAGCTGTCACATGTGGATGCCTCTTAAACATAAATACACATATGCTGCATTTCTTTGGACATATAGGTGGTGGAATTACATTACACAAGAGTTATTATTCTTAATTTATTCTATGATATTTGGTGGTTCTTGGTGGGTGAGTGTAGAATAGTGATGTTACCCTCTAATTTTTTGGAATTACATTTTGATTTCTGATGTTGCTACACATATCACATTTTTTGGGCTCAAATTATGATTCTTTGTAAACAATAAAAAACACACAAAATTGAGACTCATTTTAAATTTTCATCAGCAATGGTATTGTTTGTGGTTTGTAAAGACACATATGTGAGTTTGGGTAAAGATTTTTGTGAGATGGAGAGTAACAAGTGAAAGTGACAGTGAAAAATATATTTTACTTAAATTGTATTTCAGAGAAAGACACATTTCATCTCAACATTAAAAGTATTTATTTGGGGAAGTTACAATTGTACCATTAGAATCAATGGCTGAAACTTGCATTGGACTATATATTGCCGATTTTCACTCTCTAAAATGTATTTTAGTCCAATGACATGGCTTTAAAAAAAAGCCATGGGAGTTAAAGCCCTGGTTCACATTGGTGCAATTTGACATGTCAAATTGCATGTCAAATTGGTGGCAATTTCTGGCAATGGCACCATCCTAATCAGTGCAACGCTGCATTTATTGCACCGCACCGATTTCAAAAAGTAGTTTCTGTACTACTTTTTGCGATTTCGGGGTGCGATTTACATTGACATCTGTGCAAAAACCTGCACAGATGTCTGTGAAATCGCAGCCGAAATTGGGACTGATATGCAGCAGTGAATTCAGCTGAATCCATACAGCTTCATTCCCGCAGCTCAGTGTGAACCTGGGTAAAATGAGAGTAGTTTGCAGGTCTGAGCATGCTCAGTTGTGCTGGCACCTAGTTGTACAGAGACAGGGAATGTATCACTTCTCAGACTTTTAAATTTAATATATATATATTTTTTTTACTTTTAAAAAAATTTTTATTTTTCAATAGAAAAACAACAAAATTAAAGTACACACACTTAGTCCGGTGAAACAATAGCGGATTCGTTGAGGTTACACTGAAAGGGTGCAAAAGGATATGGGTAAGACATACTGTTCGTACTGTTATTAAATTGTATTCCCTGCATGCCCCCCCCCCCCAATCCCCCGTGGGAGAAGCTGGCTGGGGATTTGCGACAAACAAAGCTGCCGGATAGGAAACATTAGAACCGAAACATCACGTCCTATGGGTGGGGTCTTTTGTAGAGTCATCTTAGAGGTAGTTGTACCATAGGTACCCTTAGTAAGAAGAGAAGGTATAAAGTGTATGGTGTAAGGGGGAAGGGAAGGAGAGAAGTAGGAAGAGAGAAGAAAGTTAAGCCAATCAACAGGAGGGGAGTGGGGAAACAAGCTGGTTAAGCTTGTACCCCAGGGATGAGAGCGAAGTGGCCTCAATCGCACTGGTCTTGTCTAAGAGGATGCTTGTGAGTTTTTCCTGGGACATAATCCACGAGATTTTGCGTTTCTCAGACTTTTAAAGATATTTCAGTGTAGAAATTATTTTTTCACACAATTTAAAAGCAGATTATCTTTAAACAATATACTGCATATTTCAGTACCATTTAGGCAATTATATCATGCTCTAAACATTATTTAAATGTGCACTACTCCAGGTTTTAGCAGAGTAAGGTTTTGGGCGCTATTTGTTTTCAGGGAGCTATAGTAAGTTCGACTTTAGGAGTATTTTTTCACCAGCACTATGGTGAATAACGGGGTAATTAATTTAATTTAGTTTAATGTGCTAATTACCGACGCAGCTCTATAGTAAATGACCCCCAATGTGTTATCGATTGCAGAGTAGCGATTTCATTGTGGCTTGCAACTTCATTTAACAAAAATATTTGAACAGATCCATTGCCAAAAAAAGGGTGTGACTCGTCATGTGATTTTGAACTGTTAAACCACATGACAAATTGCATTGGTGTAAACGAGAGCTGAAGGTAAAAGTGTCAGGGGAAACTGCAGCAGGAGGTGGGAAGGAAAGTCATATGCCCTGTGTACTTTGTTTAAGATTTATTGGGAATGCTACATAAACCTAAGGTACAAAACCAGTTTAACAAAAGAAAAGAAGAATGTTCTAGGGTGAGCTGTCTTCTATCATATTTTTATTATTTCACAATTTTCAGTTTTACCTCTAATGCGGCAATTTTCCATCAGAAAAATCTTGGATGTTTTTTCCAACGGAATTCCGCTCAAGCTTGACTTGCATACACACGGTCACACAAAAGTTTGTTGAACGCAGTGACGTACAACACCACGACTAATTGTTTCTGAGCATGCATTGGAATTTTGCACGTCGGAATTGCTACAGACGATCTAAACTTTTTCCTACCGGAAAATTGAGAACTCAGACTTTTGCTGGCTGGAATTCGGCCAGCAAAAGTTCGATGGAGCATACACACGGTCACATTTTCTGACCAAAAGCTCTCATCGGTCTTTTGCTGTCCGAATTTTCGATTGTGTGTACGCAGCATAAGAATGCTAGATTTATCTAGAGTAACAGCATCACTGTACAAACTTGTCATTTCATAGATGCAAAATATTATACGCTTAGGTATTTTATTTATTCAAATATTTAATATATTGATACACAAGTAGTGAAAAATACATTATTAGAAACTAGATTGCCTAATCTATTTTGTTCATTTAATTTTCAAATAGCCCTGAACATTCAGAAAACAACTCACTGGAATATAAGAGACGATTATACCTTAAATGTAAGATTATTGCTAGAGGTAATTAAAGTGGAACGTTAGTCCGAAAATTAAGTTCACTAGATGACTTCAGGCTGGCCCCTTTAGCAGGTATCACAAGAGTACACCCCTCACATTTTTGTAAATATTGTATTATATCTTTTCATGTGACAACACTGAAGAAATTACACTTTGCTACAATGTAAAGTAGTGAGTGTACAGCTTGTATAACAGTGTAAATTTGCTGTCCCCTCAAAATAACTCAACACACAGCCATTAATGTCTAAACCGCTGACAACAAAAGTGAGTACATCCCTAAGTGAAAATGTCCAAATTGGGCCTAATTAGCCATTTTCCCTCCCTGGTGTAATGTGACGCGTTAGTGTTACAAGGTCTCAGGTGTGAATGGGGAGCAGGTGTGTTAAATTTGGTGTTATCACTCTCACTCTCTCATACTGGTCACTGGAAGTTCAACATGGCACCTCATGGCAAAGAACTCTCTGATAATCTGAAAAGAAGAATTGTTGCTCTACATAAAGATGTACATAAAGATGGCCTAGGCTATAAAAAGATTGCCAAGACCCTGAAACCGAGCTGCAGCACAGTGGCCAAGACCATACAGCGGTTTAACAGGACAGGTTGATTGAACATGCTCAGCGTCATATACAGAGATTGTCTTTGGGAAATAGATGAATGAGTGCTGCCAGCATTGCTGCAGAGGTTGAAGGTGTGGGGGGTCACCCTGTCAGTGCTCAGACCATACACTGCATCAAATTGGTCTGCATGGCTGTCATCCCAGAAGGAAGCCTCTTCTAAAGATGATGCACAAGAAAGCCTGCAAACAGTTTGCTGAAGACAAGCAGACTAAGGACATATATTACTGGAGCCATGTCCTGTGGTCTGATGAGATCAAGATAAATGTATTTGGTTCAGACGGTGTCAAGCTTGTGTGGTTGCAACCAGGTGAGGAGTACAAAGACAAGTGTGTCTTGCCTACAGTCAAGCATGGTGGTGGGAGTGTCATGGTCTGGGGCTGCATGAGTGCTGCAAGCTCATGGGAGCTACAGTTCATTGAGGGAACCATGAATGCCAACATGTTCTGTGACATACTGAAGCAGAGCATGATTCCCCTCCCTTATGAGACTGGGCAGCAGGGCAGTATTCCAACATGATGACGACCTCTAACACACCTCCAAGGCGACCACTGCCTTGCTAAAGAAGCTGAGGGTAAAGGTGATGGACTGGCCAAGCATGTCTCCAGACCTAGACCCTATTGAGCATCTGTGGGGCATCCTCAAATGGAAGGTGGAGGAGCGCAAGGTCTCTAACATCCACCAGCTCTGTGATGTCATCATGGAGGAGTAGAAGAGGAAGAGAGTGGGAGAAGCTCTGGTGAACTCCATGCCAAAGAGTATGCAGTGCTGGAAAATAATGATGGCCACACAAAATATTTACACTTTGGGCCCAATTTGGACATTTTCACTTGGGTGTACTCACTTTTGTTGCCAGCGGTTTAGACATTATTGGCTGTGTGTTGAGTTATCTTGAGGGGACAGCAAATTTACACTGTTATACAAGCTGTACACTCACTACTTTACATTGTAGCAAAGTGTAATTTCTTCAGTGTTGTCACATGAAAAGATATAATAAAATATTTACAAAAAAGTGAGGGGTGTACTCACTTTTGTGAGATACTGTATGTAAAACATAAAAAAAGAATATCTATGCTGTTTAACCACTTGACCACCAGGCCAATTCTGACATTTCTCTCCTACATGTAAAAATCATAATTTTTTTGCTAGAAAGTTACATAGAACCCCCAAACATTATATATGTTTTTTAGCAGAGACCCTAGAGAATACAATAGCGGTCATTGCCACTTTTTATCTCGCACTGTATTTGCTCAGAAATTTTAAAATTTAGAATTTTTTGGGGAAAAAAAAACAGTTTCATGCTTTAAAAAAAAAACGGTAAAGTTAGCCAATTTTTTTGCATAATGTGAAAGATGAAGTTGCACCGAGTAAATAGATACCTAACATGTCATGCTTCAAAATTGCACATGCTCGTGGAATGGCGCCAAACTTCGGTACTTAATAATCCCCATAGGCGATGCTTTAAAATGTTTTACTGGTTACATGTTTTGAGTTACAGAGGAGGTCTAAGGCTAATTATTGCTAATTATTGCTCTCACTCTAACGTTCGCGGCGACACCTTACATGTCTGGTTTCAACACCATTTTCATATGTTGGCTGGACTAACGTATGCACTCGCCTTTTGTGTGCAAGCACACGGGGACAGGGGGACTTTAAAAACATTTTCATTTTCTATTGTTAATTTTTCTTAAAAATGTTTTGATCACTTTTATTCCTTGTAGTAGGAATATGGCATGACATGACCTCTTTACAGTGAGATATACAGTGAGATATACAGTGAGATATGGGGTCAATAAGACCCCACATCTCACATCTATGATCGTTCTTGGTGTAGGAAATTGCCGGCTGAAAACGCCAATATCTGTAGCTTCAGGCATCATTCAGATATACCACCACAAAGCCCAGGACGTCCTCGGACGTCCAGCCGATGGCAAGTGGTTAAAATCCAGTAATACACTGTCTCACCTGCTCTGCACATGCTCAGTTGCTCTTCATTTTTAGGTACTGCTAAATCTATAGAGGCCGATCCGATGACAGCCTTAAAGCTGAATTAAACCTTCCTATCCTTTACAGCCAAGGGAGCTGCTTCTGTTTGATCAGTTATCTTCCATGGTGCTGCACATGTTATCAGTTATGACACCAGCCATTTGATGGTTTGATGGTTTGACAGTTTGGCTGAGAAAACAAGCAAATGTGACAGTTAGTATTCCCAGCATTCCAGGAATGTGACTGTTTTTGTTGTTAATTTGTTGTTAGTTCCACTTCATGATTTACTGCTGTTTGGGGCTCTGGGCTTCAGCAAAATGGTTGCCTCCAGCAAGAAAAAACAGGAACAATGCTGGAGACAATTTATAAAACACGCTAATTTTGGTAGCATTATTAATAATGTGCAGTGCATGTTCCTTGCTAAAGAACATTATTTTGTATCAAGTTGTTATGGGTAAAGTTCCGCTTTAACTTAGTGCAATGAAATGAATGCAAAGGATTTTCTTTGTCCTCCTTTAAGCGTTGAGCCAAAGCTCTTTACATTTTCGAAAGAGTGGGAAGAGTTCAGACCCCCTGCCAACTTTTTACTGATAAAAAAGAAAAAGGGGGATCTCAGAAACCCCTTCGACCTGTGCACCCTGGAGTGTAAACAAATGAATATACAGTGCAATATTAAAATATGAAAATGTTAATAAAAATGTGTAAACAAAGCAGTAGGTAGTAAGGCTCAAAGCCTCAATTTGTAAAGAAAAACTGTGATTTCATACTGCACTGAAACAAAATGTATAATCAAATAACTATCAAGTGAAAGTAATATAAACAGAAAAGTCCAATAATCCACTACTGATTAGTTAGACCCACATAAAGTGCTGGTAATTCTTTTATGCATCAAACGTGATGGTGTGGAAAAAATATATGGCTAATGTTTCCAGTGCATCTCCTTCCACCAACCACAGGTTGCACTTACATAAGCAGAAGATAAAATCACATTTTTGTAAATGGCAGGGACGCCGACAGTGTTCCACCTGCATTCCAAAGAGTGGCGGAAGTGACGTGGCACGTATCACGAGACCTGATGCGTTTCGTCAGCAATGTCTGACATCATCAGGGGTCATGTGACAGGGGTCAGACATTGCTGATAAAACGCGTCAGATCCCGTGATACGTGCCACGTCACTTCTGCCACTCTTTGGAACTCAGGTGGAATGCTGTCTGCGTCCCTGCCATTTACAAAAACACCATTTTATCTTCTGCTTATGTAAGTGCAACCTGTATATTTTTAATACATTTTTTAAATGGTACTGCACTATGAGGAGCTTTTTGTTCTTGTTTTTGACTACCTGTTATGGATGTCAATTTCGTCTGGTGAGTAGGACATATACCTAGAGCTTGGTAGAAGGAGTAGCACTGGAAACATTAGCCATATATGTTTCCACGCCGTCATGTTTGAGGCATAGAAGAATTACCAGCACTTTATGTGGGTCTAACTAATCGGTGGTGGATTATTGGACTTCTCTGTTTATATTACTTTCACTTGATAGTTATCAAGTGTTCTTGCATAGCAAGACCACTTACTGTTATCTCACATATATATCATTATTCTTATTATAGCCAAATTTACCACCCTAACTCCTCCCACAGCTTTTACACTACATAGACAGTAATATATCAAAACGTGTGGATTGTTCCAGATTGGTGTGCTATTACTTTGTGGAACGTTTCGCCAAATGGTTCACAAAATATTGTTGTTTTTGCAGCGAAATTGGTCCCATAGGAATGAATGGAGAAATGTTCAAAACTAGAGTGGGAGGTGACAAAAGCTGAAACCCCATGATCAGACAAAATATTATGACCCCCCATGATCAGCCAAAACATTATGACCACCCCATGATCAGCCAAAACATTATGACCACCCCATGATCAGCCAAAACATTATGACCCCCCCATGATCAGCCAAAACATTATGACCCCCCCCATGATTAGCCAAAACATTATGACCAGCCCATGATCAGCCAAAACATTATGACCCCCCCATGATCAGCCAAAACATTATGACCCCCCCCCCCCCATGATTAGCCAAAACATTATGACCAGCCCATGATCAGCCAAAACATTATGACCCCCCATGATCAGCCAAAACATTATGACCACAACATGATCAGCAAAAACATTATGACCACAACATGATAAGCTAAAACATTATGACCACAACATGATCAGCCAAAACATCATGACCACAACATGATCAGCCAAAATATTATGACCACCCCACGATCAGCCAAAACATTATGACCACCCATGATCAGCCAAAACATTAGGACCACCCCATGATCAGCCAAAACATTATGACCAGCCCATGATCAGCCAAAACATTATGACCCCCCCATGATCAGCCAAAACATTATGACCCCCCATGATCAGCCAAAACATTATGACCACCCCATGATCAGCCAAAACATTATGACCCCCCCCCCATGATCAACCAAAACATTATGACCCCCCCCCATGATCAGCCAAAACATTATGACCACAACATGATCAGCCAAAACATTATGACCACAACATGATCAGCTAAAACATTATGACCACAACATGATCAGCCAAAACATTATGACCACAACATGATCAACCAAAACATTATGACCACAACATGATCAGCCAAAACATTATGACCACCCCACGATCAGCCAAAACATTATGACCACCCCACGATCAGCCAAAACATTATGACCACCCCATGAAAAAAAAATCATTGAAAAAAAATTTGAAAACAAAAAACATATATATTTTTGAAAAAATAAAAAAAATAAATAATTTTTGAAAAAAAAAGTCATTTTTGAAAAAAATGTTCAGCTCTTTCAGCTAATGATGGGACTTCTTCAACTTTTTTACTACTGTTTATACTTTTTAAAATATTAAGCTTTTTAACACTTTTCACAGTTACTCCAGCCACTCCAACCACACAACAGTTACTCAAGCCACTCCACCCAGTTACTCCGCCCACTCCAGTTGTATACTACTGTAGGTGGAGGCAAGAACACTTCACACAATTTCCCCAGAAATTGTAGCTTTTCTAGTTTGATTATCCATTTTGTTTCAGCATGGTATGAAATCACAGTTGTTTTCCTTTACAGCTTTCTACTGATATCTGGGACTCTGTAAGTGAGAGTAACAGCAACACAATCAGAATAACAATTATTTTCTTTAGTAAAGTAAGGAAAAGCCCCTGAAATAGAAGTATAAATCTGGCAAGAGTTGCAATCCTTCCCCACTCCAAAACTAGATTTAAAACGTTTTTGGCTTGACATAAAGATAAAGTTTAAAACCATGATCAGCCAAAACATTATGACCCCCCCCCCCCCCCCATGATTAGCCAAAACATTATGACCAGCCCATGATCAGCCAAAACATTATGACCCCCCATGATCAGCCAAAACATTATGACCACAACATGATCAGCAAAAACATTATGACCACAACATGATAAGCTAAAACATTATGACCACAACATGATCAGCCAAAACATCATGACCACAACATGATCAGCCAAAATATTATGACCACCCCACGATCAGCCAAAACATTATGACCACCCATGATCAGCCAAAACATTAGGACCACCCCATGATCAGCCAAAACATTATGACCAGCCCATGATCAGCCAAAACATTATGACCACCCCATGATCAGCCAAAACATTATGACCACCCCATGATCAGCCAAAACATTATGACCACCCCATGATCAGCCAAAACATTATGACCCCCCCCCCCCATGATCAACCAAAACATTATGACCCCCCCCCATGATCAGCCAAAACATTATGACCACAACATGATCAGCCAAAACATTATGACCACAACATGATCAGCTAAAACATTATGACCACAACATGATCAGCCAAAACATTATGACCACAACATGATCAACCAAAACATTATGACCACAACATGATCAGCCAAAACATTATGACCACCCCACGATCAGCCAAAACATTATGACCACCCCACGATCAGCCAAAACATTATGACCACCCCATGAAAAAAAAATCATTGAAAAAAAATTTGAAAACAAAAAACATATATTTTTGAAAAAATAAAAATAAATAATTTTTGAAAAAAAAAGTCATTTTTGAAAAAAATGTTCAGCTCTTTCAGCTAATGATGGGACTTCTTCAACTTTTTTACTACTGTTTATACTTTTTAAAATATTAAGCTTTTTAACACTTTTCACAGTTACTCCAGCCACTCCAACCACACAACAGTTACTCAAGCCACTCCACCCAGTTACTCCGCCCACTCCAGTTGTATACTACTGTAGGTGGAGGCAAGAACACTTCACACAATTTCCCCAGAAATTGTAGCTTTTCTAGTTTGATTATCCATTTTGTTTCAGCATGGTATGAAATCACAGTTGTTTTCCTTTACAGCTTTCTACTGATATCTGGGACTCTGTAAGTGAGAGTAACAGCAACACAATCAGAATAACAATTATTTTCTTTAGTAAAGTAAGGAAAAGCCCCTGAAATAGAAGTATAAATCTGGCAAGAGTTGCAATCCTTCCCCACTCCAAAACTAGATTTAAAACGTTTTTGGCTTGACATAAAGATAAAGTTTAAAACTCTAAAATAAAAAAAAAAAAATAAAAAAATATATGTTCCTGGTAATAATAACTTCTGTATGGTCATATCAACAAATATATTTGAAAAAAGTACAGCATTTCCTGTATAATGCAATATTGCAATCAGCTCTTTTGCATAGGGGATGGAAAAGAGTACTCAGTCCTGTGTAAGCTCCAAGTAGCAACTTGGATATTACAGTGGGTTTCCTCTCTTCTCTTCCAACAGCCAGTTGCGCAGCAGGGGTTGAAAGGTAGGTATGTATATGCAGCTGGGGAGAATGACAGTTAAGTGAACCTGTTGCTTTGCCCTGCATATGTAAGATTCTTAAGTGTTTTATTGAAATTCTGAAAATGACCTTAATAAAATAAATGCAGAGTATAAGACCCCTTTCACACTGGGGCGTTTTTCAGGCGCTTTAGCGTTAAAAAAAGCGCCTGTAAAACGCTTGAAAGAAGCCTCATCTGCAATTCGAATGTGAAAACCCAAGTGCTTTGAGAGCCCTTTCACACTGCCAGTGCCCGAAAAACGCTCACAAAGCGCCGCTTAAACTAGCGGCACTTTACCAGCGTTTTTCGAGCGCTAGTGGGGCGCTTTTAACCCCTGCTAGTGGCTAAAAAAGCGCCCACAAAGCGCTGCTGCTACAAGCGCTTTTCAGGCGTTTTTCTGGCGTTTTTCAGGCGTTTTTTCAGGCGCTTCCCATTGATTGCAATGGGAAGAGGCGCTTTAGGCTACTTTCACACTGGAGCGGTGGGGGCGCTGGCGGTAAAGAGGCGCTATATTTAGCGCCGCTTTACCGGCGTTTTAGCAGCGCATTTCGGCCACTAGCGGGGTGGTTTTACCCCCCGCGAGCGGCCAAAAAAGGGTCAATACCGCCCGCAAACCGCCGCTGCAGCAGCGTTTTGCGGGCGGGTTCGGAGCGCTGCCCCATTGTTTTCAATGGGAACGGGCGCTATAGGAGCGGTAAATATACCGCTCCTATAGCGAGCCAAAGATGCGGCTTGCAGGACATTTTCCAGCGTCCTGCAAGCGCACCGCTTCAGTGTGAAAGCCCTCGGGCTTTCACACTGAAGACACAGCAACAGCTGTTTCGGGTCGGTTTGCAGGCGCTATTTTTAGCGCAATAGCGCCTGCATACCGCCCCAGTGTGAAAGGGGCCTTAGGAGCGGTGTATTCACTGATCCAAAAGCGCTGCAAAGAAGCTGCTTGCAGGCCTTTTTTTGACGCCCTGCATGCGCAGCGCCTCGGTGTGAAAGCACTCGGGCTTTCACATTGGGATTGCAGTTGCAGCTTCTTTCGGGCGCTTTACAGGCCCTTATTTTAATGCTAAAGCGTCTGAAAAACGACATAGTGTGAAAGGGGTCTCAGTGTGAAAGCACTCGGGCTTTCACATTGGGATTGCAGTTGCGGCTTCTTTCAGGCGCTTTACAGGCGCTTTTTTTAACGCTAAAGCGCCTGAAAAACGCCTGAAATACGCCTGAAATACACCCCAGTGTGAAAGGGGTCTAAGGCCCCTTTCACACTGGGGCGTTTTTCAGGCGTTTTTCAGGCGCTTTATCGTTAAAAAAAGCGCCTGTAAAGCACTTGAAAGAAGCCTCATCTGCAATCCCAATGTGAAAGCCCGAGTGCTTTCACACTGAGATCCCTTTCACACTGGGGCATTTTAGCATTAAAAAAAACGCCTGTAAAGCGCGAGTGCTTTCACACAGAGGTGCTGCACTGGCAGGGCGTCAAAAAAAGTCCTGCAAGCAGCTTCTTTACAGCGCTTTTGGAGCGGTGAATACACCGCTTCTAAAGCGCCCCTTCCCATTGAAATCAATGGGAAGCACCTGCAAAACGCCCAAAAAGCGCCTGAAAAACGCTCAAAAAGCTCCTTTGGCAGCAGCGCTTTGTGGGCACTTTTAGCCCTTTATTTGGCCACTAGCAGGGGTTAAAAGCGCTCGAAAAACACTGGTAAATCGCTGCTAGTTTAAGCGGCGCTTTACGAGTGTTTTTCGGGCACTGGCAGTGTGAAAGAGCTCTTAAAGCACTTGGGCTTTCACATTGGGATTGCAGATGAGGCTTCTTTCAAGCGCTTTACAGACGCTTTTTTTAACGATAAAGCGCCTGAAAAACGCCTGAAAAACGCCCCAGTGTGAAAGGGGCCTAAGAGCATTGATTGTGATTTTTCTTTCCCAGTCAAACCCTTGATTATTCTTTTGTATAGAACAATATTTTTTACTATCAATAGGTAATTTGGATACTGTTATTATAAGTACTATTTAGAAGCATTTTCAGCAGGTTGTTTAGCTTATTGTATTCTATTTTTTTTAACCAATACAAGAATTTTCATTGAGTGATATGATATTCTGAAGATTCAAAGTAAATCCATTTACTCTATTCCCATGCTTACCCATACAGAAACACAAGATAATGAGATTGAAAGTGATGGGAGAAAATGTCTAGACAAAATGATGTAATGCTGACGACAGCACCAGCAGCTTTTCTTGAATCAACAAAGGTCACTTCCAGAAGGGCTTTTAAGATGTGATATATTGTTTTTGGCAATCTGCAAAGAGCAATATAATCTTCAAATAAGCTGGAAGCATGCAGCGTAAAATGCATCAAGCTAGAGAGGTGCAAAGAAGTTAATGGCACACAAATCATAATAAATCTTACAGCAATAGCTTTTAAACCAGTTTGCCAGAATGCACAAAAGTAACAAATGTTTTATGCCAGAGCTATGCAAACTGTGGATGGGTAGTGGTGCTCAACCTGAACAATTCACAAAGGCAGATGGTGTTGAAAGAATGCTTTGTGAATGTTAAATAAGAGTGTATGGGCAGGACAAGATGACATCATCAACATTGGGGATGAGATTCGGGTTCAATACTATTATTGGTTTGAGGCCAATCCTGCAGGTCTGAGATGCACACAACCAGCGAATTTATGGTATGTGGAGATTCGCCCAGGAGAATTTTTATTAAACTGTAATGCACTGCTTGGCCTTTGAACTATAGACAAAATGCTAAATGCTAATAAAGGGGCTTTTGGATAGGCCATGCTCCTACACTGTAAAAGGAAGGGGGGGTGCAAGGAGGAGCTACAGTGTACTGGAAGCTGCTGTGGGGATAGAATGGGACAACTGATAAACTGCCGGTTAGGAAATTTTAGCAACAGTCACTGTCAGCAGTCATCCCATCTATTTTTATTTTTTTTGCTGCATGCTCTACCTCAAAATGGTCCTCCTGTTTTAGAAGGGTAGTATTTCCTTTTTTTTTTATTAATTTATTTTAGTGGTATATTATTTTTATTTTAATTGGGTATTCATTTAAGGTTAAACAGATCCTTGCCACCTATTATTGCCGCCTATTAGTGCCCTTCACCATTTTTTTTTTGCGGAAAGGCTTCCCTTTAACCACCTCCCGCCCGCCATATACTAAAATAATGGGCACAAGGTGGCTCTCTCGTTCTGGGATGACGTAATATGGCGTAGTCCTACATTTGCCATGCTCTCGGGGCGATCGGCAGTGCACTGTATCCCTAAGACACATCGCACCCCCGATCTCGGCAAAAGAGTAGATGACGAGGATCTTTAGCCATGTGATCAGCTCCGTAATCAGGCAAAAAACAAATGCCGGTTATTGGCTTTCCTCTACTCACACTGACAGCGCGTGAGGAGAGGAGAGCTGATCAGCTCACAGAGGAGACTTGCAGAGATAATCAGGGCACTGATTATCAGTGCCCTGATTATCAGTGCAGCCCCAACAGTGCCCAGCAGTGATGCAAGTCAGTGCCCAGTGATGCCAATCAGTGCCCAATAGTGATGCCAATCAGTGCCTCCAATCAGTGCCTATCAGTGGCCCTATCCTTGCCGCCTATTAGTGCCCATCAGTGCCACATATCAGTGCCCATCAGTGCCACCTATTAGTGCACATCAGTGCCGCCTATCAGTGCTGCATATCAGGGCCGCCTAATCAGTGCCCATTAGTGCAGCCTATCAGTACCCATCAGTGCAGCCTTATCAGTGCAAATCAGTGAAGGAGAAAAAATACTTATTTACAAAATACAGAAACAAAGAAAAATTTATTTTTTCATTCTTTTAGCAAAAATGTCATTTGAGTACAGCGTTGCATGACCGCGCAATTGTCATTCAAAGTGCGACAGCGCTGAAAGCTGAAAATTGGCCTTGGCGAGAATGGGGTGAAAGAATGCTCTGTGAATGTTAAATAAGGCCCCCTTCACACTGAGGCGTTTTTCAGGCGCTACAGCGCTAAAAATTGCGCCTGTATAGCGCCTGAAAAAACCGGCCCCTTTCACTCCAGTGTGAAAGCCGGAGGGCTTTCACACTGGAGCGGTGCGCTAGCAGGACGGTAAAAAAAGTCCTGCTAGCAGCATCTTTGGAGCGGTGAAGGAGCGGTGAAGGAGCGGTGAAGGAGCGGTGTATTCACTGCTCCTACCCATTGAAATCAATGGGGCAGCGCGGCCATACCTCCGGCAAAGCGGCGCTTGCGGTTTTAACCCTTTTTCGGCCGCTAACGGGGGTTAAAACCACCCTGCTAGCGGCAGAATAGCGCTGCTAAAATGTAGGTAAAGCAGCGCTAAATATAGCGCTGCTTTACGACCGTTGCCGCTCCCACCTAATGCCCCGTACACACGGTCGGAAATTCCAATCACAAAATCCGTCTGATTTTTTCCAACGGATTTTGTCCGAGACTGGTGTGGCATACACACGGTCGGACAAAGTTGTCGGAAAATCCGATCATTCTGAATGTGGTGACGTTCGTTGCGTACGACGGAACTATGTAGAGGCTAGTAGCCAATAGCTTTGGTCTCGTAATTTGATCTGAGCATGCGTGGCACTTTGTCTGTCGGAATTCTCTGCACACGATCCGAAAAAGTCTGATCGGATTTTGTTGTTGGAAAATTTGAGAGCAGGATCTCAAATTTTTTCCGACGTAAATCCGACGGAAAAAGTCAGATGGAGCCCACACAGGGGCGGATTTTCCGACAACATGGTCCGATCGGACATTTTCCATCGGAATTTCCGACCGTGTGTACGGGGCATAAGAGTGTATGGGCAAGACAAGATGACATCATCATCATTGGGGATGAGATTCAGGTTCAATACTATTATTGATTTGAGGCTAATCCTGCAGGTCTGAGATGCACACAACCAGCAATTTATGTGGAGATTCGCCCAGGAGAATTTTTATTAAACTGTAATGCACTGCTTGGCCTTTGAACTATAGACAAAATGCTAAATGCTAATAAAGGGGCTTTTGGATAGGCCATGCACCTCCTACACTGTAAAAGGAGGGGGTGGGCAAGGAGCATCTATAGTGTGGGTGTACTGGAAGCTGCTGTGGGGATATAATGGGAAAACTGACAACTTGCATTTTTTTTTTTTGCTGCATGCTTTACCTCAAAATATTTTATTTTAATTGGGCATTAATTTTAGGTTAAACTAATAATTTTTTTTTGCAGAAAGGCTTACCTTTAACCCCCTCCTGGCTGCCATACAGTAAAATAATGGGCGCAATGTGTCTCTCTTGTTCTGGGACAACGTTATATGATGTAGTCCAACTCTTGCGGCACTTGTGGGGTGATCAGCGGTGTGCTGTATCCCTGAGACACGGCGCATCCCCATTCTCGGTAAAGAGCAGATGACGAGGCTCTTTTCCCATGTGATCAGCTGTGTCCAATCACAGCTGATCACATGTAAACAAGGAAATGTCGGTTATCGGCTTTCCTCTACTCACACTGAGAGCGTGTGAGGAGAGGAGAGCCGATCAGTGGCATTTCCTCACAGAGGAGGCCTGCACAGATAATCAGGGCACTGATTACCATTGTCCTGATTATCAGTGCAGCCCCAACGGTGCCCATCAGTGATGCCAGCCAGTGCCCATCAGTGATGCCAATCAGTACCCATCAGTGATGCCAATCAGTACCCATCAGTGATGCCCATCAGTGCCGCCCATCAGTGCCGCCAATCAGTGATGCCTATCAGTGCCCACCAGTGTCACCTATTAGTGTCCATCAGTGCCACCTATTAGTGCCCATCAGTGCTGCCTATCAGTGTTGTATATCAGTGCCCCCTATCAGTGCCCATGATTGCTGCATATTAGTGCCTCCTCATCAGTGCCACCTCATCAGTGTCCTTCAGTTCGTCTCATCAGTGCCCATCAGTGCCGCCTCAACAGTGTACATCAGTGCAGCCTATCGGTGCCCATCAGTGCAGCTTCATTAGCGCACATCATTGAAGGAGAAAAAGTACTTATTTACAAAACACAGAAACAAAGAAAAACATTTTTTTTCAAATTTTTATTGTATTATTTTATTTTATTTTATTTTATTTATTAAAGTTGTTAAAAATGTAGGCTTATATTTCGGGGGGTAATATTGCAAAGTTTTCATTTATTTTGGGGGTGTATTGCTATTTAGTTTAACTTGAAAATACTTTTTTCAGGATTACAATGCTTTTTTTGATTTGCTGCAAGGTGGTCTTTGCTTCAGGTGTGGTATTTTGGAGTTCTAATTTCTTTTGGGTCTTTTAAGTTTTTTTTTCTTTTTTTCTATTTTAAAGTTTGATAGGGCCTTTTTTAAGATTGAGGTGCTCAAAGAGCAGCATTCACTTGTTACTGGCTATCTGTTCTTGGTGTTTCTTTTTGTTTAAGCAAGCAGCTTTACAGTATTAGTGGAAATAAATAAAACTAAGTGCAAGAACATTGAGCACCTGAAATTGTATCAGTCATGTTCACTGCACCCCCTATCCCCACAAAAATAAAAGTTAGGCATACACTGGTTGGGCCTATTTTCCCTGTCTGGCTGCTGTCCAATTTTACATGTATCTTATAAAGTGTAATCATTTTTGTAGTAAACCCTTTGCTTTTGCTCTATGTCTCTAGTCAATTTGGACCTAACCTTGCTCATTAAAATTGTCCTGCTGATGGACAATTTTACACTGCTATATGGTCTATGGTCTCCTAACTCTCATAGAGAAACACTTGCCTATACTCTTTGTCTCTAGTACATTTTAGCCTATTATCTCTGATTAAAACTGTCCTGCTATGGGCCAAATTTACACTGTTCCACCATCGCAGTCTCTTAACTCTTAGCAGGGATGGCCTCAGTGAACTACTTTAAAATGTCTTTCTGTTAGTCAAAGCAGGCATATTGATGAAAAAGCAAGTATAATTGGTAAACTACATGAAATATTTTTTTTTTTTAAACTGCATGGGTTGAGGTGCTGCTGGCTAATGCCAAGATAATGGCAAAGAAAAAAATACCAATTCCACAGCTAAATACATACTGCCAGTTTATGCTGTGGCTGAGACTGTCCTTAACTCCATGTACATTTTTATGGCATCCCCCTAGAATATTTAAACTTTTTGCTGCTGGAGCAACTTTTTGTTTTTATTTTTTTTCTGCACACATTACAGTGTACATTTTTGGCCTGAAGATTAGTTAAAACTTACAAAGACAGAGACCCTGGAGAATGAAATGATGGTCACAAAATAATAGACCAACTGTTTATCAAAACCATATTTTTTAGAAAAATAAATTTTTAGTGCATAATTACATTATATTAACCAGTGTTTTGGTAAAATATTAAACATGAGATTGCGTCGAGCAAACAGATAGCAAACATGTAGAGTTTATGTCAGTGAAATGGCAACACCCAACAGCCAGTACCCAAAATTGTCGATATGTGATGTTTTAAATCAGTCATCAGTTTAGAGTTTGGTCCTAACATTTTTGTTTACATTTGAATGCATTGGTACATGTCTCCCATGGCAGTGCCCAGCTTCACATGCCTATTTTTGACAGTGGTTTGCCTATTAGTCCTAAAATAGCCTAATATGATTTACCTCCAATGGAATTCAATGGCACTTGCTGCTAAGTTCAACTTTGCCACATTTCAAACAAGATTCAGTAAACCCTCAGTGCATTCAACCCAGCGGGAATTTGTATACAAGACGGCACTGCTGAAAAAAGATTAAAATGTATGTGAAGCCAAAACTTTTTTAGTTTTTAATAAAGTAGGTAAAAGGTAAAACCTTTGTCAGGTTATTATTGTTGGTTGTGTCCCCACTGGGGAGATTCATCCTCAGTATTGGTCCTGGTAAAGTCCATAAAGAGTGTAACACCGCTCAGACTGTGGCTAAAGAATTCCTTGTGGGTGCTGGCCCTGGCTCACCACCGTCAATAATAATTGAACAAAATGGAAAATTGGTTGCACACCATGAAAGGAAGAACTTGTGTAGAATAGTTACTTTATTGTCAAAGTGCCAAAAGAAAATAGATAGGATGTTACAGGAACAATGGTGGACCAGTTTCACAAGCACGAGTTATCTATGTGAAACCGGTCTACCAATGTTCCTGTAACATTATGTCTACGTACTTTGGCAATTTTAAAATAAAGTAAGTATTCTACAGAAGTTCTTCCTTCCATGGTGTGCGATCAATTTTCCTTTTTCTTCAATTGGTCCTGGTAACATTGTCTTCACCATGCCCTATTGTACCCAATTGTACAGCTGTACACACACTTCAATGTTGAACATGCCTGTATTGCATTTAAGTGTAAATATGAGATCTAAGGTCTTTTTGACCCAAAATCTCATATTTAAGAGGTCCTGTTTACATTCCTTGTAATAGGAATAAAAGTTACAAATTTTTTTTTTAAAAGAACAGTGTAAAAAAAAAAAAAAAAAAAAGTAAAATAAATAAGAATTTTTTTTTAACCACTTTCAGACCGGACCATTTTGCTGGCTTAAGACCAGACCACTTTTTGCGATTTGGCACTGCGTCGCTTTAACTGATAATTGCACGGTCGTGTGACGTGGCTCCCAAACAAAATTGACTTCCTCTTTTTCCCACAAATAGAGCTTTCTTTGGTGGTATTTAATTGCCCCTGCGGTTTTTATTTTTTGCGCTTTAAACAAAAAAAAAAGAGCGTCAATTAAAAAGAAACGCATTATTTTAAAATTTTTGCTATAATAAATATCCCCCAAAAATATTTAACCGCTTCCCAACCGGCGCACGACGATGTACGTCGACAGAATGGCACGGACAGGCATAAGGGCGTAGAGGTACGTCCCCTTTAAGATGCCGCCATGCCATCGAGCGTGCGTCGCCGGCGGCACGCGATCGTGCCGTTCGGGACCCCCGCGATCAGGCCGGTCGCGGGTCCTGCGGAATCGATCGCCGCGGGGATACGCGCGATCGTCTCACGGGAAGGCTGAACGGGGAGATGCGGAAATAAACAGCATCTCCCCGTTCTGCCTAGCAACTAGTGACGCCGATCTCTGCTCCCTGTGATTGGAGCAGAGATCAGCATTCACTAGCTGACAGCCACGCCCCCTACAGTTAGAAACACGCCTCTAGGAACATGTAACCACTACACTGCCACCTAGTGGTTAACCCATTCACTGCCAGTGTCATTTACACAGGAATCAATGCATTTAAATAGCACTGATTGCTGTATAAATGACAATGGTCCCAAAAATGTGTCAAAAATGTCTGATGTGTCCGCCATAATGTCGCAGTCACAGTAAAAATCGCTGATCGCCGACATTACTAGTAAAAAAAAAATTATTAATAAAAATGCTATAAAACTATCCCCTATTTTGTAAATGCTATAACTTCTGCGCAAATCAATCAATAATCGCTTATTGCGATTTTATTTACCAAAAATATGACAGCACACACGCGATGGCACGATGGCAATCTTAAAGGGACGTACCTGTATGCCCTTTTGCCTGTCCGTGCCATTCTGCCGACGTACATCATCGTGCGCCAGTCGGGAAGTGGTTAAACACGTCACCGGCCCGCCGAGCTTGCGTGCAGAAGCGAACGCATACGTGAGAAGCACCCGCATATGAAAACAGTGTTCAAACCACACACACGTGAGGTATTGCCGCTATCAGTAGAGTGAGAGTAATAATTCTAGCCCTAGACCTCCTCTGTAACTCAAAACATGCACCTCCTCTGTAACTCAAAACCTGTAGAATTTTTTAAACATCACCTAGGGAGATTTTTAAGGGTAAAAGTTTGTCGCCATTCCACGAGCGGGCGCAATTTTGAAGCGTGACATGTTGGGTATCAATTTACTTGGCATAACATTATCTTTCACAATATGAAAAAAAATGGCCTAACTTTACTGTTTTATTTTTTAATTCAAAAAAGTGCATTTTTTCCAAAAAAAAAAGTAAATACGGTGTGACAGAAAGTATTGCAATGACCGCCATTTTATTCTCTAGGGTGTTAGAAAAAAATGTATAATGTTTGGGGGTTCTAAGTAATTTTCTATCTATATTTTTAACTTAAAAACAACAAATCTCAGAAAGAGGCTTGGTCCTTAACTTATTAACCACCACCTTTCTGGGTCTATCATCAAACGACATCCTCGGTAGGAGGTGGAATTACTGGGGTTATGCCTGCAGCAGAATTCCATAACCCCAGTATTGTTTTTTCAGCCAGCGATTCTCTAACCGATAAAAGTGGTCTAAGTGGCAGATTCTTGGGTCATCCCTCCTGCTTCTTTCCGGTGGTTTTCGGGCTTACCTGGTGGATCAGGAAGCCTGAAAACTGATTTGGTGGTTGCAGCTGCTGGTCACAGAGATGAGCAGAAGAAAGATGGCATCTGTTCATCTCTACGGCCTAGGAGGACCATAGCGACGTCATGAAGTCACGTCTGGTTCAGGCCCAATGTAAACAGGGCCATTTTTTTCTCAAGCATTATATCAATGTTTTTTTTTTTTCTTTTTGATCTAATGCTTTACATTGTAGAGGAGAGTTGTGAGGTCTTACAAATCTCTACATAAAGAGGACCTGTCACTGCTTATTTCTATCACAGGGAATGTTTACAAACTTTTTTTTAAAGGGCCAGTGTAAAAAGAAAAAAAAATTATAAAGTAAAAAATTATAAAATAAATCGTTAAAAAAATAAGAATTTAAAACAGCCCCCTCCCCGTGCTCATGCACAGTGGTGAACACATACGTAGGTCACACCCACATATGTAAACAGTGTTCAAACCACACATGTCAGATTGAGAGCAATCATTTTAGAACTAGATCTCTTCTGTAACTCTAAACTGGTAACCTGTAGAACATTGTAAAGATTTTCCTATGGAGATTTTGAAGTATTGAAGTTTGGTGCCATTCCATGAGCGTGTGCAGTTTTTAAAGCATGATATTGAGTCAAATTCAGGAGCATGTAGAAAAGCCAGTCAACGCTGTGGATAAACTATGGAAGCGTTGCTAATCTAGGAAAAAAGCTAGATGTGGTTACAGCTTGCTAATAGCATTACCAGTAATGATTTATTTGACTGGGAGAACTACAAAAAAAAATATGTATTGACATTATAGTAACATGCAATAACATTTACTTTAAGTGTCTACACACTTTAAAGTCCACATAAAAAATCTATCACATCACATTTTTATGACAGATGGCTTTGGGGTCCTTTAAATGAAAGAGAAAGGATTATTTATAAAACAATTACTAAACATATTTTCCTTTCATTTACTGAATAGCACGTGTAAATGGGACTAGTTGACTTCAGTTTGGTGGTTTGCAAGGACATATAACAAAATCTTGTTCGATTCTGGTTGTACCCTATGTTTTCTGATTATTGTTTCCTGGCCTGTGCTGTGAGGATGTGACACTGTTTTGCATTTTTATATGTGAACTTTAAAATATAATTGGATTTTACTTGTAATTGGTATGCTGCTGCTCTGTACTGGGGAGCTATATAATTGTTGTGCACGACACCATTTAATATATTTCTCTTTAATGTAAAAAATTTCCATCTAACCACAATCTTCACATATTTTCTGGTTCAAAAAGACAACCTAATTTGTACACAAGCAATTTGTATTTCTTTTGAATGTACATTTTACTCTACTATGTTTTTTTTTTATTATTTTAAGACATACTGTACACTTTCACTTAGAATAGAAAGTTGAAAGTTGTGTCCAGAATACAATGTACAAAGACAATTGATATTATTTTTTTTTTTATTATTATTATTTTATTTGTGGTTGGACTGGATGGACTTGTGTTTTTTTTCAACCTAACTAACTATGTAACTATGTAATTCATATTCCATAAGAACATATTTTTAAGGTTAATACTGAAACAGGTAACACTGGTATCTACTTGTAAGAGCTTGACAATTAGCAAATCGGAAAGAACTGAAAATACAAATACAAGGAGTTTCTGGACAATGTGCATCCGCCTCTATAATATTTTATGACTCTGTATGGTGTTGCTTGGTTGCCTTTAGTTTTTTTTGTGTGAATAAGGGTAAAGGTAAAGGAAGCTGGTAGGACCAAAGGCCAAGGGGAAATAAAGGTGGGGTTGGGGAGAAGAGAATTTTATTTCAAACTAATATGGCAATAAGTATACTTTGCAATAAGAGTCAGGGCAGGATGTCAATTTTCAGGATGTTCAAGCCATGAGTAAGGGTCAGTGTGCACAATCTGAGGTCTTGCTGTATTGTTGTTAAGGTTGAATATAATTTTTATTAACAGCTTTTCAGATTATTACAGAAATAGGTATTCAAAATGAGTACATTCAAATACACTTGAAGATTGGTAGTGGAACAGTAAGTAAATTGCAATAAGGAAATTCTCAATAAATGGGTCAATATTTGTATCAAGGCACTGTTCGTGATAATTAACATGGTCATGAACTTACAAAGGATAACTGTTACACTATTAAACAAAACTGTGATGAAATGGGCAAAAGCGCTTTCTGGAGCGCTGCCCAGAATGCATGTATTCATTGTAAAATCAGGAGGCCGGTAAAGGACCAATTCAGAACAATATTTATGGAAAAGAGGAGAGTGTAGCTAAAAGTAAGAAGAAAAGGGAAAGAAAAAAGAGAGAAGAAGTGGAGACGAGTTCTCTTGGCTTTTTTTTTTTTAAAGGAAAGAAAAAAAAGGCGGGGGGGGGAGAGATTAGGGTTCACTGACTTTACTTGCTCAATTTCTCAGATGAGGTGTAATGCATCCAAATGCACCACAGGTTTTTAAATGTTTCCCACTTATCAAGCTCCCTAGCCTGCATCTCCTCCACGAGCATTATATCATTAATTTAAATTGCGGTATTGTTTTTAAAATGGATGGTAAGTTTTATTTAAAATATAATGTCAGCCACAAAAAAAGACCAACAATTAAAAAAAAAAAAAAAAATTTTTTTACTTTCTGCTATAATACATATCCAAAAAAAAATATATAAAAAAATAATTTATTTATCAGTTTAGGCCATTATGTATTGTGCTACAAATTTTTGGTAAAAAATATTGCAATAAGTGTATATTGATTGGTTTGCGCAAAAGTTATCGCATCTACAAACTATGGGACTGATGTGACTTCAAAACACTAATGCACTTTATAAGTTATAATTTATGATAGGAAGCTGTTTTTAAATCAGCGTTTAGTACTTCTGCACCTTTATATCTCTCTAGTAAGGCATCTTGCAATGTGGTAAATGCACTTTACCTGTTTGATTTATTTGGCAATTAATTATTTATTTATTCGTTTATTTAATAGTGATATATGCAGGTATTAATACTGGCAATTTGGAGCGCAACACCATACATTGATTTTTTTCTATTCATAGTGCAGGAGTCACACTTTGTTCATACCTCCTGTATGCCCACCAATTATGACCCAAATAAGTGGATGGGGATGCCTATGTGGGGAGGAGGTAATACAGTGCTTCCTCACTGTGTGTCAAATGCTTTCTGAAGAGCAATATAAACATGTGAACAAATATATATTTTTTTACTTTCTTCTATAAAACATAACTAATAAAACATTCAAATTTCTTCATCAGTTTAGACCAATATGTATTCTGCTACATATTTTTGGTAAAGAAAATCCCAATAAGCGTATATTGATTGGTTTTCGCTAAAGTTATAGCGTTTACAAAGTATGGGATATTTTTATTATTATTTTTTTTTTTTTTACTAGTAATGGCGGTGATCAGTGATTAAAGCGGGACTACAATATTGTGGCAGACAAATAGGACACTAACTGATACTTCTGACACTTTTTGGGGACCAGTGACACTAATACAGTGATCAGTGATAAAAAAATATGCACTGTCACTGTACTAATGATACTGGCTGGGAAGGGGTTAACATAAGGGGCAATCAAAGGGTTAAATGTGTTCCTATCCAGTGCTTGTGTACTGTGTACTAAGGTAAGGCATAGATCCGTGTCCCTGCTTTGCTTTGCAGGAACACAGGATCAATGACAGAACGGCGATCTGTATTGTTTACATAGGCAGATGGCAGTTCTGCCTATGTACTGAACAATCGGCGGGTGTTGGGGGACATTGAGTCAGAGGTACTCACCGCTGGGCTGCCGCTGTGTGTGATCACAGTGGGAGTGGGCCACCGGCGGTGCGCATGCACGCCCCAAACCCAGAAGTATCAGATCACGTAGCAGCCGCCCTGTCGCAGTATAGCTACGGTGGGTGGTCATGAAATGGTTAACATTAATTATTATTAATTTGAAATACTGTATATGGGTTAGTATGAAAATTCAGAGACAACCATTCTTACTCTAAAGCAATTGCTCGCCACGTTGCAATATTGTCAAGATTGGTTTCTCTTCAGTTTAAAGAAGGATGATTGTACCAATTTTAATGCCACAAATCTCTCCATGACTTGTGACTTGTGACTCCATGAATTGTTAATTGTACTGATCCTCTTATATCACAAAATGTTACTGTGACATGTTATTTGTATTCTGTTTTTTATCTCCAATAAAAATTCCAAGACAAGTACAGATTTTCTGTTTACCACTAATGTATTTACATATATTTACTGTGGCTATGCATTATACTTGTTGGATTTATATCCTGTGGGTATGTTTTGTTAACTGATGTGTATAATAAAATAACATCATAAAGTAATTATAAGCAAGGATATACTCTTTTCCTAGGCTTAATTTGTATATAATGCCTTTTGTGAACAAATGAAGGCTCAGAAGGAATTACTGCTTGTTCTTACATGTTTTCAGTAAAATTACACAAAAAAGCATATTTTTTTGATGTATAACTAAGCATACAATAATAAAATGAAAGTGGAGACTTTCTACTTTAAAATAAGGGTTCCAATGAAATTTCAGGTATCCGGGATGATATGAACAATTTTAATTATCTATGTATGACAACAACAAAAATTTGAAAAAAAAACTTTATAGGTTCTTGTACATGTATGTACATTTCTTCACTTTTTTCTCCCTTCTGCATATCAGTAGATTTTACCAGTAATTTTAGTGTAGCGTCACTTCCTTCAAAAGGGTAACACCTCTGTAGGATCAAATTATAATTTCAAAAGAGCAGCGCTACCACCGTGATTCCCCTGAACTGTGCCTGTGCTATGATGTGTATGTAAAATAATCAAAGAAAATAAACAAATCTTTTATAAAAGGTTAATGAAATAAATCTAAATATCATAAAATAGGATGATTCAAACAAAGTACAGCAGGGGTGTCCAAACTTTTTTCAAAGAGAGACAGATTTGATGAAGTGAACATGCGAGAGGGCCGAGCATTTTGCCTGACATTCTTTGAACCATTAAAATTCGGTCTAATGCCCCGTACACATGGTCGGACATTCCATGGAGTCGGACACAGTCGGACACATCCATAGGGGGCGCCTGGGTGCCGCCACCCTTCAGGCAGCCACAAAAAATAATGTAAAAATAAATATTTATATTTTATTACTGGCCCTTTAAAAAAAATACAAAAAAAGTTCCTTAAGTGCACTGTGGGGGGGGGGCACAGGCTGCATTTAATGGGACACAGGCAGGCTGCATTTGGGGGGACAGAGGCTGCATTTGGGGGGACAGATGCTGCATTTGGGGAGCAGAGGCTGCATTTGGTGGGGGACAGAGGCTGCATTTGGGGGGCCAGAGGCTGCATTTGGTGGGACAGAGGCTGGGACAGAGGCTGCATTTGGGGGACAGAGGCTGCATTTTGTGGGACAGAGGCTGCATTTTGTGGGACAGAGGCTGGAACAGAGGCTGCATTTGGGGGGACATAGGCTGCATTTGGTGGGACAGAGGCTGCATTTGGGGGGACATAGGCTGCATTTGCGGGGGGACAGAGGCTACATTTGATGTGAGAGAGGCTGCATTTGATGTGACACAGGCTGCATTTGATGTGACACAGGCTGCATGTAAGGAGGGACTCCGCTGGGGGCACCTGATGTAAGGACGGACTCTGATGCCTGATGGTATCTGGTTGTAGGTAACGTGGCTAGTGACACGCTTAGGGCTCCCACTGATTCTGCATTATGGTGAGTTGAATGATTTAATTTTATATTACAATGCAATAATAGAAATAATGCGCTTCAATCATCCTGACACCATAACAACCATGGTGCCGGGATGATTGAAGTGCTAACATCAGGTGTTTGGAGTATCTTTATCTGCTGATTGTTAGACTTTCTAGAATACACATTTCTATTGTTGTGTAGGATCTGGGCCTGCTGTCCATTCATTCCTCTCTCCCTCTCCCTCCATCCCTCGTTCATCTCAGACGCTAACCACACCACCTTAGAGCCACGCCCACTATTTCACTCAAACCAAGCCCGTTTTCACCAAGTGGGATGGGTCAAAAAGAAAGGGCGAGGTCTGGCGCCCCCCATCCTAAAACTTAACCAGCCGCCATTGCATTCTGACCACAAAATCCATCGGAAAATATTTTCTGACGGATTTTGTCCGAAACTGGTGTTGCCCACACACGGTCGGACAAAGTTGTCGGAAAATCTGATCATTCCGAACGAGGTGACGTACAACACGTAAGACGGGATTACGTAGAGGCCAGTAGCCAATAGCTTTTGTCTCCAAATTTCTTCTGAGCATGCGTGGCACTTTGTCCGTCGGACTAGGCTACACACGATCGGAATTGACGCGATCGGACCATGTTGTCGGAAAATTTGAGATCCAGCGCTCAAACTTTGTGCGTCGGAGATTCCGATGGAAAAAGTCCGATGGAGCCCACACACTGTCGGATTTTCCGACAACATGATCCGATCAAACATTTTCCATCGGAAAATCCGACCATGTGTACGGGGCATAAGTGTGTTCATTCGAGCACTAATACACTGCCCAGCAAGAATTCTCTTGTCTTTGTGGCTGTGTGAGTAAAGAGATGAGCTTGGGTGTGTTATTTGGATATACTGTAGTTATTGATGCATAACACGCACCTTCATTTTAAGGAAAAAAAATATATTTTAAATAAAGAACTGTGAAACAAAATAAGGGTCAGTGCCCATCTGCACCCTCACAATTGCCATGAATGCAGTCCCACCATTGCCATGAATGTAGCACCCCCATTGCCATCAGTGCAGCACCCCCATTGCCATGAATACAGCACCCCCATTGCCAGGAATGCAGCACCCCCATTGCCAGGAATGCAGCACCCACTATTGCCAGGAATGCAGCACCCAATATTGCCAAGACTGCAGCACCCACCATTGCCAGGAATGCAGAACACACCATTGCCAGGAATGCAGAACCCACCATTGTCATGAATGCAGCACCCACCATTGGCAGGAATGCAGCACCCACCATTGCCATGAATGCAGCACCCACCATTGTCATGAATGCAGCACCCACCATTGCCAGGAATGTAGCACCCACCATTGCCAGGAATGCAGCACCCACCATTGCCAGGAATGCAGACTCACCATTGCCATCAGTGCAGCCTGATTGATACCCATCCATCTGTATCCTTGGAGGGGACAGGGAGGGGGGCGGGACGAGCACCAAAAGATTACATATGGGAAAAGCTCCTGTTTTCTCGGCGGCCTCTTTAATACAAAGTCCCGCCTCCTTTGATGGACAGAACAGTCATCCAATGGCAGCACAGGAGATGGACTTCCTATTACAGAGGCTGCCGTGTAAACAGCAAACTCTCCTGTGTGTACTGCACTCGTCCCAAATCCTCCTGGTTCCCTCCAAGGCAGCCAACATATATATCTTTTGTGGCCCCGGTGCTGGGAGATCATTGGGGGCCACAAAAGATATATATGTCCAAATAACCAGGCTGGCAGTTCAAAACCGTATCGCAGGCCGGACTTTGGACATGCCTAAAGTACAGTATATAAGTAGGGAAAAAAGAATACAGTCATAGGCATTGCTCCTTTACACCCACAGCTACAGTCATGTTCACGGGTAAACAGAGGAAGAAGCCACATGACTGTTGCCTTTTTTTTTAATTACTAACAATGTAAAAAAACAGCACCGTGTGTATACTATATACTGTATATTGCATGCATGATCAAAAAGATAGATACATAAGAATGCCAAATTCCACGTACCACAATCTTTAAAAAACAGCCAGCATCCTCACCATCATGGAAACCTATTTGTCACAAGCCCATGGCTACTGGGCTATCCTTATCTCCAGGACTGAATCTCTCCCTGGTTTTCTACTCAATGTCTGTTGGTGGGCACTGTGGACTTTGGAGTGCTGGCATCTTGGCATAGTGTTGGGTGGACATAAATGTTGAGAAAGGGGGTAGGGGAAGCTGTATTTACATTCATGTTTATACTTATGATCACTGTGATTGATTCACAATGATCACAAGGCACAGAACCATACTATTTGGCTCTGTGCATTTTGGCTGTGATCTGCTCTGTCTAATGACAGCGCAACCACAGGCATTGTGAGCACGCCTTTATGTGCATGCATACTATATACAAGGTCATTTTGAAAGTCCAGTCAGAACAGCATGCCCTTTGACCAGCTGTTTAATTACAATGGCCAGTGATGGGGTGGGTTAAACAGAACTACAGCCAAAAAATTGTGAGATAAAATGAATAGCTTTTGAGAAGATAAAATAACAAAGTCATCTTTTGCTGCAATATTCCCCTTCAATCCATAAAGTTCTCTACAGCACTTTTTTTGTCTGGATGTCGTTAGTGTGATGGCCAACATTATTCAACCATCTTTCTCTGAGCCCAGATCATGCTAGACCCACCCCAGCGTTTGACTAGACAGTAAAAGAAGAAGCAGCTCATCTCACTGTGACTCTTCTTGTCAGTCTCAGTTCTGCTCTACAGGGACAGCAAGAGGCTGATATAAAGAAAAATTCAAGTACTTCCACTGTTTGCATTTAAAAATAAATTTCTTGATGTAGTAATGATTATAGAGTTCCATTAATTTGAGTCTTCTATATCTGCCTAGAGTTTAGCTTTAAACCCTCAACTATGGATTTTTTTACAAACATAGACAAAAATGATAAAGGGATGAATAAATTACTACAGGTACTGCATCACTGAAAGGGCTTGTGAAAACATCAGCATAAGACGAAAGTCAAAAGCAATGTTCTTTGAAATGCATCTTAAGCCTCGTTTACACGATCGGATTTTCCAATGGGAATTGTGTGATGACAGGCTGACGGCAGAAAAGCCGACCGTTTGTACGATTCATTGGACAATTGTTGTCGGATTTTCCACGGACGAATGTTGGATGGCAGGCTTTAAAATTTTCCGCGGACAAATGTGTGTTGTCCGTCAAAATTATCCAATATTTACTTTTTATTTTTTAAACAAATTTATTTCTCAGTTTAGGCCAATATGTATTCTTCTACATATTTTTGGTAAAAAAAATCGCAATAAGCGTATATTGATTGGTTTGCGCAAAAGTTATAGCGTCTACAAAATAGGGGATAGATTTACAGCATTTTTATTATTATTTTTTTTTACTAGTAATGGCGGTGATCTGCGATTTTTATCGTGACTGTGATATTGGGGCAGACATATCGGACACTTTTGACACATTTTTGGGACCATTCACATTTATACAGCGATCCATGCTATAAAAATGCATTGATTACTGTATAAATGTGACTGGCAGGGAAGGGGTTAAAACTAGGGGGTGATCGAGGGGTTAATTAAGTTTCCTAGGGAGTGATTCTAACTGTAGGGGGAGGGGATTCACAAGGGGAGGAATCTGATCGGTGTTCCTCTGTACTAAGAACACACCATCGGTCTTCTCTGACAGAACCTCTGACAGAACCTGGATCTGTGTGTTTACACACACAGATCCACAGTCCTGCTGTGTTACCGGGCAATCGCGGGTGCCCGGTGGACATCGCGGCCGCCGGGCACGTGCCTCGAGTCCCCAGTGAAACGGCACATGCAAGTGCCACCGGCGGTGGGTGCACGCCCCCTGGTGGGCCCGGAAGGCGAGGGCGTCATATGACGCCCTCCCAGAACAGGAGCCGCGCCGCCTGCCCGTCATATGACAGCTGGCGGGCGGCAAGCTGTTAATGGAATAATAATGGAATAATAATGAAGCTGCTTTGCTGGTGATACTGATGGGGTTATTGCAAACAAATTTTCAAAGGCTTTTGTTTTCTAGTGATATCAAGAATAATATTATTATGCTTGTTGTTTTTTTTTGGTGCAAGTTACCACAACACCATTATCCCATAGTTTTCAAGATCAAATATACTAATATATTGGTGTGCCTTGTTAATTTTACATTGGGAGTAGGCAGCTACATTTTAATAAATACAAACTGTCATTTGAAGTAAAACACATAGCCAAGTATTATTCTCCACAATTTTTTTTTTTTTGTGCATTAAAAAAAGAAAACAAATAAAATTAGACATGCTATCTGCCAATTGAACTTAACCAAAAAGTGCATTCTATGCATCCAAAAATATAGAAAATATACCAAATCAAGTCATTATTCAACCAAAAAATTAAATAAAAGCCTCATGCATGTCCTGCTTTTTAATATAGGGGATCAACAATGCCAAGAGTTGGTGAAAGCAGGGGTCTGTCATCCGGAGATAATTCTGAAAATCATCTGGATTTTTCTCCTGGAGCTCCCACAGCAAAGGCATATGACATAATTGGTCCCAATTAATAAAGCAACCAATTTTTGGTCCAAGAAATCCTCTTCCTCCTGTTCCTGGACTGGACTTGGGTCAAAGCAATAACTCCAAGGCCAATAATAAATAACACGTTATCTCCTCTGAATCTGCAACATGGCTGGTTGACGAACGGCCGTATAGAAACTAACTGAAAAGCGCTAAATTAAAAGCACAAACTGAAAAGCGCAAAATAAAAAGCGCAAAATTAAAAGCACGAATCAACACTCACCAAACTTCTACTAACACGAAATTAGCAGAAAAAGCCCAAAGGGTGGCGCTAAAGATCTGAAAACCCACGTAGTATGTCACTACGTTTGTGTTTGTTGGCAGACAATTATGTGCCATTCATATGCAAGACAAGTTTGGGGCCAACGCCCTTCAGACAAAAGTCTGCGTTTTTTTTCTGTGGAAAATCCGATCGTGTATACAAGGCTTTAGTTGCTTTGACCTTTTGCTTTAATTTGCTTTTGCATCAGTCAAGGATTTGCACTGTGGTGCTTCTGAGTTGCTTTGAATTGCTTCTTCATTCACTTTGACTTATATGAGGAAAGAATGGTTTATTTTTCACTGTGTACAGAAAGTGTCTGGAAGCCAGGAGATGTAGGTTGACAGTTTGTCTTCAGTTCCTGTCAGGAAAACAATATTTTACGAATAACAAATAAAATAATGATACTGCATAACCAACACATTTGGACATGCGTAACTGGTTGCAGCCTTAGATGTTATTTCCAGGATTTCCAATTATTATTGGATTTTATTTCTAGGTAAATTGTCTTGTTTTCTTCTAATGGATTATTTTGGTCCCATACATTCTAGATTGAAATATAAGCATTTATATACTCTAAGTGCCATGACACTGCTAAAAGGAATAGTAGATATGTCCCTTGGTAGACCATAAAATAGAGGACTCTGATTCTTTTATGCTGCAAGAAATTAACTAAACTTTTTAATCTTGAAATACAAGTACCGCATATTATTGTCTGTCTGTTTATTTCCACACAAGCAGATGGTAAATTATGAGTCACTGTTTCTCACTGGTTCAAAATGGCAACATTGATAAAGATTTGTTTGTGTTCATGGATTAAACAGATGGGTCTTTAACAGAACATCCTATTCTGCAACAAAAGACAATAACACTGAGGAATTTCAGTGCACAGAAACAGTCTTCAGTAAACAATGGAGTCGGGATCTGCCTTTTTAATGATTTTTATTCAGGGTTAAGAGTCTAACTACCTTAATAACCCAATGCTAAATATCAAAAGTGGTCTGTGGTTTTTGTTCAAACTCTTTTAGCCTGTGATCTTCTTAGACATAATCATATGAAAATAAAGTATTTTAATTTCATTTAGAAGATTGATATTTCAAACAAGCAAACAAATTTCTAAAAATATGACTGCTCATTATGCCTCTTTTTTAACTAACATAAACGTTGCTGATATTTTATTTTTAATTTAAGAGGCTTTGCTTTTTGCATTTATGTTTGTTTATAATAATTAGTCCATTAGTCTAGTAATAGTTGTCTGGACTGACAATCAGATATTAGATTTTATTGGCTACACTAGAAAAAGAAATCTGCAATCTGGTTGAGATGAACTTTACCTCTTGTTTTAGCTAGGATGTTATCAAAGAGTTTACTTTTACAGATTTTTTTTTAAAGATGAACTAACACAAGAAACCCTAACCCACCCCAGGTCCCCACTGTACTTACCTCGGGAGTTGCTTAGCTGTGAGCACCCCCGGCAGCTGCTCCAGTGGTTGCAAACCCCTGCTCTTGTCACTCTTCTCTGTGCATCACTTCCAGCACAAACCAGATGGATTCTGATTGGACAGTACCATCACATTGAAGAGGAAGTGCCGACAACAGATGGTCCATAGGAGCCTATGGGTGTATGGTAAACGTCACTGCTTCAGACTTTACCAGCCATTGTCGAGTGCTCTCACCTCACCCCTGCAGCTGCTGTTGGCTGACACAAAGGGAATCTGGAGCAGGATGAAAATAGGTAGGTATATACATCTTTCTTACACAGATTAGTCAGCTTGGTTGTTAAGGGGTGGAGGGAGCATTTTTATGATTAGTCAGGTTTATCCTGGAATTCTACTTTAACTTGAAACCTCCATCGTTTACCACACCCCGCTGAACCTATACATAGCAAGAGCAAGACCTTACCTGGCCTGTCTTTTTGTTCCTATCGTCTGTTTTGTTTTATGGTACAAAAATCATGCTTTGTATTTCTCTGCTATGCTTGGTTTGCAAAAATATTAAGAGGATCATCGTGACCAGGAGGACTGATAAACTACATCTGAACATATAACTGTAATACTTTCAATTACTGTACTTATGAAATCAAAACAGTATACAATATGGTACACAAACCAAAAATCATGAAACTTCCTCGGACAATAGTTGTGTTAAAAAGGAGAAAGGCTGGTGCCATGAAAGTCGACTAAAACATTGTTTTACTATTGCATGTGAACAACAGTCAAAAAGAAAGCCAACGCGTTTCGACCATCAGATCTTAATCATGATTAAGGCCTGAAGCTGAAACACGTTGGCTTTCTTTTTGACTGTTGCTCATGTAGCGGCCATTACCCTGAGGGGTGGCCTTGACTTTCTGGGCTTACCAATTACCTCCTCGTGGCTTGTCGGTTGTTGTCTAGGGGTTCCCAGGGTTTCTTCAGATGCTGACACATAAAAGTCCTTTTCAAGGTTTTTATTTTGCAGGGCATAACATCCAACATAACACAGTCTCTGATGGGAATAGAGGGCACGAGTGATAAAACTCAGGCACTTTGAACTGCTGACATCCACTGAATGTCTCTAATTAACCCAGAGAATAGCCACTCGCAGCTGGGTGCTTCACTGCTGGATAAACCTCTAGCCAGAGATCTAGCAGCCAACATGTGATCCGGAAACTTTGCAAAGTCTCTGCCACAGACTATATTGCAACTGAAGATAAGTAGGAACCTTTCTCACAGTACCTGGATCTCTCAGCCTTCTTGGCGATACTGTGTGAAGTGTGGATTCTTTAGTGTCCATACAACTCAGCTCCCAGGCTCTTACTGAGAAGTAGGGATGAGCCGAACACCCCCGGGTTCGGTTCGAACCAGAACCTTCGAACGGACCGAAAGTTTGCGCGAATTTTCGAACCCTATACGTTATAATGGACGCGAACGTTCGAAATCAAAAGTGCTAATTACAACGGCCAATATGCATGTTAATGTCATAAAACAGGTTTGGGGACCCGGGTCCTGCCCCAGGGGACATATATCAATGCAAAAAGAACTTTTAAAAACTAACGTTTTTTCGGGAGCAGTCATTTTAATGATGCATAAAGTGAAAAAAAAAGTGAAATTTTCCTTTAAATATGGTACCTGGGGGGTGTCTAAAGTATGCCTGTGAAGTGGCATGTGTTTCCCGTGTTTAGAACTGTCCTTGCACAAAATGACATTTGTAAAGGAAAAAAAGAAGCCATTTAAAACCACTTGCGGCTTTAATGTCATGTCTTGTCCTGGCCGCCATATGGCTGAAAATCCTTGAGAAAAATGGCATGGCTACCCCATCACCCCCCCCCCCCCCCCCCCCAGCCCCTTTGGGTCTTGTATGGATATTAAGGGGGACCCCGCACCCAAAATAAAACCCTATACCTACAACCCTATATACTCTGAACAGCAGTATATAGGCGGTGCAAACAAGAGACGGACTGTAGGTTTGTTCTTAAGTAGAATCTGAACAGGTACATTATGAAGTGTAGCTCCATCCCAAAAAAATCTATTTTTAAGCTTTTTGGAGAACATAGGGAGGGGTTATCACCCCTGTAACATTTGCTGTCTTTGCACATCTGTTCAGAACATGTCACCTCACTTTCTGTCCCAATGACAAATGTTTTTGGAAAAGTGGGGTTTTAATTGAAACAAGGATTGGTGATAAAGTATCAGTAGAGAGGAGATGCCTTTTTCCCAAATTAAATCTAACAGGATAGAATTTCCCTTCCCTAGGGGTAGATTTCCTCTCACTTCCTGTTTTCTCTTTCCATTTGCAAGTAGGAGTCGTTTGTAAGTTGGATGTTTGAAAGTAGGGGCCTGGCGTATATACTCTGCAGAAATTTGCCCTATTAGATGTTGGTGTAGCCACAAGACTGGTGGGCACAGGAATGGGCCCTGCTGTGAGTTAATAGATCAAGATTTGTACTTGCATGCACCTGTTGAACCGGGCAGAAAAATTGGGCCTTTGGCGGTGGTGGTGGTGGTGGTGGTGGACGGTGTTGCCACAAGACTGTAAGCTCTCACAGTTACTCTTGGTGGGCGCAGGAATGGGCCCTGCTGTGAGTTATTAGATCAAGATTTGTAATTGCATGAACCTGTTGAACAGGGCAGAAAAATTGGGCCTTTGGCGGTGTGGTGGTGGTGGTGGTGGACGGTGTTGCCACAAGACTGTAAGCTCTCACAGTTACTCTTGGTGGGCGCAGTAATGGGCCCTGCTGTGAGTTATTAGATCAAGATTTGTAATTGCATGAACCTGTTGAACAGGGCAGAAAAATTGGGCCTTTGGCGGTGGTGGTGGTGGTGGTGGACGGTGTTGCCACAAGACTGTAAGCTCTCACAGTTACTCTTGGTGGGCGCAGGAATGGGCCCTGCTGTGAGTTATTAGATCAAGATTTGTAATTGCATGAACCTGTTGAACAGGGCAGAAAAATTGGGCCTTTGGCGGTGGTGGACGGTGTTGCCACAAGACTGTAAGCTCTCACAGTTACTCTTGGTGGGCGCAGGAATGGGCCCTGCTGTGAGTTATTAGATCAAGATTTGTAATTGCAAGCACCTGATGAACAGGGCAGAAAAATTGGGCCCTTGGCGGTGGTGGTGGACGGTGTTGCCACAAGACTGTAGGCCCTCATAGTTACTCTTGGTGGGCGCAGGAATGGGCCCTGCTGTGAACTATTAGATCAAGATTTGTAATTACACGCCCCTGTTAAACAGGGGCTGAAAAATTGTGCCTTAGGCACTGGTGCTGGTGCCACAACACTGCAACCCCTCACAGATACTGTACTTGGAGCACAGCAGTCACACGTGTTGCGAAGCATTTTTTTTAAAAAAATTGTAAGTACACGCCCCTGTTAAACAGGGGCTGAAAAATTGTGCCTTAGGCACTGGTGCTGGTGCCACAACACTGCAACCCCTCACAGATACTGTACTTGGAGCACAGCAGACACACGTGTTGCGAAGCATTTTTTTAAAAAATTGTAAGTACACTCCCCTGTTAAACAGGGGCTGAAAAATTGTGCCTTAGGCACTGGTGCTGGTGCCACAACACTGCAACCCCTCACAGATACTGTACTTGGAGCACAGCAGTCACACGTGTTGCGAAGCATTTTTTAAAAAAATTGTAAGTACACGCCCCTGTTAAACAGGGGCTGAAAAATTGTGCCTTAGGCACTGGTGCTGGTGCCACAACACTGCAACCCCTCACAGATACTGTACTTGGAGCACAGCAGTCACACGTGTTGCGAAGCATTTTTTAAAAAAATTGTAAGTACACGCCCCTGTTAAACAGGGGCTGAAAAATTGTGCCTTAGGCACTGGTGCTGGTGCCACAACACTGCAACCCCTCACAGATACTGTACTTGGAGCACAGCAGTCACACGTGTTGCGAAGCATTTTTTAAAAAAATTGTAAGTACACGCCCCTGTTAAACAGGGGCTGAAAAATTGTGCCTTAGGCACTGGTGCTGGTGCCACAACACTGCAACCCCTCACAGATACTGTACTTGGAGCACAGCAGTCACACGTGTTGCGAAGCATTTTTTAAAAAAATTGTAAGTACACGCCCCTGTTATACAGGGGCTGAAAAATTGTGCCTTAGGCACTGGTGTGGTGGCATGGATCATTGAGGAGGAGGAAGAGGATAGTCAGTGAACATAACAGGACAGTCACTCAGCATCAGCATAGGCAGTCTTGAAGGGATGTGACATTATAAATTATTCCGTTATATCCGCTTCAGGTGCCTGGTAGCTGGTGGTGATCCAAGACTGATTCATTTTGATGAAGGTCAGTCGATCAACCGAGTCGGTGGACAGGCGCACCCTATGATCGGTGACAAATCCTCCAGCAGCACTGAATGTGCGTTCGGAAAGAACGCTGGAGGCAGGACAGGCCAGTAGCTCAATTGCATACTGTGCAAGCTCTGGCCAGTGATCCATCCTCAGGACCCAGTAAGCCAGAGGATTTTCGGTGGGAAAGGTGTCCAAGTCTGACCTTGCCCCAAGGTATTCCTGCACCATGTATATCAGACGCTGGCGATGGTTGCTGGAACCGATCATACCTTGGGGCTGCGGACTAAAAAATTGTCTGAACGCATCGGTCAGACGTCCACCTTCCCCACCGCTCCTTCTGCTACTGACCGAAGCCTCAGCAACTCGTCGCCCAGGACCAGGAGTTTGTAACCTCCCAGTTTCTGGGAACGCGTTGCACAGACCTTTCTGCAAGGCCTCCCTGAGATGTCTCATCCTCTGCTCCCTCTGCGACGGCAAGATAAGGTCCGCAACCTTACCCTTGTACCGTGGATCAAGGAGAGTGGCCAGCCAGTAATGGTCCCTCTCCTTGATCCGAAGAACACGAGGATCCTTCCGCAGGCTTTGCAGGATCAGGGAGGCCATGCAGCGTAGGTTAGCTGAGGCATTCGGTCCGGAGTCTTCTGGGTCACTGAGGATGACATGATCGCCAGCCACCTCCTCCCAGCCACGTACAAGTCCACTGGTTTGTTGGGACTGTACATCATCCCTAAAAGACTGCTGCTGCTGATGCTGAGTGCCAGGCTCCACCTCCATGCTCACACAATCCTCCTCCTCATCCTCCTCCTCATCCTCATCCTCTTCCTGTGTGATGGGTGGGACAGAAGGAACACTGTCCGGATAAAGGGGGCCTTGAGAGGCAAGGAAGTCCTCCTCTTCCTGTCTCTGTTCTGCCTCAAGTGCCCTGTCCATTATCCCACGCAGCGTATGCTCCAACAGGTGGACAAGAGGTACAGTGTCACTGATGCATGCACTGTCACTGCTCACCATCCTCGTGGCCTCCTCAAATGGTGAGAGGACAGTGCATGCATCCCTGATCATGCTCCACTGACGTGGGGAAAAAAACCAAGCTCCCCTGACCCTGTCCTGGTGCCGTAGTCGCAAAGGTACTCATTGATGGCCCTCTGCTGCGTGTGCAGTCGCTGCAGCATGGCCAACGTTGAGTTCCACCTGGTGGGCATGTCACATATTAGGCGGTTCTTGGGCAGGTTCAGCTCCTTTTGCAGCTCAGTCAGCCGAGCACTGGCATTATAAGATCGGCGGAAATGCACACAGACTTTCCTGGCCTGCCTCAGGACATCCTGTAAGCCTGGGAACCTGCCCAAGAACCGCTGCACCACCAGGTTGAGGACGTGAGCCATACAGGGCACATGGGTGAGCTGGCCCTGTCGCAGGGCGGAGAGGAGGTTGGTGCCATTGTCAGAAACGACCATTCCTGGCTTAAGCTGACGTGGCGTCAACCACCTCTCGGCCTGCCCCTGCAGAGCTGCCAGAACCTCTGGCCCAGTGTGGCTCCTGTCCCCCAAACACACCAGCGCAAGCACGGCATGGCATCTTTTTGCCTGCGTACTTGCGTAGCCCCTTGTACGCCTACGGAGCACCGCTGGTTCCAAGGACAGAGCACTGGAGGAAGAAGAAGAGGAGGGGGTGGAGGAGAGAGGTGTGTCACAACCAGTAGCAGTAGTAGCGTTTTGGAGGCGTGGTGGCGGAACAACCTCCAACACTACTGCACCTTGTCCTGCATCCCTGCCAGCTGCCAATAGAGTGACCCAATGGGCCGTGAAAGAAAGGTACCGTCCCTGTCCATGCCTGCTGGACCATGAGTCAGCGGTAATATGCACCTTACCGCTGACCGCCCTGTCCAGCGAGGCATGGACATTGCCTTCCACATGCCGGTAGAGAGACGGAATCGCCTTCCGTGAGAAAAAGTGGCGTTTGGGAACCTGCCACTGAGGAACCGCACATTGAACAAACTCACGGAAGGGGGCCGAGTCTACCAACTGAAAAGGCAGCAGTTGAAGTGCTAGCAATTTAGCCAAGCTAGCATTCAACCGCTGGGCATGTGGATGGCTGGGAGTGTACTTCTTTCGACGGTCCAGCAGCTGGGGCAGGGAAATTTGCCTGCTACAATCGGACGTCGGTGTACTGCAAGTACTTGGTTGTGACACACCTAATTCTACACCTTCAGTCCTCTCAGAGCAGCTTTCAGAGAGGACTGAAGGTGTAGTGGGGATGGAGATCCCAGCTGATGAGGAGCAAGGAGAGGTCCGCTTAGTTCTTTGGTGTGGGTCTTTTATGGGTGCCTGCCAACGAGCTGCATGGCAGGTCGACATATGTCTGCTCATGCTTGTGGTGCCCAAGCGGCTGATGTTTTGGCCATGCGAGATACGCTTGAGACAAATATTGCAAATAGCAGTGGTGCGATCTGATGCACTCGTCTCAAAAAAGGCCCACACCAAAGAACTTTTCTGATAACGTGCAGAGGCAGCGCCCTGCACAGGCGGAGCTCTGCGGTGTTGTACAGTTGCTGTGCTGGCCTCTAGCTGGCCTCCAGGGGGCATCCTGCCTCGTTGGACATGTGACGCCGCATCCTCCTCCTCCTCCTCGTCCTCCTCCTCATCCTCTCTCCCTTCAGGCACCCACGTGGAGTCAGTGACCTCATCATCCCCTCCCTCTTCACCACTAGAGCAAACCTGGCAGTAAGCTGCAGCTGGTGGAACAGTACTGCCAGATTGCTATCCTTCAGCATCCCCTCTCTCTGCGCGCACACTACTGACTTCCTCAAGCTGGGTATCATCATCCGAGCCTTCGAATCGTTGGGCATCCTCCTGGAGCATGTACCCAACACTGTGCTCAAAGAGTTCGGGGGACTCCTCAGGAGGACATGGTGGGTCTAGGGAAGGGGTGGCTGATGATGCCATTGAGTACGCGTTGGCAGCTGCTCTGCCAGTACCCTGAGCCTGGGGTGAGAGAGGATGAGGAGGATGAGGAGGGCTTGGTCATCCATTCTACCAAGCCTTCAGCATGATGCGGCTCCACATGTCCAGCTGCCGAAAACAAAGACGCGCGTGTCCCATGGCCACGTGCTGATGACGATGCACGACCACGTCCACGTCCACGGCCACGTCCACTAGAAACAGAGCCTGCCTGCCCTGTGTTCTTGGCTCTGCACGCTCTGCCTCCCCTTGGCGGTCTTCCAGCCATTGTAGTCGGTAGTCCGTGGGTGCTGCTGAGAAGAAAATATAGGAGCTCTGTGTGATGCCACTAACACACTAGAAGTCCTATAGGTGCTTCTGGGAACAAAATATAGGATCTCTGTGTGATGGGACTAACACACTTCAAGTCCTATAGGTGCTTCTGGGAACAAAATATAGGATCTCTGTGTGATGGGACTAACACACTTCAAGTCCTATAGGTGCTTCTGGGAACAAAATATAGGATCTCTGTGTGATGGGACTAACACACTTCAAGTCCTATAGGTGCTTCTGGGAAGAAAATATAGGTCTGTGTGATGGGACTAACACACTTCAAGTCCTATAGGTGCTTCTGGGAACAAAATATATGATCTCTGTGTGATGGGACTAACACACTACAAGTCCTATGGGTGCTTCTGGGAAGAAAATATAGGTCTGTGTGATGGGACTAACACACTTCAAGTCCTATAGGTGCTTCTGGGAACAAAATATAGGATCTCTGTGTGATGGGACTAACACACTACAAGTCCTATGGGTGCTTCTGGGAAGAAAATATAGCTCTGTGTGATGGGACTCACACACTTCAAGTCCTATAGGTGCTTCTGGGAACAAAATATAGGATCTCTGTGTGATGGGACTAACACACTTCAAGTCCTATAGGTGCTTCTGGGAACAAAATATAGGATCTCTGTGTGATGGGACTAACACACTTCAAGTCCTATGGGTGCTTCTGGGAAGAAAATATAGGTCTGTGTGATGGGACTAACACACTTCAAGTCCTATAGGTGCTTCTGGGAACAAAATATAGGATCTCTGTGTGATGGGACTAACACACTTCAAGTCCTATAGGTGCTTCTGGGAAAAAATATAGGATCTCTGTGTGATGGGACTAACACACTACAAGTCCTATAGGTGCTTCTGGGAAGAAAATATAGGTCTGTGTGATGGGACTAACACACTTCAAGTCCTATAGGTGCTTCTGGGAACAAAATATAGGATCTCTGTGTGATGGGACTAACACACTACAAGTCCTATGGGTGCTTCTGGGAAGAAAATATAGCTCTGTGTGATGGGACTAACACACTTCAAGTCCTATAGGTGCTTCTGGGAACAAAATATAGGATCTCTGTGTGATGGGACTAACACACTACAAGTCCTATGGGTGCTTCTGGGAAGAAAATATAGGTCTGTGTGATGGGACTAACACACTTCAAGTCCTATAGGTGCTTCTGGGAACAAAATATAGGATCTCTGTGTGATGGGACTAACACACTACAAGTCCTATGGGTGCTTCTGGGAAGAAAATATAGCTCTGTGTGATGGGACTAACACACTTCAAGTCCTATAGGTGCTTCTGGGAACAAAATATAGGATCTCTGTGTGATGGGACTAACACACTACAAGTCCTATAGGTGCTTCTGGGAAGAAAATATAGCTCTGTGTGATGGGACTAACACACTTCAAGTCCTATAGGTGCTTCTGGGAAAAAATATAGGATCTCTGTGTGATGGGACTAACACACTACAAGTCCTATAGGTGCTTCTGGGAAGAAAATATAGTCTGTGTGATGGGACTAACACACTTCAAGTCCTATAGTGCTTCTGGGAACAAAATATATGATCTCTGTGTGATGGGACTAACACACTACAAGTCCTATGGGTGCTTCTGGGAAGAAAATATAGGTCTGTGTGATGGGACTAACACACTTCAAGTCCTATAGGTGCTTCTGGGAACAAAATATAGGATCTCTGTGTGATGGGACTAACACACTACAAGTCCTATGGGTGCTTCTGGGAAGAAAATATAGCTCTGTGTGATGGGACTAACACACTTCAAGTCCTATAGGTGCTTCTGGGAACAAAATATAGGATCTCTGTGTGATGGGACTAACACACTTCAAGTCCTATAGGTGCTTCTGGGAACAAAATATAGGATCTCTGTGTGATGGGACTAACACACTTCAAGTCCTATGGGTGCTCTCTGGGAAGAAAATATAGGATCTCTGTGTGATGGGACTAACACACTTCAAGTCCTATAGGTGCTTCTGGGAAGAAAATATAGGATCTCTGTGTGATGGGACTAACACACTTCAAGTCCTATAGGTGCTTCTGGGAAACAAAATATAGGATCTCTGTGTGATGGGACTAACACACTTCCAAGTCCTATAGGTGCTTCTGGGAACAAAATATAGGATCTCTGTGTGATGGGACTAACACACTTCAAGTCCTATAGGTGCTTCTGGGAACAAAATATAGGATCTCTGTGTGATGGGACTAACACACTACAAGTCCTATGGGTGCTTCTGGGAAGAAAATATAGGTCTGTGTGATGGGACTAACACACTTCAAGTCCTATAGGTGCTTCTGGGAACAAAATATAGGATCTCTGTGTGATGGGACTAACACACTACAAGTCCTATGGGTGCTTCTGGGAAGAAAATATAGCTCTGTGTGATGGGACTAACACACTTCAAGTCCTATAGGTGCTTCTGGGAACAAAATATAGGATCTCTGTGTGATGGGACTAACACACTACAAGTCCTATGGGTGCTTCTGGGAAGAAAATATAGGTCTGTGTGATGGGACTAACACACTTCAAGTCCTATAGGTGCTTCTGGGAACAAAATATAGGATCTCTGTGTGATGGGACTAACACACTACAAGTCCTATGGGTGCTTCTGGGAAGAAAATATAGCTCTGTGTGATGGGACTAACACACTTCAAGTCCTATAGGTGCTTCTGGGAACAAAATATAGGATCTCTGTGTGATGGGACTAACACACTACAAGTCCTATAGGTGCTTCTGGGAAGAAAATATAGCTCTGTGTGATGGGACTAACACACTTCAAGTCCTATAGGTGCTTCTGGGAACAAAATATAGGATCTCTGTGTGATGGGACTAACACACTACAAGTCATATAGGTGCTTCTGGGAAGAAAATATAGGTCTGTGTGATGGGACTAACACACTGCAAGTCCTATAGGTGCTTCTGGGAACAAAATATATGATCTCTGTGTGATGGGACTAACACACTACAAGTCCTATGGGTGCTTCTGGGAAGAAAATATAGGTCTCTGTGATGGGACTAACACACTTCAAGTCCTATAGGTGCTTCTGGGAACAAAATATAGGATCTCTGTGTGATGGGACTAACACACTACAAGTCCTATGGGTGCTTCTGGGAAGAAAATATAGTCTGTGTGATGGGACTAACACACTTCAAGTCCTATAGGTGCTTCTGGGAACAAAATATAGGATCTCTGTGTGATGGGACTAACACACTTCAAGTCCTATAGGTGCTTCTGGGAACAAAATATAGGATCTCTGTGTGATGGGACTAACACACTTCAAGTCCTATGGGTGCTTCTGGGAAGAAAATATAGGTCTGTGTGATGGGACTAACACACTTCAAGTCCTATAGGTGCTTCTGGGAACAAAATATAGGATCTCTGTGTGATGGGACTAACACACTTCAAGTCCTATGGTGCTTCTGGGAAGAAAATATAGGTCTGTGTGATGGGACTAACACACTTCAAGTCCTATAGGTGCTTCTGGGAACAAAATATAGGATCTCTGTGTGATGGGACTAACACACTACAAGTCCTATGGGTGCTTCTGGGAAGAAAATATAGGTCTGTGTGATGGGACTAACACACTTCAAGTCCTATAGGTGCTTCTGGGAACAAAATATAGGATCTCTGTGTGATGGGACTAACACACTTCAAGTCCTATAGGTGCTTCTGGGAACAAAATATAGGATCTCTGTGTGATGGGACTAACACACTTCAAGTCCTATGGGTGCTTCTGGGAAGAAAATATAGGTCTGTGTGATGGGACTAACACACTTCAAGTCCTATAGGTGCTTCTGGGAACAAAATATAGGATCTCTGTGTGATGGGACTAACACACTTCAAGTCCTATAGGTGCTTCTGGGAAGAAAATATAGAGTCTCTGTGTGATGGGACTAACACACTTCAAGTCCTATGGGTGCTTCTGGGAAGAAAATATAGGATCTCTGTGTGATGGGACTAACACACTACAAGTCCTATGGGTGCTTCTGGGAACAAAATATAGGATCTCTGTGTGATGGGACTAACACACTTCAAGTCCTATAGGTGCTTCTGGGAACAAAATATAGGATCTCTGTGTGATGGGACTAACACACTTCAAGTCCTATAGGTGCTTCTGGGAACAAAATATAGGATCTCTGTGTGATGGGACTAACACACTTCAAGTCCTATGGGTGCTTCTGGAAGAAAATATAGGTCTGTGTGATGGGACTAACACACTTCAAGTCCTATAGGTGCTTCTGGGAACAAAATATAGGATCTCTGTGTGATGGGACTAACACACTTCAAGTCCTATGGGTGCTTCTGGGAACAAAATATAGGATCTCTGTGTGATGGGACTAACACACTACAAGTCCTATAGGTGCTTCTGGGAAGAAAATATAGGTCTGTGTGATGGGACTAACACACTTCAAGTCCTATAGGTGCTTCTGGGAACAAAATATAGGATCTCTGTGTGATGGGACTAACACACTACAAGTCCTATAGGTGCTTCTGGGAAGAAAATATAGGTCTGTGTGATGGGACTAACACACTTCAAGTCCTATAGGTGCTTCTGGGAACAAAATATAGGATCTCTGTGTGATGGGACTAACACACTACAAGTCCTATGGGTGCTTCTGGGAAGAAAATATAGGTCTGTGTGATGGGACTAACACACTTCAAGTCCTATAGGTGCTTCTGGGAACAAAATATAGGATCTCTGTGTGATGGGACTAACACACTACAAGTCCTATGGGTGCTTCTGGGAAGAAAATATAGCTCTGTGTGATGGGACTAACACACTTCAAGTCCTATAGGTGCTTCTGGGAACAAAATATAGGATCTCTGTGTGATGGGACTAACACACTTCAAGTCCTATAGGTGCTTCTGGGAAAAAAAATATAGGATCTCTGTGTGATGGGACTAACACACTTCAAGTCCTATAGGTGCTTCTGGGAAGAAAATATAGGTCTGTGTGATGGGACTAACACACTTCAAGTCCTATAGGTGCTTCTGGGAACAAAATATAGGATCTCTGTGTGATGGGACTAACACACTTCAAGTCCTATGGGTGCTTCTGGGAAGAAAATATAGGTCTGTGTGATGGGACTAACACACTTCAAGTCCTATAGGTGCTTCTGGGAACAAAATATAGGATCTCTGTGTGATGGGACTAACACACTACAAGTCCTATGGGTGCTTCTGGGAAGAAAATATAGGTCTGTGTGATGGGACTAACACACTTCAAGTCCTATAGGTGCTTCTGGGAACAAAATATAGGATCTCTGTGTGATGGGACTAACACACTTCAAGTCCTATAGGTGCTTCTGGGAACAAAATATAGGATCTCTGTGTGATGGGACTAACACACTTCAAGTCCTATGGGTGCTTCTGGGAAGAAAATATAGGATCTCTGTGTGATGGGACTAACACACTTCAAGTCCTATAGGTGCTTCTGGGAACAAAATATAGGATCTCTGTGTGATGGGACTAACACACTTCAAGTCCTATGGGTGCTTCTGGGAAGAAAATATAGGTCTGTGTGATGGGACTAACACACTTCAAGTCCTATAGGTGCTTCTGGGAACAAAATATAGGATCTCTGTGTGATGGGACTAACACACTACAAGTCCTATGGGTGCTTCTGGGAAGAAAATATAGGTCTGTGTGATGGGACTAACACACTTCAAGTCCTATAGGTGCTTCTGGGAACAAAATATAGGATCTCTGTGTGATGGGACTAACACACTACAAGTCCTATGGGTGCTTCTGGGAAGAAAATATAGATCTGTGTGATGGGACTAACACACTTCAAGTCCTATAGGTGCTTCTGGGAACAAAATATAGGATCTCTGTGTGATGGGACTAACACACTACAAGTCCTATAGGTGCTTCTGGGAAGAAAATATAGGTCTGTGTGATGGGACTAACACACTTCAAGTCCTATAGGTGCTTCTGGGAACAAAATATAGGATCTCTGTGTGATGGGACTAACACACTACAAGTCCTATAGGTGCTTCTGGGAAAAAAAATATAGGTCTGTGTGATGGGACTAACACACTTCAAGTCCTATAGGTGCTTCTGGGAACAAAATATAGGATCTCTGTGTGATGGGACTAACACACTACAAGTCCTATGGGTGCTTCTGGGAAGAAAATATAGGTCTGTGTGATGGGACTAACACACTTCAAGTCCTATAGGTGCTTCTGGGAACAAAATATAGGATCTCTGTGTGATGGGACTAACACACTACAAGTCCTATGGGTGCTTCTGGGAAGAAAATATAGGATCTCTGTGTGATGGGACTAACACACTTCAAGTCCTATAGGTGCTTCTGGGAACAAAATATAGGATCTCTGTGTGATGGGACTAACACACTACAAGTCCTATAGGTGCTTCTGGGAAGAAAATATAGGTCTGTGTGATGGGACTAACACACTTCAAGTCCTATAGGTGCTTCTGGGAACAAAAATATAGGATCTCTGTGTGATGGGACTAACACACTACAAGTCCTATAGGTGCTTCTGGGAAGAAAATATAGGTCTGTGTGATGGGACTAACACACTTCAAGTCCTATAGGTGCTTCTGGGAACAAAATATAGGATCTCTGTGTGATGGGACTAACACACTACAAGTCCTATGGGTGCTTCTGGGAAGAAAATATAGGTCTGTGTGATGGGACTAACACACTTCAAGTCCTATAGGTGCTTCTGGGAACAAAATATAGGATCTCTGTGTGATGGGACTAACACACTACAAGTCCTATGGGTGCTTCTGGGAAGAAAATATAGGTCTGTGTGATGGGACTAACACACTTCAAGTCCTATAGGTGCTTCTGGGAACAAAATATAGGATCTCTGTGTGATGGGACTAACACACTCAAGTCCTATGGGTGCTTCTGGGAAGAAAATATAGGTCTGTGTGATGGGACTAACACACTTCAAGTCCTATAGGTGCTTCTGGGAACAAAATATAGGATCTCTGTGTGATGGGACTAACACACTTCAAGTCCTATGGGTGCTTCTGGGAAGAAAATATAGGATCTCTGTGTGATGGGACTAACACACTTCAAGTCCTATAGGTGCTTCTGGGAACAAAATATATGATCTCCGTGTGATGGGACTAACACACTACAAGTCCTATAGGTGCTTCTGGGAAGAAAATATAGATCTCTGTGTGATGGGACTAACACACTTCAAGTCCTATAGGTGCTTCTGGGAACAAAATATAGGATCTCTGTGTGATGGGACTAACACACTTCAAGTCCTAGGTGCTTCTGGGAAGAAAATATAGGTCTGTGTGATGGGACTAACACACTTCAAGTCCTATAGGTGCTTCTGGGAACAAAATATAGGATCTCTCTGTGTGATGGGACTAACACACTTCAAGTCCTATGGGTGCTTCTGGGAAGAAAATATAGGATCTCTGTGTGATGGGACTAACACACTTCAAGTCCTATAGGTGCTTCTGGGAACAAAATATAGGATCTCTGTGTGATGGGACTAACACACTTCAAGTCCTATGGGTGCTTCTGGGAAGAAAATATAGGTCTGTGTGATGGGACTAACACACTTCAAGTCCTATAGGTGCTTCTGGGAACAAAATATAGGATCTCTGTGTGATGGGACTAACACACTACAAGTCCTATGGGTGCTTCTGGGAAGAAAATATAGGTCTGTGTGATGGGACTAACACACTTCAAGTCCTATAGGTGCTTCTGGGAACAAAATATAGGATCTCTGTGTGATGGGACTAACACACTACAAGTCCTATAGGTGCTTCTGGGAAGAAAATATAGGTCTGTGTGATGGGACTAACACACTGCAAGTCCTATAGGTGCTTCTGGGAACAAAATATAGGATCTCTGTGTGATGGGACTGACACACTACAAGTCCTATAGGTGCTTCTGGGAACAAAATATAGGTCTGTGTGATGGGACTAACACACAAGTCCTATAGGTGCTTCTGGGAACAAAATATAGGAGCTCTGTGTGATGGGGACTAACACACTACAAGTCCTATAGGTGCTTCTGGGAAGAAAATATAGGTCTGTGTGATGGGACTAACACACTTCAAGTCCTATAGGTGCTTCTGGGAACAAAATATAGGATCTCTGTGTGATGGGACTAACACACTACAAGTCCTATGGTGCTTCTGGGAAGAAAATATAGCTCTGTGTGATGGGACTAAAACACTTCAAGTCCTATAGGTGCTTCTGGGAACAAAATATAGGATCTCTGTGTGATGGGACTAACACACTTCAAGTCCTATAGGTGCTTCTGGGAACAAAATATAGGTTCTCTGTGTGATGGGACTAACACACTTCAAGTCCTATAGGTGCTTCTGGGAACAAAATATAGGATCTCTGTGTGATGGGACTAACACACTTCAAGTCCTATAGGTGCTTCTGGGAAGAAAATATAGGTCTCTGTGTGATGGGACTAACACACTTCAAGTCCTATAGGTGCTTCTGGGAACAAAATATATGGGATCTCTGTGTGATGGGACTAACACACTTCAAGTCCTATGGGTGCTTCTGGGAAGAAAATATAGGTCTGTGTGATGGGACTAACACACTTCAAGTCCTATAGGTGCTTCTGGGAACAAAATATAGGATCTCTGTGTGATGGGACTAACACACTACAAGTCCTATGGGTGCTTCTGGGAAGAAAAATAGCTCTGTGTGATGGGACTAACACACTTCAAGTCCTATAGGTGCTTCTGGGAACAAAATATAGGATCTCTGTGTGATGGGACTAACACACTACAAGTCCTATAGGTGGGACTAACACACTTCAAGTCCTATAGGTGCTTCTGGATAGAAAATATATGGGCTCTGTGTGATGGGACTAACACACTTCAAGTCCTATAGGTGCTTCTGGGAACAAAAATATAGGAGCTCTGTTTGCTGCCAGTGCCTGCCACGAACACACTACAAGTCCTATAGGTGCTTCTGGGAACAAAATATAGGAGCTCTGTTTGCTGCCAGTGCCTGCCACGAACACACTACAAGTCCTATAGGTGCTTCTGGGAACAAAATATAGGAGCTCTGTTTGCTGCCAGTGCCTGCCACGAACACACTACAAGCCCATCTTTCTAAATGAATCTTTCTAAATGAATCTTTCTAAATGAATCTTTCTAAATGAATCTTTCTAAATAAATCTTTCTAAATCAATCTAGCAGAGTGACACAGAATGAGCCTGCACTCTCCTAACGCCGGAACGCATGTGACCGGCGCCGACGGCGTGGCGGCCTTTTATAAGAGGGGGCGTGTACTAAAGCCCCTGAGCTGTAATTGGCTACAGGCGTCCTTCCTGTAGCCAATTATGGCTCTCCGAGTTTCCGGCGCTGTGATTGGCCAAGCATGCGGGGTCACAGTGCATGCTTGGCCAATCATCAGCCAGCAATGCACTGCGCCGGCCGCGCCGGCCACAATGCATTGCGGGGCCGCTCGCATCACACGAATGTGATGCGAGCGGCCAAAATAGTTCTGGGCTCGCCGAGCGAGCGAACACCCGGTGCTCGATGCGAAACATGGGTTCGCATCGAGCACCGGGCCCATCCTTACTGAGAAGCCAGCTTGTTGGTCCTCCTCTGAAGAGTCCTCCCCTGGTCACTTATATGAGTTGCCGTGTCCCTCCAATACCGAGAGCACAAAGGACGCCTTTGAATCCTCCTTCAGTTACTGGGCCTCAGACTAGAGAGTTCTGAGGCTCAGGAACAGACGGATCCCTGCTTCAGACCATGAGAGCCTTTGGGGCTGGTTGGATTGACCATGCTTGTGGGACGGCAAACACTCCTAGGCCCAGGACCCCTCGAGGGGCTGCCCCGGACCAGAACCAGGAATCAAAGCCGCAGCCGACCCATAAACACGTGACTTCTGCACCTACGCAGCGGGGCCAGACGCGCACACTGATTGGCTCCGGGAAAGATTGGTACCTAAGACGTCCAACCAGGCCTGGTTCTCGGCCTGTCCTGGGTGCCTCACTGCACCTATGACCAGGCGGAACCTTAGTACAGCCCAGCCAGACTGATGCCAAAGTAAATCCTGTACAATTAACCCCCAGAACTTCATTACAGTTCTGAGAAAAACTAAATTTACACTGATAGCGCACACTTAGTAAAGTGTGACCGCTACACTCACATGCTGGGGGGGGGGGGTGCTGGGGTTCCTTTCCAAATCTACACCAGACATTTTCTAGAATTGTCAGGAGTCAAACTTTTTTAGGCACTGAAGCCCCTTCTTATTCCACTCAGTATGCAGTGCTCAGGCCGGGGGGGGGGGGGGGGGGGGCAATTACCAGACCCAAATACTGATGTGTGGAAGGAGGAGATTGTCATTAACCCTGGGTAAGCTCTGACATCGACTGACACTGAGCTTACACATGGTTTGGACCCAGAGGTGCAGCAAACAGATAAGTAAGTGGAGCAGTGCCCTATACAGGGTACCTATCACTTTGCACTGCATCTCATTTGTTTATGAGCTAATAATTTTGAGGAACTGACAGTTTTTCTTTAAGACTGTTTTACATGCACAAAAGTAAAGGAAACAAGTATTTTAATCTTGTGCAAGTACCCTCTAGTTCAAAAACAAGTGACATTTTTGTATTCCTATTATTATTAATAAAATAATTACTAAAACAGAAAAGAATCAATGCTTTTGACTGTCGTTTTTATTTATTACCGTTTCCCAACAATATCAGTTATTTGAAAGTAGAGTTTTTAACACTTACTCATGCTTTGAAATAACAGTTATGATCACAAAATAACAGAGTTTGGGTGGAAAAGATTATACTAATAGCTAGGACTTGCTGTTTGCTAATTAGCAAACTGTTTCATTTTTTCATCATGATACAGTTTCATGACTGGTACTGAAAAACAGACCTCTGACAAACATTCATATGGTTTCCAATTTCTCTAGACTAAATATTCTGCCCCCAATGTTTTTGTAATGATTTGACAAATTAGAATACTTTAAAGGGGATTTAAAGTGTTTTGTATACATTTAATTTCCTTTAGATTAGGATTAAAAAATAATTGTTAAAAATGTTTTACTTTTTATTCAGTTAATTAAAAATATTGCATATGAATAGTTCATATTTACATTTCTAGCTAACAAGTGTAGCCCCATGCTTTTATTTTCACATTCTTTCCAGGTTGGCCTTAGCTGCTTTGTTGAAAAAAGCTAGCATACACATATCAATAGCTCCAGCTTGCATTTATTTTCTCAGCTAAATGCTGTGCTTTCTCCTTAGAAACTCCATGTGGGTGCAATTTATATGAGCTCCCTGATATAGCTTTACTGCTTACTTAATACTATTTTTTTTAGATAATTAGTAACCAATGTGGGGATACTCATTCATTCTTTGTCCAGGGAGTAGAATACTGTTGGAGATATGACCCAGGAAGCTTAAAGCGGAAGCTGAACCAAGAAATAGGGTTGTCATCTTTCTTTCTGTAACTTTTGGCAAAGAATTTGACAACTTCCTTTAGGACAAAAATGGTAAATAACATACCGCGTTTGAATTTTATTCTAAAAATGGTTTGACACTGGAGTTCTGTGTTGTAAAAATACTGTACAGTATGAACTGTTGTTCCTGCCCATTAGAGAAAGAAATGACAATTAGCACATACGCTAGAATGTGTTTACATGGCTTGCCTGCCTGAAATCTAACACATATGACACCATAATACCAATACCACTAGGATATGGACCTGTAAAATGTAATGATACCTAAATAGGGTTAGGACTGAGTATAGTTTAGACTATCGAAAATGGTCAAGGATGCTCACACTAACCAGAAGAATGGAATTAGGCTCCTGTCAAGGTGTAAGCATTTGAATTCACAAATCATAATGTGTTCTTTTTAAATGTTAATACTGTCAGTCTGGTACTATATAAGGAAAAGACTGGTTCTTTGTGAGGTCAATTTATTTGTATGATGCCTTACAACTGCAGGAAATGGCAACAAATGACCTAAAAGCTTTAAAAGCCCTTACAGATCATCAATTTAGAAATAAAAGTGAATGATACCCTTAGGATTTTTGCTCTCATCCCAGCTTGCATAGCAATGCCTAATATATATAGGGCAATACTCTGTTTTCATACATAGGCACACCCAACGTATCTGTTTACATTAGTATGTGTACGTAAGTGGGGACAGGGGGCTTTAAAAAGTTATGATATTTTTATTTTCTCTTTAAAGAAGCCTATCCTGCTTCTAACTAACACTGTTTTACTTTTTCCATCAACTCATCCCCCACAGCTATTACCTCTTGTATCAATTGACCCTTTCTTTTTAGATTGTAAGCTCTAGCGAGCAGGGCCCTCTGATTCCTCTTGTACCAAATTGTTATGTAATTGTAATGTCTGCCTTTATTTTGTTAAGCGCTGCGCAAACTGTTGGCGCTATATAAATCCTGTATAATAATAATAATAATAAATAATAATAATAATAATAATAATAAATGTGTAGCCAGGAGCTGGCTATTCCTGCCTGCAATTCAAGGACAATGTGCAGTACTGTTGATATGGAGTTGTCTCCTCCTAGTGTTGGATTGGACTCCAGATTGTCGTTTCCTGAAAGTAGAGCACTGAGTAGAGCAAAGCATCATAGGAAGTGTAGTTAAGAATGCTGTGGGTTTAATTCTAGCAGGACTGGCTTGAACTGCAACTAGCAGACTGCTGGGAGAGAAGAACAGACTGCTGGGAGAGGATATAAAGAGGCTGGTCTAGACCTAGATTGCTCTCTTGGAACCCTGGCCTGGATCTGCCAGCAGGAACTCTGCGCCTGTGTGTGCTGCGGCTGAGTCATGGCCTGCACAAGAAAGAGTCATCCAGTGGACATCCAGAGGGGCATCTGTGGATAGCATCACCTCCCTATCTTGCAGCGGTCAGGAGGCTGTTCCTGCTCCTTCCATGCTACCTGCACATCAGATCCCAGTGGGCCACGGCACACTGTGATGGAGTTCTGATGCCATTCCCTGAGCCAGGACCCGGAGGGAAATCTTGAAAAGCCATCACCACCTTCATCGTTACCTGCCACTTCAGCTTACAGTATCAGTGAGCGGGCACCTGCCCATTTAACCCTATAGACACTGTATACAGACACAGTTGTCTTAGTTCACATTTATGGTACTTGTAGTACCATGGGATGCAAGACAATTTAATCCCATAGACACTGTATACAGACACCTGTGCTTTTACTCACATCTCTGGCACCTGTAGTCCTACAGGTTACAATACCATTAAACAAACACACACTGTGATTACTTGTGCTTAGGTTACACAGGCAGAGTCTCCATCTTCTTTTGGCTAACAACATACCAGCTAAATTGCTCTTCTGCTCTACCATCCAGGATTATTTCATCTACCATTCTTTGAGTTCTAGCTGAGGACCTGCCGATTTCCACTGAGTTATCTGTAATCCCTTTTGTCCCTTCTCAATCTTCACAAGTGACTAGTGTTTTTTAACTGAAGGGGTCTGCTTTCATATAGCCAGCCAAGTTATAAATACAACAGTTTGCTGAAAGTTTTGCCAGTTGCTCTGGTGCTAAGTGCCTGTGGGCTGAGGGAACAGAAAGGAGTGGTTCGACATAGTCAACAAAGTTCTGGTGCCCTACCTTTCTGCTGCCTGTTCACATAGGTTTCAATGACTGAAACAGGGTCTGATCCTATTTAACTACATTGTGTTTCTTTGCATTCTGCCTTACTAACAGAAATTACTAGAGTGTATAATTGCATTTATTACTAGTGATTTGTTGCTTTAAGATAAGATATTCATATGTCGTACAGTTTTATGTGATTCACTCCTTTGTGTCATTCTTGCCACAGTAAACAAAACAAAATATTATTGTTGTATTGTGTAAGTCTCTTATTACTAGTATCAGTATTGTGTAAGTCTCTTATTACTAGTGTCAACGGGTAATAATGACTGAACCCAGGGTGTCAGAGGTGTGGGAGGACTTGCACAGTCGGGGCAACCAGTGGGGTACAGATTCTATCAGTGGCCCTTACGAGGGTAGCATTACAAATGTATTTTGCTTAACCTTTTTTTTTTACTTTTTTTTCACCTAACTTTATTGCTGTCATTTGTGACCATAGTCTGTTTCCAGGGTGTTGCTTATCGTAATTGATGTTGGATCTACATCACTGGCCAGAGGGATGTTTATGACTGTATGGAGGAAGTCAAAATCTGAAAGACTCCTTCAGAATAATTAAGCCCCAAATATCCAGCCCCCATGTGATTGAGTAAGGGGTACACAAAAAAAACTTAAATAGTGAATTAAAACACAGACACCATACAAAAATCCCTTTAAGAGAATACATAAACAATGTCCCTGGATGTAAATCCAACATTGATTCCTTTGTCTGGTGATATAAATCCAGTATCAGTCATGATGAACGACACCTGAGTACGCTACAACCAGCTGCCACCACACTCTCATCTCTAAAAGACAGTACCCCTGTCTAATGTACTAATGTAAACAGAGTGGCTGGGAATTCTGGGGACATCATTAAACAAATATGGTTATGACCTTAGGCATCTTCATATCCAATGCAGAGTTTTAAGCAATGCATCAGTTTTAATGAAATCACAGAACCTTGTACCACTAAGGTTTAGGGGAGAGGAAGTTAAGAGGACATGTCTAGCAGTACAGAGGTACCTACAGGAGCAGAATACCAGGTAAGTAAAACTGCTGTACCTGGTGCTCCAAGACATAAACGAGCAGTTAATCCTTGCAGTGTAGGCATATGCCCACTGCAAGGCTTGGCTTTTAGTAGATTTAGGAGATCCCAGTTTGCATTATCTTTATCTTTATTCACAGTTTCCACATATATCCCTATGGAAGAAAAGGCTGCTGTTGACTCTCACGTACATAAATGATGGGTCAGTTTTACACAGTCTCTATACAATGGTGTGGAATAACAAAAACTCAGATTCAGCCTAACTTTTAGGGCAAGGATCATCTTAATTCCCTCTACCTTATTACTCCACTGGGTAGATCCAATTAAAAACAGCTGGATTCATCTACTGTTTAGACCTGCTGTTATTGCTTCAAAGTTATTTTATTTGACTAAATTATTGAACTTGCACTAGTTTCCTAAATTACCTGCCATAATAATTCAATTACCTTTTTTGATATTTTCCTATATCTATAGAACTGCATTTTCTCTGGCACATTAGGTTACCACATCCTGTGTTCTTTGAAATCTATAATAGACATAAAAGGCTGAATGAGAAGAATTACTGTGCATTTGAACTACCAAGTTACTGAGGTTGGAAAAAGACATAAGTGCACAAAGTTCAGCTCTTTATTCTGAATGATGGAGAAAATACTTACTAAAGCAATTTTAAGGTTTGCTTTAGAAGGGGAACAAATGTGTTCTCTACTCGAAGCCATAATTGAATTGTTCTCTTGTGTAACTTCTTTTCAGAACTCTGCTGCCCAAGAAATTGAATGTTTTTGTCAGTTTAAGGACCCAGATAGGCTGTTTCAAACTATAATGGTGTCCTTGATTAGATACCCACTGTATGTCTGACCGACAGGGTCATGCCAAATAATGGTGCTCCATTTACAGTAGCAAATATTGTATATTAAGAACCAATTTAAAAAATCACAGTAAAGTAAATGAGATATACATACGGTATATAACAAGAAACCAGCTGTTGACGCTGGCGATAAAGCTCTTCATTTTAAAGCCATATTATAAAAAAAAATTATTTTTTTTAGATGAAGTCCGGGTGCTAAAAAAGATTCCAAATGCCTTTTTTGGGGGGGGGGGGGTTGGACTTCAGTCCCTTTTCAACCCCCTAATTCCTTGGCAGAATGTTTAGGGCAGATTAGAAACACTGCTGCTATGGGAACAGATATCTGGATCTCCAGCAATCCAACACACCCCATGCACAGCTACAACTATTGTGTTCCAGTCCACAATGCTCACGTTACCTACTTACTTATTATTACTGTGTTCCAGTCAAAAATGCTCACACTTTCTCATTGAGCATAGTAGTCGTGATTGTGCAGAGGGGTGTAGTACTTCTGCCCCCCCCCCCCCCCCAGAGGATCAGTGCTCCTGATTTGCAACATGAAGAAAGCCGCAATAAGTTCCATAAGAGCTCTTGGGTGCAGGTATTACTGTATTAACTGTGTAATAACTTAGCATGGACTAGCAAGATACCAGTGTCCATAATTCAAGAAGTATTGTTTTATTAGACTAAAAAGTGATAACCTTTGCATAACAGGCGTGCAAACAATGGTGTCAGATGTTAATAACAATCAGCCCTGGCTAGGATATGGCTAGGATCTGCTTATTTGTCTGTAGTTGAAGAAATCCGGGATGTGTCTCAGCACTTGCAAGCTCCAGCATTGATATATGACAGCTGAACTATGCAGGGGAGTCTAGGCGCTGATGGAGAGCCAATGTATGGAAGTGCCATACACAATGCTGAGGAAGGAACAACCATCAGAGACTGTGACAGGTCTCCCTGTGGAGACAACGCGTGGAAGCGGCATCTAGCGATGATGTCACTCGCTGCACCAGTGGACCTAGGCGAAAGCCAATAGAGGAAGGGACACTTGGAAAGCAAGCTGATAGAAGGGGTCCTGTCGCTATGACGAAATGTTTCGCCCTCCTACACCTTGTTAAGTCATGCAACGGGACAGATCAGTGAGAATTAATAAGGCTGGAGACAGGAAGTGAACTGAGGGAGCTGAGATATTGCATTTGGCTGTAGACACATCTCGGACCTCTCCCTCTGGGAAAGTTTACCCTTTCAAAACCGGTTCAATGCACCATATGACATAGTCAAATATAATTAAAAACCATATATATATATATATATATATATATATATATATATATATATATATATATATATATGTGTGGAAGTGCCATACTTCCATACGTTGTCTCCACGGAGAGACCTGTCACAGCCTCTGATGGTCATTCCTCCCCAGCATCATGTATGGCACTTCCACACATTGGCTCTCCCTCAGTCCCTGGACTCCTCTGCCTAGTCCAGCTGTCATAAGTCAACGCCGGAGCTTACAAGTACTGAGACACATCCCGGATTTCTTCAAAAGTAAGCAAATCCTAGCCAGGGAGGATTGTTATTAACATCTGACACCATTGTTTGCATGCCTGTTATTCAAAGGTTATGACATTTTATTCTAACAAAACAATACTTCTTGAATTATGGATACTGGTATCGTGCTAGTCCATGGTAAGCTATTACACATTTAATACGGTAATACCAGGACCCAAGCGCTCTTATGGACCCTATTGCGGCTTTCTTCATGTGTCTTCTTCATTTTCAATCAAATCCAAACGGCGCTAAAAACTGAAAAATGGCCTGCTAATGAAGGGAGTGAAACGTGCTGGTACTGCACATTGCACGTAATGTTACAGAGCAGTAAAATGTAACCCTTTTATGTGACTTGTTTGTTTTAAATACGAGCTGGGGGATCTGCAATTCAGCACTGAGGCTACTAAATGGCAGATCCCAGCTAGGTAGTGTTTATTAACAAACCAGCCGGGGATCCTGGTTGACCTTATTGATCAAACAAGGTTATGAACATATGTGGTCATTGACATGACACATGATCTTGGGGCCAGTTTGTTTAGCATTGTTGAGCAGCAGGTTGTTGTGGCAGCATGTAAACATCGTCGGGCAGCATAGAAACATGCCATTATGGGGCGTGGCAAAAATGATCATGTGGTGTGGAAACACAACTTGATTTATTTTTTAGGGGAGTGGGAATATTTGGTGGCTCCTCCATTGTAAAGGGAGCTTCTAGATTCTGATTAGTTCCACGTTCTACCTGCCAAACACCCACATCCTCTTCAGTTTGGGGTGGGGGGGGGGCACATGCTTGCCTCCTGGTCACCTAGGCAGCATGCCCAGATACGAGTCTGGTATGAATTGTAAGGGGGCCTAACTTTTTTTTTTTTTTAAGGGACAGTACATTCAAAACCAGACCTTTTTACAGGCATGCAGCCTGCATTGCCAGAAAAGGGAGGGCAAGTGAGTGTATGCTCCCTCCTGAAAAATACAATACCATATGCACTTAACATTGCTATGGTACTTTGCCAAGGGCAGCGGTGAAACCCTTCCTCTAAAAAGGCACCTTGCCCAGTGATGGAAGAAGGGTCCCATCCCTATATCCTATCTCACAAAGGGATGTCTGCATTTGGTGGGGTTAGAAAATCTGGAAGCCCCCTTTATTATAATGGTGTCCCCAGATTTTAACCGCCCCAAGGGAATGAGTAAGTGGTATATTATTACCCTTTATTACTTATTCCTCCAAAAAAAAATTTGGTAAATAAAAACTTCCATAATTGTGAAAAGTCCTTTATTGGGGCAAAAAAGTAAACAAGGTTCCTAAAATAAATCCAATGTCAATCATGTCATCAGGTGATAATGATCCTTGTCAGTCACAATGACTCGACAACATGATGACCTGCTGTTCAACGATACTGACCAACACTAGCACCAGCTTGACAGTAGCACCAGTGGTAGTGTGGAATTAGTGCTCCCACTGCTAGATAACAAATCCCCAGGCTAAGTTGTTTGTAACTGCTAAATAACAGATCCATGCCTGGCATCTGTTTATTAGCAAACCAGCTGTGGATCATGGGTGATGTAATTGACCAGAGGAGCATGTGCCTTCCACCCATAACCCCACCCTGCCCCCCCCCCCCCACAAAAAAAAAAAAAAACATGCCAGGCCACATGCTTTCAATATAAAGATATGGTCAATAAAATCACCCAGGGCCCCCAGCTGGTTTGTTTACAAACACCAGTTGGCTGGGTTTTGTAAATTTTGCAGTGGTAAAACTAGTTTTACCACCACAAAATGACAGATCTCAGACAAATGTCTATTAATGGGTTCCAGGCAGGCAAACTAGCCTAATATTGGCAGTTTGTTTAGCCCTTCCCTGAACTACAAACAGACTGGGTTTGGGATGAACCTCAAAGCTCATCACTAGTGATAACTTGATAGTGACAGGATCATTGCGGTATCACCATTGGTCCCTCTCTAGCTGAACTAGAAAGATGTTGTCTAGTCACTACTCTTTTGCTAGCGAGAGAAATGCTACAGTGTTCAAAAACAGCAAAGGAGTGACAGATAATGGGTGCTGGTGATGTGTTGCCAATGGCATAATCATGAGTGTGACATTAGCCTTAGATCCAAGCAAAGTATAATTAAATTTGGATTTTTTTTTAGGAGACAATTCTGAAGAAAATCATCTGTACATTTCCCCCTGGTTTCAATCTAATTTTTTTTTTTTTTTAAGAATGACGAAACCCAGATTATACGACATATGTCAACAAAAACATTTTACTTCGTACAGACATACTGTAATGTTAGGTATACTTTGTGATTAATATATTTTTCCGTCATGCTATTGTTCAGAGAGAATAATCAAAGACCATTGAAATTTTAAGGTATTTATTTAATCTAAGGCGGGAACATAGTAAATTATACCTTATTACAAAGCAATAAAGCAGCATGTAAATTATTTTGTATACTGTGTTCTTTAGATCAAGCTATGATATAGGTTAAGAAAATACTGTAGCTGTATAATTTACATGCACCTGAAATGGAAAGGATGACCCCTCACCCTTTCCTTTAAAAGGGTATTTGGGGTGACAAACAAGAAAGCACGCACTTCAGTTAATCTCTGAATTGTTGGAGAGGTCTGCTTAATAGCATAGAGAAATATATTTAAGTACTAAAGAGCCAAGAAAGAGGTATGCCCCGTACACACGGTCGGAAATTCAGATGGAAAATGTCCGATCGGACCATGTTGTTGTAAAATCCGCCCATGTGTGGGCTCCATTTGACTTTTTCCGTCTGAGTTTCCGACTAAAAAAATTTGAGATCCTGCTCTCAAATTTTCCGACAACAAAATCCGATCTGACTTTTTCCAATCGTGTGTAGAGAATTCCGACAGACAAAGTGCCACGCATGCTCAGATCCAACTATGAGACCAAAGCTATTGGCTACTAGCCTCTACGTAGTTCCGTCATATGCAACGAAAGTCACCACGTTCGGATTTTCCGACAACTTTGTCTGACCGTGTGTACGGGGGCGTAGAACTAAAGGAAAGGGGTATTTTTTTAACATTAAAGTGACTGTAAAACATTTTTTTGTTTTGTTTTTTGTTCTTTAGTTAAAATAAAAAAGGGGTTTATACTTAACTGCTCTGTGCAAGTGCATTGAGAGCAGCCCCTTATCTCCTCATCTGGAGTTAACCATCAGTGCTGTCTACTCCTCACCTTCCTGAGCAAGCTGTGTGCACCCAGTGACACACACAGTGCTGTGTTAGCAGCAGGCGTCAATGCTCCCGCTGCTGCCTGAGTCTCCTGTGAGACTAGGAAGAAGAGAGCTTAGCTGGGCACAGCACTGGATCGGGAGAGGACTCAGGTGTTTGGCGGGGTAAGGGGTTCAAAACAAGTGGTAAAACTTTATTTACCTTAATGCAGGGAATGCATTGAGGTAAAAAAAAAAAAAAATGACTTTAGAACCACTTTAAGCTTTTTGCAGTTCATGTCCAGTTCCTCAAAACGTAGTGTTTTTATTCGAAATAACCAACCAACAATTTTGATAAGATAATGAGATGGCCATTGGTAAAAGGGCATACACACTGGTCTACGGTGACCTTTTTTTTTAAATGTCATTGAAGTATTTCCCATTTTGACTATTATTATGCAGTTATCTGCCTAAAAAGTACCTAGTGGTTCTTAGAATTACAGGGCCTGGCCCTGTACATAAGTATGCTCTTGCCCAACTGTTATCAGCTTGAAAAAGTGCCTAGTTGTGAAAAGAGTATCTCTTGAAATTCCACCTTTTCTTATCCTTTTATAAAGCATTTTCCTGAATTCAAAATAATTTTTGCTTTCATGAGAATGCATCCAGGGACTCACTGAAATCTGTCTTCTTTCCCTGTTTATATTTTCAATTGTTCCAGTTTTTCCTTGCTTCATGCAGAAAGTAGGGGATCAAGAATCTCATATCCTCTTTGTATTCAAACTAGTCTGCCCATGTCACACTATACTGTCAATGCTGCACTTTTCCAAAGTTTTGCAAAAGGAAATGTTCAGCAAAACTTTCACAATTTGTTCCTTTTGATGCCTTCTGAAAAATTCTTCTTCCTTTCCGCATACAACATAATGAGCTACAGGATGCCATAAAAAATGACAACTCCATGAGTGATGCTAAGGCAGAGAACAGGCAAAGTGCTCATTGGACTTTACAAACACCTAGAAGCAGAGCGTGCAGCCAGATCAAGAATAATCTCAGAATCCCAACATTAATGAGGAATGAAAGTCAGATAAATCTGAGTCACCTTAGGGATCTAAGCAGCAAGTGAACTGTGTAAGATATATTGGTAAATAATTGCATGGCTGACTGGGAGAGGATTGTGATGCTGATTATCTTGATCTTCAATCTTATTTCTTTAGGTAACCAGTAGGATCTAGTACATTTAAATGCTTTTGCATAGGGCAGTTGATGTTCAGTCATGAATAACTACTGCCAATATTTTACTTTATGTTTAGTTTATATATATATTTATACAGTGTGTGTGTGTGTATATATATATATATATATATATATATATATATATATATATATATATATATATATATATATATACTACATTTTTAAAGAATATTATGTGTTGTCTATATTTTTATTTTAGTCACATGGCAAGGGTGGTCTTTGACAGACTCCTATCTTTTCATGCTTTGAAATGCAGTGCTTGAAGCACAGCAGGTACATAGAGCAGTACTAACTACGAAGAATGCATTTCTGTACAAATTGTACAGATAAGGAAACTTTTATGAATGCTGAAGTTTAAAATGTAGCGGCCATAACCCCTTGAGGGGTGGCCTTGACTTTTGGGCTTACCAGTTACCTCCTCGTGGCTTGTTGGTGAATGTCCAGGGGTTCCCAGGGTTAGTACCCAACAACTTTGGATGCTGACACATAAAAGTCCTTGTAAAGATTCCTTCACGTTTGCGTCCAGACAATTCACCCAGATATACCAGGCATTTAATCCCCGTAAAATGGCAGGGGTGGCAATCCTACTCAAGAAAGGCGCTCCCTTTGTATGCTCCCAGTCATATATAGACCCCAAAGGACACTACATAATCATAAGAGGACAGTGGCAAACGCAAGCGGTCACCTTCTGCACTGTATATGCCCCCAACACCAACCAAATAAAATTCATATCCAAGGTATTTGCTAAAATATTTAAAACGACAAACGAATACTTGATAATAGGGGGGGACTTTAATCTAGCCCACCCAGTGGTGATGGACCGCCAGGGACTTAATCCCACGAGCCCACAACCGCGTGCCACCAGGGAATCAAAACTATTTCTTAGCGCCACCAGGCGATACGCGCTTTTTGACTCTTGGCGCACTCTGCACCCTGGGGACAGGCAGTACACATTCTTCTCAGCCCCTCATAAAATGCACTCCCACATTGACTACTTCTGCACAAACAACACCGCGCTTCGGTCCATACAGGCCGTTCAGATCCTACTGATCTCCTGGTCCGACCACGCCCCAGTAGCCATGACCCTGGGTCTAGGCATACCCCTACGCAAACCATGCCATTGGCAGCTAAATAATTTTCTCCTCCAACACCTCCCCTCCAGAACAGAATTAGAAACTTCCCTCCAACAATACTTCCAGAAAAATAACACCCCTGACATCTCCCTTCCCACTCTCTGGGAGGCGCACAAAGCGGTCCTCAGGGGAAGATGTATGGCGATTTCATCAGCCCTTAAAAAAACGCAGCAGCCGCCAAGAAATAGGCTGAGAGAGATCTAAGAACCTTAGAACTTAGACTACAAACCACACCGACCTTGCCCCTCCTGAAACAAATTGTTTGCCTACGAATGACACTCTGCGACATTGCCCTAGGACAGGTAGAGAAGGCACTCATTAGAATGAAGCAAACATATTATGACAAGGGAAACAAGGCCCACTCCCTACTCGCACGCAAACTGTCTGAACGCTCCCACACATCCACACCCCACCAGATTAAAGATGGGACAGGCAAGCTCCTTTCCCACCCCCAAGACATAGCTAACACCTTTGAAAAGTTTTACACAGCCTTATATAGTGACCCAGAAATCCCCCATACGCCACTCCCCTCCGCCCTGAAGGACCGCTTGCACACCTATTTGGAACAAAGTGGTATTCCAAAATTGCAGGCCTCAGACCTATTATCCCTAAACATGTCCATAACAGAGGAGGAGATCTCAGCCACTATCAAGACCTTACCCACACATAAGTCCCCCGGCCCAGATGGTCTTCCCTATGAATACTATAAGGCATTTCTCCCTATCCTACTCCCACATATGTGCAAATTATATAATGCCTTTCTCCAGCAAACTCCCATCCCCGTAGACATGCAGAGGTCGTTCCTCACCTTGATCCCCCAAACCAGATAAGGACCCCTCACTATGTGCCAGCTACAGGCCAATAGCACTACTGAATGCAGATTTAAAAATCTTCACCAAACTCCTATCGATCCGACTGAACATGATACTTCCCTCACTGGTACACAAAGACCAGGTGGGGTTTGTCCCCATGCGTCAAGCGGGGGACAACACGAGACGAATAATTGACATAACAGACGTGGCGAACAGGGAGGGCCTGGAAACCCTGGTGCTTGGATTAGATGCTGAAAAGGCGTTTGATCGCCTTGGCTGGCCCTTCCTGTTCGCCACGTTAAAACATATGGGATTCAAGGGGCCCTTTTTCCGGGCCATCCAATATTTATATACCGACCCAACATCCCAGGTTAGAACCCCCTTTGCTATGTCCTCTGCCTTCTCAATAGCGAATGGGATCCGCCAGGGGTGCCCACTCTCGCCGCTACTCTTTGCGCTCTGTGTCGAGCCCCTGGTGGCGGCCATTCGTAGAGACCCAGATGTTAGAGGTGTCCCGATTCGAGACCGTGAATTTAAAATGGCACTTTTTGCGGACGACGTCATACTTACATTGACCCAACCCAGAACTTCACTCCCTAACCTACATGCCGGATTAGATCTATATAAGTCCCTCTCCGGCTACAAAATAAATACGGCCAAATCAGAAGCCCTTCCCATTAACATTCCAAATGCTGAGGTCCAACACCTACAGAGTTGCTTCCCTTACCACTGGAGGACAGAGGCCCTGAAATACTTGGGGGTCCAGATTACCCAATTGTATGCCACCTTATACCGAGCCAACTTCCTGCCCTTGTTCCGGTCCATTAGGGATCTCTTGCAGAAGTGGAAAGCCCATCATATCTCCCATTTGGGGAGGGTGGCGTCTATTAAGATGAACATTCTCCCCAAACTCCTATACCTCTTACAAACACTACCCATACCAATCCCCTACAAAGAACTACGAAAGCTACAAGAGACACAGAGTCCCACGGTCAGTACTGACGGCGGCCCGTACAGCCGGAGGTTTAGCGTTCCCTGATTTAACCAGATATTATCAAGCTGCCCAACTACAAGCCTTGACCTCCTGGTTCACCCAAAAGTCCTATAATAGATGGACTGAAATAGAAAAACTATGGCTTGCCCCCATTCACCCTAATAGTATGCTCTGGAACGCGGACGTGGAGGTGGAACCAACCCGGCTTTTGGGCCCTATGCTACAGCTTAAAAAGCTGTGGCGCAGGCTGGCCTGAACGCATAACTTGAGATCCGAAAGATCTCCCCTGACCTCCTTTCTCTATAACCCCAGAATGCCTGCAAGTCTCACACATCAGATGTCCTCGCCCTGGGCTACACGTAACTTATTTCATTTCGGCCATCTAGTGAATCCCTGCACACGCAAGCTACACATCTTTGACGAACTCCAGAAAAAGTTTGACCTGCCCCGCCAGGTATTCTATGGGTACCTACAAATTAGACGCTATGCCCAGTCCTTTGCTCCCACCCTCCAATTTTCGGCGCCCACCCCGTTCGAGAGTATAATACTGGAGGGATCAGCGCGTAGAGGTATCATATCAGATATATACAGCATTCTAAATGAATATTCCTTCCCCACCCAAGGGAAGCATGCATACATGCTCCGATGGGAGAAAGCTCTAGGAGAAGAAATACCAGAAAACACGTGGCAAACTATATGGTCGCAAGCAGCGAAAAGCTCCTACTGCACGCTCTACAAAGAGAACTCGTACAAAATCCTCTACTTTTGGTACATGACACCAGACAAACTACGAGCTATTTATCCCTCCAGCTCAGACAGGTGTTGGCGCTGCTTAGTGGAAAGGGGCACCCTGTATCACATTTATTGGACATGTCCCAAAATTGCACCCTTCTGGGGGGAAACACAACAATTACGCTCAACCCTGGCGGGCACACAGATTTCTAAATCACCAAAATCATTTTTATTAGGACTACTTCCCCCACAAATCCCCAAAAACACCAAAAAATTACTGAGCCACATCCTGACAGCCGCACGGTGCTTGATTGCTCTCCATTGGAAAAAACAGACCCCACCCTCGTGCCCAGACCTGTACACCAGAATCAAAGACATAGAATTAATGGAAAAAATGACAGCCAGACTGCGGGACAGACTTGATGCACACGACAAAGTCTGGGAGGAATGGCACAATCATGAAGATCCGCCTTGAGCTGATGGCCATGCCGTACCACCCCCCCCCCCCCCTCTCCTCATCCCCACTCCTCCTCTTCTCTTCCCACTTTACCTACTTTGACTATCACTACTCCTTCCTTCCATGTTTAAATTGCACTGAGATTGGTAATACACTGTATTTACTACATGACTGTATAAATATTTTTCTATATAATATGTTTCTTTTTTTTTTTTGTCCACATTCAGATAGAACTATAAGGGGTGATGTCAGCAAGGCCCGCATCTCCGTCCCCTTTATGTCTTAACATCATTTGTGGTTTATTTTAAATTTCGTCTGTTCCCTTTGGGTTTTTTTTTTTTCCTTTTGAATATTTATTCGATCGTGTTTATCCAACAGAGGGGGACAAAACTATAGACAATAAGGATGGATTGGGTTGTTGCCGATCCACCCTAGTTAGAGATCCTAAGTTGAGCCTCTTTTCCCTTTTTATCCTTCCGCCACCCGGGATATGGCTTCCTCGTGATTACCCCCCTTTTTTTTTTATGTTCGTGAATTTACTATTCCCCTGGCCCCCCCCTCCGCTACTGAGATACGACTCTTTTTTTTTTTTCCTCTTTTTTCTCCCCCCTGTCTGTTAATTCCCCCCTTGATCCTTTTTTCTCCCTGCTAATGCCTGCTATTGTGCCCTTATCTGCTAGGGTGTCTATGAATGAGACCTCAGTACCTCCGTATAACTCCATGATTTCTTAAATTTTCTCCAACACTCCCACTTCTCTTTCATTACATCCCTTTCCCCCTCGATGCAGTTTATTAGGCACTCCATTTTGTATGCGGATTCTACTTCGTCTACCCATTCCCACATGGGGGGGCTTTCCTGGACCATCCAGTTCCTCGGGATCGCCCTTTTTGCAGCATTGAGGAGGTGAGGGACCAGTGATCCTGTGTATTGTCTGGTTCCACTCGTGGTTGCATGCATTAGAACGACCCAAGGGTCGTTCTTCACCTCCACCGTAGTTATTTCTTTAATATATTTTAGAATGGTCTCCCAGTATTTTTTTATTTTATGACAGTCCCACCATAAGTGACCCATGGTGCCTTTTTCCTCGCAGCCCCTCCAGCAGTTGGCCGAGGTGTCCGCCTGAAATTTGCTTAACTTGTCAGGGGTCTTATACCACCTGGCCATTAACTTGAAGTTCATTTCTGCAGTCTTGGAGTCAACCGCTGAACCATGGGCTAATTTTAATATTTTCCTAGCTGTGTCTACATCTAATTGTGTTCCTAATTCCCTCTCCCATTTCCTGAAGTATGGGGGTACCTCCGGTCTGTCGTGCTCCAATAAAAGTTTATAAATTTTAGAGATTCTCTTTTTGGAGTTCTCTGCCGTAAATATTCTCTCTATCTTCGTCAAATCGTCTATTTCCCTTAACGGCGTTGGGAGCGAACCGACGAAGTGACTTATCTGGAGGTACCGCCATGCGTCTATGGAAAACAGCTCACCTTTACTCTGTAACTCGTGCAGTGCCGAAACTTTCCCTTTACTAATAACTTCCCCTACACATGTGCTGTCTTTTTTGATCCAATCGCCACCTACCCCTTTTTTCCCGGGGGGGAAGAAGGGGTTTTCCTTAGGTGCAATTAATGGTGAGTTATATGCTTTATTAAACTTTTTATATATCTTGTCCCAGATTTTGAGTGTGTTCCGTGTAATTGTGTGCGTTTTTTCTCCCAGTGATCTAAATTTTGGAGGGTTCCAAACAATCCTCCCCAATTTTACTTCACTAAGTGCTTCCTCCAGACTAACCCATCTTTTAACATTGTGTGTTTTACCCCATTCTGGTATTCTAAGTAGTGCTATCGCGTGGTAATAGCTCACGATATCCGGGACTGCTAGACCGCCTGTGCTCTTGTCTTGCTTTAGGATTTGGAGGGAGATTCTATGTTTTTTATTATTCCAGACAAAGTTCATGACCAAAGCTCTTAATTTTCCTAGATATTGTTTTGGGAGTGGGAGTGGGAGCATCTGGAATTTATACGTGATGATTGGAAGTATCATCATTTTTACCGTATTGATCCTACCTATACATGATAGGGCTTTTCCGTTATATTCTTGGCATTTTTTTTTTATTTCCTCTAGGAGTGGGATGTAGTCAATCTTGTACATTTTTCTCGGGTTGTTGGCCAGCTCGATGCCCAAATATTTTATCTGTTTTTTCCAGGCGAAGCTCACCCTGTTCTGTATGTTCTGTTTCTCTGTGTAGTTGAGGTTAATATTTAAGATAAAAGTTTTTGTAGTATTGATTCTGAAATTTGTTAGTTTACCATACTCTTTGCGCTACCAGATTAGGGATTGATTTCTGTGGTGACCCGACGTAAAAAAAGGACGTCGTCTGCAAAGGCTGCGAGTTTATGTTCCTCGCTACCGACTCTACATCCCTCTACACCGGCGCTACCTCGGATTGTGGACAGTAGGGGTTCCAGGGACAAAACGAAGAGGAGAGGGGAGAGCGGGCACCCCTGCCTGGTCCCATTATGCATCTCGAACACGGACGAGACTATCCCATTTATTCTTATGTTTGCTTTGGGATGGGCATAGAGGGCTTTAATTTTTTGGATGATCGTGGGGCCAAACCCCATCCTTTGTAGGGTTTTGAACATGAACCCCCAGTCTACCCTGTCAAATGCTTTTTCTGCATCTATTGAGAGCAGTAGACTGGGGGTTCGTGTGTCCCTCATCCTCTGCATGGCCAGAAGTGTCCGAATCCCATTATCTCTCCCCTCCCTGCCCGGAATAAAGCCCACTTGGTCCGGATGGATCAGCGTGCTCAAGTGTCCCTTAATTCGCTCGGCCAAAATCTTGGCGTACAATTTTGTGTCAAACTTTAATAATGAGATGGGTCTATAGCTTGAGCACGCCGATCCATCCTTCCCATCCTTGAGCAGGACAGTAATCGTCGCCAAAAGTGATTCCTCGCTCATATCGTAATCTGTCCCCAGGCCATTCATATAGCGCTGCAGTCTAGGGATGAGAATCTCTTTAAAGGTTTTATAATATAAAACCGTAAACCCGTCAGGGCCCGGGCTTTTCCCTGGTGGGGAGTTGTTTAATGCTCTGAGGATTTCATCCTCTGAGATTGGTCTTTCCAGTGCTTCACTATCTTCTGTGCCCAGGGAGACCAATCCTGCCCTTCCCAGGAAATCGTCTATTTTCTTGCTATTTTCGCCCCCTTTATTACTGCCCCCAGGGTCCACCGAATAAAGTTCTTCATAATACTTCCTGAATGTAGCTGCTATTTCTCTGGATACATATTTCATCTCTCCATTGCCGGTTTGAATTTTTTCAATAAAATTTCTCGATTTCTTTTTTTGAAGTTTTCTAGCTAAATATTTCCCTGGCTTATTGCCCCATAAGTACTGATCCTTCGCCATCTTATTGAATGCCTGTCTTGCTTCTTGTTCGGCCAGATCTTTTAACTCCTCCCTCTTTTCTGACAACTCTAAGTATGTATCTTGGGCATGAGCCCCGCCTGTCTTATGTCTTTGTTCCAATATGTTGATCTGAGCCGCCAATTCCTGCGTTTTCCTCATCCTCTCCCTTTTCTTCCAGGATGCCTTTTCTATAAAGATCCCCCTGACGAACGCCTTATGGGCGTCCCAGAGGTGTGCTTCTGAGACTTCGCCATTGTCGTTAATTTGGAAGAACCATTCGAGTTCTTTTCTGATGTGTTCCCGTATGTCTTTATCATATAGTAATTCTATATTTAGTTTCCACCCGCTCGAGGGTTGTTTATACTCGGGGATACTTAAGTTCATGGAGACCGGGGCGTGGTCTGAAAAGGACATTATTTCTATGTTGGTTTTAACAATTCTCTCTAGTAAGCCGTGTTCAACCAATATATGGTCCAGTCGGGAATACGTCTGGTGTACAGGGGAGAAGAACGTAAAGTCTCTTTTCTGTGGGTGCTGGATCCTCCAGATATCCACCAGTTGGTCATTGCTAAGCCTTTTTTTTAGACGTTTTAGTTGAGCGTTCCCTGTCCCCTGCCCCCCAGACGTACTGTCCGCAGATGGGTTCATTACGAAGTTTAGGTCCCCCATAAGGATCAAATATCCCTTTTTGAAGGCCCTTAGTTTTGATAAGATTGATTCTAAGTATCTGATGGGTCTTATGTTAGGGGCATATATGTTGGCTAATGTAATTTCTGTCCCACTGAGGGAACCCCTTAAGAAGAGGAATCTCCCCTCCGGGTCTGTTTTCCTATCTTCCAGTGTGAAATTGATATCTCTGGCAATCCCAATGGCCACCCCTCTTGCCCTGTTTGAAATAGTATCTCCATAGTACCACGTTGGGTATGTTGGTGAAAATAGTCTAATATTAGAAACGTGCGACAGATGGGTCTCCTGTAGGAAGACTATTCCGGCCCTGTATCTCCTAATCTCCTCTAAAACCCTGAGACGCTTGCTAGGGGAATTCAATCCTTTTACATTGTAAGTAAGAAATTTAATTTCAGTCTTCATTCCCCTGTTGGGATTTTTTTTCTTTTTAATTTATTTTCCATTTCTATTATTGAATCGTATGTTTGTTTAAAAGCCATTGCCCTGTCAGTAGCGGAGGGGGCCCCCCTCCCTTGCCCACCCCTTTCTCCCCTTCCCGTCCCCCCCTTCTCCCTCCCCTTCCCAACCTCCCTTCCCCCCACCCCCGCCCTCCTTCCCTCTCCCCCCTCCCCTCAACCTTCCCCTCTCTGACCCCAACATGGGTCACTAGGTCCGTGGGTGTCATCTTCGTAAGACTACCCTCGGGCCCTAGATTCATGGTGAGGTGGAGTTTGAACCCGTCCCCCATTTTTTTTTTTTTTTTTTTCCCCCCTCCAACATAGCCCGGAGAGCTCCGGGACCTGGTGGGGGGTGGGCCGATTCTTTTATGGCTTTTTGCTAAATATTTCTTGTAGCCCCCCTGCCCTTTTTTTTCCGCCATCTTTTTAATTGCAATCGCCTAAACCCTCTTTTTCATTCCAACCAGGTAACTCCGGGACTGGGATCTCCAGCTTGGCGCAAAAACCCTGGAGCTCCTCCGGGAATCTCAGCCTAGCCGAGTGCCCGTCTTTTAGGCCTATTAGACAAGATGGAAAACCCCAGTTGTATTTAATATTTTCTTTTCTGAGAATCTTTTAGGCCTATTAGACAAGATGGAAAACCCCAGTTGTATTTAATATTTTCTTTTCTGAGAATGTCTAGAAGGGGTTTCTGGAATCTTCTTCTTTCCAGGGTGCGGGCGGATAGATCAGCATAAACTTGTATTTCTGTGTCCTCAAACCTCAGCGGTGTATTACCCCTGATTTTTATCCAGAGGTCCTCTTTCTCTTTGAAGTGGTAAAATCTAATAATTATATCACGTGGTCTGTCGGGGCCCGACCTCTCAAGTCTACCTACTCGGTGTGTCCTTTCAATTTCGGGGAACTGATCTTGATTTTTGCCGCTAATTGGGCCGAGAATAGTCCAGATTTTTTTCTCTAGATCTTCCCCTCTTTGTTCTGGGACCCCGCGTAGTCTCAAGTTCTGTCTTCTATCCCTGTTTTCTTGTTCTTCAATCTTATATGAGGTATCTCTCTGGTTTAGTTGGAATTTTTTCAGTTGGGTTTTTAAGTTTAGTATTTCTTGATCTGTGTTGTCTGCTCTACCTTCTACCGTCTCTACCCTGGACAATAAATGGCCCATGTCCTCTCTGAGAGTGTTGATTTCTAGTTTGATAGCATTTTCCAGCCGCAATAGCATCGCCTCCATTTCTGTTTTAGTAGGGATATGTGCTCCGGCCTGTTGGTCCTGTTGGTCCTCCGACCGGCTCATGTCGATCTCACTTTCCGTAGTGTAGTCTGCTCTTGATTGATTGTTTACACCTTCTGCCCCCCTGCTTCTCTCCATGCTGGCCCCTGACTGGGGTGCAGACCCTGTGGTTTTTGGGCTAGCTCCTTGTCTAAGGTAATGTTTAATCGTGCTCACCTCTCCTTTGGAACCTTTTGTAGCTCCCTTTTTTGACGACTTGGATACGTCTTTGCTCATGGTGCCCTTTTTGGTACCTCTTATTCTCTTACCCAGTTTTATTGTTGTTTTGGGCCCTCTTCGCCCTTATTGCCCTCCTGGTACCTTTGTCCTGTGCTTAATCTTTGGGGTTACGGTAGAGTTGTTCCTGGGTTTGCGTCCTCTTAGGGGGTACTCTAATATCGGGGGGAGGAGCTTGTGGGGGATCACCGCGGCCTGTGTACTTTTTATCAATGGGTTCTGTACTCTGGTGGGCCGGGATCACCCTTACATCCCTCCCTCGCTGGGCCCTGTCAGTTATGCAAGGGGGAATCAGAAGATAGGCGGGTGCGATAGTCCGGATCAGAATGCCGCTACCGCTCTAGAGTTTTCTCCATTTATAACTAATATTTCACACGGTGGCAGAGGGGTTCATGGGTGTGTGTTCAAGGGGTGTGGGCCTGAAGATAGCAAGAGCTTTCCACTATCTTCCAGTTAAGGTGTCAGTTTGACTCAAGTTGTCATGCTGGAGGGCTGGAGACCTGAAGAAAAGCGAGAGGGGGAAAGTATAGTGCTTGGTAGTCCTTCCATTAGGCAGCAGGGATGTTTGTACCGTCCCTCCTTGTATACTCGCCTGTGTTGGTCTGTAAAGACCCTTTACTGGTGTAGTAATCTCTGGGGTGTAGCCCGGTCTTCCTCCAGTGTTTACCGATGTTTACTGATGACACCGTTTTCTCAGATTGTATGTATGGGGCCACTTTGCAAAAGTCTCGATAAATTGTCGGACCCCTCTTCCGCTAGCGGGAATCGGGTTATCAAAAAAAAAGCCACCCTTTATCTCCAAGTGAAAGCTCCTTATGGAGAGATGGGACGGGCCACCTCAGGTTGGCTCACGATGCTCCGGAGCGTTTGTGGGAAAAGATACCCGTAAGGAAAGGAGAGAGAGCAAAAGACAGCAGAGAAGCAGTACGCCCAGAAGCAAGTTTCGGTTTGTCGGGGGTTAATCCTCTAATTGGCTAGTTGGCCGGGATATTGAGGTGAGCTCCCTTTTAATCAAGAGAGGGCTTTATCGGATCTGCCCCCAATAGTGACCACCACTTGGTCCCTCCGTCGGAATCCACTGTTTCCCGCATTTCACTTTCCCCTCCCCTCCCCCTTTTCCTTCCCCTCCTTCCCCTTGCGCCTTGTGTCTCAGGTAATAGGTTACCGGGGCTGTGGTGTGGTCATGTAGTTTATGTGTGTCGCTTCATGTCCCTTCATATCTTGGGATAGAAAACAGCGAGCATTCCCAGTTTGAGCTTGACCCCACGTATCCAGTGGTTAATAAATCGTCACTCGAGCTCTGCAATCACAGTCCCTATTTAAGTTCATCTAGGCGCTTAAGTATATACTTCCACCAGGGTAGGTCACAGGCTGTACACACTCCCAGGAATATGCCCCTTAGAGGACTCCGCCTTATACATCCCCCGGAGGTATCCCTTTCACAGACATAACTACATATGAGCAAATATAAAGTCGTTGTCCCGTGCTTAGTACAGGGTGTATTGATTTCGCTTGGCAATATATGTATTTGCAAACAGGCATCCGGAGAACTTGTAGTACTATGCGCTTACCTTCCAAGATGATGTGCTTCTGGTGTTCCTTATCGCATACTTACAAATGCTTTCTCTATGTTCTCCTCGCACTACACCCTCCGAAACCTTCGGGCGATGTCTGCCATGGTGAGTGACGGGTGGCGGGTTGGAGAGGGGGGGTGTACAAGATGATGCAGGCGTTTGGGGCCCGGTCCAGATTTTCTGCCGTCCTGGTCTCTATACCTTCCCTTCACGGGAGAGCCGCGGCGTCCTAGTCTCCCTATCCCGGGGAGAGACAGAGACATCCGCAGCGTCTCTCACTCGTATCGGTCCGGCGTCCTTCCCGTCTGCATACCTGCAGTCCTCGGCCCCAGGGTTCAAACTCCTCCCTCCGTACGGACGCTACGTCAGCACGTCAGCACGTCCATACCTGTCCACCCTATAATATGTTTCTATATAACAACCTATGGTTCACTACCTGTATGTCTCCTAATAGCAGGTCTATAAAAATACAGTCGCTGTTAAACGAAAAACAATGCAACACTGTATGTTCATTTATCTTTTGTTTAATAAAGAAGTTAATTGAAAAAAAAAAAAGTCCTTGTAAAGGTTTTTATTCTGCAGTGGTAACATCCAACATAACACAGTCTCAGATAGGAATAGAGGGCACGGGTGAAGAAACTCAGGCACCTTGAACTGCTGACCTCCACTGAATGTCTCTAATCAACCCAGAGAGTAGCCACTCGCAGCTGGGTACTTCAATGCCAGATAAACCTCTAGCCAGAGGTTTAGCAGCCAACAATGTGATCCAGAACTTTGCAAAAGTCTCTGCCACAGACTAGATAACAACTGAAGGTAGTAGGAACCTTTCCCACAGTACCTGGAACTTTCTCTGTCTGCTTGGTAGTACCGTGGGAAGTGTGGATTCTTTAGTGTCCATACAACTCAGCTTCCAGGCTCCTCTTGAGTAGCCAGCTTGTTGGCCCTCCTCCGAAGAGTCCTCCCCTGGTCACTTGCGAGCTGCGATGTCCCTCCAATACTGAGAGCACACAGGGGGGCCTTGAATCCTCCTTCAGTTACTGGACCTCGTGCTAACCGGCTCCGAGTCTCGGGAACAGATGGATCCCTGCCCCAGACCATGCGGGTCTATGGGGCTGGTCAGATTGACCATGCTTGCGGGACGGCAACCGCTCCTAGGCCCGGGACCCCTCGCTGGGCTACCCCAGTCCAGAACCAGGAACAGACAGCCACGGCAAAAACCCCCGAACACGTGACTTCAGCACCTTAAGTACCCCTTCCCAGACTATGCAGCAAGGCCAGACGCACCCACTAATTGGCTCCGAGAAAGATTGGTACACAAGACGTCCAACCAGGCCTGGTTCTCGACCTGTCATGGGTGCCTCACTGCACCTATGACCAGGCAGAACCCTAGTACAGCCCAGCCAAACTGATGCCAAAGCAAACCTGTACAATTAACCCTCAGAACCCCATTACTGTTCTGAGGGGAAAAAAGAAATTTCCATTAATAGCGCACACTCGTTAAAGTGTGACCACTACAAAAATAATGAATATTTCTCATTTAGTTCCCACAGTTTTTTGAGGAGGTATCTTACTGGAAATAGTGATATGCTCTGCTGGATTCTGTCGCTCCTGGGAGATGTTCTAAAAGTTTGTGGTTGGTAACCAGATGTAGGTACTATGAAAAGTGTAAAATGAAGAAAAGAAAAGTTATAACAAAGGGTCTAGGTCAATAGCCTAAAAAAGATTTCCTGAGAATAGGCACAACCAGTGCCAGGGAAGACAAAGAAAATTGGGTTGAAAAGTTCTTGAGACCAAATGTGGACTCACATGGAACAGGACCTTTCAAAAGGTAGCTGTTCCTGCGGTTGCTGTTTAGTGAGGGTGATGGCTCTTTGTTCTCTGAGGTAATGGATGGTTTTGTTGACTCTCTTCGTTGCTCTGATCCATGGGTGTTGTATCAAGTGGTTCAGGAATGATATGCCATCTTTGTAGGCGTAGACCTTCTTGGATTGTGATCACGATATGTTTAGATCCATTGTGGGTTATGGACATTTTTGGTATAGGATGCTGTGATTGCGCAGTGCCTTGGTGATAGTGTTGAGTTGCCTGGGGTGGCTTAGTGTGTGTTGGGAGAGATCTGCAAAAATTTTAGCTAGATGTATGGGTCTGGTAGATTTCCCATGGCTTGCGGATAAAAGTGGATGCAGAGGATCACATCTCTAGGAACTGCTGCGGGTAAGAAGGATGGTTTAGGGAGCCTGTGTATGCGGTCAATGACCATTTCTATTTTTTTCAGGTCAGGCTTGAGAGATTTAATCAGGCCTTGTGCATATGTAGGTCAGAGGGTTGCACCGATTCTGATATCCTGCAGATTTTAATGTTATTTTGATGGGACCTATCCTCTATGTCTGCCAGCTTGTCTTTAATCCACTTGGTATCTTGTATTTGGTTCTCTTGTGTGTCAATGATGTCATTGACTGTGGAAGTAATGCCTCTGATATTGGTTTCAACATGGGTGATTCTACCCTCCATTAGATTTATATTGTGGCCCAGATTCTGCATGATAGACAACATGTCAGTTTGAAGGGAGCTCCTTAACATGTCTTTTAATGTGGTGTCTATCATTGGCTGTCTCATAGTAGGGAAAGAAGTGATGGAGTCATTTTGAAGATTTTGTAACTGTGTGCTAGGGTTGTGAGGAGTAAGGCTCACCTCATCATTCTCTGCATAGGGATCCAGTCTCATTTTCGCTTTGGCCAGGCTGCTGGATTGATGCATTGCTTTATTAAGGTTTTATAGTAACCCCTGCTGTAAAAATAAAAATGGATATTAGAAGGCTCTTTGGGAATCCATAAGTTGTGTAAGAGATTACAATAACTTGCCAACTCAATAACTTACTACAAACTTACCATAAAGCCCTACTTTTCATTTTGATGTCCCATCTTCTGTCATCATTCTCCTTTCTACTAGCAATGTCCCTTTATTGCTAAGTGCACAATTTATTGTTTAGTAGAATCCAATATATAGGGCAGTGATGGCGAACCTTTTTGGGCCCGAGTGCCCAAACTGCAAACCAAAACGACTTATTTTTTTCAAAGTGCCAACACTGCAATTAAACCTGAATAATGAGGTTTTAGTTTAGAAAAAACAATTCGTACAGTTTTTTAAACTAATTAACAGCTTTTGTTTAGTATGGGCAGAGTATTGCATAGTATGGGCAGAGTATGGCATAGTATGGGCAGAGTATGGCAGAGTATTGCATAGTATGGGCAGAGTATTGCATAGTATGAGCAGAATACTGCAGAGTATTGCATAGTTTGGGCAGAGTATTGCATAATATGGGCATAGTATTGCATAGTATGGGCAGAGTATTGCATAGTATGGGCAGAGTATTGCATAGTATTGGAATAGTATTGCATAGTATTGGCATAGTATTGGCATAGTATTGCATAGTATGGGCACAGTATTGCATAGTATGGGCACAGTATGGGCAGAGCATTGCATTTCTCTCCCTCTTCTCCTCTCCCCTCGCACTGTAGGGCGCGCGGGAGCAAGATTCTGGGAGGACGCCCTCCCAGAATAAGCCGACCGTGCTTTAGCCATCTTTTGGCTATGGCCCGGTCGGCAATTGGTTTTAAAACTCACATTTGATTTGCTGCAATCGGTGTGGGTTCAGTCCCCAGTCGATCCGGTCGCTACGGTGGTGTCAGGTGATTTCCCACGCAGGCACGTCAACAGGTGCGTCAGATGTTTGAGAGCAGGGGGCGTGGCTTCAGTGTTCGGAGCATGCGCCATGCCCACTCGGACACGTCAGCGATATCCCCAGAGAACTGTGGGAGATGTATTTTGCAGGAGCGGACGATTTAATGTCAGTGTATGACTGTAGTGTAGTTTAATTGTCACGGCGTGCCCACAGAGACGGCTCAGCGTGCTGACAGCGGCACACGTGCCACACGTTCGCCATCACTGATATAGGGGTAACTAGATGATTAAGGATTAATATAATATTATTTTATTTTAATAAAAAAAATGTATAATAAAGCCTTGTTGGTCATTTTTCCAGAGTAAGAAATTGATTTATAATGTCACACTTACGTTTAATTTGCTCTCTCTTATGTAAAAGAGTAAAGCATGAATTTATAGAAACTATATAGAAAATATTAATAAGCAATATTTATTTTTTACATTCCTTTTATGTCAATTCATTTATATCAGTCTTCCTAAACCTTTCACCCATGCCATTTTGCCATTTTAAATGGATATTAAACCCTAATTTTTTTTAAACACTTTCTTTACTATGTTCTCATTTAAGCTGGTGCCATGACTGCTGACCCAGGTTTCTTGTTCAGGTTGATTCCTTTCTCTTGCAGCCTCCTATGGAGCCCTCCTTACATGCAGGGACTTGTGTCTCCCTACACTGTTTTATCAATAGAAATGCACAACCCCATAGCTAGGAAGGCAAGTACTCTAAAAATTAAGAAAAGGGGAGGTGGCTATAAGTGTAGTATACGAGTAGCCGTAGAGTGAAAGAGTTTGTGGACAACCCTTTGTTTTTTTTGAACTGTAGTATCTGGGCTACTGACTCTTTAAGGTTTTCCTCATAGCTATCTGAGTTGTTCTTCGAGATTTCCTTTAATAGTTTCTCTTAAATCCTCTCTCCTCTCTATCCTACCAATCTTGGAAAACGAATGCCTTCTAATAGCTATTCATGTTACATCTCCAGCTTTCTTCCACTTCTCTCTTTCTATAATTTGTATAGTATATATACATCAAATGAGATGAAATTTGAAAATTACAGTCACAAGGCTGAATATACAGACACTTATCCTTATGTAAAGCTTTGTGGATTAAGCCTAATGTCTTTCCACTAAAGCTATACAACTGCTAAATTAGCTATTGTCTTCGTAAAAGAGAAATTTGGAATGCTATTATTCTATTGCTCCAGTTTTCGTGCATACACTTGTCGATGACCTTTCAAATTGTTCTAATTTTTTTGCATAGTAAAATGTCAGAGTCTGAGCTTTTTCTGCTTGCAAGTGAGGGGAAAAGCACAATTTTATTCATAGTAATCTTTTTTTTTTTGCAACCTATTTCATCATTCACAGTTATTATACTGTAACATGTAGGGACACATAGTGGTAATTGATCTTCTTCAACCAATTACACTGTATAGTATTAAATGCTAAATTATTAAGGATCTACTCCTGGTCTAGTCCCTTTAGTTTGCCTTTAATATCTGCTTGCAGAGTTTGCATTGTATGCTGAAACCTCTGATCATCTTTTTTTTTTTTAATTCGTTCTATGGGATGAGATGAGATGAGATGAGATGATAGGTCTGACATTTAGTTACCAAGCAGTACATTGTGTCCATAATTTTGGTCAGCGCCATCGACATACTGCTCATTTAAAATATAATTATAAACAAGCACATTCAATGCAAAAAGCAAAAAAGAAAAGTTATAGTGAACTGATTAACAATATGAATTTAACTATCATTAGTTACCATTGTTCACCCGTCCGTATGTATGTCTTTTTATATTTATATATACTTTATTTACCTAAACCCAAAAAGAAGTATATGATATGTATCTGAGTATATATACAGTAGATATCACATATATATATACATATATATATATATATATATATATATATATATATATATATATATATATATATATATATATATATATATTGTGGCAGAGCGAAGCTCTGTCCCTTTGAAATTGGAGGTAAAGGAAATCCAGAGTTTGCATATCTGCAGACTATAGAATTTAAATGGAGAAAACTGCTCTGTCAGTTTTCTCCAGGTTTTGCTAGTCCTGGATGGGATCTCCAACTGTGTCCGGGTCTTGAGGATGGCAAACAAGGTGTGTGCCCAGCTGCACACAGACCATATAATGAGGGGCTAATGAGTGGAGGAGGGTGGAGTGTGAGCAGCTTGCTGCTGCTGTATGAAGACAGACCTGTGGAGGGGTCATCCCTGTGTAAGGGGTATTCTTTGCCCAGAGACTGGGAAAGGAGGGACAGCCTTGAGAGTCGGGAAGACTAAGGAAGCCAGTGAGTCCAGGGGACTGGAAGGAATCAACTCTGTTGAGAGTAAGCAGAGGAACTGCTGACAAGAGAGAGCCAGGTGGCTTGGTATGTTTTTCATTGATGAATGCTTAATGAAGTTAAACCCCTGCGTGGGACTTCTGGATGGACTTTTGTGTTTTTCCTTTCTTCAATAAACGTGGGCTACCAGGCCCTTAACTCTATACGCCTGTCTGATGAGGACTCACTGCATTAAAAAAATGCATCTTTTCACTTGAGTTAAACACCCCCATGTTACAAGTGGTGTTCGAATGCGGGCATACAGACGGTGAAATCCGGTCTCTGCGCCAGTGGTGAGTCATTTCAGGAACTGCTGCTAGCTGTGTGTGGCAGCCAGGCAAACTGCATTGCGCAGGAGTTCAATTGACTGTGTTGCATTGTGTGCAGGTAGTGCACTTGTGAGAATTTTTTTTTTTTTCTATGCTGTGAACTGTGTAACGGGCTGCTGTGCATGTGACTGCAAGGATGAGGCAGTCAAAACACAAGAAGTTCATGTTAAATCAAGTTAAAGGTGAAGTGAGCTCAGCGTGGCCTGAGAAGATGTCTCCACCTTGGAGGGCCAGTCAAAAGGGGCCAGTGATGTGTGAGACAGTGAATGAATGGTTCAAGCAGAATCGCAAAGAGTGTGGCGCAGTGCAAGGGGCTCAGATCTTGGCCTCTGACTATATGCAACCCATGCTGCCTACAGAGGTTGGGGACTTCCTTGTAAGATTTGAAAAAGTTGCTGTAAAGAGAAAATGGCCTAGGGACTGGTGGCCAAAACTGTTGCAAACCTTATTACGGATAGAGTTCCGGTCGGTTTACCATTTGATGGACGGGGACCAGGATGACTACCGCAAGTTTAAAGAGGAAATCCTTTTTAGAGGAGAGTTCCATCGCATCATGGACCGAAAGCCTGACTGGAAGTTGGAGAGGTATGTGGTTGCCCATAGCAACGGCGGTGATGTCAAGTCTGCAGACCATATGAGAAAAGTATTGCCTGCAGAGAGTGGTGGCAAGTTGAAAGCCACAATGCATAAAAGAGTTTGGGAGAATCAGCAAAGCTCTGCTGGGAGAGTGCGGTTTCCCATGGCAACGGGAGAAAGATTGCCAAAGGAAAGGAGGAGCTACAGGGCATATGTAGCTAAGCATCCACCTAAAGATGCGTATGCATTTCAAAATTACCAGGAGCAAAGGTCGTTATCTCCAGGCCCAGATTCCTGTGCAAATATGTTTGCAGTCACCCCTGGCAATGAGGATTTTCCTGTTGTGTCGGCAGGGGGTGCTAAACAGTTGGAGATGCCTGCTGTAATTTCATCCGGTGGCCACCAGGGAGAGTGGGCCAGTAAAAGTGCAGCAGAGGACTGGTTTGTGAGACAACGTACTCAAATGAAGATGGTGACCCCTACTACTGCGGTGGGTAAGACTGTCTTTAATGAAATAATGGCTGGAACCGCTGGGTTGATGTTGAAAAAGACTGGTGCTGGTAAATGCATAGAAGAGACTGAATATGTGACTGTGCACACTGGAGTGGAAGTGACCCCAAATGGGAGATCCACTGTCTGTTTGGAAAAGGACTTGCCTCACTGCAGTGCCCTGTCCAGTGGGGAGGCAAGTGGTAAACTTGAATGTGACAATATGATGGGTAAAACTGCTAATATTGTGTTGGCTAAAGTGAATGGTCCAGTTGCTAATGGGCTAGTGCAGCTCACTAGAGATAACCCTGCTGTGAATGCGGTTAAAGATGTGCTATCTCCCCTAGCAACTGTGAAGAAGGCCATAGAGGTGCCCCTAGAAACCCCCAGGGAGCTCTGCGTTTTGGAGCCGGAGGTTGCCTGGGACAACTTTGGTGCTGCTCTGAGGGATAAGAGGGTACCTGAACATAGTGATGACAGGATGTTAAATGTTAAAACTGAAATGTTTGAAAACACTCATGGTGGAAATGGGTTAATGCAGTCTAGCAACGACAGGTATCAAAGCTCTAATGCGTTTAATGAAGCGCCACCAGAGCAAGGTGGTGATGGTGTGGTATTGCTGTCTGCTATGGTTAAAAATGTAGTGCCAAAATCTTATTTGAACCAAAGTGATATGTGCAATGTGTCTGTTGCTGAACCACTCTGTCCCTCTGGGTCTCCGTGTACAGTAGGAGCGGTACTGCGTGGTACCTCTGGGAGCACAGAGATAACAGACTGGGACAGGTGGACAAAAAGCCTGTTGGCTTTGTTGGAAAAGGCCTCTGTTGGTAAAAGTGAAGCAGACATGACTTCTGCAGTGCCAGATGAAGGACCTGCAGAGCAACTTGTATGCAAGGATGCACTTGCTACTGCAGATGATGGTGCTCATGAGATGGAAACGCCAAGTAAGGGCGAACGCACAGAAGAGGTCATGTCTGTGATCCACAAAGGGCCCAATGATGTGATAATGGATAATGCCGTGCCAAATGTGTTGGTGGAAGTGCCAGATGGCACAGCAATAAATGAAGTGATTGTAGTCACAGGTCCAAATGCTTTATGGGAAGATGGTCAGGAGTCAGGACAGTTGTTGGCAGAGGATCTCAGGCCAGTGGAGTTGGTGGATAGTGAAGCTGCCGTGGACAACCACTCCGCTGGATGCAGTTCCTCTTCAGACACTGCCCTGCCGAACATGAGTGAAATGAAATATGACAAATGCATTGATATTTCTGACCGTGATGAAAAATGCAGCTCATTGTCAATTTGTAAGGGTTTGGTTACCATGGGTGACCACAAAAATAATGGCAGACCTGAAGATCTTGGTCAAGTTGATCTGGTTGTAGCAAACCCTGAAAATTGTAATGAGATAGGGAATGGTATGATTGACACAGAAGAGGTAAAAGATACAGCAGAATTAGGCCCCCTACAGGTTCAGGAGGGTATTTCTGGGGAAGATTTTCTGAGGTTTGAGAAGGATAGTTATAAACAATGGTTGCAGGAAAATGGCCCAAAGCTCAGCAAGGTGTTGTATGACTTTAAAACCTTAAAGTCGCAAGACAGTCAGTATGTCCTTCAGAGGGAGACTAGGATGAGGCTGCAGTCATATGAGGATGTTAGTGATGAAACTGACAAAAATAAGCATGCAGTGTACATGAGGAAACAAGTGGCGCTAAGTTTGGACAGTAAGAGGGTGCCCGTACTTGGAGTACAGAGAGGGACCATTGTCACCCTAATAAAAGAGCCCCCACTTATCATTAAACCAGTGTTTAAAAATGTGGTTCCTTCTAAATTAAGCAAAGAGAAAAGGGGTGGTCTAGTGGAAATTGAGGGAGCACTTTATAACCTTAATGGTACTGGATCCGTAAAATTCAGAAATCAACCTCATGTTCAAAAAGGTACCAAGATTGGTAAAAGGACTAGTGTAGGCCCAAGAGAAGTGGGAAAACATCGCTTTTGGAAGTGCACTCGTAAAAAAGCATGGGAGTGCCTTTGTAAAGCCCAAGTAGATGCAGCAAGGGGACGTGGAGAAATTCACCTGATGGGACAAGATTTGGCCCATGTGGGTGGCAGCTTGCATGGTCATGCCAAAGTGAGGAGGTTGTACTGGTGTATATTGAAGGTTAAAGCTGATGTCAGCGAGTTTAAAGGTAGGATCAGGGAAAGCAGAGTTTCCCCCAAAAAAATGATTAAGCCCAGGGACCCAAGAAGAAGAAGGCTGAGGATGGGAAAATATAGGACCCTGTTAAGATCCAGGGTGGGACGTGCCTGGAAGCGCACCCGGAAAAAAGGTTGGGCCTACGTGGCTGACAGCCAGCACAGAGGTGTCCCAACCATGACGGGTGCTGGTGTTCCTCCCTCCGGATCGAAACAAAGGGGGGGGATATGTGGCAGAGCGAAGCTCTGTCCCTTTGAAATTGGAGGTAAAGGAGATCCAGAGTTTGCATATCTGCAGACTATAGAATTTAAATGGAGAAAACTGCTCTGTCAGTTTTCTCCAGGTTTTGCTAGTCCTGGATGGGATCTCCAACTGTGTCCGGGTCTTGAGGATGGCAAACAAGGTGTGTGCCCAGCTGCACACAGACCATATAATGAGGGGCTAATGAGTGGAGGAGGGTGGAGTGTGAGCAGCTTGCTGCTGCTGTATGAAGACAGACCTGTGGAGGGGTCATCCCTGTGTAAGGGGTATTCTTTGCCCAGAGACTGGGAAAGGAGGGACAGCCTTGAGAGTCTGGAAGACTAAGGAAGCCAGTGAGTCCAGGGGACTGGAAGGAATCAACTCTGTTGAGAGTAAGCAGAGGAACTGCTGACAAGAGAGAGCCAGGTGGCTTGGTATGTTTTTCATTGATGAATGCTTAATGAAGTTAAACCCCTGCGTGGGACTTCTGGATGGACTTTTGTGTTTTTCCTTTCTTCAATAAACGTGGGCTTCCAGGCCCTTAACTCTATACGCCTGTCTGATGAGGACTCACTGCATTAAAAAAATGCATCTTTTCACTTGAGTTAAACACCCCCATGTTACAATATATATATATATATATATATATATAGTATCTAACAAAAGTGAGTGCACCCTTCACATTTTTGTAAATATTTTTTATCTTTTCATGTGACAACACTGAAGAAATTACACTTTGCTACAATGTAAAATATAAATTGCAGAGTGCACTTGCATAAAAAGTGTCCCAACTTGTTTCGCAAGACCATGCTCATTTCATCAGGGGTAGATGCATGTGTAGTACATCTGTAGAGGGTATAATGAACCAAATAAGTATAAACATAGACATGGTATCATGACAATTAGTCAAGAGGGTCCAAAAACGCATGGCCCTATACTCACCAGTAATCCATGTTCTTAGTCTGCTTGTCTTCAGCAAACTGTTTGCAGGCTTTCATTTGCATCATCTTTAGAAGAGGCTTACTTCTGGGATGACAGCCATGAAGACCAATTTGATGCAGTGTGCAGCGTATGGTCTGAGCGCTGACAGGCTGACCCCTCATCCCTTCAAACTCTGCAGCAATGCTGGCAGCACTCATACATCTATTTCCCAAGGACAACCTCTGGATATGACGCTGAGCATATGCACTCAACTTCTTTGGTCGACCAAGGCGAGACCTGTTCTGAGAGGAACCTGTCCTGTTAAATTGCTGTATGGTCTTGGCCACCGTGCTGAAGCTCAGTTTCAGGGTCTTGCCAATCTTCTTATAGCCTAGGTCATCTTTATGTAGAACAACAATTCTTTTTTTCAGATCCTCAGAGAGTTCTTTGCCATGAGGTGCCATGTTGAGCTTCCAGTGACCAGTATGAGAGAGTGACAAAAAACAGGAAATCGCCCCGAGACTTTAAATGAGGTGAATGCCGTATCTAACTCTTCACATTCATCCAAAATCTACATAATGTCAATGCACCATCTCATAAATTTGACACTGAACATATATCTATCAAAATGTAATTTCATCAGTTTCTGTGAATTCCTGATCACCGGGAAAGAAATTAAATTTTTAACCAAACAGGAAACTTTGATCAGCAACGATGTTTAACATTCAGTATGCGAACAAAATGAATAAAACAGCCTACTGCAATATATTAAAATGTACAGCACGACAATCACAATCTTATCAGATAATAAGATGCCAGTAACCATGACAACAAGCTTTGTTACTCTTTTGCAAGGCTTTATCAATAATCACTTTAAAGGGGCCTTTCAAATAAGTAATTTTGTTTAGTCTAATGTTATGCAAAATATACATATATTTGTTGATCTTGTGGGATGAAATCGGGACAGCTTGAGCAGAATCAATTTTACACATTAATGTATAAAACCCACTCAGTTAAGACTCACTCTCTGCTTGAGATCATCATGATATGAGTCACTTTTTACATTTTCACACTTGACGAAAAATACTACACATATTTGTCACAATTACAATGCTGGCCTAAATATGTTATTTACTACTACAGAAGAAGTTAGAAACGGCAATCTAAATCATAGGCTTACCACTGTAAATGAAGATATTGCAATGATTGTCATTTTATTATTTTAGAACGTTTAGGGGAACACTGGAGTAGGAGCTTTTTATTGTATTTATTTTATTTATCAATATAGCTTCATTATGTTTCTTAGCACTGTGCAGAGTATTAGTTATAACCAATGTGAGTACAGATAATGCAGTATTCTGAAGACTAGTACATAGAGTTGTTCAACAACAGGCATTAGTAGCATTAACTAATAGTAAAGCAGGCCTTACCTTTATAAGCTTACAGTCTAGATAAGTCTTTCTCAGCCTTTTTCTTCAGAGGAACAAATAAAATATTTTTTTTGATTTTGGGGAACCCCCGCTTAAAACCAATTCATTCACCAAAGCAGGAAAATGTTTGTTTTAAGAAAGTTCGTTTAATTTCCTAATCATGAATGGGTTCAAATCGACGTTTGTTTTCTACAACAGTGACAGGAAACTTCTAAGGGCCCTTTCACATTGGCAGCGCATGGGCGTCGGCAGTAAAGCACTGCTATTTTTAGCGTTTATGCAGCACATTTCGGCTGCTAGCGGGGCACTTTTAACCCCTGCTAACGGCTGAAAAAGGGTTTATAGCACTCACAAAGCACAGTTTCAGCGGCGCTTTGACAGCGCTGCCCATTGATTTTAATGGGCAGGGGCGCTTTAGGAGCGGTGTATACACGACTCCTACAGCGACTCAAAGATGCTGCTTGCAGGACTTTTTTTAGCGTCCTGCCAGCGCACCGCTCCAGTGTGAAAGCACTCAGGCTTTCACATTGGAGTGTTAAGAGAGGCGCTTTACAGGCACTATTTTAGCGCTATAGCCCCTGTAAAGCACCTCAATGTGAAAGGGGTCTAAGGAGCAGAATAGCTCCTGAAGTGAATAGCCTCAGGTGATACACAGAGATGAAACAAATCCTCCTACATAAGTTTTACTTGTTTAAGTGCAGTATTTTCTTCTTTACAACCATTCAAAGTGATAAAATCCTTACGCATCTGTGAGTAGTACAGAACAGGAAGTGAAGAACTGCAGTTACAGCTCTGAGACACTGTGTGAGAGCTGATTGGAGGAGAGGGACACACCCCCCTCCACATAGGCAGAGGAACAAAGGAACATGCAGAGCTTTATTATGAATAGACAAGCTGTGTGCTTATCTCCCTCCCCTTCTCAGATGTGGCTCATGCTCATAACAGAGGAACGAAGCACCAGAGAGAAATTAAACTTAGAGCTTTGGAGAGAGACAAGTAAACACTACATATATACTTGCTTAGTTTATGACTGGGATTTACAACCACTTTAGGTGCTTTCAAACAAAGTGGCTAGGTTTAGGCCTGAAAAATACGGACTTATTGTGAGTTGAACACAGTTCTGCATAGGGTAAGCTGGGAAAGTCTTTATGATGAATCTTCTGCCGATCATGTTGGGGCCCTTTACGATTATTGGTGTACAAGGTGATGAAAATGTATCAACAAAAAGAGTATAGCAGCACTATATTACAGGTGTTGAATTTAATGGAAGGGGAAACTCCTTTCAAGCAGATGAGTACTAAAAAGGGGCAGGCCCAGATACAGTCACTGGGACCAAATTGTATACCCTGATAATAGTTAGATATGAGGGTGGGAGCACTCTGGAGTACAGAACCAATTTCTGGGCTGTGTAGGGCTCTGCCTAAGGTGGCTTGGAGCAATTTCCACTGTGAGGGCTCTTTGACTGTAAGTTGTTAGCAGTTGAATGCAGCTCCATAGTGGTTCTGTGCTTGGTGAGGTAGAGCATGGTGGAGGCCCCCTTATCCTGCGGTCGAGCAATAGTAGCAAGAGCTATGATGGTGACCTTCTCAGCAACTCTGGACAATGACCTTCAGGATAACCGCAGCATATTGAAGTAGTCTCCTGACTGCCGATCCTGCAACAGACTCTCTCTCTCCCCCATCCAGCCTCCTGGTCCTTATGCAACAGCAGCATCCAGCAAATTCAGCACAAAGGCCCACTCACCAGGCACAACACCTCTTCTTTCTTCCATCTCAGGTTGGCGCACTTCCCCAACTGCCCCGGCTCTTTCCCGGACTTTCCTTGTGCTCTTAGGTGTGCGTGGGTATTTTACTTGCTGCCCAGGGATGGCTATGGCTCAGATCCTACTCCTGTGTGAAACCAGCCACTAGCTAAACAAGGCATAGCCATCTTGCCTAGTGTTACCCAAACAATAGTTATTTTTGACAATTCAGTATAAGCTTACTTGAAAAATCTCCTTTTATGTTGTCAGCACTGCCTGTGCATTGGCCAACTCATTCAACAACTTCCTGGATTTCCTGCATGCTTTGCAACTTCTCCTCTGCTCTATCCTTTGGTTTACTTTTGATCTAGAAGAACTGCATATCCCAAGGTACCTTGCTGCCTGCAAGTTTTGATTCCTCTACTGTCAACACCTCCTGAAACTCCCCTTCGGCACCTTTGTAGTTCAGAAGGTAGGCTCTCTGAAATGTGTGGCACAGCAGTGAATACTCACAGGACATAGTGTATGTGTCATAGAATAAATGTGTGGGATTTCCTTACAAAGTAAGTTGAAGATCATTTAAATTAATAGGAATAGGCTAGAAATAATTGAAATGCAATGTGGAAATGAATATAAAGATTTTAAATTGTGACCATGGATACATTATAATTAGATGTTTAGTGTTGATGTGTTTGATCAGCTGCTTGGGGATGTTGTAATTGATCATTGTAGTGCCCTACCCATGTGCACCTTTTCTTTGCTAGTTATAAATGATTTGAGCGGCTGTTGAACATTTTTGTTTAATAGTGTATGTGTGCATATGTTATAAAAAATAACTATTACACAAAGGTTAGGTTATCCTGTTCTAGAGTAGAGATATTCATACTGTGTGTAATGTAACTTGGGCTGAATTCTATTCTCAAGCTAACCTTGACTCGTGGTTAAACAAATTGAGGCTCTGTTGTCTATTTATCTTAACTCGTTACAGTAACTGATTAAGAGCCTTTGCTTCATGAATATTAATGTAGTTTAAAGGGCAGACATGTTGCAATTAATCTTTCCAAGGGATCTTTAATTTAAAATGTCAGTTATTGTTAACATTTTTCTAAGGTGTATTTGTAAAGAACAGAAGGTTACAGTTTGCAGATGTGCTCTTGTGGTGTTTTTGATAAATACACGTGTGATACCTTAGCAAACATTTTGATAAAGTGTATGAAGAAGGCAAACCAATCTGAAGGTCATGTCTTGGCACCTGTTATATTAGTGAAGCACAGCATTGCCTTCATAAAAACAGAAGATATTTACAATTTACATCATCACTTACATCACAAATTCAGAAAACAAAGAGCTTATTGCTTCATTAAGGACAAGGGGCAAATCATTCCTCTGTGCCCCCATCAGGGCCACCTTCAGGGGGGGGACAGTCGATACAATTGTACAGGGCCCAGGCATTCCGAGAGGCCCAGGTGCCCTGCAGAGCACAGGAGAAGGCAGGAGCGGGTGCATGCAAGCTGCTGTTCTTGTAACTATATACCAGTGATGCCGAACCTTGGCACCCCAGATGTTTTGAAACTACATTTCCCATGATGCTAACCTACACTGCAGAGTGCATGAGCATCATGGGAAATGTAGTTCCAAAACATCTGGGGTGCCAAGGTTCGCCCTCACTGCTATATACTATAAGGTTGCACGTGTATTATGGAAGCCTGAACTTGTTCTTTTCTATCTCTACAGCAACCTGCTGCTTTTTTTCCTCTCCCTGGTAAGCTTGCAATGCCTTTCTACTGCTTGTAACTATATGTTTGAGAATTACATACTTGCTGCTAATCAGAGGACCTACAGCTAGAAAGCATGCCTTAACCACTTGAATGCCGTGCACTTTCACCCCCTTCCTGCCCAGGCCAATTTTTAGCTTTCAGCACTTTCGCACTTTGACAATTACACAGTCATGCAACTCTGTACCCATATGAATTTGTTATCATTTTTCATAAATATAGAGCTCTGTTTTTTTTATCTTTTACAAAAAAAATGAAAAAAGCCCAAACACTTTGAATGAATGAATGAATGAATAATTTGTATAGCGCTACAATGCGAACTGAATCGCCTCAAGGCGCTGAAAAGAAACTTTGAAAAAAACATGCGCTTTTCTTGTCTCTGTTATAAAATGTACTCTAATCTTTATGATTAAAGTGTAACTAAGGGCAAAACATTTTTCTTTAGGCTTGGATAGAGTGGAGAGGGATTAAGATACTTGTCGGTTTTTATTACTGCTTGTGGCCCCATTAGTGAGAACCACACTCTCTATTTGCCCTGCGAAAATGAAAGTAAAAGAAAATCCTAAATTTTGACAGCAGAACAGTAATAGAGTGGAAATCTTTTAATAAGGACACTATTTCTGGTACTCTGGTGACACCCCAGGATTCTTTCACTTTAGAGGGTTTTTCTCTCACTTCCTGTTTTGTCTATGTGACAGGAAATGAAGTGAAACCTCCCCAATGGTTCACAGATTTGATAACCTCCCCAATGGTTCATCCATCAGAGGCTGGTGACATTTGTACACATTTGAAGAAATCAGCTGCGGTTGCACAGATTTGTTGCTCGTCTACTCCAACTCCCAAATGCCTGGAAGAAATCAGCATCTGTACATGCACAGGTTTTGTCATAATTGGCAGCATGGAAGAGCGGAAGAGGGAGCTAAACCGGGAGCCACTCTGATAAGTCTGTTTGTCTTACCTACACACATGCGCACACATGCCTGCTTGTGGTTGACCTCTGTCTGTCTCACTGGCTTCCTTAATTTTTTGTCCCCAGTCCTCTCCCTGGTTTCCATGGGGTGGGTTTTCAGTTCCCAACCATACTCCCTCCTTTCCCTCTCACCGCCAGTTTGGACAGGGCTTGCCTGGCACCTGATACAGTAGAGTGTTTCACAAGGATAAGTACACAAGCAGGTTAGAAAATAGAGTAGCCAATAGGTTCCAAACCCATGCAAATCAATGACCAAATAACAAATAAATTACAATTAAAAGCTGCGTGTTGTAAAGTGTAAAAAACACCTAAAACGTGAAAAAAAAAACAAAGAAACCGCGCTCTTATATCATAAATTACATATCATAAATCACCATAGTGGTCAAACAAATAAATCTTCATTTGAATTATAAAAAATACATAAAAATTGTGAAGTCCATGTATAAATCCCTCACATAACGTCCTCAGTGAGTACAGTATAGAAAAGATTTCTTTCCACCTGCATACAGACACACAATGCACTCAACAGACTTAATTGACCCCTGTTTTAGGGAGTCAAATTAGGCATATGGTAAAATCCAAGATGTCGTACATGATGTCACAAGAATGGATCCAAACCGCTGCTGTCATCCATTCAATATTTATATAGATAGCATATTCACTATGGTGATTTATGATATCCAATTTATGATATAAGAGTGCAGTTTCTTTGCTTCTTTTCACACAAGCAGGTTACCCTGGCCATTGATACAGGGTCACCTGGGGCACTGGTCTAAGCTCTAACCAGTCTTCCCAGAGCTCCTGAGGGGGAGATGGGATTTGCTGCATGCTAGGGTCAAGTCATGATCCTCAGGATCGCGCCCACCAGGATGAATTAAGCAGAAGCGTAGTCAGTAAACAAACCAAAAGGTTGGTAACAAGTGGTTGCAGGTTGGCATCAAGCAGAAGTGTAGTCGAGGAACAAGCCAAAGGTCAATAACAAATGGTAGTTAAGAAAAGGACAGCAGGTACACAAAGAACAAGATATCTGCTAGAGATGACAATTTTCTGGCAAAGAGGAAGTGCAGAGACGTGGCTTAAATCAGGAAGTTTAAGGTTTAAGAGTTTAAGGTTCACCAAAAATAAGATATAAGGCAGGACTGTCAAAGGGTTCAAACAGGGAACTGTCCAGCATCTCAGGTGGCACAACAAGAAGAGCTATGGCCAGACATCCCAGAAGTCTGAGGTTCAAATCCGAACAGATACTTCACTCTTGTCCTTTCAAGTAATTGCAGCTTAAGCTGTGTAATTCCCACATTAATGTAGCGGTACCCCCATAGGAGCTGCTGAATTGGTTATAGCAATTTGCCAATCACCCCGCTTCCGACCTCCCATACCCAAGTATAAAACACCAAACAGTCAATAGGCTCCTTGCTCTTTATTTATGGGGAGATCTGAATTCTTCATTAGGTAGATATGAGGTGCTCCATCAGATCCCACTTTGTGAGGGTATCATCCACGGCCATAGCCTTTTTTTGCTGGACTTTCCCTACGCAGATCCCTTCTTGAATATATATATGCATGTGCTAATCGGACTATCCGAACGTAAATTTCCCTGTACAGTGCTCCCAAGTTGAACAAAAGAGATTACTCTGAATAATTCCTCTGCTTGACTGATATATTTCCTTTGGAGTATTTACTCTAGAGTCAAAGGCCCACACCTCTTATTTCCATGACCTGAATTCTAACAACCCCTCAGTGTTTGGAAGTTACTGTCCATTATTGCTTACACTGTGTTCTGTAGCATGTCACTCCACTCGCTCCTGCACTTTCTTCTTTAAGTTGCACTGACCTGTTCTTCACGATCAACACTCTGTGTTCCTGGTCACAGAAAGTCGATTCACCAGTCTACTTCCTCCGTTTAACTTCTACTTCCTCCTCCGGACACACGGCACATCCCCGCATGGGGATGTCCGGCCTGATCTCCATCTTTACATTCTGCAATCTTCTCCGCCAGAGTCCCATGCCCCAAGCCTCCTGGAACTCCAGGCCTCAGCCTCCCTAGGATCTCTTCCTTTGGACTTCTTCCCGACGACCCCTAGGAGCATGTGACCCCCCTTTTTATGGGAGACTTGACCATGCAAATTAACCATTGGTCAAGACTCGCCAAGTCAATGCCAGTGATCTCACACACACACAGAGGAAGACCCAGAGCTGTATGACACAGAAGGTAGAGTATTTAGATGCCATAACTTCCATCACAAATCGAAACGTTAAAACCCCTTCTGCGGTTGCTTGAACTGGTGGGATTGATTAAACAAGTTGAGGGGGTCAAACCACTTTCTAAGAAATAGATTACATACATAGGTGGAGCGTATGTTATTGGAGGGAGAAGGAGGAAGCGGTGTGTGATTGGCTGTGCGACAAGAAAGGACTGCAGCTGGTTGTAAAGTGGAGAGCAGTGGCAGACATGGCCCATACATACCATCCTAATGAGAACCACCTATCAGGATACAAGGTTGCTGGATGATTCCTATGTTATATCACCTATAGGAAGCTATTAGTGTGATGCACTGCAGGACTCCGGATTTCCATTTGTCTTACATATACGCTGTTACCTTACAGCGGTAAGGTTAGGGGCCAATTCACACTGAGGTGTCATTTCACTGAAGAAAAGTCACAGTTTCTATCGCTTTATAGGATGACAGTACGTACTGTATAGATGTGTCTCTGAAGTAAGCTTTATGGCTACTATTGATTGCCATTCATTATTTGTTTGCATCCCTACTGCTTAAAGTCTAGATTTTCTCAAAAAGAGTATACCATTTTGGGTTAATTACCATTATGATGTTATTTACATATATCTGGCTGAATATGCAAGGCCATATATATTATACCAATCATTTATACCACTCATCGATGTGATAATGGTGGTGAGCACTACAGATTTAAATCCTGTAAAAATGTTTGGTATTTAAAATTCTGTTTGTAGAAAAACAAACATCATTTCTAGAGTTCCTCAGCCCTCACTCTACTTTATTCACAAATGAGCTTATCTATGAAATCTAAATATGTGCAATAACCAAGCTGAGTTAAAGCAGCAACTCCATAGTCCATACACAGTCAAACTTATATTACCTCAAAAAGAGTTGCGCTTGTATGAAAATTACAAATGATATAAAACATATGTGAACCAAAACAAAAAAAAATAATTTCATATGAAAAAATACAAAAGAAGTCCAATGTGCAAAAGAAAAATCCTCAGTTTCTGTGTTTAAATATTCTTAAACGTGTGATAAGCCTCCATCACCAATAAGAAGCTTTCAATCTTGAAGCCACCACCCAAGGAAGAAAGCACGCTTACCGGCTAAACTGTGACCCCCTAATTAAAGAGATGTCAACTAAGCTTTCAATCAGGCACCCAGTCCTGGATCACTATAAGGCAACTCCTTCGGCTCCCCCACTGGTGGATGATTGTGGTTTTACACTAGCATCTCTTGTGAACCAGTCACAATCATCCGGAAGAGGCTTTTCACATATTTAAGAATATTTGAACACAGAAAAGGAGGATATTTCTTTTGCACATTGGACTTCTTTTGTATTTGTTCACATGAAGTTATGTTTTTTGTTTTGGTTCACATATGTTTTATATCATGTGTAATTTTCATACAAGCGCAACTCTTTTTGATGTAAAATTAGCTTATCTAAAATAAACCAAACAGCAATGGTGTTGAAGTCAGAAAGTCCACACAGTGCAGTCTGCACTTGAAGTAGGGGGATGAGGGGTGACGTTGTGCTGGAGCGGTGATTGGGTGTGTTATAGCACCCCCAAAAACGTTGCTAGCAACCTCAATGCACCCTCATTGGATTAGCAGATCAAAGCACCCTTATTCTTTTGTGAAATGCCAGATTGTCTGTGCCACACAATCATATGTTTCCATGGTAGAAGTACATGAAAAGTGCTCTGTGAATAGAAGATGGGCAGATGAATAAAAGGACTGCCTTATCCATTCCTAGAACACTTTTAGTACAGCTTTTATGAATAGAGCAGGGGGTTTCAAAAGGCAGACATAATTCATACTTTTGATGAGGAAGTCACGTGACCGTGACAATTTACACAGTGTGGAGCCAGGTAACGTTGCCAATACCGGAAGTGATGCGTGAGCCTCTGAGCCCCTCTGTCAGGCTGTTTAGGAGTTTCATGGTTTTAACTGTGAATGTAAGTTACTACTTTTTTAATAAACCTTTTTATCAAAACTACTACACTATGGGGTCCCCCCCCCCCCCATTTTAAATGAGCCATCTAATGGGATAATTGTGGCATTAAAGGGCCATATACCTAATTAAGGATTATAGCACCTAGGGTATACAGTGGAACTAAGGAGGAGGAGGAACCTACCATGCATGTCCCAGCATAGGGGGAAAAGCGTAAATTGACCTAGCAAGAGAGGTCAAAATAAGAGGTTAGAGCATAGATTGAGAGGTGGTTTGAGACATTGAAATATTTGCACTTTCACTTTGGATCTGTGGATTCACCTTCATAAATGCATGGCTCATGGACTTTAATAAGGACAATCTATAGAGATAATCAATTGTGATTCATGACCACTGGACTGTATTAGCACTTTTATTATCAGGTATTAATGTGAAGAAATAATTGCACTTTATTGGTTTATTGATTGTTTACATTATATAACTTTGACATTGAAGATACTGTGGCTCAGTCACGTTTATAATATTTGCCACTTCACTTATGTGCACTCTAATAGGGTGAGAGGCGCAACAACAAATATATTTTTATTTTTCATACACATTGTGGGCACACGATCAGGTTGTGTGCAGCCACCCATTATAAGATACAATATATCGCTTAATATATAACACACTAGGAGGTAGTGTGGGATATCCATTCACTTTTGATGATTGCCTTTGTCCAGTAGCTTGTATTAACCCTCACAGCACTGGAAGATCACAACTGTAGGGGTATCGGTGGGAAGGAGGGGCAGATTTCAACTAAAATGGACACCAAGTGGTACATCATTATTTTGCTATTAGTTGTTAAAATTCTTAATAGTCTAAGATCTTGTAAATGCTAGTATAACAGGCCAATGTCTATAAGACGATGAGGATTAAGACTTTGGGAAATGTAAATGATCTAAAAACACACTGTAAGCATCCTGACAAAGGGAATGTTCAAAGCACACTGTGCAGATCTGCCTTTGGCATATTGTTGACACGAGAACTATTATTTTTTTTCTGTAAAGAAACTCTGTCAGCTAAAAGAAAGACCAGAAAGGACATCATTCAGATAATGAATCAGTAGGATTACCGCAGGTACCAAATCTTGCACATCTTGTATATTGTGGTACTATCTGCTGAATATATTTCAAACATTTGAGAAGCAACATCCAAGCAAGAAAGACAGCTATGTAATCATTAATGAATGTATTGAATCAGATTTTATCGCCTTGTTTGCAAATGATTGTAAATAACTATAGAATGCCCCAAAACATGATTTTAATAACTAGAACTCAGAATTCCTTAAAATTAACCTTTTTTTACATCATTTTTGAAACCATAAGGTGTATTTACCAGCAGACTCAGTTTGGAGCTCCAGTATGCCCTGGGATTTTTAAACCATATATACAGTACATGTTGAATGTAAATACTTACTGTGTCGGCAAATCCCAACAATGATCTCCAGTGTACTCCCATTTGGACCATTTATCATAAATTAAAAATGCTTTTGTTACATCTGTCCAAAAGTCTCAAAAATAACTGTTGACTTCTATAAATTCAGTAAGGTTGAAGTTCCTGTGCATTCTGTTTGTTATCTCAAGCAGTGTACAGTAATTAGCCCTGCCAAGTTCTCCTATGTGAACTAGAAAACACCTGCTCTCTGTGTTATGGAGAGAAGGAGAGGGGAGGCCATCTGTTATCCTAATTAATACCTAACTCTTCAGGTCTGGTATGAGTTTTAAGGGGAACCTCACGCAAAAAAAACAAGGTCCCCCCAAAATTCTATACTGCATGGGAGAAAAAAAAATCTTTAATGGAGTTCTGCTTTAAGTGTCCATAAAAAAAAATGTAGTGAATCGACAATGCATTCACTACAATTTGTGACCAATCTCAGTGAACCTTTCAAAAAGTCCAAATGACATATAATCTCTAATGTGAACATAGCATCATGTAATTATCAACACAAACGTGTGATGTTCCACCTCTAGGATTCGTAGACACACACAGCGGAGACACACAATAGTGAACACATATTGCTTACCAGAAGATCATGACGCTCTATTCAGTGGGTAGCCATAAGAGCTTGTGGGATCTGCCTCAATATACCAGAGGAATGGTTGCTACAATCTCTAACAAGACCAGGCTCATAGGAAAAGGAAATTTAGAAAAGAACCAGAACTCATAGGGTAATGTGCAAAATAAAGTTGCTTATTAAAAAGTAGATTATGCACTCACATAAAAATTCTTGGTACCATTGGCTCATATACAACTGCGATACAAATCGATCCAGTCCTTTGTGTGATAATTCTTATCAGACGCCGCCCTGGGGAAAGGACAAGCTGAATACCCACATGAGCAGAATATGCAGTAAGTCTCTATCCCAGCAGTAGAAACTACTTGAAATATTAAGGCTTTGGCTTCCGAGTCCGAGTTATCCCCGTCCCCCTCTCCCCTCTCCCCTTCTCTCTTACCTATGACCCTCTCTTCCTGCTTTTCTGCTCTCCTCGCCTTCTCTCTAGTTCCTCACTATTCTTGTTCACGTCGTCGCCACCTATGGGGGGGTTGCAAGAGAAGAGCCTCCCCTCCTGTGACGGCGTGTAGATTTTTGGGACATTTTGCAGTGTTTATTTCTCAGTACCATCCCCTATTTTTGAACCTATGTCACTTTGGTTAGTGTAATTATGATATTTATTGTTCATTGGTGATGTTCACCCATCTTCTAGCCCCTCTGTGGGCGATTAACAAGCTTTCTTATGTAATATCTTGATTATTACTAAAACCCAATAAACATATTGAAACAGAAATAGTAAGACTTTAATATTACCGGTACCTTAAGCATTCTGTATAAATATAGGTTTACAATAATATCCTGGGTACCATAATTGCATTTCTCTATAGTTTTTGATGTTTCATGTGCTCATTTTCTGTATGTTAATAAAATATTATATATTGCAACGCATCAGCTCCAAGCTTGCAGCAGTGTAAATGTATTACACACCACATGCTAGGTTAAGATAAAGGAAGACTTGCTTCTAATGATTCCTGTCTGCTTCACTTGTGCTTCCACACCAATCTCTTTGATCCTAGAGCATTTGTTCATTTGTCTTTATTCTTCCTTCATGCCCTGTGTACAGTGTATAAATACGACATGTCTTCTTCACTTCATTTTTAAGCTGCAAGGCTAAAAGACCTAGCTTCTTATAAAGCTTTTGATAATTTGCTATGGTGCTATTACTGCTTTGAAATCACTTTTTTCATTGGTTCAGTGTGCTTTTTTTATTTTCATTGTCGCTTTCAATTCCCTTTTTTAAAATTACCATTTTCTGAAAATTCATAATGCTTGCAGAAACATAGTTAGATAGATAGATAGATAGATAGATAGATAGATAGATAGATAGATAGATAGATAGATAGATAGATAGATAGATAGATAGATAGAATCAGTCTGCTTTACTTACTTTAAATGTAATTCCATCTTTACATCAAAAAACGTAAAAAATAATTCCCAACACTCTCCACATTCCTCCAGTTTCCACTGCTCTTTTGCTTTAGGGGTGGAATTTTGGGGTTTTAATTTATTTTGGTGGTTTATTGATTTTATTTTGAATTGATAGGGCCTTTAATTTAGGCTAAAGCCTTTCCTTTTTTATAGTTAGCTATAAAGCTGTTCATGTTTGAGCTGTTTTAAGCCCATCTAGAGGCTGGTTGGGCAGAGGCAGTCTTCAGAAGCCTGTGAACCCTGAGCTAGCATGATCTACTATAATCAATGCCAATTGGATTTATTTACTGATGGTAAATAGGCTGTTTACATTGCACTTGGCAATGGAATATTCCCCAGAACTTAGTGAATGCGGTGAAAATTCACTTTGCAAAGAATACCCAATCATGCACAAGGAAAATAAAATAAAGCATTTTTTGCTTGCACATGATTAGATGGAATTCAGCTGAGCTTCAGCCCATTTATTAAATTCTGCAGAAAATTCTCTTGCAAAGTGCCTTGCAAAGTAATCAGCCTATTTGCTTGTAGTGAATCAACCCCATTGACTACATCCCTGCATGTGAAATGCATGCTCATACTTGGCTTGCAACTAACCATTTCATTAAATCATGGTCAATGCTTGACTTTGTACTAAGAGAGAGTGAATTTAACAGTATAAGCTTTTGTAAGTAAGTCAAGTATATATAGACTATAAGGATATGCAGAATTCATAATATTTACAGTTTATCCCTACAACCAACCACTTGACCTTCAGGAGATTCCCCCCCTTCATGACCAAGCCACTTTTTGTGATGTGGCACTGCGTTGCTTTAACTGGCAATTGCGTGGTCATGCAATGCTGTACTCAAATAAAATTGGTGTCACTTTTTTTTTCCACAAATAGAGATTTCTTTTGGTGGTATTTGATCACAACTGCATTTTTTATTTTTTCGCTATAAAAGAACGACAATTAAAAAAAAAAACAATATTGTTTACTTTCTGCTATAAAACATATTCAATAAAAAAAAAATGGATTTTTTTCATAAATTTAGGCCAGTATATATTCTGCTACATGTTTTTTGGTTTAAAAAATCCCAAAAAGCATATATGGATTGGTTTACGCAAATGTTATAGCGTTTACAAACTATGGTATATATTTAAGTTTGTTTATTTATACTAGTAATAACCGTGATCAGTGACCTATAGCAGGACTGCGATATTGTGTCGAACAATAGGACACTAAATGAAACTTTTGACACCTTGCAGGAGGCAGTGACACTAAAATAGTGATCAGTGCTAAAAATATGCACTGTCACTGTACTAATGACACTGGCTGGGAATGGGTTTAACATCTAGGGAAATCAAAGGGTTAAAGTGGGCCTAGCCAGTGTTTATGTGTACTGTATGTGCTGCTTTTACTAGGGAAAGAGACTGGTGCTTTTGCAGGAACACAGAATGCATTCCTTACCCCTGGCAGGAGAGCGATCTGCCCTGTTTACATAGTTACATAGTAGGTGAGCTTGAAAAAAGACACAAGTCCATAAATTCCAACCTATGTGTGTGATTATATGTCAGTATTACATTGTATATCCCTGTATGTTGCGGTCGCTCAGGTGCTTATCTAATAGTTTCTTGAAACTATCGATGCCCCCCGCTGAGACCACTGCCTGTGGAAGGGAATTCCACATCCTTGCCGCTCTTACAGTAAAGAACCCTCTATATATTTTAAGGTTAAACCTCTATTCTTCTAATGTTAATGAGTGGCCACAAGTCTTGTTAAACTCCCTTCCGCAAAAAAGTTTTATCCCTAATGTGGGTTCACCAGTATGGTATTTGTAAATTTAAATAATATCCCCCCTCAAGCGTCTCTTCTCCAGAGAGAATAAATTCAGTGCTTGCAACCTTTCCTCATAACTAGTATCCTCCAGACCCTTTATTAGCTTTGATGCCCTTCTTTGTACTCCCTCCATTTCCAGTACATCCTTCCTGAGGACTGGCGCCCAGAACTGGACAGCAGACTCCAGGTGAGGTTGGACCAAAGTCTTGTGGAGCAGGAGAATTGTCGTTTTATTTCTGGAATGAATCCCCTTTTTAATGCATGCCAATATTCTGTTTAATTTGTTAGCAGCAGCTTGCCATTGCTGAGCCTAACCACTAGGATCGGCAGGTGCCAGAGGACACTGAGAAAACATTGTGAAAAATCACAGCAAAAGCATCCCGCCAGCGGCGTGCACACCCCCCCCCCCCCCCCAGACGAAAATGCAGAATCACGTATATATACATGATGCAGAGCACAGCTTCTGCCCTGTTGCAGTAAAACAGCTATAGGGCGGTCTTTTAAGTGGTTAAAATCCAGCTTAACTACCTGAGATCCGCGCTATAGCCGAATGACGGCTACAGCGCGGATCTAATGTGCCGGGACGATGTCTATTCACCACGACCCCGGCCACGAGCTGCCTGCGCGCCCCCTGAAGGGCGTGCGCGGCGCGCTCTGTGATCAGCGAGTCTGTGAGACTCGCTGGATCACAGATCCGAGTAAGGGGTCGATCCCAACCCCTTACCACGTGATCAGCTGTCAGCCAATGACAGCTAATCATGTGATAATAACAGAGCCGGTAATCGGCTTTTTTTCCTCCTCGAGGAGAAGAAAAAAAAAAGCCGATCACCGGCGGCAGTGAGAGGGACATCAGTCCCTCTCACTGCAATGTGCCCAGCAATGTGCCCAATCCATGGTGCCCACCTTTGCCCAATTAAAGTGCCGCCTACCAGTGCCATCTGTCAGTGCCCACAGTGCCATTTGTCAGTGTCCACAGTGCCAGTGCTGCACATCAGTGTCACCTGCCAGTGCTCATCTGTGTCACCTACCAGTGCTCATCTGTGTCACCTACCAGTGCCCATCAGTGCCCATCAGTGCCACCTATCAGTGCCCATCAGTGCCCATCAGTGCCACCCATCTATGCCACCCATCAGTGCCCATCAGTGTCATCCATCAGTGCCCATCGGTGCCACCCATCCGTGCCCATCAGTGCCATCTTTGCTGTCCCCATCAGTACCGACTTATCTGTCCCCGCCAGTGCAGCCTATCAGTGCCCACCAGTGCAGCCTATCAGTGCCCACCAGTGCAGCCTATCAGTGCCAACCAGTGCAGCCTATCAGTGCCCACCTGTGCCGCCTCATCAGCGCATATCAATGAAGCAGAAAAATTACCTGTTTGCTAAATTTTATAACAAACTATTAAACATGATTTTATTTTATTTTTTAATTTTCCATCTTTTTTTGTTTGTTTAGCAAAAAATAAAAACCCCAGCTGTGATTAAATACCACCAAAAGAAACCTATTTGTGGGAAAAAAATTAAAAATTTCATTTGGGTACAGTGTTGTATGACCGCACAATTGTCATTCAAAGTGCGTCAGTGCCAAAAGCTGAAAATTGGTCTGGTCACGAGGGGGGTTTAAGTGCAAAGTAATCAGGTGGTTAAATCTAGAAATTTTGACAAAATTTGGGTTAAATGCTTTGGAGTCAATGGGGGAGGTGAAATTATTTTTTTTTTTTGTAGATCTTAAAAATACAGCAGGCTTTAAATTGCTCCTGAAGGTTGCAGATGCCTTTTTCAAACTTCCTGGAAATATTTTATTGCCCAAATGTTTCCTTGCTTTCCTTTTTTTGCACAAAGAAAGAATACAGGCCATACATTAAAAAAATAAACCCACACCTTCTACAAAAAAAGAGTTATTTCAAAGCAAGTTTTACCTTATCAGCTCAATGAGCGAAAATCAAGAGTTTCTGCTTCAGGGAAATCAGTAGTTTTTCTGTATTCAAATTTAATTACATTTGTAATTCTTAATTCAACAGGTTTTCTGTAAGGACGGACCTGCACATTACTGAGATACTTTAGGTAGATATGTATACATTTTGAGGTACATCATTATTTACGTAAATGTCATCATTAAGTTTTCTTGAACATGTGCATTAATGTATGTTGATATGCAAGACAGCTAACCTCAAATGTTACAATTAAATAATCTGTAACTATTTGCAGTTTGATTTCTGCTGGGACCTTCTGTGTAATTAATGTTAAATTAACAACTACCATTCATTAGGGGAATCATTTGATGCTTCATTTATACACATTTTAATTTTGCTTTGCTAAGAGTTTGTATTGATTAATGACAACTCATACAGAAACTCATCTACTGTACTCGATCCCTGCTGCTTGCACTGCTTATGTTGACAATGTTGTGTGATATAGTACAGGTGTGCTCAGTTGGGACCCGAGTGAAACACAGCATTTGGATATGATCAGGAGGACTCAGTAGGAACCACATTTAACTTAAAATAAATTCTATCACCACACTTCTCTGATGCCCCGTACACACGTTCCGATTATCGTACGACAGATCGTTCGCATTTTGTTGCATACAACTAAGATCGAATACAACAGTGCAAAATGTGTGTAAGATTTTTGTCATACGATTCTGGAAAAACCTTCCACTGTGCGTAGCTACGTATTTTAAAAGATGTGTCCTTCTGGTTTATTTTCGTGTTTCTGAGCATGCGTGGTGTTTGTCGAACAACTTTTATCGGACGCATACTGTACTGATTGCACGATTGTCGTACGATGGGCTGTCTTCCGACCAAAGTTTTCCTGTTTGTCCCTTCAGATTTGGTTGGGCGGACTATCGCGATCGGCTGTCGAAAGCTGCGTACTAACGATCAGTTTAGCGAACGATCTGTCCAAAAGCGACTTTTGTCGTCCGATAATCAGAACGTGTGTATGGGGCATTAGGATGGTTTCTTAATTGAAACAAAGGAAAAGGGAAGTAGGGGATCAGCCAAAAGGTCCTGCAGACAGATTTTGATTTGACTGAGGTTAAATGCTTAGATTTTTAATGAAACCCTGTCACCAAACCATTCACCTCAACAAAAATCTACACATAGGATTATATTTGCAATTAATGTATTTTATGCATGCTATTTACCTATAAAAATTTCTTCTGTAGAAATTTAAAGTCGTTCTAAAGCCTTAAGATTTTTTTACCCCCTTATAGTTACCTGAGTCCATCTCGATCCAATGCTGTGCCCAAAAGCAGCAGCTCTCTCTCCCTCCTCACTGAGCAGATTGATACCATTGGCTCCTGTTGCTGTCTATAGACACTGGCAGTGGGCCTCTGGACCGTACCCGCACAAATGCCCCTATAGGAAGTGGCTTTCTTTGGTGGGCACTGCCCGAAGAGGAGGAGCCAGGAGCACCAGCAGGGAACCCCGGAAGAGGAGGATGGGGGGGCTCTGTGCCAAACCATTACACAGAACAGGTGAGTATAATTTATTATTTAAAAGAAAATAAGGCTTAGAATCACTTTAAGATCCAAGAGACTGCTGCTGGTTGCCGCAATTTTCAGTAAGCTGGTGTGCCTTGACAGGGCCACAGAACAATTCAAAGGGCCCATGCTCCAATCACAGTGGAACTTCACTTCAAAACAACACCCTGTGCAGTGCTTGTGCACCCCACATGGATGTAGACTCACCAAATACTATTGACCCTCTTATGCACAGACAGGTCAAAGCATGCCAGGTATTTAAGCAATTCCTCCTCTCCTCCAATCCACCAAAGAGCAAGGCCCAGGGGTGGATGCCAATATCTTTGTAATAAAGCCCCGACACAAAGAATATCATTGCGCACCTCTTTTTATTAATTAAAACCAGTTACATAATAAACACAATATATTACATATTATTGTGCCTTCTTGGCACTTGGTATATCCAGTAGTATTGTTACCCCACGCTGTCTGCGTTCCGAGTGACCGGAACCAGTCTTCGCTCCACAGGGAGGATGTGACGTCACCGGAAGTGACGCATGTCTGGAAATCCCACCTCTACGCATTTTGCTCTATCATGAGCGTCTTTAGGAAGCCCTGAATTTCAGAAAGAGGATCAGCATTATTGACAACTACCATTTGCAGAATAGGTCAGCAATGACTGTGCTGACATATTCTTCCCAGGAAGCGTTTTCTTAAATTCATTGTTGAATAAATTATAAAATCTATAAACATTTATTTTCTGTGAAAGGTTTCCATTTACCAGCATGCAAGAAAAAAAGTGAACTAATCAGATTACTGCTATTGTTTTTATCACGGAGGCAGGGAAAGAATTTTTTTTTTAGGGCTAATACAGCTGTAGTGTTTCTATGTCTTTTTTTTTTTCTATTTTCCAATTTCAGACAATGCCTTTTTCTTTTAGATGTAGTGGTGAAGGATTGTAAAAGTCTCTGCAGGAAAAGGGAGAGGAAGTTAGAGAGAAACTTTCTCCAACGGGGTCACGGAAAGAAATAAAAACCAGACATAATTTTTAATTCTACCCTATGCTATCAAAAAAAAAATCATTATTTATTACAGGTGCTTCTATAGCACCATCAATTTACATTAACACAGTGCTTTACATGTACTGTATATTCATATCATTCTCTGCCCTCAAGGAGCTTATAAGCTAGGATTTCTAATTCACATTAAGGCCAATTTAGTCAGGAGCCAATTAACCAACCAGAATGTCTTTGGAGTGTAGGAGGAAACCCACACAGGCACAGGGAGAATATGCAAACTCTGTGCAGGTAGTGCCGTGGCAGGGATTCAAACCAATGACCCTAGTGCTGCTAGGCAGAAGTGCTAACCACTGTGTTGTCCATATTGTTTTTACATTGAAACAACATTTCAATAAATTCCAAAAATACATGGGTTCATTGATAGTACAATAATTCAAAATAGTCTTAACTTTATTAAATAACATTAGTGATTTAACTGTACCACTCCATTTCCTTTACATAATATAACCAATAATAAATTCAAGTCAAAATTGTTCACAGTCAAAAGCTTTACTGCATAAATATTTAAAATGCATTATTATATTGCATGTTTTTCTTTATTCTGTGCTTTTTATGTGATTTGTGTTTTCAATAAATACTGTATGTAATATGTATTATGGGTGTGTGTGTGTGTGTGTGTGACTAAGAAAGGTTTAGCTTTGGGTATATATGGGTATATACGTTACAATTCTTTTGCCGTTGTTGCTAGGCAGGAAGAAAATGAATCATCTTTGCTCTTCAAAGAACCAGTAAGTGAACACCTTAGTGATTTTACATGTTGAATATTTCATGCAGTAAATGCGTTGTAAGTAGAAATTACATGTTATCAATATTATTAGAATATTTACATGAATAGTTACATATACATAGTAGGTTGCATAGTAGGTGAGGTTGAAAAAAGACAAAAAGTCCATCAAGTCCAACCTTTGTGTGTGATTATATGTCAGTATTACATTGTATATCCCTGTATTTTGTGGTCGTTCAGGTGCTTATCTAATAGTTTTTTGAAACTATTGATGCCCCCCGCTGAAACCACCACCTGTGGAGGGGAATTCCACATCCTTGCCGCTCTTACAGTAAAGAACCCTCTATGCAGTTTAAGGTTAAACCTCTTTTCTTCTAATTTTAATGAGTGGCCACGTGTCTTATTAAACTCCTTTCTGTAAAAAAATTTTTATCACTTTTGTGGGGTCACCAGTATGGTATTTTAAAATTGAAATCATATCTTCTCTCAAGCGTCTCTTCTCCAGAGAGAATAAGTTCAGTGCTCGCAACCTTTCTTCATAACTAGGGATGAGCCTAACACCCCCCGGTTCGGTTCAGTAGGTTTAAAGGTTCAAAAGTAATTTATTAAAAATCATTTTTATTGTTAAAGGAGTTTTTAGATTTTTTTAATAAATTACTTTTGAACCTTTAAACCTATTACACTATGGAGAGCCTTCTTTTTTTATCTTCTATCTTGCGGATTGGGAGAAACGTTTTTTCTAGGAAAGGACCATGGAGACCGGAGAAAAAGTTACAGCGATCCCTTGGACCTTGTGAGGAAATCTTCAACAGGCTGGTCGTTTACTGTTGCCCCACCTATAGGATTGGGAGAAAAATTTATTCTAGGAAATGACCGTGGAGACTGGGCAAAAGTAGCAGTGATCCCTTGAAAGCTGTGAGGAAAGCTTCAACAACAGGCTGGTCGCTCACTGTTGCCCCATTAGACCCATTGGGATCTATTATTAAGGTAAGAGGCTAGCACTACTGGGGGAGGATTGCAGAAAGACATATTTACTATCTTACATCTTTAATTTGGACTCTTTCACCTGTCCTTATCCCCCTCGTCTCTTCGGTTATCTACTCTGATTTATATTTTTCACTTTGTAACTGATCATCTCTCTGAGTCACCTGATTTTTTTGGATGCTGATTACTCCTGGGAAACTATTTACTTTTAGTTTAGTTTTATGTGATACACTTTACTGGATTTCATTGCATTATTGCTCAGATATATATTATGGGATGCACCTTTTAGGACTTTGAACACTTTTATATGAGTTTATATTTGCCATGAGCATCTGAGAAATTCCTTGTTTTTTTTTTTTGTTTTTGTTGTTGACGTGCTATATTAGCGCTACTTCACTACATGATATACATTTTTAGAGGTGTTGGTTACACTATAGAAGTTTAGCTGCTTTTTCATTTAACACTTTATATGTATGCACTTTATTAATTAGCACTTTATTTGTATTGATACACTGTTGGTAGCGCATTAGTACTTTGGCTCTGCCATATGAGATTGTAATGAATTGTCGGTCTCGGCAATACACATAAAAGTCATTGAAAATAATGGCATGGGATTCCCCCACAGTCTATTCCCAGGCCCTTTGGGTCTGATATGGATATTAAGGGGAACCCTGCGCCAAAATTTTTTTAAAAAATGGTCCCCCCAAAAATCCATACCAGACCCTTATCCGAGCACACAACCTGGCAGGCTGCAGGAAAAGAGGGGGGACGTGAGAGCGCCCCCCCCCCCTCCTGAACTGTACCAGGCCACATGCCCTCAACATGGGAAGGGTGCTTTGATAGGGACAAGGGCCTCATCCCCACAACCCTTGCCCGGTGGTTGTGGGGGTCTGCTGGCGGGGGGCTTATCGGAATCTGGAAGCCCCCTTTAACAAGGGGACCCCCAGATCCCAGCCTCCCCCCTGTGTGAAATGGTAATGGGGTACAAATGTACCCCTACCATTTCACAAAAAAAGTGTGAAAATGGTAAAAATGACATGACACGGCTTGGGGACAAGTCCTTTATTAAAAAATTTAAAAATAAAACTGTCTCACAAAGTCTTCTCCTTCTTCTATTGCTCCGCCGATGGACCAAAAAAAAAAAAAAACCTGCACGCCGCCACCGATCTACGGTAACCGAGTGACCCGCCCCCCTCTGATGCTATGGGGAAGCCATAGGGATGTCCCTGTGCGTCAGAGGGGGGCCGGTTCACCAGGCAACGTCACCGTGTGGCCCCACCCTCAGTTATAAAAGAGCTGTCACCTGAGAGGACGATCATTACAGAGGGTGCCTTCCATGAAGGCAGATCGTGGCAGCGTGCAGGTTTTTCTTTTTCAGTCTGTCAGGATGAGGCCTTTGTCCCCATCAACATGGGGACACGGTGCATCGGCTACCCAAAAGCACCCTCCCTATGTTGAGGGCATGTGGCCTGGTACGGTTCAGGAGGGGGGGCACTCTCTTGTCCCCCTCTTTTCCTGCGGCCTGCCAGGTTGCGTGCTCAGATAAGGGTCTGGTATGGATTTTTGGGGGGGGGGACCCCCACGCCATCTTTTTCTTTAATTTTGGTGCGGGGTTCCCCTTAAAATCCATACCAGACCTGAAGGGCCTGGTATGGAATTTGGGGGGACCCCCCCGCAATTTATTTTTTTTAATTTTGGTTCTGGGTTCCCCTTAATATTAATACCAGACCCAAAGGGCCTGGTAATGGACTGTGAGGGAATCCCATGCCATTTTTTTCAATGACTTTTATGTGTATTGCCGGAACCGACAATTCATTATAGCCGCGAGTACTTTTAAATTACTTTTTTTTTCTTTAGAAATTTCATTTTGTGCAGGGACTGTTGTAAACACGGGAAACGTGCGCCACTTTACAGGCATACTATAGACACCCCCCAGGTATGAAATTTAAAGGAATATTTCACTTTTATTGTTTCACTTTAAGCATTATTAAAATCACTGCTCCCGAAAAAACTTCAGTTTTTAAAACTTTTTTTTTGCATTGATACATGTCCCCTGGGGCAGGACCCAGATCCCCAAATACTTTTTATGACAATACCATGCATATAAGCCTTTAAAATTAGCACTTTTGATTTCTCCCATAGGCTTTTAAAGGGTGTTCCTGCGGCTTTCAAATTTTCCGTGAACACCCCAAATTGTTCGCTATTCGGCGAACAGAAAAACACCCGATGTTTGAGTCAAACTTACGTTCGACTCGAACATCAGGCTCATCCCTATTCATGTAAAATTGCAGAAAGGGGGTACCGGCGCCAACTCCTATACTAAAATTTGTTTATGAAGGCTGCAATCTGGAAAGTAAGAGGACTATTTGTTCAGTTACTGATTACGATTATGATGAGTGAGAGAGTTGCGCCAATCAAAAGTTCTTTTATATCCTTTAGACACTATGTTTAAAGGGCTTAGTTTATACCACTACTGTCAACTACAGATCCCTTTGAGGGTTCGGCCAGTCCTATGGTGTATGAGATAGGATGAAAAATATATATTATTGAAAAATATTGTTGAATAGTATTAAAAAATGTTGTTAAAAAATGAAATGAAAATTATATATAGTGACAAATACTATTGTGCCTCTAAATTACCGTGCAGTGCTAAACACTCCTAGGTAGAAGGGTGAAGTGTATGATACAATCCTGTAGGCAATTTTCTACAAGTAAAACTCATGTGACAGACTCCCTATTCTATGAAAAAACAGGTAAAACCTCACAATCCTGCAAACCCAATCCTGAAAAGGAAAACTATAAAGAGAATGTTTCAAAAGAAATATGCTTTTGTATCTATAGTCCTGTGAGAAAAAACTTTTTTGTATAACCCAACCATCCCTATTCATAACTAATGTCCTCCAGACCTTTTATTAGCTTTGTTGCCCTTCTTTGTACTCGCTCCATGTCCAGTACATCCTTCCCGAGGACTGGTGCCAAGAACTGGACAGCATACTCCAGGTGCGGCCGGACCAGAGTCTTGTAAAGCGGGAGAATTATCGCTTTATCCCTGAAGTTAATCCCCTTTTTAATGCATGCCAATATTCTGTTTGCTTTGCTTCAATAGTAATGAAGCGTTCAAAGAAAAATCTATTTGATTATTTTTATTTTGTTATTTTTTTATGTTCATTGGTATAACTTGGTTCATTTTTGCTAACCAAAGTTAAGAATTCTGAAGATGGTAGTAATTCAAATATGAATTAAGCATGCCACTAAATGGTGTTTGGTACAGCTGAGTTTAGGCTGTGCCAGTTCACAACTCTGGTCCCATTCTGCCAATTGTGTAGTTTCATTGGTGAGCATTCCTACGTGGGAAGTCTCTGACACCTAGTGGAAGAAGTAATACAGCAAATAATTATGCACTTAGTGCTATTGGGTAATTGTCACGCTCCGGGTATGGCGGGTAATGGGAGGTGGATCCCCTATGTCAATGAGGCGATAGCACGGGTTGTATTGGAGGACCGGTTCTAATGATGCTACTGGTTTTCACCAGAGCCCGCCGCAAGGCGGGATGGACTTGCAGCGGCGGTAGCAACCAGGTCGTGTCCTCCAATAGCAACTCGACCCCACTGACAGCTGAGACAGGCACGGTACACAGGGATTAGGCAGAGGCGAGGTCAAACGTAGCAAAAGGTCGGGGCAGGCGGCAATGGTTCGTAGTCAGGGGCAACAGCAGGGGTCTGGATACACAAGCAGGAGCAAAACACAAGAACGCTTTCACTGGGCACTACGGCAACACAAGAGCCGGCGAGGGTAGGAAGGGGAAGTGTGAATTTATGGGATGCAGGTGTGCAGTAATTTGGACCAGGCACCAATCAATGGTGCGCTGGCCCTTTAAGAATAACAGTGGTGTGCGCGCGCGCGCCTGGGGAACAGGGACGCGCGCGCGCCAGGGAACACAGGAGGGGAGAGGTAAGGAGAGTGGGATGCGATCCCCGGGCGGACCGGAGCCGCCACGAGGATCGCATCCTGAAAACCGAGCGGCACCTGCGGTCAGCGGAGCTGACCGGGGCGACGCAGAGCCGAGGGCGCTCCGGGATGGAGGAGGCACCCGGAGCACTCGGCGTAACAGTAATGCAGCACACTACATTCAAAAACAATATTATATGAAAAGAGAGTGCAAAACCACTAAATATAAAACTCAGAATAAATGTAAATTCAATACATAAATATGTGCAAAACACCAAAAAGTGTCAAAGTAATTCACAAACATTAAGGTGCATTATAAATCAATATAAAATTGTGGTGAAACAATTCCATGTTGGGGTTAGCTGCCTATGACATCATTACACTCTGCTGTGTGGTGTTTGTTTGAACTGTTTTTAACCCTAAGGCTGCTTTCACACTGGGGCGGTTTGCAGGCGTTATTGCGCTAAGAATAGCGCCTGCAAACCGACCCAAAACAGCTGTTGCTGTTCCTTCAGTGTGAAAGCCCGAGGGCTTTCACACTGAAGCGGTGCGCTTGCAGGACGCTCAAAAATGTCCTGCAAGCCGCATCTTTGGCTCGCTATAGGAGCGGTATATTTACCGCTCCTATAGCGCCCGGTCCCATTGAAAACAATGGGGGAGCGCGCCGAACCCGCCCGCAAAACACCGCTGCAGCGGCGGTTTGCGGGCGGTATTGACCCTTTTTCGGCCGCTCGCGGGGGGTAAAAACACCCCCGCGAGCGGCCGCAATGCGCCGCTAAAATATAGCGCCGCTTTACCGCCAGCGCCCCCACCGCTCCAGTGTGAAAGCAGCCTAAGATACTTGTGAATATGTTTGCTTAAAATAAATTAGTGTTTTCTATTAGTATTATGCTATGGTCCTTTGTATTCATTTCTAAGTTCCTTTATGGAAAATTGCAGCTCCCAGACAGCCAGAGGAAGACCTTGTGGGTGTTTAAGTGGCCAAAATATCCCTAAGCGATCCATAGTGGTTATTTCTCATAGATCTCTTATCGTTTGGAGATCATATATATCCAGTAGGGGATTTTGCAAACTTGAGTCTAAGGTGGTGGGATGTTTTCTTGTGGAACTGTGGCACTTGACCTCCATTCAAAATTTCACATTGGTCTTTTGATGAAGCCCTGAACATTGCTTTTGGAAGTGAGGTTGTTTCACCACAATTTTATGTTTTATATCGTTATGTTTTATGTTTTTTTTTTTTTTTTTTTTTTTAATGACTTTGACACTTTTAGGTGGTTTACACATATTTATGTATATGGATAGCATTTATATTACTTTATAATACATTTTATATTTAGTGGTTTTGTGCACTCTTATTGTATAACCTATTAGAAGAATACAGAGCTGCTGCTTTTTACTGCAGATGGATTTGTTAACATTCCCTCGGTAAAGATCCCTGTATTGATTATGAGCACAGGGCTCAGGACAACATGTCACTTACCACCGTCACCTGCTGCCAGGTGCCGCGTGTCATTCGCCATCGTCCCCTGCTGCCAGATGCCACATGTCGCTGCCATCATCACCTGCTGCCAGATGCCACATGTCACTTGCTACTGACACCTGCTGCCAGATGCCACTTGCCACAGTCATCTGATGCCACATGTCACTCGCCACCCTCACCTGCTGCCAGATGCCACTTGCCACTGTCATCTGATGCCACATGTCACTTGCCACCGTCACCTGCTGCCAGATGTCACATGTCAATTGCCACTATCACCTGCTGCCAGATGCCACGTGTCACTTACCACTGTCACCTGCTGCCAGATGCCACATGTCACTTGCCACCGTCACCTGCTGCCAGATACCACGTGTGACTGCCATCATCACCTGCTGCCAGATGCCACATGTCACTTGCCACCATCACCTGCTGCTAGATGCCACATGTCACTTGCCACCGTCACCTGATGCTAGATGCCACGTGGCACTTGCTACCGTCACCTGCTGCCAGATGCCACATGTCACATGCCCCCATCGCCTGCTGCCAGGTAACGCGTGTCACTTGCCACAGTCACCTGCTGCCAGATGCCACGTGTCACTTGCCATCCATAGCCTGGCTCTCTCTCCCTCCCCTTTAGTTGGGCATGCTGGGGGCTGCAGTCTCCCTCTTAGGATTGCAATGGCCAGTCCTCGGGACTACATGCCCCATGATCCTCATTTTGTGCTCTTTTTTTTTTCTGCCCAATAGGAAGGAGAGGGTGCCGCTGCCTGCTCCCGAGTACAGCAGCATGAGAAGGGAAAAAAGAAGATCCGACAGCTGCTCTCTCCACACAGAGACTCATTCTCCCTGCTGCTGACCGAAGGAAGGAGGGGGAATGGGAAGGAAACAGAGACCTCTCCTGTATAGCGGCGGCTCAAGGGGGGAGGAGGGGGGTAGCGCTGTTTCTCCTCCTAGGACCCGCGAGGGTCCGCGGCAACTGGGCTTTGGCACTCCTCTACCTTTGTTCGTGGCACCCGCCTAAGATGATGGATTGGCCCTCGTTACAGCTTTCAAGTGCACTTGCAGTGCAAAGTGGATTTTCCTTTTAGTAAATAGTTAGGAATAGTCACATTGTGAATTGTGGGGATAAACTTGGTGAATATAATAGTTAGAAAATATACAAATAAAGAAGAAAAAAAAAGTAAATATTTCTTCAAGTAAAAGGAGCTTGAGCTGAACATTTATTGTGACTGAAAACCGCTGTGCTATGTGACCTGTTTAATTTGAGCCTAGAAACTAAATTAGGTTTTCAAAAATATGTGTCATATCTTTTTAGACTTTACATTGCTGTGAAAAATGTTTTTGAGTCTAAAAGATTTATATTTGTTTTTTTTTTATTCCAGAGTTTGAATTTCATTTAAATTTCACTAAGTTAACTAAAAGATAATAAACACAAATCAAAATTTTGATCATATACAAGCTGTTGGTTTTACTGGAGCCTCCAGCACAATCTTTCTGTAAGTTCTACTGACAGAATGAATCAATATGGTTGCAGCTTGTGGAAAACATTACCTTATTTAACCCAACTAAGAGGTGATTTTATTTCTAGATGTAATTAGTAGGAAAGGCACATATAACTAAGAGAAAAATGCTAAAATAGCATGTAGCCCACGTCAAGAGCTGGCTTAAGGTAACAGCGTGTCCAACAAATAATGATCAAGTCTAGTAGCATATTAAAGTTAAAGCAGTTGTATACCCCTTCAGCACATTTTTACCTACAGGTAAGCCTAAAATAAGGCAAAATTAATATCTCCTAAACCTGCATGGTTTAGGAGATATTCACCTTGAATGAAGCCGCTGACGTCAGCTGCGCATGCGCTCTGAAGGTCCAGCGGATGTTTCCGGAAAATAAGAGCTCCTTGCCGGAACAAAGACTCCCGCGCGCATGCGCAAGAGTAACGTCATCGCGGCTTTGGCCACTCACAGTGCTGGAAACCTCGAACCTGGAAGAAACACAGAGGGAACATGTCAGCTCCCTCAGCGGTGACCGGGAGGCAGTGCGGACGCTTTGTTCTAAGGTAAGTGTGTGCGGTGCATACTAGCTCATTATGCCTTCGCCTTACAGGTTTTTTTTGTTTTTTCCGTCCAGGGCATACAACCACTTTAAATATCATATAATCTGACAAAACATTCCTGGATCACTTTGCATCCTGGCTAATTGACAATTAACTTGGAACTGCTACAATGATGGGCATGGGCATTTTTTAGGCAAGTTATGCTGAAACATCAGGCAAAAAAAAAATATATATATATATGCAAAGCTGCTGCCTAAAAGACTGTTGATTCTGCCAGAAATCAAGTAAAACAATAAAAACAGTAGCAATATTCACAGTTGTTCCCAGTTATACTCTGCTGGACTACAAAAAACACTGCCCTTATTCTATAAAGATGAAGAGAGGGGACTTTTTTTTGTAGTCTAGCAGGGTTGAGAACTCAGGCAGCGTTGACAACACTGCTTGGAATTTTAGTGCAGCAGAGGCAATGTGCAGTGGCCAATTTTGAAAGCATTGGGCCTGTGTGCAAGGTCATAAGTTGGGCTCACCTCCCTGTGAAAAATAAAGTGCGGTGTGCCACAGTAAAAATTAAGTGTGGTCTTCATTGCGCTGAATATCTGCCAGGGCTTAACGGAACACAGAGTGCAGCAGGGGTTCAATAGTAAGTAATGCAAAGGTTCAGAAGTAAGTGAAGAGTTCAAGGTTCAAGAGTAAGTGGCTCAGAATTCAGAGGTCAGTAGAGAGTGATGCAGATTTCAGAGATCAGTGTAATGCCGCGTACACACGAAGGGACTATCCCGCGGGATTATCCGCTGGACCGAAGTCCAGCGGATAATCCCCTCGTGTGTAGGCGCCGGCGGACTTTTTTTGGCCAAAGTACGGCGGACTAAAGTTTCAGGTTTTGTTCTCAAATTATCCGCTGGACTTGGCAGTCCAGCGGATAATCCGGTCGTGTGTAGTATGGTCCGGCGTACCAAAAAGGACGCATGCTCAGTAGCTATTATGTCACGGACTCGCTCGGTCTGGTAAAACTAGCCTTCGTTTTGAAGCTCGCACAATCGTCACGCTGTTTAAATTTTTTTTTTTTTTTTTTTCTGACAGCGGGATTTGTATGGTATCGTACTTGAAGAATGATTTTGCCTTGCTGCTTGTATATTCACGCAGAGTACTCCCGAACGTTTTTTCTTCAGCATTCTTTAGTGAAGTTATATATTTGTATATATATATATATATATATATATATATATATATATATATATATATATATATATATATATATATATATATATATATATATATATATATATATATATATATATATATATATATATATATATATATATATATAGATATAGATATAGATATAGATATAGATATAGATATAGATATAGATATAGATATAGATATCCAAATCACCAAATGAAAAATATATCTATATTTCTCAATAAGCGCAAAAAAATATATATCGATATCTACATATATATATATATATATATATATATATAAATATATATAGATATATAGATCTATACGTGTATAAAAATAAAATTATATATATATATATATATATATATATCTATATATTATATATGTACATATATCTCTATATAGATATTTTTTATTATTTGTTGGTTATCAAAAGGATTAGTTATTACACATGATACAATTGTGGAGTCAGCAGAGCTTGCCCTTAATTCCGATCTTAAACCTCACCTTTCCAGCGACTGCACTTGCAGTTCCATTGAACTTGCACTTTACACTTGTATTGTCAAATGAATGTTTAGACATGTACCTGCCTACTCCTAAAGAAACTATGTTTTTGAATAACAAGCACGTATATCATTATTTGATGAAAATTAAATGACCATTTATTCTGGTTAAAACAAACAAGGCAAAACAAAATAGGAAGGCAACACTGGAGCCACTTGTAGATTTTGTGAAGACTTTTTGCCCCAACGGCAGACACCAAGTTTGTGAAGCCAAAAATTAAGCTTGGGCACATTTCATACAATATAGGGAGCACAAGAAGATTGACCAGGAATCAGACAGACCAGGAACAGCAGCAGATGACATCTATGTCCCCAAGCTGTGGCACTACAACAGCCTGTGTCTTCTGTGAGACCAGACTGAAGCCAGGCAATCACTTCCGACTCTTCGCACCACGCTTCCCTGCACTCTTCCCTGCAGTCTTCCCTGCACGCTTCCTTGGAGGCTGACTTGTGGTAGGAGGAGGAGTAGGAGGAGGAGGAGGAGGAGGAGGAGGAGGAGAAGGAAGACGAGGAGGAGGAGGAGGAGAAGTTGGTGTCGGGCCTTCATGGGTCAGGCGGGTGGATTCTCGTAATTCACCCCTCAAACCCCCCCTAATTGCCTCAGAAATTAGGCCCTCACACAGGTGCCGTTGGCCCCTCTCCATTTGCAGCAACCTGCTGGACACGTAGCTGCCATAGCCCTCTTCTGGAAGGGGGGGTTTGTCGAGAATCGCACTCGCCTTCCGAATCAGTTCCAGTGATTCCTCCTCCACAATGGTCATCCTCCTGGGCCTTCTTGGGGGTAAGGGCAGGGGTCGAGGTAGACTTCTTAATTGGGTCTGGCTGTCACTCTGGCTCGTGCTGGGCCCAGCCACCTCCTGGCTCTCGCTGGGCATGTCCTCCTCCTCCTCCATACCACTTGTCCCGGCATCATCCTGGGTCAGCTCATCCTGTGTGCAAATAAAAACAAAAATCAAACACCTGTTTTGTGGTTTCTGGCCTACTCAATCATCCAATTGTAAACTTAGGAACGAGCATCTAAATTTTCCAAAAGATCCAAAAGGCTATCATTTGGACCCCTGCATTTTCCAAGCAGATCACCAATGTTGTCTAACGCTTTTTTTGCCACTACTGGATGTATGTATACACTATATATGTATCGATATGTTGCACCAACACTTTTTAGAAGTGTGCATAATTTTTGTCAGTTTTTTTCACAATTCTGAGTTCAGGGTGTTAATTGTTTCACATTTTAACGTTGACAGCATTAATATTCACACAATCACAATTTAGGCTACTAAATATATACCTGGCTCCAGCTGGGCGCATCAGCCTGCTCCAAGGTGGAGGGGTCTTCTCCTTCCGTGGAAGCCTCAGCTGGGGTGGAGGGAAGAGTGGAGGGAAGAGTGGAGGGAAGGGTGGAGGGAAGAGTCGACAGTGATTCCCTGGGTTCCATCTGGTCACCTATAAAAGTCAGTTGGTTGTAGTACCACAGCTTGGGTACATAAACATTCTCTGCTGCTGCTCCTGATCTGACTGATTCCTCAATCTTCTTGCGCTCCCGCTTGTACATGTGCCTTAAACTTGCAATTCTGGCTTCCACAAACTTGGTGTTTGCGTTGGGGACTTTAGTCTTCACAAAAGCCACAAGTGGCCCCAGTGTTGCCTTCCGGACATCCCTATTGCCATACAAAGGGTTCTTGAGCTGCCACAGGTTGGTATTTTTTCTGTACAGGGCAATGAATTCGGACATGAACTGCTGGTCCTTGAATGGATTCAACTGGGGTGATGACATGTTTGTTTCTGTTTTGTTAGTAATGGCAATACAAAAGACCAAAAACACAAATGTTACTTAAAACGCACAACCAGTTTTTCTTAACAAACATTACACAACACACCCACACACAGGCAGCAACACATCCACACAGGCAGCAACCCCTACACACAGGCAGCAACCCCTACACACAGGCAGCAACACATCCACACAGGCAGCAACCCCTACACACAGGCAGCAACACATCCACACAGGCAGCAACCCCTACACACAGGCAGCAACCCCTACACACAGGCAGCAACCCCTACACACAGGCAGCAACCCCTACACACAGGCAGCAACACATCCACACAGGCAGCAACCCCTACACACAGGCAGCAACACATCCACACAGGCAGCAACCCCTACACACAGGCAGCAACCCCTACACACAGGCAGCAACCCCTACACACAGGCAGCAACACACACATATCCTTAAAAAATGCTGGCCCAAAACCCAAAAAAAAACACAGTAATGCATCCTAGAAAACACTTACCTTCGTACAGAGCGCTCGCTACTTCCGTTCGGGAACACGTGGGCCCCTCAAACAGCCTTATATACACTGCGCACGCGTCGAAGTCCGCCTGCGTCCTCCGCGTCGCCCGCCCATGACGTTCCTCATGACGAGTATTCCCCGCCCCGCTTCCCCTCGTTGCATTGTTGGTGAATTAATTCATGAATATGGCGGACACATTCTCAGCCAGTAGCGCGGAGGAAAGCCAAGAAGCCAACACATCTACATCCAGCAGCAGATATAAGGCCACCAATATGGCCTTTGAAGAGATGGTGGAGATGGTGGACATCCTCCAAAGGGAAGATTACGACGGGGAAAATGGCCCGTACCCTCGTCCCAACTTGCGCAAGGACAAGATTCTCACTACAATCGTCAGCACCCTGGAGCAGAAATTCGGCGTACGAAGGGGCAAGGATCAACTGCGCAAACGATGGTCCGACATCAAATCCAGGGAGCACGATCAATACAGGAGAATTCGAAAAGCCATCAAAAAAAGTAAGTCAAGCACGTGCGCTACTATGGTTATACTTGATATGTCTAATCTTGCGCAGATGTAATTACCATTCGTCCGTGAAACGTGCGCAGATGTTATTACCATTCGTTCGTGAAACTTGCGCAGATGTAATTACCATTCGTCCGTGAAACTTGCGCAGATGTTATTACCATTCGTACCTGAAACTTGCGCAGATGTAATTACCATTCGTCCGTGAAACTTGCGCAGATGTTATTACCATTCGTACCTGAAACTTGCGCAGATGTAATTACCATTCGTCCGTGAAACTTGCGCAGATGTTATTACCATTCGTACCTGAAACTTGCGCAGATGTAATTACCATTCGTCCGTGAAACTTGCGCAGATGTTATTACCATTCGTACCTGAAACTTGCGCAGATGTAATTACCATTCGTTCGTGAAACTTGCGCAGATGTAATTACCATTCGTCCGTGAAACTTGCGCAGATGTTATTACCATTCGTACCTGAAACTTGCGCAGATGTAATTACCATTCGTCCGTGAAACTTGCGCAGATGTTATTACCATTCGTACCTGAAACTTGCGCAGATGTAATTACCATTCGTCCGTGAAACTTGCGCAGATGTTATTACCATTCGTACCTGAAACTTGCGCAGATGTAATTACCATTCGTCCGTGAAACTTGCGCAGATGTTATTACCATTCGTACCTGAAACTTGCGCAGATGTAATTACCATTCGTTCGTGAAACTTGCGCAGATGTAATTACCATTCGTCCGTGAAACTTGCGCAGATGTTATTACCATTCGTACCTGAAACTTGCGCAGATGTAATTACCATTCGTCCGTGAAACTTGCGCAGATGTTATTACCATTCGTACCTGAAACTTGCGCAGATGTAATTACCATTCGTCCGTGAAACTTGCGCAGATGTTATTACCATTCGTACCTGAAACTTGCGCAGATGTAATTACCATTCGTCCGTGAAACTTGCGCAGATGTTATTACCATTCGTACCTGAAACTTGCGCAGATGTAATTACCATTCGTCCGTGAAACTTGCGCAGATGTTATTACCATTCGTACCTGAAACTTGCGCAGATGTAATTACCATTCGTCCGTGAAACTTGCGCAGATGTTATTACCATTCGTACCTGAAACTTGCGCAGATGTTATTACCATTCGTTCGTGAAACTTGCGCATATTTGATGAAAGTTCCGTTTGTCTTCATAACGTTTATTGAGTTTACCTGGCTTTGGGTTGTTGGAGTTGTAAGGTTGTTTATTATTGTCACTATCTATACAATTACTGCTGTAGTAAGGGTTTTACGGGTAACTTACACAGGGACTCCAGAGGCTGTTTTGGGGGGGGGGGATAAATATGTTAAGCAGGGTCTCATGCTCACAATTCCCAAAAAATGCTCATCATCTCTAAATACTGTAGGTGGTGACTTTTCAAAGAAGTACACTCACCTGTCCCTTGGATGGTGCAGCTACAATCTCTGATCTTGCAATCATGAAATTAATGTTTGCGGCTTCACTTCCCGGGTCACTATTGGGCATGCGCCAGTTGCGCAATGCAATAGGACTGGTCCGCGCAAGCTCGGGGACCCCTGTGTGTCCCAGCAGACAGCACGGTGGGACGGGATGTGGCGTATACTTCTGTGGGAGTCTAGGGCCGGATGTGTGTGCAAATACCTGCCTTACACAGGTATCTGCAACCCATCCCCCCTAAAACGTTCAAAATAAGACACCACAGGGGTGCAGGGATCCAATGAGCGGAAGTTCAAATTTAGGGTTGAAGGGCGCTTTAAGTATTGGAGTTTCATTAGATAGACATTTCAATTCTGTCTTCAAGTAGGATCTTCTAACAAACTGCTAATAATTGGACAAGACTTTTAAACAATGTTTACTAATCCTATTTTGGCACTCAAATATCAGTGTGATTCAAAAGTGTACCTTTTTGTGTTCCATTACCATAGGGGGCAAAAGACTCAGACGTCAGTCCGAACCTACGAGGACCTCCCGGCCTCACCAGACTAATTGGGCAGTTAGCCCAAGCCCACGCGTGGATGTGGCGGAACAGGTCGTTGAAGTCGATCAAATCTGCACCCCACCAAGTGAGTGTCTCAGAACACAGATTGAGCTAATAAATTAAGGTCTGCATGTTTTTGACACTTTTTTTTCTTGTGTTTTCTCTACCCAACTTTTAGGTGATGCTGATCTGTTTGTGGAACGACAAGCTGCGGAGCCATTTACCACTGACAGTGCCCACAGGCTTATTGGGCAGATCATGGCCTGGAATCTGCAGCTGGAAAACATGCAGAAGGAGATGGCCACCATGCAGCAGGGAATGAAGGACATGATTGATGTTTTGGGGAGAATCTAAAGACCCCTTTTACATTTCTTAACATCAATCATGTCCTTCATTCCCTTTTGAAGCGCTGTTTAACTAATTTTAGAGGCCAAATTTTAAATATGCACACGGTATGTCAACATGTGCTATGTGCCATCAGGGGATCTCAATGGACGCATTTTGTGTTTGCAACCCCTAATGCTAGTAGGTGAGAGGGAAGGGGTTTCACACACAAAACACGTCCATTGATTCCCCATGATGGAACATAGCACATGTTGACATTACCCATTTTCCAGTTAAATTAGTGTGCATATTCAAAATTTGGCTTCTTCTGTTCATGGGTTACCTGTTGAACTTTGTAAGTTCTGGACTTTTACATTGTGTAAATAATTTCAAATGCTAAGACAAAATTTTTAAACAATTTTAAACATGTTTTTATGTTTGTTTTAAAAAATCAATCCCAAAAAATAAAACAATATGTTGTGAGAAAAACACCAAAAAAATGTCAAAAAGATAACATAAAAAAAAAAAAAAAAAAAAAAACCTCCCAAAAAAAAAAAAAAAAAAAAAAAAAAAAAACCAAAAATACCAAAACAACCAAAAAAAAAAAAAAATAACAAAAAATAATAAAAAGTTTTGGATGTGCACTATAATAAAAAAAATAATGTTTGCACAAATTCAAAAATGTGTGGCTTCTTCTTTTTAAATACTACCAGTTTGACAAAAACATGTTGTGGTTCATTGACAAAGGGGCTTATTTACTAAACGCTAAACAAGTTTGCCACTATTAAGATGTGCACTAGGACAACATATAAAACAGGCCAAATTAAAAGCCAAACAATACGAAACGACCAATATTTCAAACATAAATAACTGTATTTATTCATTGTAAATGAAAAAGATGGTTTAAGGGTCTGCTGCCATTTCAATGGCCCCCCCTACCATTAAAATACTGTAAATAAAGGTCCCGCACTTGCTGGGCTGATTGTGGTGCGGAACCAAGAGGGCGATTATCCAGCCCTGTCATGTTGCCTTCCACTCCGGCCTCAGGGCCAATTGGTAAGGAGTATGTTCCTGAATGTTTCCGTAAATAATTGTGCATGACACAGCATGCAAGAATAATAGTATTGAGTTTGTACTCTGCCAGATGTAGCGATGTAAGGAGCAATCTGAAACGGTTGGCCATAATACCAAAGGCATTTTCCACCACCCTTCTTGCTCTGGCCAACCGATAATTAAAAATCCTCCTCTCAGGGGTGAGGGATCGTTGGGGAAATGGCCTCATCAGATGGTCACCCAGACCGAACGCCTCGTCGGCAATGAAGACGAACGGGAGTCCCTCCACATTATCTTCATCTGGTGGCAGCTCCAGCCCACCAGTTTGGAGACGATGACCGAACTCCGTGTGGTTGAAGACTCCTCCGTCCGACATCCGGCCGTTTTTCCCCACATCCACATACAGAAATTCATAGTGTGCCGACACCACCGCCATCAACACGATACTATGGAACCCCTTATAATTCCAATAGTATGACCCCGAATGGGGTGGGGGCACAATTCGCACGTGTTTGCCGTCAATCGCCCCTCCGCAGTTGGGAAAGTCCCAACGGGCAGCAAACTGGGAAGCCACAGTCTGCCATTCCTGTGGCGTGGAGGGACACTGTGAAGTCAAACAGAAAGATACAATTGAAATTATAAACCAGCCAAAACACCAAACTAAATGCAACAAATTAAAAAACAATTTGGAAGAACATATGTATTTATTTTGTAAATCCTTGAAATAAAGCCAAAAGATTAAGGATAAAAGGGACAAATCTCTGATTGATGACCCCTCTGATGGACCAGAGAAGATAATAATGGGGATGTGGGTGGGGAGTAAATAATGGTAAGGTCACACAATACACATGCAATTAATTAAAGGTGTGTGTGGGGGGGTGGGGATAATTACAAGCTGACCAAAACCACATGATATTAATTATCAGGGGGTGTGGGGGGGGGTGGGGATAATTACAAGCTGACCAAAAACACATGATATTAATTATCAGGGGGTGTGGGGGGGGTGGGGATAATTACAAGCTGACCAAAAACACATGATATTAATTATCAGGGGGTGTGGGGGGGGTGGGGATAATTACAAGCTGACCAAAAACACATGATATTAATTATCAGGGGGTGTGGGGGGGTGGGGATAATTACAAGCTGACCAAAAACACATGATATTAATTATCAGGGGGTGTGGGGGGGGTGGGGATAATTACAAGCTGACCAAAAACACATGATATTAATTATCAGGGGGTGTGGGGGGGGTGGGGATAATTACAAGCTGACCAAAAACACATGATATTAATTATCAGGGGGGTGTGGGGGGGGTGGGGATAATTACAAGCTGACCAAAAACACATGATATTAATTATCAGGGGGTGTGGGGGGGGTGGGGATAATTACAAGCTGACCAAAAACACATGCAATCAATTTAAAAATGAGGGTCAAGGGGGGTGAAAGGGGGGGTGAGTAAAGCTGTACAATGGAGCTGGTAATATACATTTTTAACCAAAGAAAGTGACTAGGCTAGGGGTGTTTAGGGGCCAAGCTTCCATGCTGGGGAGGTTGGTGCAAGCAAATATGCATGTGACCCACTAAATAATACATTCTTAAAACTATTTCGATAAGTCAAACATAAAATACTAGACAAAAAAACAAAATCCAAAAAAAAAAGGAATAGGCGACATTCATAGAATAGTCCTATCATGGTAATTAGCTAATGATGACATTGATGCACTACATTAACAAACATACAAGACATAGGTAATTTTAAAAGAGAAGACTTACCTTAATGTATTCCTCCTGCAGGACGTGGATAATGGCAGAACAGGTCTCTGGAATAATGAGCCCCAGAGCCTGGGGGGAGATGCCTGTCGTGAACTTGAGGTCCTGCAAGCTTCTCCCCGTCGCCAAGTAACGCAACGTGGCGACTAGCCTCTGCTCCGCACTGATGGCTTGCCGCATGCAGGTATTCTGCCTGCTAATATAAGGGGACAGCGAAGCCAACAGACGGTGAAAAATGGGGTCCGTCATCCGGAGATAATTCCTGAAATCATCAGGATTATTCTCACGGATCTCACGGAGCAAAGGCATATGCGAGAATTGGTCACGCTGGCGCAACCAATTCTTGGTCCATGAACTCCTCCTCACCCTGTTCATGGACCGGGCTCGTGCCAAGGTGTTAACCGCAACACCGAGCCCCTGCACAGCACGAACTCGTTCCCGAGTACGTCCACACTCCATGGCTTCAAAACGGTCGGCTGATCAAACAAACAACTTAACAGAACGCACTGAAGAACAGCAAGGCCTATGAAGAACGACCTGAAAAACAGGAACGAGCGGACCAGAACGGCCTGAGAACAGGTAGGAACTGATCCACACGCACTGAAAGCCAGATACAAACCTCACAAGCACAAACTGAACGGCAGAAGCGAACGAATTAAGCAGAAGTCTGAGAAGCGCGAATCGTCTCTAACCAAACGTCAACTAACACGCGATATACACGAGATTAGCTGACGGGGCCCAAAGGGTGTCGTTTGGGATCTCGAGCTTCCTTTTTCTAGTCCCGTCGTACGTGCGTACGTCATCGCGTGAACCGCCGGACTTTTTGCGTGATCGTGTGTGGTCAAGTCCGTTCGCTTTTTAGTCCGGCGTACCTAGCGGGAAAGTCCAGCGGATTGTTCGCTGGACTTAGGTCCGCCGGCAAAAGTCCGTACGTGTGTACGCGGCATAAGGTGTCCTTTTATGAAACTGAGATCAGCTGCGATCCCAAGTCTCACAGCTGATCTCAGGTCTTTACCAGTGTATGAAACTGAGGTAATCAGATGAGAACATGTTCTCCACTGATTACCTCAGCACAGTGAGAATCTGCAACTGACTGTCACAGAAACGGCCAGTGTATGAAGGTGCGATCTCAGCACCTCACTGGCGATCTGTGACAGGATTCTCACTTTCTGATTCACCATCTCAGAGGTGGAGAATCAGAGAGAGAAGCGGGAAGCTGCCTCAGTATTCTGGAGAAAGCAGGAAGTCTTTTGACTTCCTTCTTTCACTCAGGAGCAGCCATACAGTGAGAGAACATCTTCCCCACCATTACACACCCCAAAACTAGCAGGTTAGCAATCTAAAGTGTATATATATGTGTATATATATATATATATATATATATATATATATATATATATATATATATATATATATATATAGATAGATATTTCTATATCTATCTATCTATCTATAAAATATATATATATATATAAATAGATAGATAGATATACACATACACATTGAAATAAACACACACACATATATATATATATATATATATATATATATATATATATATATATATATATATATATATATATATATATATATATAGACAGATATAAATATATATATATATATATATATATATATATATATATATATATATATATATATATATATATATATATATATATATATATATATATATATATATAAATTCTACCTGCATTTAAATGCTATTATTAATGTCATTTTTATATCATTTTTAATTTATTAGTAAATAAAATTTTGTAAACCCTGAAATGTGGTTTTACCCATGGCATGTTCCATTAGGCTACTTTCACACTGAGGCGCTGGGCGTGCTGGCGGTAAAGCGGCGCTATATTTAGCGGCACTTTACCGTCGTTATAGCAGCGCTTTTCGAACACTAGCGGGGCAGTTTTACCCCCGCTAATGACTGAAATAGGGTTAAAACCGCCCGCAAAGCGCCACTGCAGCGGCGCTTTGCTGGGGGGGTTTGGAGCGCTGCCCCATTGTTTTCAATGGGAAGAGGCGCTTTAGGAGCGGTAAATACACAGCTCCTACAGCGCTCCAAAGATGCGGCTTGCACATTTTTGGACATTTTTCAGCATCCTGCAAGCGCTCCAGTGTGAAAGCCCGCGGCTGTTTGAAGGCGCTTTGCAGGCGCTATTTTTAGAACTTTAGGCCCCTTTCACACTGGGGCAGTTTTCAGGCGGTACAGCGCTAAAAATAGCGCCTGTACACCGCCTGAAAAAACCGGCCCCATTCACTCCAGTGTGAAAGCTGGCGGGCTTTCACACTGGATCGGTGCGCTAGCAGGACGGCAAAAAAAGTCCTGCTAGCAGCATCTTTGGAGCGGGATAGGAGCGGTGTGTTCACCGCTCCTATACCGCTCCTTCCCATTGATTTGAATGGGACACCGCGGTAATACCGCGGCAATACCGCCGCAAAGCGCCGCTACGGCGTCGCTCTGCGGGGGATTTTAACCCTTTTTTGGCCGTTTGTGGGGGGTAAAACCGCACCACGAGCGGCTGAATCTCGCGGGCAAAACGACGGTAAATATAGCGCTGCTTTACCGTCACGGCGGCTCCCGCCCCAGTGTGAAAGGGGTCTTAGTGCCTGCAAAGCGCCTCAGTGTGAAAGGGGCCTTACAGTAAGGCCCCTTTCACACTGGGCCTTTTCCAGGCGCTACAGCGCTAAAAATAGCGCCTGAAAAAATCCGGCCCCTTTCACTCTGCTTTCACACTGGAGCGGTGCGCTAGCAGGACGGTCAAAAAAGTCCTGCTAGCAGCATCTTTGGAGCGGTGAAGGAGCAGTGTATTCATAATTCAAATTGAAATCAATGGGACAGCGCAGCAATACCGCCGGCAAAGCGCCGCTGCAGCAGCGCTTTGCGGGCGGTTTTACCCCTTTTTCTGCCATTAGCGGGGGTTAAAACTGCACTGCTAGCGGCCGAAAACCGCCGCTAAAACGACAGTAAAGCAGCGCTAAATAAAGCGCTGCTTTACCGCCGACGCCACTCCCGCCCCAGTGTGAAAGGGGTCTTATACAGGGATTTATCAATTATGATATATATTTTATTTTAATTTATTAATAAATATTTATACTTGTATACTTTATTAAAATTATTTTTTAATGATTATAAATGTATTTTACATTTATATGAATGGTGTATAGCTGCATTACATATGTGGATTACATTAATTTACTATACACCATTCACATTTAAATAGGCACATGTGTGACATTTAAATATTGATAAAAAACAATGTTTTATAATAATTAGGTTAATGTATATTGTGTAGGGGGAATTTAACTTTATTATTTTATTAATATGTAGGGGAATAATGTGTTAATTAGTGTTTAACTTTTGTATTTTAAATCGCCTCAGACTGTAATCCCGCTACATCTCGCGAGATTACAGTGTGAGGAGAAGTTCTGAGGAGTTCCCGGCGTTTGTAGATCGCTTCTCAACTCAGCATGAGAAGCGATCTACAGACCATCATAAACAGGCACTCAGGGGAGAGCGATCTCCCCTGAGAATGCCTGAGAAATGAATAGCGGTATTTTACCGCACTTTAATAAAAGGACACCTAAGTGATGCAGAGTTCAGGGGTGAGGAGAAATTCATGCAGAGACCAGAGGTCAAGAGTAAGTGACACAGAGTTCAGAGATTAGTAGTAGAAGATGCAGAGTTATGGGGTCAGGAATAAGTGACACAGAATACAGAGGTCAGGAGTAAGATATGCAGAATTCAAAGGTCAGTAGTAACTAGACATGTGTAATTTGTTTCGTTTTTTTTAGTTTTTCGGGTTTTTTTTTTTCGCTTTTTTCGTTCGCTCGTTTTCGTACGAATGAACGAATCGTTCGAATCGAACGAATCCGAATAACGAATCGTTTGAATCGTACGAATCTGATTAACGAATCGTTCGAATCCGAAAAACAACGAAAATCCAAAAAACCAAACAACGAAAATCCGAAAAACGAAAAAAGGAACAACGAAAATGAACGTTGAATTGGTAATTTTCCGTGTCCCTTACAATGGTGCTGCTTAACGTGTTTCGAATAGATTGAACGAAAAAATTCGTACATTCGTAACTTTTTTTTCGATTCGTAACTTTTTTTTTCGATTTGTAACTTTTTTTTTTTGTTGAATTGATAAATTTCCGTGTCCCTTACAATGGTGCTGCTTAACGTGCTTCGAATAGATTGAACGAAAAAATTCGTACATTTGTAACTTTTTTTTTTCGATTCGTAACTTTTTTTTTTCGATTCGTAACTTTTTTTTTTCGATTCGTAAATTATTAAAATGTAATAATAGCACACATTACATAAAATTATGAATTATGCTCCGATTACGAATCTACGAATGTACGAATTAATTCGAATGCGTCCGAATTTCGAATAAACGAATAAACGAAAATTAAACTAACGAAAAAACGAATCAACCAAAAAATAACTCTTACGAATGTACGAATCGTTACGAATCCGAACACAGACGACTTACGAATGTACGAATCGTTACGAATCCGAACAGACGACTTACGAATGTACGAATCGTTACGAATCCGAACAGACGACTTACGAATGTACGAATCGTTACGAATCAACGGAAACGAAAAAAATGAAACGGAAAAAAAAAATTTTTTCGGAAACGAAAAAAACAAAACGAAAATAAACACATTTTTTTGTTGTGCACATGTCTAGTAGTAACTGATGTAAGGTTCAAGGGTCAGTAGAAACTGACGCAGAGTTCAGAGGTCAGAAGGAAGTGATGCAGAGTTCAGCGGTCAGGAATAAAATATGCAGAATTCAGAGGAGGGGACTGATGCAAAGTTCAGGGGCCAGTAGTAACTAATGCATAGTTCAGAAGTCAAGAATAAGTGACACAGAGTTCAGAGATCAGTAGTTAGTGGGATAGAATGCAATGTCCAGTAGTAAGTGGTTCAGAGGTCAGGAATAAAAAAGAAAAAGTAGCATTTTTGCCCAGCCTGCTCTGATGCCATTTAACATATCACAATACACTGCAGCACATAGAATTACATAGAAGGATTTTTTCAAAAAAGAAAAAAACAAACAATGCCATGTATTTGAATACATTGCAGCACACAAAAGATTGCATTCACACCCCACTTACGCTATGCGCAGAATCATGATTGCTGTGTTGTGTGAATGAGCCCTTGCAGGCCCATCAAACGGCATGAGTTTTTTGTTACTGCTATAGCAGAAAAGTATCACTATATTAAATGCATATTTGTATAATATTGATTTTAAACAATACAAATGATGATATAATGATTAGGCCCCTTTCACACTGGGGCGGTTTTCAGGCGGTACGGCGCTAAAAATAGCGCCTGTATACCGCCTGAAAAAACCGGCCCCATTCACTCCAGTGTGAAAGCCGGCGGGCTTTCACACTGGAGCGGTGCGCTAGCAGGACCGCAACAAAAGTCCTGCTAGCAGCATCTTTGGAGCGGTGAAGGAGCGGTGTATTCACCGCTCCTATACCGCTCCTTCCCATTGGAATCAATGGGAAACCGCGGGGATACCGCCCGCAAACCGCCGCTGCAGCGGCGCTTTGCGGAGGTTTTTAACCCTTTTGCGGCCGCTAGCGGGGGTTAAAACCACCCCGCTAGCGGCCGCATACCGCGGGTAAAACGAAGGTAAAGCAGCGCTAAATATAGCGCTGCTTTACCGTCGCCGCCCCGCACCGCCCCAGTGTGAAGCCAGCCTTAGTGTATACATAAAAAAAAAAAAAAAAGAAAAAGGAAAAGAAAATTGAGTGGCTATAATGCACTGTCCACCAATTTAATTAGTGCACTTACACTGACTGCCAAAGTACAGGGGCTTTTATTTAGGCTCTTGTCAATCTCATTGGCCACCAATGTACATGGGGTTTCTACTAGAGGGGATAGATTCAGTGACCATTAATGTGAAAGGGGTTAATAATCAGGGGTGCACAGGGCACCAGTAAATATGTGTACAATAAAGACACATAACCTCCAGTGATAAAAATGGGGACCCTGAAAATTATTGCTATGGGCCCCTGTGATTTATTATGACACCCTTCCATCTGTTTCTGGCTTTTTTTTTTTTTTTTTTGCAAGCACTGTTTTAAAAAAAATATGGCGATATGGCAATGGCATAGTGATTTCAGACTATAGTGCTGCCTCCAGACAATACTAAATATTCTCAAGGTAGCTTGATTCAGCGCTTAATGCTCCCTGTCCACTTTATTTGATTAAAGGAATTTTCTGTCACCTGTTATGGAAGGATTTGCAACACTGATTGAATCTCTTAGCTGCAGCTAACAATCAAGAAAGGCCGAGTTCACATCACCCAGTATTATGGCATTTTACTTTGATTTTATCCTGACTGGTTCTTTCATTTAAGCCCTGTTTAGACTGAGTCTCTGTTCACACTGGAATCGGCTGCGGATCCCACAGGAACGCTGTGCGTCCCTGTTCTCCAGTTCAGGGACGATTCAGGGCCGAATCTTTGCCTGAATTCGGCCCTGAAACTGAGCCAAAGACACACAGCGTTTCTGTGCAGTGCGCTCCGCAGTCGCCACGGAGATATGTGAACCGGCTCCATAGAGAGCCGTTCACATTCTCCTGCTATGCGAATTGAATGCGGTGAAACCTTGCAGATTAAAATGTGCACTTTTGATGATTAAAGTGATACTAAACACCCACTGTTTGATTTATATTTTCTCTTCTATTACTGTATGTGGATGATGAAACTGTAATTATTTTAATTTAAAAAAAACATCTACGTACCCTTTTCCTAATTGATATAGAGCTGTCACATGACCCAGCTCTTTCCCAGCCTGTCTGCAGGGAGACATAAGCAGGAGGATCTTCTAGTCCTCTGTTGCTGGTCACAAAATAGATAGCCTTTGGCATACAGAGTAAAATTAAATAAATAAATAATATCAAACTGTTTAAATATATATTTGAAATCAAATCTTTATTATTTTGTGGAAATAACATGGTGTGGGTGGATTTATGCCAGCCCCAGGCTACGTCACACCCCTCCAGGCTGTATCTTAGAACAAAAGGGAGGTGAAGCCACCATTAACCACTTGCTGAACTGCAGGTCAGCATGATCCCGCGAGACGAGAGGCAGAACAGGGACGTGTGTGTGTAAACACACAAATCCCTGTTCTGTTCTGAGAAGAGATGCAGATCGTGAGTTCCTAATAGCTAGGAACCACGATCTGTCATCTCCTTTAGTCAGTCCCCTCCCCCTACAATTAGAACACACAGTCAGGGAACACAGTTAACCCCTTGATCGCCCCCTAGTGTTAACCCCTTACCCGCCAGTGACATTTATACAGTAATCAGTGCATTTTTATAGCACTGATCGCTGTATAATTGTCAATCATCCCAAAAATGTGTCAAAAGTTTCCGATGTGTCCGGCATAATGTCGCAGTCACGATAAAAATCACAGATCGCCGACATTACTAGTAAAAAAAATTATAATAATAAAAATGCCATAAATCTAGAAGAATACATATCGGCCTAAACTGAGAAAAAAAATTGCTTTGTTTTTTAAAAAATTGGGAATATTTATTATAGTAAAAAGTACAAAATATTGTGTTTTTTTTACAATTGTTGCTTTTTGTTTATAGCGCAAAAAATAAAAACCGCAGAGATGATCAAATACCACCAAAAGAAAGCTCTATTTGTGGTAAAAAAAGGATGTCAATTTTGTTTGGATACATCATCGCACAACCACGCAATTGTCAGTTAAATCGACACAGTGCCGTATTGCAAAAAATGGCCTGGACATTGAGCAGCCAAATCTTCCAGGCTGAAGTGGTTAATCTATATGTAATATCTGCCCCCTTTGTGTTTAGCTGGTTAGTGGGCATGGAGGAAGAGGGTGGGAGTGGGCTGTCATTTACCACTGTGTATACACCCACATGTGTGACTCTGTAGTCACTTGGGCTGCTCAGATGTGATAGGAAGGAAATGTTCACTGAAATGTTCACTGAAAATTGAGCACGTGCAGAGTTGCCACCACAGCTGCAAAATCCCTAGCTGAATTGGGGACATGAACAGAAAGTAGAGATAGAGAACAGCAGGGTCAATCAGTTTTTTTGCAGAATACAGAAAACAAATCTCATAGTGACTGAGTGAGTATGAACAGCATGTATACAATTTATTGATAGTTTTTTATGATGTGGGTTTAGTGACTCTTTAACCACTTGCCGACCGCCTTCAGCATATATACTGCGGCAAGGCGGCTCAGCTGCGCAAACTGACGAACCTGTATGTCGGTCTGTGCATGTGGTACTGCGGGCTTGCACGCACGCCCGTCACATGCCGTGGGAGTTCGCCAGCGGGTTTGGCAGACTCGATGTCTGCCGGCCACCTGCGATCGTGGTGCAGAGAGGCAGAACGCGGATCTGCCTATGTAAAAAAGGGGGATCCCCGTTCTGATAGGGGAGGAGAGAGAGAGCAGCTGTTCCTAGTGATCAGTAAAAGCGATCTCTCTCTATTCCAAGTCAGTCCGTCCCCCTGACAGTTAGAAACACCTCCTACGAAACACTTGATCGCCCCCCTAGTGTTAACCCCTTCCCTGTCAGTGCCATTTATACAGTGATCAGTGCATTTCTATAGCATGATCAATGTATTGGTGTCACTGGTCCCCAAAAAGTGTCACTTAGGGTCAGAATTGTCCGCCGCAATCCCGCTAAAAATCGCTGATCCCTGTCATTACTAATAAAATCAATAAAAAAAATACAAAGTCCCTAAATCTTTCCCCTATTTTGTAGACACTATAACTTTTGCGCAAATCAATCAATATACGCTTATTGCAATTTGTTTTACCAAAAATATGTAGCAGAATACATATTGGAGGTAAACTGATGAATAAATTCGTTTTTTTATATATATTTTGGATATGTATTATAGAAGAAAGTAAAAAGTATTGTTTTTTTTTTTCAAAAAAAACGCGGAGGTGATCAAATACCACCAAAATAAAGCTCTTCCATGGACCAAAACATGTCAACTCTAAGCTTGGAGGACAATGGCTGCCATTTCTGCACCCTGCCTTGGTCACTATACATGCAGATTTGCAAGCATGAATTCACCAAAGGGATGAGTTGACTTTGGCTTTTTTGTCTTGGGCGGCAAAGGGCCTGGTCCTGCCACTGCATGAGGGCAGCCATATTTGCTCATTAAAACAACAAAATTCAGTTTGGCGCCAGGAGACTGGGATATAAGTGTCTCTGGGAGCAATTTATAGTGTCCTTCAGAAGACCAGGGAGCAGCTGTGTGAATGGACACACCAGGAGTGGTGTGAAACAATAAGCATACATACAAATGTTGCCACAACTAAAAGTGCTGATCAGAAACATCCGGTGTGGACACATTCTTAGATAGAGTCACTGTGATCAGATCATAAGGCAGTTTATTGAAAACTGTATTTAAATTAATAATGAACAACAATAAAAATCTCCTTGCATAGATGGAAGGGCTGGTGTGACTAAATCACTATTGGCACAGTGCCTTGTAAAGCAGCAGAATTGTAATTTGCTGTGTGAAGCAATGCTGCGGTGGTGAACATCTCATGGCTCCAGCGAGCTCCACTGTGGCAGGACAACAGCCAGATGGGGGTCAGGTGTGTCAAACCCGGGCTCCGGTGGCAGGTATAAGTCACAGCCAAGAAAGTGACATAAAATAAAAATAAGGGGGCTTGTCGGCTTATTTATACATATGGGATCTTGTTAGCACAGAGCTGGTGGATCTGGTCAAAGTGTTAAAGGGTTACTAAACCCAGGACCGTGCATTTACTATATCTGGTCTCCCACAGTGCATAGGACATGGAAATTCAATTATCTTTAGTAAATATAAACTGCTAAATACCTTTTCTTATCAGCAGTTGGATCAGTCCTGTGACTTCTATCAATGTCTAGTTAAAGCTTGTAGAAGGAGTTTTTATTCTCCCCTGACCGTCCTATGAGGCTGCAGGACCCCTGGCCCTCTCTAGCAAAACACACCAAACTGAGCATGTGCAGAGTGACTCCAAAGACTCTCATCAGGAGATGGATTGGGGACAGTGGAAGAAGGGAAGGATCAGAGAAGACAGGATCAAACAGCCTTTTTACATGCACAGGATTAACTCCTTGGGCTCCACAGTGAGTATAATAAGCCTACTTTACTGCATATGAGTGATTTTACTGTTGTGGGTTTAGTAACATGAGGCTGGGCTCACATATGTTCAGCCGTGGTTCCCAGCATGGGGTCCGGTGCGTTTCTGTTCACCGGTTCAGGTGCAAATCAGGTTTGAATTTTTGCCTGAATTTGCACCTGAACCAGGCCCGAACACACACAGGACCCTTTTGGAATGCAGACTGTGGCCGCCCCGGACATGTGTGAACCGGCTCCATTGAGAGTCGATCACACTTGCCTGTCATGAGAATTGGATGCAGGGAAACCTGTGTCAAATTCGCACATATGTGAACCCAGCCTTCATTTCCATATAGTTGTCATATTCAGGCATCTCTGTGTTGCTTTACGAGACCCGCTAGTCCCTTCCTTATGAAGTTACCTGAGCTAAGACAATTGCTAACACATAAAAACGCTATTTACCCATAAGCCTTTTCTTCCTTTATTGGGGCTCATTTGTATTATAAACTGTAAAAGTACTTTATTGTATATCCTAGCTTATGGTTTGTGTAAATTTTCTTCAACAAAGGCATGTGTTAAATGCTGTGTTAAATAAAGATGCAAATATCATTAAGCAGCGAGAAGATGATAACCATATTTAATTACTGTAATCACATTCCAGTGATCCATCATAATCTCATACTGTCTCATTAAAATTCTCACCAGTACATTATGGCATATCAAATATAAACCCTATTAATCACTGAAGGCAGAAGAACCAGTTTGTATCCTTGGTAGAATACCCACATTTCACTGCCCCAGGGTCATTACTTTTCTACGCATGAGCTCATTTATGTAGCACAAATAGCAGTGGTATGCTATTGCCAATTACAAACAACAACAGATCAACTTTGGCAGCAGATTAGAGGCAAGACTGACAAAATGTGTATCTGATTGGTTAGTAAAAAAAATATTTCAGTTATCTTTTGACTCCTAAAACTGTGTAAGTGAAAATACAGTACATTAACTCCAATGAATATCTAAACCAAACAACAAAAATGTATTATACTTCCGCTTACTAGTCCTTAGATGTAGTGGCTAAATTAGTTTTAATGCCAAGTACACTTACAACAAGGCAGCAATTTCAAGCATGAAAAAATTGTAGTATCTGGCGGCGATATCATTCGTCTAACCAGTTGGTGACATTTTTGTGGAAACGCGTCGGATCGGAGAATCCCTGTAATGCCACCCAACTGGTTAGACGAATGTCACCGCCAGATACTTCAATTTTTTCATGCCTGAAATTTCTGCCTTGTTGCAAGTGTAACCTTTATAAGCCATTTAATAAATCCATGCAGTTTTACAATATGAGGCTTTTTTTTTCCTTATCTATATGATTTCCTGAAATTTGGAGTTCCTTTATATTGTTATGGATATTTAGATCTGGTATCAATACACTTGATATTTCCAAGCCAGTTAATAGGCTGAACTAAGGATGAGCTCCAGCGTGTTTACACAGCCCACATGCAGAGCCCGCCAGGAAGTCAGCACTGCGCTAATCACAAGCAGTGTGACATTGTCCTAATGCACGGCTGCAGAGATCAGGAAATGTCTCACTGCCTGTGATTAGCACTGCCTGTGATTAGTTGCCGACTTTCTGGCGGGCTCTGCACGTGGGCTGTGCGAACACGCCGGAGCTCATCCTTAGGCTGAACACCCATGAAAGCAATCTAATTCCTCGGTCTTTGAATCACCTGAGTTCAAGTCTGTGAGTTGCATGGAAGCAGGACAACCAAGTGGGTGATATCCAGACAGGCGAATATACTCCTACAATGAGTTTGATCTCTGTAATAGGGGTCCACCATATCTGGTAAGAGGCCAACTTTTACCTTATAAGACATCATTGTTTTCAAGTGGAACATATCAGACATCTTGCAATGCTTAGTGATTGAAAGCAAAGGAGAAATATGCCGGAGATTGCCTGATTGAGATTTCACATATGCTGCATCTATTCATTATAAGAACTTTGTGTGTTACAAATAAGAGTCACAAAAGGCACTTATTATTTATAAGTTTATTGAATGTTTATTCATTTTGCACTTTTTTGAGCACTGTTTTTATATTGTAGTTTATGCATCAGTCACTTTATTAATTTTCATTATATTGAAGCACATTTGTAGCAAGTATTATCTTATGCACAATGATCACTTTATAAATTATATATTGTCACATTTTATATGATTTGTAGCGCTCCATATATATGAACACCTTTTTTTTACTTTATACCTGGTCTTGAGTAGCAGCTGTGTTAATTATTTAGACCAGGGTAGAGATTTCACATTTAAACTCCTACAAAGAATACCTGTTTATCCTGCCATAAATATTGTTTCCTTGTAACTTTCTGTGTGTAGCACTGACCCCCGAAAGAGGTGCTGCTGATTTTAATTCTTTTAGGTCTACCGTTACCTCACTGTTCCACCGTGTCCATCCTAGGGGTCCCATTGGAAAGTTGTTCACAGATGTCAGCTCCAAACACTTTTTTCCAATGCTTTTATTAACCAAATCAGGTAGAGGGATGGAGGGTTAGGGGAGATTCAGGTACATTTCATTGTGGATCATGGGTACTTCTTTGGTCCAGAGGAAAAACAACTTCCACAAACTGGATCTAGCAACCACCGGATAGGCCTCTCTCACTGACCTAGCAGCCGGTGCAATGCTCGGTCATAGTCTCTGCCACAGACTTGAAGAGTACAGTAGAGTCATTGCACAATCCTCTGCCACAGGATTGTGTAACCAATAACTTTTGCAAAGTCAAAGTAGAGTCACACAGTACCAGTTTGAGAAAAGCATATTCCTGTTCAAATATTTGATTGCAAAAGAAACAAGGGGGTGAAAGCAATACAATATAGTGGCATCTTCGCCTTCCCGTGTTCTCCGCCCCTGCTTGTGCTTTCCAGCCCCCCATGGTCCCCATCACCCTCTCCAACCCCCCCCCCCTGTGCTCTCTGGCTCCCCCTAGTGCTTTCTGGCCCCCCTAGTGCTCTTCACCCCCGTGCTCTTCACCCCCTGTGCTCTTCACCCCCGTGCTCTCTGGCCCCCCTAGTGCTCTCCAAACTCCCCCGTGTTTTCCACCCCCCCATGCACTCCATGCCTCCCAGTAAATATGCCATAGGCTGCTCAGTCTAAAAGGCCTGGGCCTATTTTTTGTCCCAGTCCGGGCCTGGCCAGGACCATAGAGAGTGGGAATATAAGGCACGGAGAAGCAAGAGACAGTGATGTTCCAGCAGCTGAAGATTGCTGTGAAATGGGCCCCAGCAATGAGAAGGGGGTGGATGCAGGGGCGTCGGGAGGTGGGGGCTGTGACCCAGGGAGGTGAATGTGACCCAGAAATGCCCAGAGTCTCAGGCATGCAGCTCTCCATTGTTAGCCCCAAGCGGCGAGCACCAGGACTGATTTGATCCCGAGCGCCGCCGAGTGTGACCGAGTGCCGCCGAGTGTGGCCGAGTCCTGCCTAATGCCATAGCAGGTCCCGCCTTCTGGAGCCTGCAATGCCTATGATGGACATCCCACTGGTCCAATGCCGGGATGCGTGACATCCATCATAGGTGCTGCAGGCTCCAAAAGGCAGGAATTACAATGTGGCCGCCGCGCCACATACCCGCTTGGCCAGGCAGCTCTCCTTTCCTCCTCGGCTCCTTCTCTGATGACTGACTGACTGACTGCCTGCTGTGACACCGCACACCACGACTGAGCTGAGGTAGGTAAGACAGTGTATGTAAATGTCAGTGTATGTAGGTCAGGCAGGTCAGTGTAGGTAGGTCAGTATAGGTAGGTCAGTGTATGTAGGTCACTACCGTCAGTGTATGTAGGTCAGTGTATGTAGGTCACTACCGTCAGTGTATGTATGTCAGTGTATGTAGGTCAGTGTATGTAGGTCACTACTGTCAGTGTATGTAGGTCAGTGTATGTAGGTCACTACCGTCAGTGTATGTAGGTCATTTAGGTCAGTATATGTAGGTCATTGTTTGAAGGTCACTACCGTCGGTGTATGTAGGTCAGGTAGGTCAGTAGATGTAGGTCAGGTAGGTCACGACCAGTGATGTAAGTAACTGAGTTAAAATAAACGGAATTACTTAACGCAGTTACTTTAGAGGGTGTAACAAGTAATCTAACTGATTACTTTTCCCCTCATGGTAACGCAGTTCCCATTACTTGGGCGGCGTTACCGCAATTACATCTACCGCCACTAGATGGCAGTAGTGTAATTCCGGTGTCCAGCCGAAAAAGTTCCCCCGCCAGATAAGGACCCCCTGTACTGCGCAGGCGCAGCGCTTGCGCAGTACGAAGAACTACAGAGCTTACGAAAATTGCCGAACCTAAACAGCTCTGAGTGAACTCTACACGGTGCAGGCGCATTTAACATGTAATTGTACGAGGCGATGCCACACGCTCCTGATGCTCATGCTACTCTGCAAGGGGCGTGTATCGTGTAACTAAGGGGCGGGTGAAAATAACAAATCAGTGTATATTATCTCGTTTGTAGGACATCAACAAACCATAAGAAAATTGATCAATCCTGATGTACTATCTAATTTCATGAAGCCCAAAAGACCAGAACAGTACAAATATCCCCCAAATTACCACTTTTTGGAAAGTAGTCAGTCCAATGTATTTAGTAAGAGAGAATGGAGTTTTTTTGACGTAATCTTTTGTAAAAAATTAATTAAAAAATAAATTTGCAACACTTGTTTTATTTTATTAATTTTTTTTTCTTTATTTTACGATTTTTTTTAACACACTGTGACTAGACTAGAGCAATATAATGTTACCATAGTAACATTGTACTACTCTGGGGAAGTGATCAGGTTTTTTTTTTCTTTTACACATCATGATTGTTTATAGCAGTGAATTTCTAGAAGCAAGCATTTTACTGAGTGAAACTGATTCATTCAGTTTGTTTTGTTGTGATTAGCTTTGATTGGCCAGAGCTAATAACATGATACAGATGGGCTGTGAATGGCCCTGTCTGTATCATGTGATCACATTGACCAATCACAGCTAGCAACACAATTGTACACAATAGATGACATGAAAGGAATCCATCTATTGTTTACTACTGTCATGTGATCTGCTGTGATTGGTCACAGGGGTCACATGGTACCAGCAGCAAGCCAATACACTGATCAGTCATTGACTGTGGACAGAGCCGGTGACAGGTCGTGCCGCTGTGCGGCTCTGTGGCTGCCCCAGATTTGCCTTCTAAAAAGACGTCATATGACATCAGATGGAAATCCAGCACATTTAAACCCAAGGGAATAAAACAAACTCAAAACAGAAAGTATGGCTTAAATGGTTTATTAAAGAATAATAATAAAAACATATGCCCTCACATGATTGGGCATAAAAACACCAAATCAAGAAGATGCAAGAATGCCAACAGGCATTGTCCCTCAAAGCTCATGGATGTGGTGACGTCACTAAGACATGTCCCTGTTTTGTCACTCGATTCAGTGACTTTCGCTATCATGAGTTTGTTTTATTCTCTTGGGTGCATATATGCTGGATTTTGATCTGGGAGATTTGAGAATCTGGTGAGATTTCAGTTGAGAGTGGAATAAGGTTCTCATAGTGTTCTCAATGTCACATTAAAAAGACCCTCTTCCTATCGCTTTTTTAAATGTAATGGGCCTTCAGGAAAAAACTTAAGACCCACCTCTTCTAAGAAGGAATCAACCCAGTTCGGATCAAGCGCCTCGAGGCGATTCAGTTCGCAGTTGCAGCGCTATACAAATCTTTCATTCATTCATTCATTCATTCAAATGTCCCCAATGGCAATGCACAGCTCCCCATGGTCATTTTTGACAATAGCTTTCCTATCATCAAACAGGATACCTGGGAAATGTTGCTCATCCCTACATAGAAGAAAGACTTGTAAGGATAAACACATGCTGCTAACTGATCTCTTAGAAAACACTTGGCAATAAAAACATGTTTTTTTTCTGAGCCTTCATTTTAGCAGTGATGTTTCTCATACAGTAATGTATATAGTATAATACGCAATAATTGTTTGCTACCATCTAGATTTATACACCATAATTGTTTACAACTATCCCTTTGCAGAGCACTTAGATATTATATTGATTGTGCCTGTCATCTTATACTGGTGAAATTGTATCCTGCCTCCATAAGCGCAATATTGCTGTTCTTGTTTCTTCTTAAATGTTATCTGCACATAGGTCACTTAGTCATTAAATTGGGTATGCATCTATTAGCAGCTCAATCTCCAGGAAACAATGTTTGCTTTCTAATACATTTTTGATAAATCAGGTAATTTGTACTAAAATCAATATAACCCTTAATGACTAAAATATCACACTAGAAACCACATTCATTTTCTCTAATTTGTAATGATATGGTTTAGCTGTAAAATCTTTCAAGATCGCCTCATACAAAGCACTATTTCTACAGTTAAAGAATACTGATAATGTCATAAGCCTCCCAATATACCAGTTAACACCTGCTGCATGTTGCCATAGAATGTTCTCTTCTAATAATACAATTGATGTTACATTTACTTTGTGTTATAATTTGTGAGTCTCCTCTACAATCTGAAAGATGCTGCCCTTGGCCAATCAGCTATCATAAAAACATTTTCCTTATTTTTTTCTAGTTGCACCATCTTCAACACTTTTTTCGTATTGTAGGTCTAGGCTAGTTTTACATTGTTACATAGATACAAAGTCTGGTTGAAAAAAGACACAAGTCCATCAAGTTCAACCGATAGAAAGGGGAAACACTTATACAATCCTCTACCCACAGTTGATTCAGAGGAGGGCAAAAAATAACAATAAATTGTAAGTGTACTTAAAATGTTTCAAAGCTAATGGGTAAAAGGAGCTCTTGGAGCCTTGGCTGCAGTGATGGTAGCAATGGCCCCTCCAGCTAAGTTTGCCAGCTACCCCTTGTTAACAGGTAATGTCCCTTATTTCCAGTAGAATAATGCTTTCTCATTTTCCTGCAAGCTCCAAAAAAAATAAAGCACCTCAAGTTCACAGGGTCTTGATAGTTAAGGTCAGCAGTTATCAACTTTTCTGCTACTTGCTTTGTTAGGACTAAAATTCTAACAAATGTGCATCTCTCTAAAGTTTAACTTTTGCTAAGGAACTGACTCTGACATGAGGATTGGTGGTATTAGGGAGGCATGTTGATATTTCCAAAAAAACTTTTAGATGAGCATCTTAACAAACACAATAAACAGGGATATGGGAAATGATAGTGACTTAATCACATACACACGCACACTAACACCTGTTGAACTGGATGGACTGGTGTCTTTATTCAGCTTTACCAACTGTGTAGCTACGAGGGCTGCCAACTATCAGCCTCCCCATGCAAACAGATTGCTCATCCTGGCCACTTAACCACTTTTACCATACAAGGAAGATGGCAACTGGTGGGACTTAGCCCTGAAATCCAAGTCAGCCAATGAAGCCCCTGTACTGTAAATGCTTTGCAAATATTAACTTTTCTAAAGTCTACATTTTCCTATTGCTAGACACATAACCACAACCCCTCTATACAACAGTGCTTAGGTCTGGCAAAAGCTTGCTTATCGAGAGATAAAGGTTTGTATACTTGCCACTAACCAGAAGACCAGTAGTTTTGTTGCACTAAATTCATTTGTGACACCAGAGAATACCTCGTGTTCAGTTACAGAGTCACTTTGATTTGTGTGACCCCGTAACAGTTTTTCTTTAGGCTGCTTCACAAATCTTTGCCAAGTTTAATCTATTTTCAGCCTCTCACTATATTTCACTTATTCCATTACCTTAAATTAAACAGACAGGTGTTTCTGACTCTGCCAAATGGCATTGGGCAATTCGCAGAAGGATCTACACAATTTCTAGTCTTAAATGTTGGTGTGGAAAGGCTACAAATAAACTGACTGAGAAGAAAACTTTATTGAGAAGATTCATGACATATTTATAAGACTTGTATCTGTAAAACTGCACAGTCCAAAGCCCAGTATAGTACCACAAAAACCGAACTTAGATAAGGTCATAGACATGTATTTCCAATGCACCCTGTCAAACGCCTTCTCTGCATCAATAGAGAGCAGCAGAGAAGGCGTTTGAGTACGTGCAGCATGGTGAACAATATTAATGATTCTTCTGGTAGCGTCAGAGGTCTGTGGGATCCTTACCCGGCTTGGGTAACGTGACAACGTAAGCCCTCAGCATTTCTGGGGGAAAAGATGCAGATTCAGCAGCTTTGGTGAAGATTGTTTGCAGGTGTGGGGAAAGGTGTGTCTGAAAGATTTTAAAATATTCATTAGCGAACCCATCACGTCCAGGTGATTTACCAGAGGGTAGTGTGGCTATTGTAGCAGCTATTTCAGATGCTGTGAATGGTGCATTCAGGGATGTAAGTTGATCCTCCGATAAAGAGGGCAAATTTAGGTTTTCTAGGAAGCTGTGTATATGTTCCGGAGTAGGTTGCGTCGTGGAATGGTCATCCTTGATGTTGTATAGGCTACTGTAATAGTCTGCAAATTGGTTAGCGATTTCTTGCGGGTTGGTGATTTTGTGTTTTAGGGTGGGATGAAGCAAGTGGGAGATTCTTGTTTTCACACGTGCGGTCTTGAGTCTGTTTGCCAGGTATTTGCCAGCTCTATTGGCATTGGCGTATGACGTCAATTTCAGGCGTCTGAGGTGGTAGTCGTATTGTTGGGAAAGTATTACCCTAAGTGTTTCTCTACATTGGGATATCTTGTGAGTAAGAGCAGTAGTCGGTGCTTGTTTGTTCTGATCCTCTAGAGTGTGTAAGTCATGTAGGATAGCTGTGATTTGTGCTGTTCTGTTCTTTTTTCCCTAGCACCTAATTGGATCAAGATACCCCTCATATATGCCTTGTTGGCATTCCAAAGGGTAAATGGATCACTGACAGAATCTGTATTATTGAGAAAAAAGTATTTTATATGTTTGAAGATCCCTGTGGAAGTACGGGGGTCTTGTAATAACCTTGTGTTAGTGCGCCAGATGGGTGGGGAGGAGGAGACAACCTGATCAGTAATAGTAATGGTCACGGCTGCGTGGTCAGACCACGTTATGTCGTGTATACATGCCGAGGAAACTTTTTGTAGTAACCATTTGTCTGAAAGAAATAGGTCGATGCGGGAGTATGAGCAATGTCTGTGTGAAAAAAAAGTATAGTCTCTTTCATTAGCATGCATGCATCGCCAGATGTCGAACAGGTCAGCATTGTTCATCAGTTTACTGAGGTATGAGGAACTGTTAGTTTTGCGAGCAGAAGAGTCCAGTTTAGGGTCCACTATGAGATTGAAATCACTGCATAAGAGTACAGAGCCATAAGGGTGGTCCTTTACTTTTTTCAGCAATCTGCTAAGGAAGCGGATTTGGTGAGAGTTTGGTGCATATAAGGATACTAGTGTAAGAATGATAAACCTGCCGTTCGGATCAGTGATGGTTTCTTTGTGTTGGAAGGAGAGGGTATCCCTTAAAGCGAGCATGACCCCTCCTTTTTTATGTCCAGGAGTGTTGGCCAGAAATACATGAGGGTACTCTCTGTGGGAGCAAGTGGGGGCTTTTGTATCCTGGAAGTGTGTTTCTTGTATACAATATATCAGCCCTATGTTTTTTGGCTTCAGACCACATGGACAGTCGTTTAGCGGGGTGGTTCAAGCCACGGGCGTTGATAGATAGGCAGTTAATAGGCATGGGTCAGTTGGTGTGGATTATGCTGGGCGGTGTTGTGCATATACTCACTGCGACCGAGTAGTATGATCTGGCGATGATCGTAGATGTCAGGCGAATCTGCAAAAATGTATGGTGGTCCTGTTCCGGTTGTAGTGCTTCAAAGATAGAACTTAAAAAAAATATATAAACAACAGAAGTTGAACATAGTTAGTAGTATGTAGATACTGAACACAATAAGAAAAGGATCCATAAACTGATCCATGTGAAACTGCTATTAGCTTTCTGAAGGGAAAAAACCGGGATCGTAACATATAACCCCTGTGTCCGGAGAAAAAAGTGTGACATAGGTTGTGTGGTTATCATCCGTGACCACCAGTGTCCTTTTTTGAGGATCTTTTGCGGGATACTACCTGCCATTCTTCAGGCATTGGAGATGGGGAGGAGGAGGAATTATGTGCAGATGGAGATGTATTGTCAGGCAGTATGCCCCATTGGCGGAGTGCTGCTAAACCTTCTTCCAGCGTGTTGACAAGTATGGAAGCTCCATTGTGTGTAATTGATAGCTTGGCGGGATATTTCCACTTGTGTGAAATATTGTGGTTCCGCAGGGCCTTAGTAATTGTCGCCAGGTTGCGACGTAGCTGGAGAGTATGCCATGATAGATCTGGGAGTATTTGCATATCAGCATATTGTGGATGTTTATTGTCAGCTCTGCGAGATGCAATTAGGATTTGTTCCTTGACATGATAGTAGTGGACTCTGAGAAGCCCATCCCTGTGAGTGTTTTCCGGGAGAAATTATGGTTTAGATATACGGTGTATACGGTCCACTATGAGATCCTGAGGGGACAAGGAAGGCAGTAGAGTGGAGAACAAGGCCTTGGCGTATGGTAGTAGTTGCGCAGTTGGTACAGATTCAGGGATCCCCCTAATTTTTAAGTTGTTCCTTCTGGATCGGTCTTCTAAATCTGCGACTTTGTTTTTAAGCCATGCGATTTCCTCAGTATGATTACTATGTGCATCCCCCATTGTGTTGAATGATGAAGTAACCTTATTGAGGCTGTGCTCCACTTGATCCACTCTGTCACCCAGGGCCTGAACTTCTCTGTGGCAAAGAGTTATACCAGCAGTTAAATCAGCAAGGATAGATGCTTTTAAGGACATTAACATATCCTTAAGTACAGTTTCTGAGACTGGCCTGTCAGAGGTAGGGAAGGCAGCTATGGGATCCTGTGTGGGCTGTGTGGTGACATCCCCTATATTAGAAGGCCTGCTTACCTCCATCTCAGGGTCCATCAGCGGTCTCACAGGGGATTTTGTCCTCTGCTTCTGTTTAGCAGGGCTCCTGGTGGAGGGACTAGAGGTCCCAAAAGAGGATCCGCTGGTCAGATGGGGTCCGTTCCTGGTCTGTGGGTGACCGGAGCGGCCGTCAGATGTCCCGGCCTGCTGCGCCGTTTGTATGCCTGAGGCGCCGGCGCCATCTTGTGAATGCCTGTGCGCCTTGAAAAACTCCTGCAATTTCTGCGGGTGTTGGGGGTTTTTTCATTGGCGGGTCATGTCCACCGATGCAGCAGAGCTGAGGGATGCCTGTGAGGTATAGTGTGGCCGCGGATGGCGGTCTGGGGCACGTCGGATGTTCTCCGGCGGCCGAGCGGAGCTCTGGATTAGGCGTCCATTACGGAGCTCGGTCGCCACGCCCCCCCCCCCCAAATATTAATTTTTCTAAAGTCTACATTTGCCTATTGCTAGACACATAACCACAACCCCCCTATACAACAGTGCTTAGGTCTGGCAAAAGCTTGCTTATCGAGAGATGAAGGTTTGTATACTTGCCACTAACCAGAAGACCAGTAGTTTTGTTGCACTAAATTAATTTGTGACACCAGAGAATACCTCGTGTTCAGTTACAGAGTCACTTTGATTTGTGTGACCCCGTAACAGTTTTTCTTTAGGCTGCTTCACAAATCTTTGCCAAGTTTAATCTATTTTCAGCCTCTCACTATATTTCACTTATTCCATTACCTTAAATTAAACAGACAGGTGTTTCTGACTCTGCCAAATGGCACTGGGCAATTCGCAGAAGGATCTACACAATTTACAAATAAACTGACTGAGAAGAAAACTTTATTGAGAAGATTCATGACATATTTATAAGACTTGTATCTGTAAAACTGCACAGTCCAAAGCCCAGTACCATCAAAATTTCTTAATAGTGCCAGGGTGCCATTAATTCATATTGTATCATATTTCTTTGTTGTATGCAAGGATTATTAAAAAAAATTGAACTGCAGTAAAATTTTTACAGCCGAATTATTATAGTATTGGATCAGCAATTGTGGTCTGGGAAGATACAGAGCTGAAAACTAGCCATGATATTTGATAAGGACTAAATAACAATAGCAGCAACAATTATAGTTACAATAATATTTTTATGGCACTCCTTATAGTGAACCTGGGTTTTGTCCATATAGGAAAAAGCAACAGGTTCAATTAGTACTAACCTTGGTAGCAGTACATACTTATCTTTCCTTTGCCCTCATTCAGCGAACAGTGTTCACACTGTGTTTGCTCCAAGCTTCAATGTGAAGAGACTTGCACAGGACTGAAGAAGCTCTCATACCATTATAACTACCTGGCAAATGACCGTCATGTGGGAGGAAAAGAAGTGAGTCACATGATACCCCAAAGCAGGTTACCAGAACAGCGGGCAAAGGTGTAGTGTCAGGAAAGGTTCCGCCATATTGCAGATGCAGTTTCTAGGCGGACACATATGCGCATGCGCCAGCCGACAATGGGACAAACAGATATGCACGTGCGCATACGCAAAAGCGCATTAGTGAGCGTGCATCTGTCACCAATACTGCCACCAAATGGCCTATTTAAACAGAGCTTCTGCACTGGCTAATTTCTGTTTGGTCTACAGTGTTCTGTGATTATGTTCCTGATTCCTATGTTTGACCTCTGACCTGGCTTGCCCCCGACTATTCCTGTCTACTGCCTGCCCTGACCCCTGGCTTGACCCCCCGGATTCTGCCTCTGCCTGCTGCTCCTGTTGATCCTTCATCTGTTGCCAACTTTTCTTGTGACCTGACTATTCTGCTGTCTGCTGTCTATGCCTAATCTGCCTGCCCATTATCGACCCGGCTTGTCTGACCCTGGATCCAGCTCCTCCAGTCTGCTACAGCTCCTTCAGTCCAGCTCATCATCTTGTCATCTTCTTCCAGCTGTGCATCATCCACAGTCTGTCACCAGCCAAGCTCCAAGCCAGTCTGCCTGCATCCTGCCGCATTGCTGTCACATCTGCCTGCTGCCTCATCTGCCTGTTGTCAGTTGTTCCTGGCTTCCCTTCCGTGACTCTTGGGCTACTACCAGCACACACTACAGGACTGATAATAGGCGCACTTACATTGCAATGCTCTAATGGTTACTGTTTCACCATCAGTGGCCCTCAAGCTGGACCTGTAAGAGAGGCCTCCATCTGCACGTCAGGCTCACCGACCAGGTACGTGACAAGTAGTAACAGTATTGACTGGGGTCTCCCTGCAGCTGATCTTTTCCCAGTTATTGACTTGTTTATCATAATGTTTCAGTGTAAAGGTTGTCATCTTGATAGATGAAGGGATATGCCTCCTCATGTCACAGACTCCAACAAGTGGAAATGAACAACACAGTAGTGACATTACTGTGACGGAACCATCCAGCACCCAGCTTGGGTGCTTCCATCAAGATATAGCTTTCTCCAGTCTGGAACCAGGAACCAGATATTATAGCTGACCATCCAATCCTGGCTGACAAATAGCTTAGATGCAAACTGGAACTCTTTATTGAAAACTCACAGAAAATGTATATACCACACAAAATCAGATAAAGGTTTGATCCTGTTATCCTAAGCAATTAGCACATCTATGGAACAGCCAGCATAAACATAATGCTAACTCACATCTAGCAACTAATAGCTGACAGTGATATAATTAACACGAGCTAATTAACTAGTCACTTAAAGCAGCCTAAGTGACCAGACCGTTCGACACCTACAAACCTGAATACACAGTATTACACAATATTAAAAGTATAAACACATGAGCAGACAGACAGAAACAATAGGTGACTCCCTTTACACAATTAACAATGGAAGAGACATACTAAGCAGAATCAAGCTACTTTTAGCTGATGATATTCACACCTGCTCTGAGTATCACAATCTAAAGCAGTCAATCCTTTTTATGGGCATAGAGGCCCTAAATATGGATCGCCTGGCCTAGATTCCTAGAGTCTGTGTGTTTCGGGGAGACAATCCCGAATCCAAAGCAAGACCACTCCAAGGGTCCCCCAGGCACACACCTCCCAAAGGGTAGTGTTCCCATAAAAGCCAGGGCACATAGTCAGTAGGCAAGTGGTCAACCTGCAGTCCCCTCCAAAAGCTGTCCTGGTTGGGTCTGTCACAATTACCAATTCTAATTCCAAATCTCCTGAGACTATAAGTAATAAGCAGCACACTGTAAATATACAGCTATGGGCTAAAGGAGTGTCTAGTGTGACGATCCGGGGTGATTAGATTCAAGTGGTGAATGCGATTTTTCAGAAACGTGCCACTCCAGACTTGTGTTTTAGGGCATGGCAGCCCACTTTTATTTAAAGGAAACTAAAAAGTTCAAATCAACGGAAATCTTCCCTCGCAGGGGGTTCCACCATCACTGCATAACCAAACGATAGCCTCCTGGCTTACTCACTGTCAGCTTCGTGCTGCTTTAGTCGCAGGCTACACCTGCCTGCTTCAGACTGCCACCTCCAGTCTTAGGCTCCTGTCTCTTTCTCCTGGAACTCTCCCAGCCTCCTGGCCAGACTTCCTGTCTGCTGGGCGGAGCCGTCTCCAGGTCTGAGCACTGACTGCACTTCCTGGGATGTTTATGAACCCAGCCCACAGGTGTGCAATTAGCATCCCTGCCAAAATCAGGCATGTGCTGCTTATATGCACCTGTGAGATGGGGCGCATCTCCACATATCCTCCCCCCCTGTTTCGCACCGGAGGGAGAAATAAAAAACCCTTCTTCCTAAAGGGGCACTCCACCCACCTCTTTTTCCGGGTATGCTTCCATGCCGACTTCTTCCTAATTTTTGGGAGCTTACACTTCTCACCTCCCCCAGATCTACTCTGCCAAAACTGTAGGGGTCCTACTTTGACATCTGTCTTAACTTTACCCATCACTTTTTGGTTTCCAGGTTCGCTGATACGTGCGTAGTTACCCCTGGCAACCGCTTTCTCAAAATTACCCAATACAAAACTACCAGGAACTCTGGTCCCACCGCTTGCTAGGACAGTGTCTGAGGAGGGACCACACACAGGGGAGCAGTTACTTTTTATGGGACTTTCCCACAGTTTCACATTGCTCCCTGTTGTCCAACACTCCATCAGCGACTGTTCTTGCGCAACACTTTTTTCCAAATCAGTTGTCACCATTTCTGTTACCGCTGGTATTTCCGATACCACTGCCTTGTCTAACAGGGCTCCAGAGTGCTTGTCATACACAATCTTTGTATGAAGCAATCCAGTACACTGTGAGAAAACTTTCCACATCAATACAAAACATTGCATTAAACGATTCAAGCATTTGCGATTTCTGCACAGTACAGCCTGCAATATCCAGTGCGAATCAGCCGTACCCCGTGGTACCAGTTCTCCAAACACAGGAGAGGGCGGCAGGATATATACTGGCTGTACACTCCATGATGCTAATATTTCATTAAGCATGTCTGTCACAAAATACACATTTTCCATTTTTATCACTGTGGACACAATTTTCGCTGTGCGTTTACACTCGCTGGGACCTTCAGTCATGAGAGGATTAGTCTCTGCAACAACCCGTGCATCTTGGCCTATAGGCTGTTCTGCAGACACCTCTCCTGGCACAGCAGCCATAGCATCCACTACTCTTTTAGCAGCAAAAGCTTCTTCCAGCATTGCTATTAGTCTCTTGGCCAAATCATCCCAGTAGGTATTGCTCTGTTGGACTACATCATCCCAATTAGACCTGGACAGACCAAGAGGCTCAACAGCATCTGAAACAATGCTCTTGTCAGTTTTACACTCCTCAACATTAAACACATCACTTTGTTTTACCCTGCATTGTGGCAACACATTTTCAATCACACCATGTTGCTGTTCCCCACCCTCATCAGCATGAGCAGATGGAGTTTCATTGCAGACCTCAAGTTTTTTAAGTGTAACACTTGCCTCCCCACTGAACAGGGCGCTGCAGCAAGGCAAGTCCTTTTTAGTACAAACAGGGGATCTCCCATTTGGGGTCACTTCCACTCCCGTGTGCACAGTCACATAGTCAGTCTTTCTCACCCAGTCTGCAGACTTGGAATCACAGGCGTTGCTACGGGCAACCGCTCTCCTCTTGAAATTCCAGTCAGCCTGTTGCTTTCTCCTGCTGTATTTCCCCATGCAGTTACCGGGTGAAATTAAAGACTCTCGGGCTTCCCAGCCCTCTTTGTGGGAACAGTGAGCCACCTCTTCATAGGAGCCCCACCATCCAGACGACACTTCACTGGTTGCTATGGGAGACTGCCTTCTCCCTGCAGAGCTTCTCCAGTAACTGTAACAATCCTCTTGAGCCCACCAGCCAGGACTCTCATCAGGATCATTCCACCATTGGCCATAGGTCTCACACCTGACCTTGCCGTTGTTGCTACGGGCAACAACATGCATCTTTGCAGCAACAGATGCAGAGTTCCTTCAAAAAAATTTTTTTGCGTACTGTCTCCTTACAACTGAGACACAGCACCCATCACTTTGCTTCACACAGCAACAGCAATACACACAGTTTCTGACACTCACGGTTTCCGGCATGCGAGGATCTGGACCAACACCATCCGTGCCCAACGCAAATTTCTCCACCAATTGTGACGATCCGGGGTGATTAGATTCAAGTGGTGCATGCAATTTTTCAGAAACGTGCCACTCCAGACTTGTGTTTTAGGGCATGGCAGCCCACTTTTATTTAAAGGAAACTAAAAAGTTCAAATCAATGGAAATCTTCCCTCGCAGGGGGTTCCACCATCACTGCATAACCAAACGATAGCCTCCTGGCTTACTCACTGTCAGCTTCGTGCTGCTTTAGTCGCAGGCTACACCTGCCTGCTTCAGACTGCCACCTCCAGTCTTAGGCTCCTGTCTCTTTCTCCTGGAACTCTCCCAGCCTCCTGGCCAGACTTCCTGTCTGCTGGGCGGAGCCGTCTCCAGGTCTGAGCACTGACTGCACACCCAGCCCACAGGTGTGCAATTAGCATCCCTGCCAAAATCAGGCATGTGCTGCTTATATGCACCTGTGAGATGGGGCGCATCTCCACACTAGGTACCCTCACATACCAGGAAGAACACTTCTATTTTTCAGGAGGAGTTTCAGACAAACAGTACATTTTCCAGGATACTATTTAGGCCCAATTAACATTTCTACAAGATTTCTATAGGTTAGCAAATTCCAAGCAGCGTTGTCAGTCCTGCCTGCTGGACTACAGAATTCCCACCCTTTCCTGTTTCACTTTACATGAATACATTGTATTTCCAAACAAAACAATGCTGCTGTCTTGATTTGCAAGCACCTGCCACTCGCTGTGTATAGAAAAGGGGCTCTTGGGAGATGTAGTTCTGGGGGCATGCTTTTGTCAGTAGGACCTCAGCTCCTAGCAGCTGCCCCTGCAGAAACTTTTCAAGCCATGTTGATGTCACAGAGAGAAAATAAAGCTGTTTCTCACCACTGAAACAGGATAACAGCAAATAGTAATTCTGGAATATGATATAGAGGGAGAAAGGGATATTTGGGGTAATTCTGGATCAGGAATTAAAAAAAAAAGCCTGTCAGAGAGCAGCCTATAGAAAATTAAGCCCGTTGCTTTAATTGTGGTAATGTCTTTTTAGATGTGTTTGATTGAATGTAACATGATATTTTGGTAAACTAAAGTTATATGACTAACATGTGTATCCTTATATTAAATGAAAATCTGCAGGAGTTAAAGTGGTTGTACACCCTTTACAACCACTTATACCTGAAAAACAAACAACCACCGCTCCAAGACTCTCCTTACAAGCGAATGCTCCTGCTCCTGTGTGGGAGCCCCAGGTGCTGGCTAATAGCACAATGATTAGAAATCAAAAGGAAGAACTCCGGACAGCCGCACACCGGGAAAATAAAATCCAAAGGGTTTATTTAAAAGCAAAAAGACACTACAATCCAAACACGGCAAAAAGGGGGGTACAGAGCTGACGCGTTTCGCACTGTATTTCAGTGCTTACTCATAGCTATGACACCAGCCATTGGATGGTTCTACAGTTTGGTTGAGAGCACAACCAATGTGACAGCTAGCATTCTACGGCATGCCGGGAACATCACTTATTTTTGAAGCTGTTAAAGCGATGGGTTTACTTCCGCTTTAAGCAGTTTGCTATCTTAGCAGTATCCACTAGATGTCAGTAAAGAGTCCGGAGAGATTTATTTAGAAGCAATAATAGTTTATGACCACTAGATGGCGTCTATATGATAAGTTATACATTTTAAATAGTTAAATTAGTTACTAATATTTTCACTTAAAGATTTTATTTTAATATTTAAATAAGGATTCCATATTGCTTTTGAGCATTTAATTGATGTATATGTGTTATAATTGCAATTAATTATTTACGGAACACCGCTGTTGTTATGGCAACGCTAGAAACCATTTAAACTGGCCTGCAGACACCTGACTCCTTGACCCTTTGAGAAATTCATGTGATCAGTGACGCAACGCGTCTGGGGGGAACCAGGTGTCGCAGTTCATAACACATTTGTAGGGCCTAGTGTGCATGAACACGGCCTGTACCCCAAAAGAGAAGCTTAACAGATAGACACATAGAGTATATGCATGTGAAAAAATAATCAGTTTTATTTAGGGCAGCAAGCCCAGAGGTAAATCAATAAGTGGGTAAATAAACAAACAATTTAAACAAGACGGTCTGTATACATAGAATCATGGATAGCCGTAAACATGTACAGAAAATGCAACAGAACAAATTGTACAGCAACTTGCAATAATATCGGGGTCTTTCAGGAAAATGCCGACATGTTTCGGACGGACGTCCTTTTTCAAGGCAATGTCTGTTCCTGTATTTGCTCAATAGTACTGTATGAGACAGAGTAGGGTCATTAATATACAACACATTATATGAATAGGTATAAACCTGTAATTACACCGATCAATGGTAATGGTACTCACTTGCAAAGCTTTGGAGGGGCTAATATTAGCCCAATGATCTGGGGGTACAGAGGTATATTCTCAATGTATCCACAGGGTATACAGAGGGTCTTGTGCTATTAAAAGCAAGCGGCTGCTAAACATTTGAAAGGCTGCAAGATCTCCAAGCCATGCACTGAAAAGTGGCAATGGCTATGTGTACCTGGGCCAGGAATGATGTATAGCTGGGGAATCAAGGGAGTAAATAGAGTGGTATTAATGTCAAAAAGAGTATATTAATGTATATTGATGCAAGGGGAGTTGCATAAAGTAAAAAAGTAATGTTACCTGGTAGGGAGAGAGCTTAAGATACGGTGTAGCACAGCGCCGGCAGGAAAGTATGATAACTAATCCCACCATTGTGATGCTTATAAGTATGTAATGATTGATATCAGCTGTGCAGACCCTGGTAAAGGGTGGGTGCATTGAGCTGGAGGGTAATTGGAGCCAGGTGTGGGGATGGTGGCTCAGAGGCCAAAGCTTGTAAACCCCTATGTTGAGATCTCAGATGCGGCGGCGCCGCGCGTCGCCACGTCCGATGGGGCGTGGCCTCGTGCGGCGTCGGAGCGTCACCGACGCGGGCAGACTGACCCCTCCCCGTGTGCTGGAACGCAAGCGGGGGGGGCGCGTATGGTGGAGCGAAGTGCGCCTCAAAGGGTCTAGGCGGCGCATGCGCCGTAGGGAGTACGCGCATGCGCACAAGGTCTTACCCGCGCCGGGCAGCCGAAACATCAAATGGAAGCAGAAAAAACTAATTTACAAAGTACGTGTGATGTGTAAAAATGTGGCAATGTCATTACCTTTTAATGAATGTATATATACTTTAGCATTGATCAATAAACAAGCGAGTAACAGTACCATGGAAGGGTGGAGAGCCCCCTAGTGGATAAAGAGACATATTACATTAGAATAGCAGAAACAGCAATGTTCACGTGTCTATATCAATAATAGAAGCATTGTACTTATGTCATTAAATTACAAATAATTATAGGGCTGTATAGACTCTGCAAAGTAGCCAATGTGATACAAACATATTTATGAAGCATGAGAACAGGTATATTTATCGTTGAGTGTGGAGCATAGTGACCGTAATATTAAGGATATAGTAGAACCAAATGAAGAAGGGGTCCAGGAGTGCAAAAGAACTCAAGGGTCCCATCTTCATTCTAAAAGAGGTTATAAATCAAGTTCGCACACCCCTGATTCAAAGCCCTCAAGATAGGGCTTGAAATTGAATGCCTCGTTAAGGCCAGGGGGGGATGTGGCATTGAGATGGAAAATCCATTTAAGCTCACTTTGGAGTAGCGATTTATTGTAGTCACCCCCTCGATTGGGTGGGGGGATGTGGTCAAGTGCTCTAAATGTGATCTGAGGGGTTGAGTCTTGGTGGACGATTGCACAGTGTCGCCCCAGGGGGAGATCAGGGTCTTTTTGATTAATACTGAGAGTATGTCGGTAGATGCGTTTCCAAAAGGGCAATTTGGTTTTCCCAACATAAAAACATCCACACTCGCATTCTAATAGGTATACAATGCCGACTGAGCGGCAGTTGACAAAATGTTGGGGAAAAAAAGGTTGTCCATTTGGTAAAGTGTTTGATCTGTTAGATTTAGATAAGTACTTGCAATATTTGCATTTCCCACAAGGGAATGTGCCCTTGGTTTGTTTATATAAATAGCTAGTAGGGATATAGTCGCTTTTAATTAACTTGTCACGGAGAGAGGGAGCGCGTCTATAGGTAAGTAAAGGGTGTGTCGGTACAAATGGAGACAATGAGTGGTCTGTGGTTAGAATATACCAATATTTCTCTAGAATCTGGGTGATTGAAGAGTGTTGTTCACAAAAATTGGTAATAATTCGTAATGGAGTCTGGGTGGTTTGTGATTTGGAAGAAAAAAGTAAGGAATTACGTGTTTTTGATTTCGCTTTTTTGTATGCGATTTTTAAAATTTTGGGTGAGTATCCTCGTTGTATCAGCCTGTTTCGTAAAATCGAGGCCTCGTTTTCAAAAGAGGCCTCGGTTGAACAGTTACGGCGAGCGCGGAGGTATTGGGCATATGGAATAGAATTAAGGAGGGGTTCTGGGTGGAAACTGGAGGCGGCTAGGATGGTATTGCCTGCAGTAGGCTTGCGATATAGATGGCTTTGTATGTGGCCTTCCAGATCTTTCGTGAGGGTAAGGTCTAAAAAGCAGATAGATGTTGGACTAAAAGTCATCGTGAATCTCAGATTTAACTGGTTGACAGTATTAAGATAGGTCAGAAAATCTTGTAGAGTTTGGCTGGGTCCCTGCCAGACAATAAGTATATCATCGATGTATCGACGAAAAGTAAGAATATGTTTGGTGTATAGGTTGGCAGAAGGGTCTGCAAAAAGGAGACGTTCCCACTCCCCCAAGTACAGATTGGCGTAGGCCGGTGCGCAACAAGTGCCCATGGCCACGCCCTGTACTTGGAGGTAGTGGGAACCGTCAAAGGAGAAAAAGTTGTTGTTAAGGATGAAATCTAGGGCATTTATTATGAATGTAGAGAGATCAGGGGAGTATAAAGAAGTAGTGGTGAGTATATGTCGAATAGCCGAGAGTCCTAGGGAGTGAGGGATCGAACTGTATAATGCCTCCACATCAATCGCGACAAGTAGGGTGTCGGGACCAGTGGTCAGAGAGGATAGGCTTTGTAAGAGATGGGTGGTATCTCGTGTGTAAGAAGGAAGTTGGGTAACTAAAGGTTGTAATAATTTATCAATGTAGCGGCTGAGGTTGTCAGTGAGAGAACCTCTTCCGGAAACTATGGGCCTGCCTGGTGGTCTGGGTAGGTTTTTATGCACCTTGGGAAGTGCATAAAACGTAGCTGTACGTGGAAATTTAGTTCTGACGTAGTCACTGGTATTTTTATCCAATACCCCTTTACTGGTGGCAGAATCTATAAGCGTGTATAGTTGTTGTTGTGCTAAAGTAATGAAAGATGTAGGAATTTTTTTGTACCATTCCTTATTTTGAAGGATGTCATGGCACATTTTGATGTAGTCCTCCCTGTCAAGTATAACTATGTTTCCGCCTTTGTCGGCGGGTTTGATTATTATCGTGGAATTAGTTTTTAAACTTTGGAGAGCGAGATGTTGGTTGTATGAGAAATTTCTTGCCTTGGATCGATTTGGGTGGATTTTTAGGTTGCGAATTTCCCGTGTCACTGCCTGCAAAAATAGTGCAGCTCTAGGGTTAGTGCTAGGGGGTGGGTAGAAACTTGATTTCTTTTTTATAGTTATTTTAGAGGGTGGAAGTGATGGAGTGAGAGAGTCATCCTCAGTACTAGCTAAGAGAGTGTCAAGGTCTAAAGTGTCTATTAAGTTGGAGTTGTCACTTTCCTCCAAAAGTTCAGTTAACTGTTGGAGGGCGGTGGTTTCCGCTGCAGAGTGTAGGAGAGAATCCGAAAAAGGGTTTGGTGTGTATATGCTGTGTAGTAGCAATTTACGGACAAACAGATGAATGTCTTTGATGACAGTGAATTTGTCTATATGAGATACGGGACAAAAGGTGAGTCCCTTTTCAAGGACTGAAATTTCATGCTTAGTAAGTGAATATTTAGAAAGGTTGATGATATTGCAAGAAGGTGGAGTTATCTTGGTGTCCTTTTGGGTTGGTGAGTATTGTTGTGTTGGATTCTTTGTGATGCTCGCATTAAATCTAAAAAATCAAAGTGTTGGGAAGATGAAGGTAGGGAATGTGATCTGGAGGTCTTCGAAGACGAGGGAGCGGCCGACGAAACTCTGGTCGGTGAGTCGTCAGTCGGTCCCTCGGGATCGGAGACCTCGTCACTGGAAAGGTTGGGTGTGCGACCTCTTTTAGGGTTGCGTGGACCCCGTGTGGAATTAGGTTTCAGTGCAACATGTGAATTGTCTGTGTTGCGGTCAGTGACATATTTGGGAGGCACTTGTTTAGAGGCGAAGCGTGCTGGGGCTGGTGGGCGTGCAGCACGGTTGGCCTCATTCCATTTGTAAGCTCTTTCCTCTTGGAAGGCTTTTTTGTCGCGGAAGAATTTTTTGTCCTTCTGCGTCAAAGTATCATGATTAAATTTGTCAAAACGTTTTTTAAGTTGTAAGTCCAATATATTGTATAGTGGATGGTCTAAAAATTGTGTAAGCTGGGTATTTAATGATGCTAATTTGGCATCAAGAACGGACATTTGTGTCTCATATTGTTGTATCAAAAGTTTCATTAAGTCAATGGAACATTGTTTGAGGACACCCTCCCAGGCCTGCTTAAAGTCTGGGGGAATGTCCTGGAAGGTAGGAAAAATTTGGACCCTGAGCCCAAAGGGGTTAATACCGTGTGAAATGTAGTCCTTGAAGGACTTGATATGCCAGAACAAGGAGGCTTTTTTCTGGACAGTGTGTGTAAGATTAAGAAAAACAAATCGCAGTTGGGATTCAATGAATTCATTGGATTGAAATTGCTGTAAAGTACTAGTCATGCGTGTCTCCCAATCCTCCCCAAGGAAGATTGCCATGATGGTTTGCGGGGGTGCTCAAGGGGTGGGGTGCACCAAAGCAGGTTAAGGGTAATAATTATCGTATGAAGCAGGGCAATTATCAATACACGTATTTAAAGCAGGTGAAGAATAGAGGCATAAAATATGAGTAAAGAAAAAGTTGCCAGCAGTCACTTGCACCGGTAGGGGATTTGTTATGGATTTAACCATAAATAGATCAAGGTAAAATATTTGGTGGGCAAGTGAGTGGTGGCAGGGTGGTCTATCGCTTCTCACATAAAAAAATAACACATTTGTAGGGCCTAGTGTGCATGAACACGGCCTGTACCCCAAAAGAGAAGCTTAACAGATAGACACATAGAGTATATGCATGTGAAAAAATAATCAGTTTTATTTAGGGCAGCAAGCCCAGAGGTAAATCAATAAGTGGGTAAATAAACAAACAATTTAAACAAGACGGTCTGTATACATAGAATCATGGATAGCCGTAAACATGTACAGAAAATGCAACAGAACAAATTGTACAGCAACTTGCAATAATATCGGGGTCTTTCAGGAAAATGCCGACATGTTTCGGACGGACGTCCTTTTTCAAGGCAATGTCTGTTCCTGTATTTGCTCAATAGTACTGTATGAGACAGAGTAGGGTCATTAATATACAACACATTATATGAATAGGTATAAACCTGTAATTACACCGATCAATGGTAATGGTACTCACTTGCAAAGCTTTGGAGGGGCTAATATTAGCCCAATGATCTGGGGGTACAGAGGTATATTCTCAATGTATCCACAGGGTATACAGAGGGTCTTGTGCTATTAAAAGCAAGCGGCTGCTAAACATTTGAAAGGCTGCAAGATCTCCAAGCCATGCACTGAAAAGTGGCAATGGCTATGTGTACCTGGGCCAGGAATGATGTATAGCTGGGGAATCAAGGGAGTAAATAGAGTGGTATTGATGTCAAAAAGAGTATATTAATGTATATTGATGCAAGGGGAGTTGCATAAAGTAAAAAAGTAATGTTACCTGGTAGGGAGAGAGCTTAAGATACGGTGTAGCACAGCGCCGGCAGGAAAGTATGATAACTAATCCCACCATTGTGATGCTTATAAGTATGTAATGATTGATATCAGCTGTGCAGACCCTGGTAAAGGGTGGGTGCATTGAGCTGGAGGGTAATTGGAGCCAGGTGTGGGGATGGTGGCTCAGAGGCCAAAGCTTGTAAACCCCTATGTTGAGATCTCAGATGCGGCGGCGCCGCGCGTCACCACGTCCGATGGGGCGTGGCCTCGTGCGGCGTCGGAGCGTCACCGACGCGGGCAGACTGACCCCTCCCCGTGTGCTGGAACGCAAGCGGGGGGGGCGCGTATGGTGGAGCGAAGTGCGCCTCAAAGGGTCTAGGCGGCGCATGCGCCGTAGGGAGTACGCGCATGCGCACAAGGTCTTACCCGCGCCGGGCAGCCGAAACATCAAATGGAAGCAGAAAAAACTAATTTACAAAGTACGTGTGATGTGTAAAAATGTGGCAATGTCATTACCTTTTAATGAATGTATATATACTTTAGCATTGATCAATAAACAAGCGAGTAACAGTACCATGGAAGGGTGGAGAGCCCCCTAGTGGATAAAGAGACATATTACATTAGAATAGCAGAAACAGCAATGTTCACGTGTCTATATCAATAATAGAAGCATTGTACTTATGTCATTAAATTACAAATAATTATAGGGCTGTATAGACTCTGCAAAGTAGCCAATGTGATACAAACATATTTATGAAGCATGAGAACAGGTATATTTATCGTTGAGTGTGGAGCATAGTGACCGTAATATTAAGGATATAGTAGAACCAAATGAAGAAGGGGTCCAGGAGTGCAAAAGAACTCAAGGGTCCCATCTTCATTCTAAAAGAGGTTATAAATCAAGTTCGCACACCCCTGATTCAAAGCCCTCAAGATAGGGCTTGAAATTGAATGCCTCGTTAAGGCCAGGGGGGGATGTGGCATTGAGATGGAAAATCCATTTAAGCTCACTTTGGAGTAGCGATTTATTGTAGTCACCCCCTCGATTGGGTGGGGGGATGTGGTCAAGTGCTCTGAATGTGATCTGAGGGGTTGAGTCTTGGTGGACGATTGCACAGTGTCGCCCCAGGGGGAGATCAGGGTCTTTTTGATTAATACTGAGAGTATGTCGGTAGATGCGTTTCCAAAAGGGCAATTTGGTTTTCCCAACATAAAAACATCCACACTCGCATTCTAATAGGTATACAATGCCGACTGAGCGGCAGTTGACAAAGTGTTGGGGAAAAAAAGGTTGTCCATTTGGTAAAGTGTTTGATCTGTTAGATTTAGATAAGTACTTGCAATATTTGCATTTCCCACAAGGGAATGTGCCCTTGGTTTGTTTATATAAATAGCTAGTAGGGATATATTCGCTTTTAATTAACTTGTCGCGGAGAGAGGGAGCGCGTCTATAGGTAAGTAAAGGGTGTGTCGGTACAAATGGAGACAATGAGTGGTCTGTGGTTAGAATATACCAATATTTCTCTAGAATCTGGGTGATTGAAGAGTGTTGTTCACAAAAATTGGTAATAATTCGTAATGGAGTCTGGGTGGTTTGTGATTTGGAAGAAAAAAGTAAGGAATTACGTGTTTTTGATTTCGCTTTTTTGTATGCGATTTTTAAAATTTTGGGTGAGTATCCTCGTTGTATCAGCCTGTTTCGTAAAATCGAGGCCTCGTTTTCAAAAGAGGCCTCGGTTGAACAGTTACGGCGAGCGCGGAGGTATTGGGCATATGGAATAGAATTAAGGAGGGGTTCTGGGTGGAAACTGGAGGCGGCTAGGATGGTATTGCCTGCAGTAGGCTTGCGATATAGATGGCTTTGTATGTGGCCTTCCAGATCTTTCGTGAGGGTAAGGTCTAAAAAGCAGATAGATGTTGGACTAAAAGTTATCGTGAATCTCAGATTTAACTGGTTGACAGTATTAAGATAGGTCAGAAAATCTTGTAGAGTTTGGCTGGGTCCCTGCCAGACAATAAGTATATCATCGATGTATCGACGAAAAGTAAGAATATGTTTGGTGTATAGGTTGGCAGAAGGGTCTGCAAAAAGGAGACGTTCCCACTCCCCCAAGTACAGATTGGCGTAGGCCGGTGCGCAACAAGTGCCCATGGCCACGCCCTGTACTTGGAGGTAGTGGGAACCGTCAAAGGAGAAAAAGTTGTTGTTAAGGATGAAATCTAGGGCATTTATTATGAATGTAGAGAGATCAGGGGAGTATAAAGAAGTAGTGGTGAGTATATGTCGAATAGCCGAGAGTCCTAGGGAGTGAGGGATCGAACTGTATAATGCCTCCACATCAATCGCGACAAGTAGGGTGTCGGGACCAGTGGTCAGAGAGGATAGGCTTTGTAAGAGATGGGTGGTATCTCGTGTGTAAGAAGGAAGTTGGGTAACTAAAGGTTGTAATAATTTATCAATGTAGCGGCTGAGGTTGTCAGTGAGAGAACCTCTTCCGGAAACTATGGGCCTGCCTGGTGGTCTGGGTAGGTTTTTATGCACCTTGGGAAGTGCATAAAACGTAGCTGTACGTGGAAATTTAGTTCTGACGTAGTCACTGGTATTTTTATCCAATACCCCTTTACTGGTGGCAGAATCTATAAGCGTGTATAGTTGTTGTTGTGCTAAAGTAATGAAAGATGTAGGAATTTTTTTGTACCATTCCTTATTTTGAAGGATGTCATGGCACATTTTGATGTAGTCCTCCCTGTCAAGTATAACTATGTTTCCGCCTTTGTCGGCGGGTTTGATTATTATCGTGGAATTAGTTTTTAAACTTTGGAGAGCGAGATGTTGGTTGTATGAGAAATTTCTTGCCTTGGATCGATTTGGGTGGATTTTTAGGTTGCGAATTTCCCGTGTCACTGCCTGCAAAAATAGTGCAGCTCTAGGGTTAGTGCTAGGGGGTGGGTAGAAACTTGATTTCTTTTTTATAGTTATTTTAGAGGGTGGAAGTGATGGAGTGAGAGAGTCATCCTCAGTACTAGCTAAGAGAGTGTCAAGGTCTAAAGTGTCTATTAAGTTGGAGTTGTCACTTTCCTCCAAAAGTTCAGTTAACTGTTGGAGGGCGGTGGTTTCCGCTGCAGAGTGTAGGAGAGAATCCGAAAAAGGGTTTGGTGTGTATATGCTGTGTAGTAGCAATTTACGGACAAACAGATGAATGTCTTTGATGACAGTGAATTTGTCTATATGAGATACGGGACAAAAGGTGAGTCCCTTTTCAAGGACTGAAATTTCATGCTTAGTAAGTGAATATTTAGAAAGGTTGATGATATTGCAAGAAGGTGGAGTTATCTTGGTGTCCTTTTGGGTTGGTGAGTATTGTTGTGTTGGATTCTTTGTGATGCTCGCATTAAATCTAAAAAATCAAAGTGTTGGGAAGATGAAGGTAGGGAATGTGATCTGGAGTTCACTTCCTGTCGCGGCCGAGACCGGAGGTTTTCTGAATCTTCATCGCTTTTATCTGTGATTTTAAATGTAAGTGGATATTTGTTTTCAATAAAAATTATATGTGATTTACTACACATTGGAGCCCCTTTATCCCTTCTTCCTTTCACTAATTACTGTGAATCGCTAATTTTGAGATCGGAGCATTGCTGTTCATTGGAGAGCCAAACACAGGGTATCGATCGATCGATTGGGAGCATTGGCCATATACACACAGTGTAATGGCACGGATCACATTGGATGCATGGATCGGCACTGTTTGAACACCTATTGCACATAGTTTTTTTCTTCAAACATTCCTTTGATGAACTATTGAGAAGAACACCAGTGGGATTATTTGCATTTGTTTGGAACCACTGGGACTTGGTGTTTATCATTATTATCATTTTTTATTTCATAATTCTTATTTTTAGATTTTTTGTTTCTGAATTTATTTTTTCTGTCACGGATTTTTTGTGGAACGGATTGTACTTTAAACACACGTATGTTGTTTTTGCACAACCTAGATGATTTGCACACGGATGTAAGAATTCTGCACTTTATTGTGTCCATATGAATAAGAATATTATTGCACTTTATTAATTAGAAGAGCTTTGCACTTTATGGTACATATTGGAGGAATTCTATTGCGAATATTGCACATGTATGGATTATCACACATAAGGATATCATATTTTGCACTTTAGACTACTTGCACTGTTATTATCATTTATTATTTATTTATTTTGAAGACTGTTGGAAGATTGGTATAGAATACTTCATTTTATAGAGTTTATTTTTATTATTTATTTGGGGCCTCCCCCCGGGAGGGTAGCGCCACATACTATTTGAAACAATTTTTACTTTACTGTGTGAGATCACTTTATATGTTGGCAGCTTCTCATTATCATTTTGTATAGTGAGGTTGTGCGCACTGGTTACCCCCCTTTTGCTGGTCATTTTTGCCGGCTCCCCTAAACACATTGTGAAAACAATGTCTCCAAACAACTTATGGTCACACCATGCACCTTACCAAAATGCTATTCAGTAAGCGCTCCTCTCATTAGTAAAGTTGTAACATCAGCACTTCTCCCCATCCTCCATTCTTCAATACAAGGACTCTCCCATGTAAGACATTTAAAAAGGGCCCATAGTGCAGCAGTATATTTAAAATCGAATATTCATTGTACAAAATCCACTTACAAACAAATGCTTGGTAAAAATGCATGTAAATGTCAACTTCCGTTGCGTGATGATGTCACTTTTGGTGCGTGATGATGTCTCTGTCGCTTACTGAATAGCATTTGGTAAGGTGCATGGTGTGACCATAAGTTGTTTGGAAACACTGTTTTCACAATGTGTTTAGGGGAGCCGGCAAAAATTACCAGCAGCAACCAACATCTGTGGGTAGTTTGAAATTGGATAAGGGTTATTTGACACACACTGTACACATGTTTGGGGTCTGCTTGCAATTCAAAAGACCGCCAAAATTTGTCAGATTTGTTTTCCTTGCGATAAGTCCCAAGGGTATGGGGTTTGTTGAGGCACCCCCTTAAATGCTTGTAAGTTGTCACACAGTGCTGAGTTGTAATGACTATGCAGAATTCTATATATGCAGAAATAGCTTTTTGTGACATAATAAGTTTGAACTTAAAAATGGCTGCAATTCATACCAAATGATAAACAGTGTGATTAAAATGACCATTTCAAGCCATCCCTACACAAATGGTTATGGTTGGATTCCTAACCAAAGAGGGTGGTGTTGAAGTCTTTGGTCTACATTGGTCTTTATTTATTGATTGATTAAGAACATTTAGAAAGACAATTTTTATGGACTGGGGTATTGAGGACTTTTATAGTTAGCGCAGATTTTTTGTCTATTGTATTCAGGGCCGTCTTTAATATTGATTGGACCCTGGGCGACAATTTTATTTGGGCCCCTCTGCATGCAATTTCGCTCTTCACCTGCTTTGAGACTTACAATAAATAGCAGCTAAACTCAGTTTAGTGTAGCAGATCGGGCAGCAATTTTGATTGGTTGCTAGAGGTTACAGCATAACATTGCCACTCACTGATTAGTTGCTAGAGGTTACAGCACATCATTTCTGCTTGTTGATTGGTTGCTAGAGGTTACAGCACATCATCCTAGCTCACCCATTGGGTACTGGGGCTAGGGGCGGTTTGATCAGTGGCAGTGGTGGTGGTGGGGAGGAGTGTAATGGTATTAATGGCAGTGCTGGGGGGTGTGATCATTGGCAGTGCTGGGGCAGTGCTGGGCAGTGCTGGGGGGTTGATGAAATCAGTGGTAGTTCTGGGGGGGATGGGATCAGTAGCAGTGCTGGGGGATGCGGGTGGGATGAGTGAAGACAGTGCTGGTAGGGATAGGATGAGTGGCAGTGCTAGCAGGGAGATGGGATCAGTGGCAGTGCTTGGGGGATGGAAGCAGTAGAAGTGCTTGGGAGTGGGGGGGTCAGCGGCAGTGCTTGGGGTGGTGGTGGAGGGGTGTTATGGTATTAATGGCAGTGCTGCGGAGGGAGGTGTGATCATTGGCAGTGCAGTTGATGGAATCAGTGAAAGTTCTGGGGGTGGAATCAGCAGCAGTGCTGAGGGGATGGGGGGTGGGATGAGTGAAGACCATGCTGTTGGGCATGGGATGAGTGGCAGTGCTAGTGGGGAATGGTATCAGTAGCAGTGTTTGGGAGGGGGAATGGGATCAGTGGCAGTGCTTGAGTGGGATTAGTGGCAGTGCTTGGTGTGTATGTGATCAGTGGCAGTGCTGGGTAAAGATGGGATCAATGATACTCACTTGCTGTCACCTGTCAGTCAGTGTCCACTCAGTCCCCCCTGCCTGCATGGGAGAGAGGGGAGACAGAGGGAGGTGCGAGAGAGGGGGGTGAGAGAGAGAGGGGTGAGAGAGGTAGTGAGCAAGGGTGTGAGAGAGGGGTCAGTGAGAGGGTTGAGAGAGAGAAGGGGGTGAGAGGGAGAGGGGGGTGAGAGATGGGTCCAAGAGTGGTGTGAGAGAGAGGCAGTGAAAGAGAGGGAGTGTGAGAGAGAGAGGGGTCAGAGAGAGGGGTGAGAGAGAGAGGAGGGTCGGAGAGAGAGAGGGGTCACAGAGGGGGTGAGAGAGGGATGGGACAGAGGGAGGGGACAGAGAGGTGGGTGAGAGAGAGGGGTCTGGGCGGTTGAGAGAGAGAGGGGTCAGAGAGGGGGATGAGAGAGAGATAGGGGGTCATAGAGGGGAGTAGGAGAGAGAGAGGGAGTCATAGAGGGGAGTAGGAGAGAGAGAGGGTTCAGAGAGGGGGAGAGATGCCCAGTACCTTCCATAGGATGTTCATGCTGGCCAGAAGCGGTCAGGGCCCATTCTCCTTCTGGTTGAGGTGCTCTGCTCCTTCCATCGCATTCATAGACAGCGCACTGTCCAGGGCAGGTAGAAGTCCCTGGCTGCCTGCGCCTCAAGCCGGTCCTCAGGGGGCCTCCAATCCATCTGTCCACAGTCCGCTGTCAGAGCTGAGAGGGGAGTTGAGGGCGGGTAGCAGTCCCTAAAAGCATCCGCCTCCCGACGGTCCTCAAGGGGCCTGGTCTGTCTGTCCTCTGGGCCCACTGTCAGAGCTGGGAGTAGAGAGAAGGGCGCATAGCAGTCCCTGGCTGCATGCGCCTCACGCCAGACCTTGGGGGCCCTGATCCGCCTGTCCTCTGGCCCGCTGGCAGTGGAGAGGAGGGTGGAAAAAAATCCAGGCTCTGGGTGGTGCCGCCGTGTCAATTATGCTGCGCCTGCTGCTCCTCACCTCTCCGGTGGTCAGGGGGCTCTTCTCCATCCCGGGCTCTGGCTTCACCCTGCTCCCGCCACCACCGGTCCAGGGCTTCCCATGACAAGAGGCTCAAGGGGCAGCTGCTTTGGGCCCCTCAACAATGACTGGGCCCTGGGCAGCTGCCCCTTTTGCTCCATGTTAAAGACGGCCCTGATTGTGTTTACCCACTGGGACTGTGGGGTCCACTCAGCTGCTACTAATTTAGAAAAATAACTTCTGCTATTTAAGGGATACTCCCTAGTGTTCTAGATTGTATATAAATACTGGTGAATTATTCTATGTCCTCTCACTACCTTTTTTGGTCACAGCTTCCAGAAATCAATTCTTCTTTCAGTATCTTTACTGACTCTTCTCTTTCGCTTTGGTTTTGATGTTTTGCAAATGAGACAGCTGCAAAAAAGAGTCAGTGGTTTAGCTGTAACCAGGCAGGTTCTTCCCTGCCCCTTGTGAAGATTCCTAAACTCTCTACTCCATACATAGCACACTCCCAAACCCTGCATTCTGTAAGTAGCATACTCCTGAACTCTGAAAAAGGACATGCATCGAAATGCAATTGGTACAGCCCCCTTGAACTTTAAAGGCAGAAAAATCTCAAAGTAAATGTAGATAAAAGGCAACGCAGTGCCACTTTTATTGAGTACATAACATAGTAGAACATTTAAACATTATTATACTAAAATATACAAAATATACAGATGAAGAAAAATGTGCATATACATAGATGTCAGACCCAAGAGAGCAAATTTATCCAGGTACTGGCCAGAGTCAAGCTGTGGTTCATGGAGATTTCTTGCATGAATCCCAACATGTTTCGGAATGGTCGGTATATTTTCCTTCATCAGGGGATTTATATTTTGGGTCACTTTATTCTTATCTGAAATGTAAACATAGTCGCATATTAATCACACTGCTATAAATAATATAGACTAAGCAGATGATTGTACACAGTAAACTGTATTGTATTCATGGCTGTATAAATACTTACATAGGGAAGTTCACAGTATAGAGACACAGAACAGACAAAAATAAAAGCAATGGGAAAACCGATAGTGGCTGAAAAAATCCACATGGAGAGAGCAGGTGGACAAGCGTGCATCCCTGGATGAGCCGTCAGCAGACATCCACAAGAAGCGCCCTGATGGCTGCACCAGCAAAGGAGAAAGTAATGTCTAAAGCCAAAAAGGTAGGATAAAGTAAATCAGTAAATATCTAAGATCAATAAGATCAATAAGATCAATAAGATCAATACACAAAAACACACATAGTGTTCTGTGATAGCAGAACAGAAGCACATATTGCAATAAAGTGCTTCAGTAGCAAGTTACAATACCTTTCAACAAACTGGTGAAGACAGTCTCATCACAGCGGCAGTGCTCAAACTGACACCTGTCTGCTGTGTGTGTGCTTATGTAGTATTTATCCCACTGAGGGAGCCAATCCTCATAGGGGGAAGTGCTGGATTTCTGGCGCCAAAACGCTGCATAATGAGCCAGCAGCAGGGCGGTTCTCTGACGTGGGTGCGCGTGGCGCAACCAAGCCCGTAAGGGCGTGATGATATCATGCACCGACACGTCACGGCGTAAGAACATCCTCATCCGTGTCTTTTCCATACTCCTGAACTCTGTACTCCATACATAGTGCACTCCTGAACCCTGCATGCTGTACGTAGTGTACTCCGCCAGCTGGCTGATCAAAGACAAATAGATTCCAGCTACATATTTGAGGTGAATAAAGGAATCCTACCTGCTGCACTATTGTATTCTGACAGCGGGACTACTCCACTGCCAGAATACATTGATCAGCACTACAATCGATTGGCTGCGGCGCTGATCAAACACAAATTTTCTAGCAGTCCTGTTCAAGAGGAGTTGATCACTAGGTAATTGATTAATTAAAATTCGGCCGGGCCCTGTTGAACAAACCAAATTTTGATCCATCTATGGCCAGCTTTTGACAATCATCCTGCAAATGTGCCGATTACTTTGTCAATATTGTAGTGTTTGATGCAGGAGTTTCATATTCAAATTTCTCACCATGCCTACCACTAAATATGCTTAAAAATTTTCATGCATCAATGTAAATGGAGTCCTTTATTTGCCTGAAGCTTTCATTTAAATGCCAAACAAGTTGAACAGTGTGTGCGAATGCATGATCATCATTGTAATACATTAAGTGTTGCATCTTTAGTGAGCTGGTCCACTTTACATTAATTTTCATTTTCTGAATTAGAGAACAGATACATGTTTTCATTATTTAAAAAGAGTCTGAGATAGAAGATAACTGTTTCTCGGTAATCATGCAAATTGTTCATTTTTAGTATAGTCCTCTCACAAGGATGAGAATATGAATGACGCAGCACCATCTAGAGGCTTGAACTGATTCGTTAATGTCAAAAATCAAAGCTCTACAGCCACGCGATACCTTTTTTTTTTTGTTTTATGAGCTGGTTTTAGCTTGCATAACAAATCTTCAGTTTATTTAATATAGCCATTTTCTGCAGGAAATTGATTATACACTCCTACTCACAACTCAAGGTTTTGTAAATGCCAGAAATAATGGGGTTATAAGGATAGATGTCACATTAACTTTATCATCCAATAAAGTACAGCATAACCTGAAGTATCAAAAAACATTTTAATGGGTATTAAGCAGTAATGCTTTCATGCTAGGTTCAAATGAAATTTGCACGGTAGCTGAACCTAGGCAGATATAAAAACAATATTTAAGTATGAATTCTTACAGAAAAATGAATTAAATGTTTCCATAGAATTTTAAAGAAGTTAGAGTTTTGTGATCCTTTGCATTGTAGTGCTTACACCAGGACAGGGAGAGGCTGCATTCCCAGACAATCAGGGTGCTGCATTGCACAGTGCAGACAGTCTCCCTCCCTGGCCATGCCACCAGTGGGGATGGCCAACAGAGGGATGACCTCATCAACCAGACCAAGCTGTATTTACCCAAGACAGTTCTCATAGTGTATATGCATATTCAATTTCTAGTCAAACTGTTTTAATTGACTTCACTAATCAAGACAAGCCTCATAGGCGTGCGCACAGGGTGTGCCGGGTGTGTGCCTGGGCACACCCTAATTACCCCATGTGCATTAGCATTATCCAGGGTGGCACCAGGTGGGTGGTTGTGGTGTCAGGGATCCAGTGTGAAACTTACAAAAAGTGGTTCAATAAAGGAAACCTTTGAACTGGTGACAGGGTCATGGGCGGCCAAGGCTCATTAATTCACGTGGGAAGCAAAGGCTGACCGTGTAATCCGATCCAATAAAGGAACTACTGTAGCTGAAAAAGTTAATACTGGTTGCGATAGAAAGTTATCAGAACACACTTGGGGGGGGGGGGGGGGCGATTCAATAAAGCTGATGTGTCACTTTTCTGGTGGTAATACTTCTTGTTAATGCTATGAGCTGAATTCATGTAGCATTTGCAAAAGTTTTGGTTCTGGCAGTGACTCATGCACCCGATTCAGGTAATTCTACAATGCGCCACTTTTACATTGTGGTACAACGTCAATTTTAAAATAACATACTGACATTACATGCCTTTTACGAAAGTGGAACTAATTAAGATCAACTCTCTTTTTCGTACAAGGAAAGAAATCGGTGCAGACATATTTTTCTAAAGTGTCTTACATACATTCTAAAAGTGGCACAGCATGCCCCAAATTCAACTACAGGTACAGGTACATGAATTTGGCACATTGTGCACTTTTAGAACACATAATAGACACTTTTGCAAAATTGTTATATACATATACAGTATATATATACTGATCAGCCACAGCTTTTTTTTTTTATAACAGATAATATATCAGTCACAACATTATGACCACATAACCTGTCGAGCTAAACTTAAAAAGGTATGCTATAGTATCTGGCACCAAGCCATACATTGCAGATCCTTTAAGTCCTGGAAGTTGCAAGGTGGGGCCTCCATGGATCGGACTTGTTATTCTAGTACATCCCACAGATGCTCCATTGGTTTGAGATCTAGAGAATTTGTATGCCAAGTCAAAACTTTGAACTTGTTCTATTCCTGAAATCATTCTTGAATTCATAAAGTCAAGCAACCTTCTTCCATCACTCTATGGACCAGTTCTGATGCTCACATGCCTATTATAGGCATTTTTAGTTGTGGGCACCGGTCAGCATGGGCACCCTAACTAGTCTGTGGCTATGCAGCCCCTCACAGAACAAACTGCAATGCATTGTCCCTGGATCTCATAAACACTGGCGCTGACAGATTTTGCAAAAGTGTCTATTATGTGTTCTGAAAGTGCACAATGTGCCAAATTCATGTACCTGTCTAGAACTTGTAGTTGTATTTGGGGATGCTGTGCCACTTTTAGAATGTATGCAAGACACTTTAGAAAAATCTGTCTGCACTGATTTCTTTCCTTAATTAATTAGCTCCACTTCGTAAGACATGTAATGTCAGTATGTTATTTTAAAATTGACGTTGTACCACAATGTAAAAGTGGCGCATTGTAGAATTACCTGAATTGGGTGCATGAGTCACTGCCAGAACCAAAACTTTCACAAATGCTTCATGAATGCAGCTCATAGCATTAACAAGAAGTATTACCACCAGAAAAGTGATGTGCATCAGATTTATGGAATCGCATCCCCCCCCCCCCCCCCCAAGAGTGTTCTGATAACTTTCTATCGCAACCAGTATTAACTTTTTCAGAAATTTGGGCTACAGTAGTTCCTTTATTGGATCAGATTACGCGGTCAGCCTTTGCTTCCCACGTGAATTAATGAGCCTTGGCCGCCCATGACCCTGTCACCAGTTCATAGGTTTCCTTTATTGAACCACTTTTTGTAAGTTTCACACTGGATTACTCCACAGATCTGTAAGAAATATACAGTGCACATTAACCACTTTCCTCCCACACTCTAGCTGAATGATGGCTACAGCACCGGGCTTCTAGTGCCAGGAGGGTGTCAATAGATGCCCTCCCGTGATCGCAGGGGGCACGTGGCCGGCGAGCACTGTGATCACGAGTCCTTCAAACTCTAGTGATCACAGAACATGGTAAAGGGCCAATCACAGCGGGCCCTTTACCATGTGATCAGCTGTCAGACAATGACAGCTGATCAGTAAGTAAACAGAAGCCAGTTAGAAGAGAATAAAGCCGGTAACTGGCTTCTGTTAAAGGGACATTGGTCCCAATCTGTGCCAACTATCAATGCCCACAAGTGCTGCTAGTCAGTGCAGACGAGTGCTATTTATCAGTGACCACAAGTGCCAACTTTCAGTGCCAATCAGTGCCCACCAGTGCACCTATCAGTGCTGCCAATCAGTGCCCATCAGTGTCACCTACCAGTTCCCACGTACCAGTGAATATCAGTGCCCCATATCAGTGCCCATCAGTGCCACCTATCTGTGCCTTTCAGTGCTCATCAGTGCCGCCTATCAGTGCCACCTCTCAGTGTCCTTCAGTGCCGCTTATCAGTGTCCATCAGTGCCTCCTCATCAGTGCCCACCAGTGCCGCCTCATCAGTGCCCATAAGTGCAGCCTCATCAGTACCCATCAGTGCAGCCTCATCATTGCCACCTCATCAGTGCCTATCAGTGCAGACTATCAGTGCCCATCAGTGTAGCCTCATCAGCCCACATCAGTGAAGGAGAAAAATTGCCTGTCTGCAAAATTTTATATCAAACTATGAAATAACATTTTTTTTCCACATTTTCTGCCTTTTTTTGTTTCTCTAGAAAAAAAAAACAGTGGTGATTAAATACCACCAAAATAAAGCTCTATTTCTGTGAAAAAAATGATAAAAATGTTGTTTATCGCTGTATTGTTGCATGCCAGCGCAATTGTCATTCAAAGTGTGACAGCACTGAAAGCTGAAAATTGGCCTGGGCAGGAAGGGGGTATAAGTGCCCAGTAGGTAAGTGGTTAAAATTCAAGTAAGAATACCTATGTCTCTTGTATTTAGACAATATTTGCTTATCACGGAGTTCAGCTTTAAACCTTTTAGAATGCAACAAAGGGACTAAAAGGAGCACAGCTGGAGCACCTACTTTTTGTAGATATCAGAAAATAAAGTAAATCATGGCCCAATTGTGCTGTGGATAAAGCAAAGCACCTGCTCATTTGTTGTTGAACTGGGAAAAAAACTGTGAAGTTCTCCCGAAGTGATGAAAATTACAGCAAAGTCACATCACTTTAATATCTGCACATAAATATGCAAACAGCTGTAGGCTAGAGATGACTGCTAGACATCATATATTTGCATTATATATTAAAATAAAGGACAGCAGACTAAATTATCTATTCATAGCTCTATCCACCATTCCCTATACGCATCTATGGTAATGACAGCTAATCAGCAGAAGGTGATGACTGGGGACTGGGTGATGCATTAAACTGAGATGAACACAATCAGGGGACCCTTGTACAGAGACCTTCACTAGCAGTAGCCTGCAAAACAGATGGATCAAACATTTCTGGCAGTCTTATTCAGTGCAATATGTCATATCCTATTTTCAGGGAGCCTAGAAGACAGCACATGAAAACGGGTCAGTGCCAAGTATTTAAATGAGAGGTGTCAGCAGGAAAGATGGCAGCAATAATGAGATAGATGGACATATTATTGATAACTGGCTAGTAGAAAATACAAGAGACCCTAGGAACAATTGTAATCCAAATTTTATTAATATTACAACACAATTAGTTTATTAATAAATAGCTAAGCTTTTTTTTTATCTTTTTGGAATTTAAAAAAAAATTAATAAACAGATATTAACCCCTTAAAGACCGCCCACCACATATATACTGCGGCAAGGCGGCTGTATTGTGCGACCTGGATTTCAGCTTTCAACTGATTGAAGACATCCTCTTGTCCATTTAAAAGGTGTAGTCAGGGCAGTATACAAGGGCTTCAACTTAGTGTTAGCATCTGGTATCCATTGTCTCACATATGACACCATCCCAATGAATTCTCTGAGCTGGTTGTGTTTTTTCGGCATTTTAGTTATTGTCCGTTTTCTTTCAATGTCAATGTGTTTGGTTCCAGGGCCTAGACAGTGACCAATGAATTTCACATTAAGCCTACACCATTGTACCTTTTCCTTTGACACCCTGCAATTCTGTTCACTGAGATATTTCAGAGAGTCTTGTTCACAATGTTCTATTGTGTCTGCACATAGTAAGATGTCATCAATGTACACCCTGATCACTGTGCCTTCATGGGCTGGTTGCCACCCGTTTAGGATTGTCATCATGGCCTTTGAGAATTCACTTGGAGGGGAAACCTTTCCTTGCGGAATTCTTGTCCAGGTGTACATTTCTCCCTCAAACCTGAAAGCAAAGGGTTTTTGGCTTTCTTCATTCAGGGGGACACTAAAGAAACCATTAGCCAGGTCTGTTACAGTGCACACCCTTGTTGCTGTAGGTATATCATTGAGCAAAGTACTGGGATTTGGGACAACAGGAGTGTCTTCCTCGAGGATTTGATTGAAGGCCCTTAAATCATGTACCATTCGATATACTTTTCTCCCTTTTTGACCCTTTTCTTTACAGGAAACAATGACGTCTGTGCTCTACTCACTGTTTTCCTTATGACACCTGCTTCAAATAATTATTTTATTTGTACTCGTACACCGGCGAGTTGATCTGCTGACGTTGGGTATTATGGTAAATGTGGGATTTGAGCTCCTGTTTTTATTTTGACTTTTTTTTTTTTTTTTTAATTCTTTATTTATTTCTGAGAAGGGATAACAAATTAAAATATACATAATATACATTTCTACAGACATTCTGCTTGACTGTTATTTAATTTCGTTAAATCATATTTCTTTCCGATTTCCTTTATCAAGTTATTCTTATCCCTTTTCTTTTTCTTTATTTACATTCTCCCCTTAACCCGGTTCCCCTTTGCCTCTTGTAATTGTATGGTCCTTGGTTCGTAAGGTACCCTTGAGGCCTCCCTTGCCCCTTTTTTTTTTTTTTTTTTTTTTTTTATTTTGACTTTTACCAGAGGGACTTGTAGAAGCCCAACATCATATTTTCCCTTGGCCCAGAGAGTATCAGGTATTTAAGCAACAATTTCAGGTGGAATATTGCCTTCAATCTTTTCCTCTAATTCCATTGCTGTCAATCCACATATCATTTCCTCATCTAAATCTCCAACATGTACTTCTACCATGTTGGGTGTATACTGTATACAGGCTTGTAAGCTACTCAGTAGGTCTCTTCCCAAAAGGGTTGCATGGTACAGTATCAGAGACAAGCAGCTTATGAAACATGTTGTGGCTTCCAATCCCCATTTGTATGGGGGACGTTTTCTTGAGAGGGGTAGACTTTGCTTTCACTCCAACTGCTAGTGGCCCAGAAGTAAGGGGATATCTTTTGGTAGGCAGGACTTTTGAAGTATAGTCCGGGTGGAGCCAGAATCGACTAAGCATGAAATGTCCTGGTCTGTTAGTTGTGGAAAGCGTAATGTTACAAAAGCATCTTTACCATCTTTCTCAGAGATGCACAAGATGCACAGATGCTCAGAAAGTTCATGCTGCTTTACTAGTCATTTATCATCATCTCCTTCATTCTTCTGCCTACATCTGTCAGGCAGTCTGCATTTCATGGCAAGATGGTCAATCTTACCACAATTGAAGCATTTCCTGGTTTCTCTTTGGAAAACATTTACTCCTTGAACATCATCCTGAGCTGTAAAAGCATTACGTATTTTCTTTCTTCTTCCTGAGTTTCAATACTACTGCACACTTCTCTCAGCAAAGCCCATTCAAATCCCCTTCATTCTGGTTTTGTTGCCATTAACCGTTTCCTTATTGATTCTTTAAGTCACATCACAACAGCATTCTTACAACCTATGGCAGTAATGTTTGTGCCATCAGTCAGATCCACTCCTACTGTCTCTGCCATGGACTGGACATGTTTAAAGTAATCAAAAACATCCTCACCGGTTTCTTGTCTCACATCCAGCAAGCCACCTGATTTGTTCTGCGAGGGCCACTCATTAACCACTTTCAGACCGGACCAATTTGCAGCCAAAGGACCAAGCCCCTTTTTGCGATTCGGAACTGCGTCGCTTTAACTGACAATTGCGCGGCCGTGCGACGTGGCTCCCAAACAAAATCGACGTCCTTTTTTTCCCACAAATAGAGCTTTCTTTTGGTAGTATTTGATCGCCCCTGCGGTTTTTATTTTTTGCGCTATAAACAAAAAAGAGCAACAATTTTGAAAAAAAACGCATTATTTTTTATTTTTTGCTATAATAAATATCCCCCAAAAATATATAAAAATTTATTTTTTTCCTCAGTTTAGGCCGATACGTATTCTTCTACATATTTTTTGGTAAAATCGCAATAAGCAATTATTGATTGGTTTGCACAGAAGTTATAGCGTTTACAAGATAGGGGATAGTTTTATAGCATTTTTATTAATATTTTTTTTTTATTAGTAATTGCGGCGATCAGCGATTTTTATTGTGAATGCGACATTATGGCGGACACATCGGAAATTTTTGAAACATTTTTGGGACCATTGTCATTTATACAGCAATCAATGCTATTTAAATGCATTGATTCCTGTATAAATGACACTGGCAGTGAAGGGGTTAACCACAAGGGGGCAGTGTAGGGGTTAAGTATGCCTAGGGGTGAGTTTTTTACTGTGGGGGGGGGCGTGGCTGTCAGCTAGTGAATGCTGATCTCTGCTCCAATCACAGGGAGCAGATATCGTTGTCACTAGTTGCTAGGCAGAAGGGGAGATGCTGTCTATTTCCGCATCTCCCCGTTCGGCCTTCCCGTGAGACGATCGCGGTGACCCGCGACCGGACTCACGGGGGTCCTGACCGGTGCGGGAGCGTGCCGCTCCCGCGCGCTCCCGATGGCACGGACGGCTTAAAGGAGGGACTTATATATACGCCCTCCTGCCTGTCCGTGCCATTCTGCCGACGTATATCGTCGTGCGCCGGTCGGGAACCGGTTAATAATTCTACAACATTCTACAACATTCTGCCCCTTCCTATCTAATACATCTGTTGTCTTATCTTCATCCCGAAACTGAAGTTTTCCCTGCCCATGGGGCACACAGTGACATTAGCATTGTCATCTGCACTTTTCTGTGTGACCTTGTTTAAGTCAGTGGACCCAAGGACTATTCTTAGCAATTGAGCCATATCTGCCTAGCATAAATCTTGAGTTTCTTTTAATTTGTTAATTTCCTGCATAAAGACAGCTTTGTCCTTAGAGGGGCGTGGAATGTCCCTTGTAAGAGCATGCATCTCTCTTGGAGAAAAGGGCTGGTAACTAGTACTTGTTGTAACTATCGGTGATTGTACACCATCCTATCCTTGTTTTGTATTAGTAATTATGCTCACAGGATACGCACTGTATCTTAAGCCTAATTCAGCTTCATTTTCTTCCCAAGCAGCTATAACCTCTAGGTCCCTTATGGCCCCCCTATAAGGTCCTTGCCCTGCAATATTATGTGCAGGGTGTGGATGGTCTAATTCCTTTTTGCTAGGCCCATCAGTGATATGCTTTTGAAATATCTTAACAGGCTCATGACTAGTCAAAGTTTCAACAGATTGCATACTTTCAAAAAATGCAATACTGCACACATTTAATGCCCTTATCCAACTCTGTCAGTCTGCCATGAAAGTTAACATACACAGAGACCCAAGTTGATACATCATAAGCTCCTTCTGCTGGAATTGGATCTGGTCTATTTTTAGTCCAGCCTATAATAGTTTTGGTGTCCTTTCTTAACGACTGTCCATATCTGTCTGTCATTTCTGTCAAAGGACTTAGTTTACTTGTGCCATTTTTTACCTCTCCCGGCATTGAGAGATCCATGGGAGTGCCGTGCTCCCATTCCTAGAGTCCTCACTCTCAAGTCTCATTTAACAATCTGGTTATGTGTGGCTAGCTTTTAGCAGTATTCTGCCAATTGCAAGATCTCTAGTTTAGATCTGATGTTCATTATTGAAGGTTAGATTGTCAGTGATTGTTCTCAGTAAATGATGTTCAGGCAGTGTGGATTGCTAACACTCTTTCACAGTATACTGAGCGTCTACTTATGAGCTGGCATCAGCTCCATAGACTCCAGCTTTGGATAACATGACCACTGAAGCTTGCATGCAGTGACAGTTTCATTCAGATGACACGGAACTGTTTTCTTTGAATAACCTTGCTTGACTTGGAAAATGGTAACGACCTGATATGTCAAAAACTGAAAATAAAGCATCTGCAAGTTAAAACTGTAAACTGTATATTTTCATGGCAGAAGGAAAAACTTTGCCTTTTAACCATTCTTATGCATTGTCTGCTGCAGCATGTTGTTTGAAGAGATTAGCAGCTCTTTCCATTAATGTATTAATATGAAATACATTTAAATGAACTCTTCAGTCATTGCCATCTATAATTATAAAGTGAAGTCAATTACTTAGCAGTCCAAATTAATTATTTGTTCTTTCACAACTAGTCATTTTCCCCTTGTGAAACATTCTCATAAAGATGGAAAAAGAGCAGCAGAAAAACAAGTGGGTGAAAAACTAAAATATATTATTGCGTTTTCTTTTGAGTGGCATATATTTTGTTATGTGTAATGGTTACTAAAGTAAATTTGTGCGTTGCCTTTGCATGGCAAAGCAACAGGTCGCTTTAGGGTGACTCATTTTCCTTCAATTTTCTGCTGCTGTGTTTGTAGCTCGAAGGGAAGAGAGCATAGGCGTGCATACAGGGTGTGCCGGATCTGCTTGGGCACACCCTAATCACCCCGTTGGCATTAGCATTATCTCTCTGTGTGGCGGTGGGGAGATAGGAAAGATCTCTCACTGAGTGGCTCTGCTTATAAGAGAAGTGTGGAAGCATTTCTCCTTCACTCTGAATCTGCAGGCAAGGAGATAATGTGCCAGTGGGGCAGAGTGCCACAAGGAAGAGTGTATGTGTAGAGTGAGTGTATACAGTATACATGCATGTGTTGTTTGAGCTTTAGTGTGCACACCCTAATACAATAGGCTAAACACACCTATGGAAGAGAGATACTTGTTACCGCTAGAAATAGGGGAGCCTGTGACTCACTCCCCTTCCTCCCACTTGGCAGCATTGGTGTTTGAAAATTGGATGCTCAGCCACCAGTACCATCAGCCACCATGTGGAGGTTCGGAGACATCCTAAGGGCTCATTTACACTACTTGCAGTTGGGTGGGCAGTAAAATGGGCAGTGGAGCAGCATTTTTACTACTGCACCCCCACCCCCCAACTTCCCCTTTTAAAGAAGAATTCCAGGCATGGATTATTTTTTTTTTTTACATGGCTACATTGGTCCAGCGTGGACCAATTTAATTTTTTCTATATCATCTAGCCAATGCCCCCCGGATGCACGAAACCACTGAAGTAGACACAGCTACATATCCACTTGCTTCTGGGTCCTTTGCCAAGCTGGTGGCCTGCAGCATTCTGAACACAGAAGGTTGACTGCTCAGCAAACCACTTGCTTACTTAGTCGACCCGTCAGATTTTGATGCCGGTCACCTAATCTGACGGGCCCCAAATCTGACAAGACACAGAGGGTCCCGTCAGATTTTGTCGCCGGTCACCTAATCTGACGGGTCCCCAAATCTGACAAGACACAGAGGGTCCCGTCAGATTAGTCGACCCGTCAGATTTTGTCGCCGGTCACCTAATCTGATGGGTCACCAAATCTGACGGGACACAGAGGGTCCCGTCAGATTAGTCGACCCGTCAGATTTTGTCGCCGGTCACCTAATCTGACGGGTCCCCAAATCTGACAAGACACAGAGGGTCCCGTCAGATTAGTCGACCCGTCACATTTTGTCGCCGGTCACCTAATCTGACGGGTCCCCAAATCTGACGGGACACAGAGGGTCCCGTCAGATTAGTCGACCCGTCAGATTTTGTCGCCGGTCACCTAATCTGACGGGTCACCAAATCTGACAAGACACCGAGGGTCCCGTCAAATTAGTCGACCCGTCAGATTTTTTCGCCGGTCACCTAATCTGACGGGTCCCCAAATCTGACAAGACACAGAGGGTCCCGTCAGATTAGTCGACCCATCAGATTTTGTCGCCGGTCACCTAATCTGACGGGTCACCAAATCTGACGGGACACAGAGGGGCCCATCAGATTAGTCGACCCGTCAGATTTTGTCGCCGGTCACCTAATCTGACGGGTCCCCAAATCTGACAAGACATAGAGGGTCCCGTCAGATTAGTCGACCCGTCAGATTTTGTCATCGGTCACCTAATCTGACGGGTCACCAAATCTGACGGGACACAGAGGGTCCCGTCAGATTAGTCGACCCGTCAGATTTTGTCGCCGGTCACCTAATCTGACGGGTCCCCAAATCTGACAAGACACAGAGGGTCCCGTCAGATTAGTGGACCCGTCAGATTTTGTCGCCGGTCACCTAATCTGACGGGTCACCAAATCTGACGGGACACAGAGGGTCCCGTCAGATTAGTCGACCCCGTCAGATTAGTCGACCCGTCAGATTTTGTCGCCGGTCACCTAATCTGACGGGTCACCAAATCTGACGGGACACAGAGGGTCCCGTCAGATTAGTCGACCCGTCAGATTTTGTCGCCGGTCACCTAATCTGACAAGACACAGAGGGTCCCGTCAGATTATCAGAAAATCCGATCGTGTGTACGAGGCTTTAGTTTTGTAACAAAGCACTAAAGTAATCAATGAGCCCATACACTCAGCTGCATCTACATACAAAAAATGTTTGCTGCATTAGTCATGCACAAAAAAGTAGGACACAGCTGCAGATTTTACATGCATACAGTATCTCACAAAATTGAGCACTCCCCTCACATTTTTGTAAACATTTCATTATATCTTTTCATGTGACAACACTGAAGAAATGACACTTTTTGCTACAATGTAAAGTAAATTTGCTGTCCCCTCAAAATAACTCAACACACAGCCATTCATGTCTAAACTGCTGGCAACAAAAGTGAGTACAGTACATTTGAAAAAGTAGAGTACTGATGCGCTCTCTAGAAAGTGCTTGACATTGGATATTAAAAAGCTAAAAAATATAAAGAATGTGAAAAATAATATTCTAATATAAAGTGCTGAATATACAGTGGAAAGCAGCTATACTTCTGTAGTGTTACCTGCACCAATAAATCTGTGTATAACTAATGAAGTAGCGCTAACAACTTAAATGACTTAAATTAACCATAAAGTGCAAATGTGCTAGGATAACACTGATTCCTCCTGAAATTGTGTCTTTGCCGGTCACCTAATCTGATGGGTCCCCAAATCTGATGGGACACAGAGGGTCCCGTCAGATTAGTCGACCCGTCAGATTTTGTCGCCAGTCACCTAATCTGACGGGTCCCCAAATCTGACAAGACACAGAGGGTCCCGTCAGATTAGTCGACCCGTCAGATTTTGTCGCCGGTCACCTAATCTGACGGGTCCCCAAATCTGACGGGACACAGAGGGTCCCGTCAGATTAGTCGACCCGTCAGATTTTGTCGCCGGTCACCTAATCTGACGGGTCACCAAATCTGACAAGACACCGAGGGTCCCGTCAAATTAGTCGACCCGTCAGATTTTTTCGCCGGTCACCTAATCTGACGGGTCCCCAAATCTGACAAGACACAGAGGGTCCCGTCAGATTAGTCGACCCATCAGATTTTGTCGCCGGTCACCTAATCTGACGGGTCACCAAATCTGACGGGACACAAAGGGGCCCATCAGATTAGTCGACCCGTCAGATTTTGTCGCCGGTCACCTAATCTGACGGGTCCCCAAATCTGACAAGACATAGAGGGTCCCGTCAGATTAGTCGACCCGTCAGATTTTGTCATCGGTCACCTAATCTGACGGGTCACCAAATCTGACGGGACACAGAGGGTCCCGTCAGATTAGTCGACCCGTCAGATTTTGTCGCCGGTCACCTAATCTGACGGGTCCCCAAATCTGACAAGACACAGAGGGTCCCGTCAGATTAGTGGACCCGTCAGATTTTGTCGCCGGTCACCTAATCTGACGGGTCACCAAATCTGACGGGACACAGAGGGTCCCGTCAGATTAGTCGACCCCGTCAGATTAGTCGACCCGTCAGATTTTGTCGCCGGTCACCTAATCTGACGGGTCACCAAATCTGACGGGACACAGAGGGTCCCGTCAGATTAGTCGACCCGTCAGATTTTGTCGCCGGTCACCTAATCTGACAAGACACAGAGGGTCCCGTCAGATTATCAGAAAATCCGATCGTGTGTACGAGGCTTTAGTTTTGTAACAAAGCACTAAAGTAATCAATGAGCCCATACACTCAGCTGCATCTACATACAAAAAATGTTTGCTGCATTAGTCATGCACAAAAAAGTAGGACACAGCTGCAGATTTTACATGCATACAGTATCTCACAAAATTGAGCACTCCCCTCACATTTTTGTAAACATTTCATTATATCTTTTCATGTGACAACACTGAAGAAATGACACTTTGCTACAATGTAAAGTAAATTTGCTGTCCCCTCAAAATAACTCAACACACAGCCATTCATGTCTAAACTGCTGGCAACAAAAGTGAGTACAGTACATTTGAAAAAGTAGAGTACTGATGCGCTCTCTAGAAAGTGCTTGACATTGGATATTAAAAAGCTAAAAAATATAAAGAATGTGAAAAATAATATTCTAATATAAAGTGCTGAATATACAGTGGAAAGCAGCTATACTTCTGTAGTGTTACCTGCACCAATAAATCTGTGTATAACTAATGAAGTAGCGCTAACAACTTAAATGACTTAAATTAACCATAAAGTGCAAATGTGCTAGGATAACACTGATTCCTCCTGAAATTGTGTCTTTGCCGGTCACCTAATCTGATGGGTCCCCAAATCTGATGGGACACAGAGGGTCCCGTCAGATTAGTCGACCCGTCAGATTTTGTCGCCAGTCACCTAATCTGACGGGTCCCCAAATCTGACAAGACACAGAGGGTCCCGTCAGATTAGTCGACCCGTCAGATTTTGTCGCCGGTCACCTAATCTGACGGGTCCCCAAATCTGACAAGACACAGAGGGTCCCATCAGATTAGTCGACCCATCAGATTTTGTCGCCGGTCACCTAATCTGACGGGTCCCCAAATCTGACAAGACACAGAGGGTCCCGTCAGATTAGTCGACCCGTCAGATTTTGTCGCCGGTCACCTAATCTGACGGGTCCCCAAATCTGACAAGACACAGAGGGTCCCGTCAGATTAGTCGACCCGTCAGATTTTGTCACCGGTCACCTAATCTGACGGGTCACCAAATCTGACGGGACACAGAGGGTCCCGTCAGATTATCAGAAAATCCGATCGTGTGTACGAGGCTTTAGTTTTGTAACAAAGCACTAAAGTAATCAATGAGCCCATACACTTAGCTGCATCTACATACAAAAAATGTTTGCTGCATTAGTCATGCACAAAAAGGTAGGACACAGCTGCAGATTTTACATGCATACAGTATCTCACAAAATTGAGCACTCCCCTCACATTTTTGTAAACATTTCATTATATCTTTTCATGTGACAACACTGAAGAAATGACACTTTGCTACAATGTAAAGTAAATTTGCTGTCCCCTCAAAATAACTCAACACACAGCCATTCATGTCTAAACCGCTGGCAACAAAAGTGAGTACAGTATATTTGAAAAAGTAGAGTACTGATGCGCTCTCTAGAAAGTGCTTGACATTGGATATTAAAAAGCTAAAAAATATAAAGAATGTGAAAAATAATATTCTAATATAAAGTGCTGAATATACAGTGGAAAGCAGCTATACTTCTGTAGTGTTACCGGCACCAATAAATCTGTGTATAACTAATGAAGTAGCGCTAACAATTTAAATGACTTAAATTAACCATAAAGTGCAAATGTGCTAGGATAACACTGATTCCTCCTGAAATTGTGTCTTTGCTGGTCACCTAATCTGATGGGTCCCCAAATCTGACGGGACACAGCGGGTCCCATCAGATTAGTCGACCCGTCAGATTTTGTCGCCGGTCACCTAATCTGACGGGTCCCCAAATCTGACAAGACACAGAGTGTCCCGTCAGATTAGTCGACCCGTCAGATTTTGTCGCCGGTCACCTAATCTGACGGGTCCCCAAATCTGACGGGACACAGAGGGTCCCGTCAGATTAATCGACCCGTCAGATTTTGTCGCTGGTTACCTAATCTGACGGGTCCCCAAATCTGACAGGACATAGAGGGTCCCGTCAGATTAGTCGACCCGTCAGATTTTGTCACCGGTCACCTAATCTGACGGGTCACCAAATCTGACGGGACACAGAGGGTCCCGTCAGATTAGTCGACCCGTCAGATTTTGTCGCCGGTCACCTAATCTGACGGGTCCCCAAATCTGACAAGACACAGAGGGTCCCGTCAGATTAGTCGACCCGTCAGATTTTGTCGCCGATCACCTAATCTGACGGGTCACCAAATCTGACGGGACACAGAGGGACCCGTCAGATTAGTCGACCCGTCAGATTTTGTCGCCGGTCACCTAATCTGACGGGTCCCCAAATCTGACAAGACACAGAGGGTCCCGTCAGATTAGTCGACCCGTCAGATTTTGTCGCCGGTCACCTAATCTGACAAGACACAGAGGGTCCCGTCAGATTATCAGAAAATCCGATCGTGTGTACGAGGCTTTAGTTTTGTAACAAAGCACTAAAGTAATCAATGAGCCCATACACTCAGCTGCATCTACATACAAAAAATGTTTGCTGCATTAGTCATGCACAAAAAGGTAGGACACAGCTGCAGATTTTACATGCATACAGTATCTCACAAAATTGAGCACTCCCCTCACATTTTTGTAAACATTTCATTATATCTTTTCATGTGACAACACTGAAGAAATGACACTTTGCTACAATGTAAAGTAGTGAGTGTAGAGCTTGTATAACTGTGTAAATTTGCTGTCCCCTCAAAATAACTCAACACACAGCCATTAATGTCTAAACCGCTGGCAACAAAAGTGAGTACAGTACATTTGAAAAAGTAGAGTACTGATGCGCTATCTAGAAAGTGCTTGACATTGGATATTAAAAAGCTAAAAAATATAAAGAATGTGAAAAATAATATTCTAATATAAAGTGCTGAATATACAGTGGAAAGCAGCTATACTTCTGTAGTGTTACCGGCACCAATAAATCTGTGTATAACTAATGAAGTAGCGCTAACAATTTAAATGACTTAAATTAACCATAAAGTGCAAATGTGCTAGGATAACACTGATTCCTCCTGAAATTGTGTCTTTGCTGGTCACCTAATCTGATGGGTCCCCAAATCTGACGGGACACAGAGGGTCCCATCAGATTAGTCGACCCGGTCAGATTTTGTCGCCGGTCACCTAATCTGACGGGTCCCCAAATAGGTAAAGGTCCTAAAAGTGGGGTTACAACCACTTTAAGAGACTGAACATTTCCCTGAATATTTCCCTGAATTATCAAAACACTTTTTGGGTGAACTTTTTGATGGGAGCATTTTTTTAGATTGTTTATTGTTGTACTTTAGATATTGAAAGATTGTTTATTGATGCACTTTAAATATTGAAATATGGTTATTTTTAATATAATTAATTGAATATTAAGAAGATGTGACGCAGTTTATTCACTGGACTCTACTTTCAGCGCTGTCACTCTTTAAATGACAATTGTGCGGTCATGCTATACTGTACCCATATGAAATTTTTATTAATTTTTTTTTCACACAAATAGAGCTTTCTTTTGGTGGTATTTAATACCTATGGATTTATTTTTTTATTTTTTTGCTAAACAAACAAAAAAAAGACTGAACATTTTGAGATAGTTTTATAGTTTGTTATAAAATTTTGCAAACAGGTAATTTTTCTCCTTCACTGATGTGCGCTGATGAGGGGGTGCTGATAGGCTGCACTGATGGGCACTGATAGGCTGCACTGATGGGTGCTGATAGGCAGCACTGAAGGGTATTGATAGGTGACACTGATAGATGGCACTGGTAGGTGACACTGATAGGTAGCACTGATGATGGGCACTGATAGGTGACACTGGTGGGCACTGATAGGTGACACTGGTGGGCATTGATAAGTGGCACTGGTGGGCACTGGTAGGTGGCACTGGTAGGTGGCACTGGTGGGCACTGCTTAGCAGCAGTGGGTGTCCGTGTGCGGGACTGATGTCCCGTTTACACAAGCCGGTAATCAGCTTTTCCCCCCCCCTCTTTCTGAGGAAAAAAAAGCAGATTACCGGCTTCTGTTTACATCACATGACCAGCTGTCATTGGTTGATCGACCCCTTATCAGTCTCATGGACTTGTTGATCACAGAGCGCACCGCCCGCACCGTGCAGGGAGCACGCAGGCAGCACATGCATGGGAGGACGTACATGGATGCCCCCCTGGATATTTAGGCCCCCACTGTAGACGTCTTTCGGTTATAGCATGGCTGGGAAGAGGTTAAGAGAGTGCTTTGTATTCTCTGAATGAATGTAAAGCATTTTCTGATTGAACAAAGTGGAAAGGCAGGGTGGTGACACCATGGCATATACCATGATTGCCCCTGGAAGCTGGAAATCACTGATGTAGACAGCTACATATCCACTTGCTTCTGGGTCCTCTGCCAAGCTGGTGCCTGCAGCATTCTGAACACAGAAGGTTGACCGCTCAGCAAAGGCACCATTAACCACTTGCTTACTGGCCACTTTCACCCCCTTCCTGCCCAGGCCAATTTTCAGCTTTCAGCGCTGTCACTCTTCGAATGACAATTGCGTGGTCATGCTACACTGTGCCCATATAAAATGTTTATCATTTTTTTCACACAAATAGAAATTTCTTTGGGTGGTATTTAATCACTACTGTTTTTTTTTTTTTTTTGCTAAACAAAAAAAAAAAACAGTTTTCATAGTTTGTTATAAAAATTTGCAAACAGGTAATTTTTCTCCTTCACTGATGTACGCTGATGAAGAGGCACTGATGGGCACTGATAAGGCGGCGCTGATGGGCACTGATGAGGCAGCACTGGTGGGCACTGATTAAGAAGTACTGATGAGGCTGCCCTGAGAGGTGGTACTGATGGGAAATGAAAGGCAGCACTGAAGGGCACTGATAGGCGGCACTGATGAGCACTAATAGGTGGCACTGATAGGCACTGGTAGGTGGCACTGGTAGGCAGCACTGATAGGTAGCACTAATGAGGAGGCACTGATGAGCACTGATTGGCAGCACTGATGGGCAATGATAGGTAACACTGGTGGGTATTGATAGGTGGCACTGGTGGGAACTGGTAGGTGGCACTGGTCTGCACTGCTAAGCAGTAGTGGGTGTCCGTGTGCGGGACCGATGTCCCATTTACACAAGCCCGGGATTGGCCCCTTACTCCGATCTGTGATCAGCCAAGTCTCAAGCAGCACATACACGGGAGGATGTACATGGACGCCCTGCCAGCAATTTGGGCCCTCGCAGGGGCGTACCTAGAGCATTCGGCACCCGGGGCGGATCCTATATATGGCACCCCCCACCTTAAAATGCAAAAACACCCCACTGTGCCCCCTGTATACCTCTGTATCCTTCAATATCTTTTTGTCACTACTGTGTACCCCCTCTCCACAACAGCCCTTGTACCTTTGGACCCCTTTACATTACACAGCACCCTGAACCTCTGGACCCCTTTACATTACACAGCACCCTGCACCTCTGCACCCCTTTACATTACACAGCCCCCCACAGCTCTGGACCCCCTGCATGTTACACAGACCCCCCTACAGTGCAGATCCCCCATCTACAGTGCAGACCCCCCACAGTACAGACCCCCCTACAGTACAGAATCCTCCTCTACAGTAGAATCCTTCCCTATAGTGCAGACCCCCCTACAGTATAGACCCCTCCACCCTACAGCGCAGACCCCCCCTACAGTACAGACCCCTCCTCCCTACAGTGCAGACTCCCCTACAGTACAGACCCCCCCTACAGTGCAAAACCCCCTACAGTACAGAAGTCTCCCCTACAGTACAGACTCCCCTACAGTACAGACCCCCTACAGTACAGAATCCTCCCCTAAGGTACAGACATCCCTACAGTGCAGAATCCTCCCCTACGGTGCAGACCCCCCTACAGTGCAGACCCCCCAGTACAGACCCCCTACAGTACAGACCCCCCTACAGTGCAGACCCCCCCCTACAGTACAGACCCCCCTATAGTGCAGACCCCCCTACAGTACAGACCCCCCTAAAGTACAGACCCCTCCCCCTACAATGCAGACCCCTCTACAGTACAGACCCCCTACAGTACAGACCCCCTTCAGTGCAGACCCCCCTACAGTACAGAACCCCCTACAATACAGAATCATCCCCTACAATACAGAATCCTCCCCTACAATACAGACCCCTCCCCCTACAGTGCAGACCCCCCTTACAGTGCAGACCCCCCCCCTACAGTACAGAACCCCCCTACAGTGCACAGACCCCCCTACAGTACAGACCCCCCTACAGTGCAGACCCCCCTACAGTACAGAACCCCCCTACAGTGCACAGACCCCCCTACAGTAAAGACCCCCCTACAGTGCACAGACCCCCCTACAGTACCGACCCCCCTCCCCTTCAGACCCATAATGTACCTCAGAAAACACACATGAAGAGAACGAGGCAGTGGCATTGCAGGGGGAGGTGCAAGCCGCACCCGAGTGACACCTGTCGGTACAGTGACCCGGGACCCGGCGCAACGATCACCTTCTCTGCTCTGATCAGTCTCAGCAGCGCCACGGCTGTCACAGCGGCCCCCCACTTAGTACGCCACTGGGCCCGTGCTGTAGCCGTCTTTTAGCTATAGCACGGGCTGGAAGAGGTTATGAGAGTGCTTTGCAGGGGCGTTGCTAGGTCTACAAAAGATCTGGGGCTAGAGCCCATAGCAGCGTAGTAAAGAAAGTCATACGCTTGGGCGGGCATACACATGTATATACAGTAATATACGTTTGTGTGGGTATATATCCCCAGAGAGCCCCCCACTTACATCAGGGTCCCCAGAGAGCCCCCCCCCTTACATCAGGCTCCCCAGAAAGCCCCCCTCACATCAGGGTCCCCAGAGAGCCTCCTCCTTTCATCAGAGTCGCCAGAGAGCCCCCCCCCCCCCTTACATCAGGTTCCCCAGGGAGCCCCTCCTTACATCAGGGTCCCCAGAGAGCCCCTCCTTACATCAGGGTCCCCAGAAAGCCCCCCTCACATCAGGGTCCCCAGTGAGCCTCCCCCTTGCATCAGGGTCCCCAGAGAGCCCCCCCCCCCCACTTACATCAGGGTTCCCAGAGAGCCCCCCTTACATTAGTGTCCCCAGAGGGCCTCCCCCTTAAAATCAGGGTCCCCAGAAACCCTCCCCCTTAAAATCAGGGTCCCCGGAACCCCCCCTTAAAATCAGGGTCCCCAGAAAGCCCCCCACTTACATCAGGGTCCCCAGAGAGCCCCCCTTACATCAGGCTCCCAGAAAGCCCCCCTCACATCAGGGTCCCCAGAGAGTTTCCTCCTTTCTCCCCCTGGGTTCCGCACCGAGCAGCTGCCCTGCTGTTTTCTGAACACAGGGGATCAGGCACTCAGCATGGATGCCATTCAGAGAATGCTTTGCCAGGTATGATATAGGCATAATTACATTGGTCCAACTATTTATAAAATATCCATACCTGGATATTGCAGCCAGGCAGCAGCAAAAATTCTACCGCCTGCCTCGTTCGGTGGGCAGTACCACCACAGAACATTCACCCTTCAACTAAATGGGACTATCCTGCAACCTCCCTGCAATCACATATATTGATATTTTGTTCACAGTTGTGGTGCTGCATTGTCAGGGTTAAAACAGGTGGCAGGGAGGTGACATATCTCCCCCTCACCGCTCTTCATATACCTCTAAAAAGCAATCCATTGCAGATTGCTTTTACGAGAAGCAGCAAAGTCTGCCACACATCTAAAATTAGAAGTGTGTAACCTTTGAGTGGCATTGACTTGGAACTTACAAAAAGGTTTTCTCTGCTTACTTCCAGTGGTGAAAAGAGCAGCAGAGGAGTAAAAGGGAGGTAAGTATTGGTTACTATCTGTGGGGGATGACTAAACCTTTTGTTTCGCCCTGAAACCCTACTACATTTCTGAGCATCTCCACAATGTAAGCACATGCATTCTAATATATAGATAAGGGACAGGTGCTTCCATTGTGAAGACGCTCAGAAATTTTGTAAGGTTAGGACTGCAAGTGATACAGGGTGCCGTGAAGAGGCCTTTGCAAATGTGTGCTAACTAAACCGCTGTTTTTAACGCATACTGTTGGACAGGTTAATTCAGTTGGTTAGCAGACTGGTTGGCGAGTTGAGTTGGGAATTTTATCTGGTTTTGTCTTTCATGCGTTTGCCCTTCCATGTGCTCCTTGCTGTGAAGGCCAGTTTTAGGTGGCGACAGGGGTCATCTCTTTGTTACTGGTGTCAATTTGGTCAGGGGACATACTGGGTACCTTTGCTGCCATTGTGCTATGTGCTGGGTGTCCAATGTGCCCCTGTGCCTTTAAGGAGGATTGGGCTATCTCCAGGCCCACCTGACCCTTGTCCAATGTGCCCCTATCCATTAGAATGCTGTGATTCCATTGTGGAGACGCTCATAAGGACTGCAAGTTATACAGGGTGCAGTGAAGAGGCCTTGCAGCTTACGCATGTGTACTAACGAAAACCCCTGTTTTTAATGAATACTGTTGGACAGCTTAATTTGGTTCGTAATCAGACTGGTTGATGAGGTGAGCTGGGAATTTTCTCTGGTTTTGTCTTTCATGCATTTCTTCAGGGGCGCCTTGGCAAAATGCCTAAAAAAAATGCCCAAAAATGTATACAAGGCAGCAGGTGGATCAAGCCTGCCTTTTAGTTACACAAAGCCACAGGTTTTTATTGTGCACCATTTTAACCTTTCAGCCACCAGCATCCTAACAACCAGTGCTGTCATCAGTGTTGATAAGAAGGGTGTTGATTGCCTGCACAGCATCCTTGTTTTACCTCCCCTGCCCCTCTCCATCAGCACTGGGGTCACAAGTGATGGAGAGTAACTGAGAGAGAAGAGAAAAATTGGAATACTAGTTAGTACTAGTATGCAAATGTGTAATTGCTTTGTAAGAATAAATCACCTCTAATGTTGGGTGTACTATGTGCATCGATGCTGCTGCATTATGTAAAACTATTAGAGCAGTTTTTAATATTTAAGATAGGGATGCCTTGAGACTGTCCATAATTTTAAAGGGTGCTCCAAAAGGGCTCTCCATAAGACTAATGCCCCGTACACACGAGCAGAAATTCCGCCAGCAAAAGTCCAATGAGAGCTTTTGGTCCAAAAATGCGACTGTGTGTATGCTCCATCGGACTTTTGCTGGCGGAATTCCAGCCAGCAAAAGATTGCGAGCATGTTCTCAATTTTTCAGTCGGAAAAAGTTCCGATCGGAAATTTCGATCGTCTGTACCGATTCCGACGTGCAAAATTCCTACGCATGCTCGGAAACAATTCGACGCATGCTCAGAAGCATTGAACTTCATTTTCTCGGCTCGTCGTAGTGTTGTACGTCACCGCGTTCTTGTCGGTCGAAAGTTCAGCAAACTTTTGTGTGACCGTGTGTATGCAAGCTAAGCTTGAGCGGAATTCCGTCAGAAAAACCATCCAAGATTTTTCCAACGGAAATTCCGCTCGTGTGTGCCGCGTACACATGGTCAGACACTCCGACAACAAAATCCTGGATTTATTTCCGACGGATGTTGGCTCAAACTTTTCTTGCATACACACGGTCGCTCAAATGTTGTCGGTGATTCAGAACACCAAGAACGTGATGACGTACAACATGTACGACGGGCCAAGAAAAATGAAGTGCAATAGCCAGATGCTGCTCATCTGCTTGATTCCGAGCATGCGTGGAATTTTGTGTGTCGAAATTGTGTACACACGATTGGAATTTCCAACAATGGATTTTGTTGTCGGAAAATTTGAGAACCAGCTTTCAAATTTTTGTTGTCGGAAATTCTGACAAAAAATGTCCGATGGAGCTTACACATGGTCAGAATTTCCGACAACAAGCCCCCATCGAACATTTGTTGTCGGAAATTCCGATTGCGGCATAAGAGGAAAGTCCAGAGCACATGAGAGTGAGATGTAAATGACTAAATTTTAAGGTGGACCAAATAATATATTTTATCAGCACCTCTAACAACTGGATGCCAGTACTTCATGAAGGTGTACATTGCCAGCTCTACTCCCCAATATCTGCCTGGCATTGCATACAGGAACTAGGGTGACTGCTAGAATGCAAATGTGATTCAACCCCAAAACTTTTATATATGTGTGCCCAACACCCACAAAGCAGCACAAGAGCAGCCATGCAGTTTCACATAACCCCGTAAGGCCCAGTAAACACGATCGGATTTTCCGACAACAAAACCGCAGATTTTTGTTCGAAGGATGTTGGCTCAAACTTTTCTTGCATACACACGCTCACACAAATGTTGGCCAAAAATTCAGAACGTGAGAATGCGGTGACGTACAACACATACGACGAGCCGAGAAGAAGGAAGTTCAATAGCCAGTGTGGCTCCTCCTGCTAGATTCAGAGCATGCGTGAACTTTTGTGTGACGGACTTGTGTACACACGATCGGACTTTCTGACAACAAGTTTTGTTGGCGGAAAATTTGAGAACCTGCATTCAACATTTGTTGGCGGAAATTCTGACAGCAAATGTTCGATGGAGCATACACACGGTCGGACTTTCCAACAAGCTCACATTGAACATTTCCCGTCGGAAAATCCGACCGTGTGTATGCGGCATGAGACTTCCACCTGTTATATTGTGACTCCATGCCCTATGTGTATTGTCATTTAACTTCATCAGGAACACTTTCAACAGTCATGGCCAGCAGGATACATCACTTTTTTTGTCATTGTGGAAGTTGGTTGGGTGTCTGCATGGGAATTTAGCCCCATCTTGAGTCCTAGCAGCACCAGTGAGGTTGAAGCAGGTCATAGTTATACTGCTACATAATTTACACTTTTATGGACAGTGCTATTATGTACTCTTATTACATAACTGTTGTTACTTTTTATATTTAATACAAATATGAGAACATTATTGGATTCATCTGTGTGTGTGACCATTTGTGATCTGTACAGCACTGATCTTATCCTAATTCTGGAGATGGAAATCAAAGACTGGGTCTAATCTGATGATTACTACAAAGATCTGGCTGTGCTATTATCCTATATTAAAAGATCAACTATTGGTGAATTTTGCTTACCATACCAAGGTGGACAGTATTTTCACATTGGAAAATGCATGTTTGGAATTTACTTTTTTTATTTACGAAGCAGAATTTTAACAACATATAGGCCTTGCAGTGCCAAGTATGAAAGTACAAAATACAAAGATGTAGTTCAAGAGAATAAACCTTCAATATTTATAGCAATCTAGCAATCAAATTATGTAGGATGTACCAGTAAAACAAAACATGGTAACTTAAAAAGTGGTAGGGCTTTAACTTATAGTAACATAAACATATCAACGAAGGTATCATCTTGGTAATATAATTCACATATAGGCAGGCCTAGTACATACCAAGAGTTACACCAAAATAGCATTACTAGCACGTGCGACCCAAAAGCACATAAAAGAAAAAACTAATGACCAGCATAATAGATGAAAGAAAAGAAAGCAAGTAAAAAGAAAGAGTAGACAAGAGGAAAGAGAGACCTCTAAGAGAAGAGGGAGATCTAGGTTAATTGATGGGGTTAGGCCAGGGAAGAGGAGCTCAGGGACCCTACTACATTAGTAGTCTGAGAAAGTGGAACATGGATATACTTTGCCCAAGGTTTGTACTTTCAAAGAGAGACTGACGGTCATTAATAATACTTGCAACTTTTTCATGTTTCAAAATGCACGATACTTCATGCTTCAACCTTCTAAAGGACACTGAGGGTGTCTCCCATGCTCCAGCTATAACAGTCTTAGCAGCTAATAAAACAAAGTACACCAGGCGATATAGTGGACGAGGCCACCCGGGTGGGAAATCATTAAGCAGCGCCAAACTGGGCATGTTGGTCAATAGACAACCCAGTCGACTTCCGGAACATCAAAAACACCCTATTCCAAAAATCCCTAAGCCAAAGACACTCCCACCATATATGCAACATAGAACCTCTTAGTTTTCAATTGCGGAAACATTCTGCGGGAGTCGTAGCATACATCCTGGCTAGGCAAGCAGGGACCAAATACCATCTGGTCAGAACTTTAAGATTAGCTTCTATCTGAAACATTCAGGACCCCCTTGTAAGAGATCTGGAGTCTAGATGACCAGGAATCCAGATCAACCTCAACATTGAGGTCCCTTTCCCAAGCCAGCATGTATGGCTGTTTTTGAACCGGGGTGAGCAGCGACTTAGCTATACCACTTCTTGTACTCTAGTACACCATTGTTCATAATCTGTCACTGAAGCGGGTTCTTCTGAGTGCCCGATTAGATTGTAAAAAGTGGGACGTTTGAAAAACAGAAACAGCAACTGGCAGGGACCGAAACAAATAAAGGAGTTTAGGTAATAGGATAATTTTGACTGCGTGGATCCCACCCAGCCATGAGAGATTGTAAAGGGCCCAACTAGAAAGCAACCGCTCCAAACGTTTATAGCACGAAGGCTATTTAGCCGCATATAACGATGCATAAGAGGGAGAAAGATTAACTCTTAGATATGGGAGAGCATCCGCTGGAAATTGAAAAGGGAGAGAATCGTGAAGGCGTGAATACAATAAATGATGAAGGAATATTAATATTCAAAGCAGAGGACTTTGTCTCGTTTACCCTGAGCCCAGATACCCTACCAAAGCATGTTTGGGATTTCAAGGAGATATTTACATGAAAACATATCATATTTATGATAAACTGTATATGCTGACAAGCTAGAATGAATGCTGGGGAATTTTTGTATTGTTCAGTGCAGTGTCTTAATAATGTGCACCTCCTCTTTGATGGTTATAAATTGATCCAGAGTGGATGCTATTTCTTTTGCTTTTTTTAAATCTTTAGAAACAAAAAAAAGAATAATTGCACAGACATACAATATGTGTGTGCACAGTATGAATTTGAATATTTTGACTTTATAGAATGTTGGAATTGGAAATGTTATTTGATTCTGTTATGAAATGTTGGAATGAGCATTAATTCCATTTTGGAATGTTAGAATCTGATTTAATTTGGTTATGAAATTTTTTCAAAGCATATTTCACCTTTCACATCCCACAAACATCTCAATGAGTGAAGTTAATAATTTCACCAATGAGCAATTTAGCATTTCTTTCCCAACCAGGAACCTTGTGTTTTTTCACCTTAATGCATCCTATGCATTAAGGTGAAAAAACTTCTGACACTGACCACCACCCCCCCCCCCCCCCCCCCCGTTTTACTCACCTGAGCACGTTCGTTCCCTCGGCGGAGACGCGCTCACCCTCTCTGCCCATGGTCCTCGGCTCTTGATTGGATAGATTGATAGCAGCGCAGCCATTGGCTCCCGCTGCTGTCAATCAAATCCAATGACACGGGCTTCGGGGGCGGGGCCGAGTCCGGCATTCTGTGTCTATGGACGCAAATGCTGGTCTCGGGAGCGCGCCCGCAAAGTAACCACCATAGAGAGCGCTTCTCCTAGGTGGTTTACCGATGCAAGGAGGAGCCACGAGCGCCGTTGGGGGACCCTAGAAGACTATGATCATGGCCACACTGTGCAAAACGAACTGCACAGTGGAGGTAAATATGATATGTTTGTTATTTAAAAAAAATTAGGGTTTACAACCCCTTTAACTTTAAGTGTTTTTTTTTTTGGGTGAGGTATAATGTGAACCTCCTCTTTGATGGTTATAAATTGATCCAGAGTATAATATAATATTTTAATATCATTTTTTGGGGTAAGTGTTTTTTTTTGAGTGAGGTATACTTTTTGTCACTGCATCCATTGTTTGCTTGGGGAAAATTTAATCTGTAACAAAATAGCATTTTAGAGTCCAAGGAGAGAAGAGAAGGTTTTACATTTTTTTGATGGAAGGACAGTAGACTGCAACGGTAGTTGTGGGTGGCAATGTTGAATGTTTCTTCAATATAAAATAAAGTTTAAAATTAAAAAAAATATTTAAATTTATGAGATAGATACTTCTGAGTGAATTTACAATACAGCAATCAAAGCAACAGTTTTGGGCATCCCCGTGCTTCCTCGTGCTATATATACAATATATCTGTTGCAGAGATATGTAGAAGTATACTTAATTAGAATTTTTCAGCAAGCACAATTAGCAATTTGCTGAATCATGCAGCCAGATGGCAAGTTGGAGATGGCTAGTTCACACAGCAGCTTCAGGTGGTGGTGACGGTCTTCGTGCAGGTTTGGAGGTTATGAACAATGGAGTCTATTTTTTTTTTTTATCACCTACAGGAGGTATTGATAAACACAATCCTGAAAGCAGTTTTGTGCGTCAAACAGGATTATAATGGACTACATACTTTTTTGGCCGATGGCACGACTAGTGGGATCCAAGAGGAAAAGCAGGGAGATTCATGACTTTCTTTCACCCTCTACTCTTCTGTATTATCATTTTCCTCATCTGTTTCTGTTCTTCAGTCCTGGCCAGCATTCCTCAATCATATTTATCATCACTGGTGGCACTTTGTAGGTCATACCTAACCTGTTGTTGTCTGTGCCAGTGGTTCTCAACCACCAGGGAATGGCCCCCATGCCACTGGACTTCTGACAAGCTGCAGATCCCCTAACCTTCCACAATACCTCCCAGCTGCCATAGTGCCCTCCAACCACCTATAGTGACCCATAGTGCCAACAGGCCCCTTGAAATCCCTCAGCATCCACAGTACCCCCCAACCCCCCCACAGTTCCCTCCACCTTATTGTAGAACCTCAAGCAATTCATAGTGCCCCAAACCTCCAAAAGTGTACCACAGTGCTTCCCATCCTCCTCCACAAACTTCATTCCCTACAGAGCCACCTGTAGTCCCCTAATTCACTCCTGAACCCAATCCCCTCTACAGGGACACTGTGACGGATCCTGTACTCAAGGTGTCCGCCGTAAATGCTTCCTAAGTCCTGGAACATGAGTCCAATGGATCTGGTTATAGGAACCCCCAAGAATTAGACGGCACTAGTTCTTGGGGTAAATCAGGAATGCTTTATTTGACATTTCACACACATATATAGCCAGATGACTTAAAGCTAACCTAATTAGCATGAGCTAATTATCTTAATCATTGCCCAGACTAGTTGACTGCCTGAAAAGGCTTTTCAAGGTCAGACTTTAAGGCTCCTAGTTAATTGGAATGACTATTCAACATACATTAACATAAACAGTAACACAGGGCTAATTAGCACAACAACATTGTGTGGAATACACCTTACAAGCCAGACCAGCCTCATTTACACAATAGACAGGTGGCTTGAGTTCATGACATTGAATGGGATACAAGCTGTCAGATGCTAGTCTATTTCTAATGCCAAATGCATATACAGAGAGTGTATTTTGGGGGGCCCGTAATCAGCTGGCAGGAGGCTAGCATGTAGTCCTCTCAAAAAGCCCGTATCCCGGCTAGGTCTGTCACATTTCTCCCCTTTCGGCAGGAGACTAACACAGGAGGAGACCCCAGACGGGTTGACTCCGAAGTTAGTCCATAGTTCCAGTCCTCTAATGCCTGTACCCACACAGTACCCCAAACAAATTGTTTCAAACAGAGTATTACTCACCCAGCCAACCTCTGCCTCTCTCATAGAACATATCTGCCGCTGGGGAGAGGCCTGGACTGGCCCTTCTCCCTGGAGTCTTTTCAGCCGCTGGAGAGAAGACAGGGTGACTGGGCTCACTCCATCCTGCTGTTGGGGATCTGGGCCGACCGCCCAGCATCCCTGGGTTATACTGGTGGAGACTGCATTCCCATCCACCTTTACAGGAAATCTGTCCTGTGTCAGTTGAGGGCAGAGGCCAGCAGCGCTCTGTTCCGTTGCCAGCAGTTCAGCTGGGTGTAGGAGCTTCCCTACATCATCTGCTCTAGCTAACTGTTGGGGAGAGAGGCCGACTGCCCAAGCTCCCTGGAACTCCGCAGCTGTTACCGGTGCTGGGCAGAGGTTGGTAGCACTCTGCCCGGTTGCCAGCATTTCTGCTGGTTTTCTGTTAGTGGAGACCACAGGCCCATCCACCGACACCAGATCAAGCTGCAGTTGTGAGGTGACAACTGCATTCTCTCCTTGAACCCTGATCTGCAACTCGTGATGGACTGCCACCTCCTCACCCTGGGCCTCCAGAATTGCTGTAGATGTCGGGCAAAGGGCTTGGACCCTCTGTTCAGTTACCAGATCTTCGGCTGGAGAAGTTTGTTGTAACTCCATAGATGCTGCTGGTAGGAAATCACATGTCCCTGTCAGTGTTGTGGGAGAAGGGCCAACTACCTCTTCTCTCAAGAAGGGCGAAGCCACTGTTGGTGCTGGGCAGAAGTTAGCAGAGTTCTGCCCAATTGTCAGTACTTCCGCTTTGGGGACGACAATCTCCGGAGTTTCCACTGCCGATTCTCTGGCATGCTGCTGAACGTGTTCTAGCAGTTTCCTGTATGCCCTTTCCAGATGCTGTTCCTTCCTTAACAAATGGTCCAGATCAGGTTTAAGCTCTGAGACACCTGCAAGACCGAGCATAGCCTCTCTATATTCTTGCAGGTCCTCAAGGGTAGGTTCCCCTTCATCGCCAAACACAAAACGATCTGTAAGGCTCTCCCACAGCAATCCAGGGCCTCCAAAGTCATATCCCTCCGGGGAGCATTCTGTTGTCTCCCCTAAATATCTCTGCTCTGCGTGCCATTGCAGAGCCCGATAACGATTGTCCAGCTCTATCTCCTGCTGGACAAGCCTGTCCAACTCAGTCACCCATTGCTCCTGGGGCTGCTCTCCCAGGAATGTCATCCGCAATGCCCGTTGGTCACTGGCCCGTTGCTCTTGGGTTGGAAAGAACTTGCCCTGTTTTATACCAGCGAGCTGGAGGGCTCCAATCCACAGCTCCACCCGAATCTGCTGCCTGAGCTCCAGGTATTCCTCCTCAGACACAGTCCTTGTGTATGCTGTAAGGATGATCCGCAGCAGCCCCGGGAACTCTGATGCCAGATCCATATCTCTGCTGGGGTGACCGAAGTCTTCTATCCTGATTTTGGATCCCGGTGGAGGTTTGGATGTCCCAGACTGCAGGAAGCACAATCCCACTGCTTGCCAACAATGTGACGGATCCTGTACTCAAGGTGTCCGCCATAAATGCTTCCTAAGTCCTGGAACATGATTCCAATGGATCTGGTTATAGGAACCCCCAAGAATTAGACGGCACTAGTTCTTGGGGTAAATCAGGAATGCTTTATTTGACATTTCACACACATATATAGCCAGATGACTTAAAGCTAACCTAATTAGCATGAGCTAATTATCTTAATCATTGCCCAGACTAGTTGACTGCCTGAAAAGGCTTTTCAAGGTCAGACTTTAAGGCTCCTAGTTAATTGGAATGACTATTCAACATACATTAACATAAATAGTAACACAGGGCTAATTAGCACAACAACATTGTGTGGAATACACCTTACAAGCCAGACCAGCCTCATTTACACAATAGACAGGTGGCTTGAGTTCATGACATTGAATGGGATACAAGCTGTCAGATGCTAGTCTATTTCTAATGCCAAATGCATATACAGAGAGTATATTTTGGGGGGCCCGTAATCAGCTGGCAGGAGGCTAGCATGTAGTCCTCTCAAAAAGCCCGTATCCCGGCTAGGTCTGTCACAGACACCCAGCTCCATCCAGAGCCTTCTTTCCATACATGTTTTGAATTCCTAAACTTTTGTTCTGAGCGTAAGAACTTTATTTTTTACTGTTGGGCATGGAAGATTTTGGATAAATTCACCTGGCACTGGTCTTAAAAAGGTTGAGGACCACTGGTCTATGCCACCATGAGCCCGAATCTGATTCACTGACATTAGGTAAACATTTTTTTCCCTGAGGTGTGCCCCTCGCCCCCCCCCCCCCCCCCCCCCCCCCCAACACAATACTACTTTCAGGGAACAGTGAAAGCCTGCTGTCTCTCATTATTTTATATCAACTGAATAGCTTGGTCATTATAAACCAAAAAGAAAACAATTTAGTCCAGAGTGCTGGAAGGAACGTTTTCTTTACATTTTCTGTAAATTGTTGTATCACTACAGAACTGAGAATGGCAGTGTTTATTTGTTAAGAGTTAATTTTACCATGTTGTGAAGCCTTTTTAGATAGAGAATAAGATTGTATCCTTGCATATAGCAAATAAAGGATTGTTTGGAACAAATAATATATCTGCTACCAGGTAGATAGAAAAACACGAGACGCACATGTTGTTTTGCCAATGTACCTTCCAGGCAAAATAAGTGATTGATCTGAGCTGATTTACTGATTAAAATTCTGATTCATTGTGCTTGTTCTCTGAGTAAGCCTGACTGAATTACTGAGCCATACACAATAGCTGTACCATGATTGTTCAGCGAAGTGGTATTTCTGTCACCACCAGCTTATTTATCAATGGTGACATAAAGATATAAAAACACACAAAAAAGTATTTCTTTATTTTTTTATAATAGAATGAAAACTTTAGAAAATCTTTATTCATGCATGTTTTCAACCTCTCAAAAATGTAGTTATAGCCCTTTTACAGCATTTAGGTGCTCTAGGCTACATACTTTTTCCCCCCTCCCATATATTCACATCATAATTTAAGCTTATCCCTAATCACATTAAAAATATTAAAAATGACCTTCTTCCATACTGATTATTAAAGAATAGATTCAAGTTCCCTTCAACTTGGGTTTACAGCAGACCTGGCCAAGCTCCAACCTATTGATTGGATGAGGTGGGGGGGGGGGACGTCACAATATCCACCTTGTCCAATTGGAGAATATCTTGTATTTCTTGAAAAAAATTCAAGGTGTTCTACTTATGGTGCTCAAGTCAAGCAGATGACCCATGTGGTTATTATGCAGCAGGGCAGCCACTCAGCATGGGACATGAAAGATACAGAGGATCCATGTATTAGCAGTGGAACACTGTAGTAAAGCTGACCTCCAGGCAAACAGTTTAATTCAAAAATAAAATACAGTGAAACTGTTTTACCTATCAAAGGTTTTTTTTTTTATTTCTGGTCATCAAGGTGTCATCTAAGCCATCCAGGTTAGCACATCTCTGCCATTCCATACAGTTCTATCTAGCAGGGCAATAGAGTAATAATCTCTTCTCTTTGTCACTCTGCTCTTCTCCTCCTATCAGCTTGCTCCTTATACTGTAGTACAACTTACTGGCTTCTTTTGCTGTTTTACCTCCCCTACTCGAAGCTCTGCTGTAAAGTGAATAACAGAAATAACAGAAAAAAAGATGTGCTGAATTCTTAATTATAAAATAAAAAAAATATATATAAAGTAGTGATATCAAAAATAATATCCAATAAAATCCATGTGATATCAAAAATAATATCCAATAAAATCCATGTGACAAAATCAAAAAGTGACTTGAGTGATGTATAAATCAAATAAAGTTCAATAAAGCTTGAGTGACTTGTGTGAGATGATAGCACCAACGCTGTGATCCACCACCGAATGGATAATATGCTTACCAGAAGCAAGCTTTAAAAAAGCTTGTAGTATAGTATTATCCTGATGTAAATCCACAGCGGGACCTCCACAATTGGACTGCACACTTCCACTTAGCAAAGACCAGTATTGACTGTGTGTATTAGGATGGATCCACAGGTATACACTAATGGGGTGATTCAAACCAAGTATCTCCACAACTCCACTGCGGGAAATCTCAAAAGGTCCCAGACCCAAAGGTCCCAAGTAAACCCTCAATGGAAATCTGTGGATGACTACTGGAGCCAGCCTGCTGTAATGTGGATTACAAGATGCCATCATGCCAGCATAAATTCAAATATTTACACTGCTTAGATTTAAAAAATACATTTATGGATGAATAACCGCGAATACAAAGCTGCATTAATATGAGTGTTTTTATCTGCTGGGAGTTCAGCTTTGTGGTAAATGAACCTCTTCAGTGCTATGGATTTAGCAAGAATAGGTAATGAGCCAAAATGATAATGAAACAGAGTTTTACAGTGACTATAGAAAGTATACTCTATTCTTGTATTTTTTTCAGATTGATAAAGAATACTGAATAATTCTAATTATCCATAGTTAACGATTTTTACTTTAAATGGTAATCATCCTTTTCGAAAGCAGACGTTTGAAATTTCCAATACAACTGATGATTTAAAAGAAGGTGCAGATAAAAGGTTGGTATTTCTAAGAGTGAAGTGGCTGTCCTTGTTACTTCACATAAAATTAACACAGTAAAATGTCAAGTTCTCAAATTAGGCACTGTGACATTTTAATACATATTCACTATTATCTCTTCCCAATGCAAAATACATCAGGGAGAGTATTTAAATTCTGCTCATTTATTCAACAGATAATCTGTAATGAATTTTTTTTTCCCTTGAATATAAATCCTAATCAGAGTAGAGAAAAAAAAGAAAATATGGATTCACTATTTGTGCTCGAAAGAAAATTACAATAAAAGTATTTGCGTAAGAGATTGAACATTTATTGCGTTGGAGATTACACAACAAAACACATCCTAAGAACCTTTGTAAAGTTAGTTTGGTAAAAAAATAAATTCTTCTGCTATGTAATAAATTCTACTGGTATGTAACTTTAAAGCTTAATTGAAGTTGTACACGTATTTCCTATTTTATAGTCTTGTACTCTTACATGTTATGATTTCTAACTGATTTCCTTTTGGAAATGCCTTAAAACACCTTTTATCTCTTAGTATAAATGGACTCCCCATTTTCCCACTCCAGTACCCTATGCCGTACCCCAGGTTTTACTGAACTGTAAAGGATTTTAACATTATCCCAACATCCTGTGCATCTGGAATGAGTCTGAGCTTGTTACAGCACTTGGCTGCATGTGGGCGAGCTCTGGATGCGTGACTGAGTCACCCACAATCTTTCCTACAGTACCCACCTGAATCAGTGCAGGCTAAGGCCTTACTTACAGGCCACACACAGTCCACAGCCCTCACGGTGCTTCACTGTACTCGCACATGTGCACATATGGTGTGCCTGAAATAAGGCATGCCCTGCATGTCCATTCACCATACTCCTGGTCACCTATAGCAATGAAATTCTTCCAGCTAAGGACACTTCTTGTATGAGGCCCAACTTCTTCACATGCATTCACCTGACCATTGCACTCACCTACCTGACCATTGCACTCACCTACCTGACCATTGCACTCACCTACCTGACCATTGCACTCACCTACCTGACCATTGCACTCACCTACCTGACCATTGCACTCACCTACCTGACCAGGGCTCCTACTACCCTATGCACCACCACCCTCTAGCCCAACCAAGTTTGCCACAGTTGGTTCCACCAGGATCTTACTTCCACATGTGTGTTCCTCATAAGATGCACAATCTAGCATAAGCTTAGTAGGGCACTATCCCACTTCACCACAGTAAGTGGACAAAGGATGCACTCCAACACCCCACAGAGATGATTGACTATCTACCATACTGCTCACACATATTGCCCTAGATTTCACAAAGAAGTGGGACATTTTATTTATATGGTCTGATCCTGTACCTATATCCAAAACTTTTATCTGGCTGTGGTTGCTAATATAAATGCAATTAGTGACGTAACTATTGGCATGGTTCCCTTAATTCTCTTGCTTGGTATAACTGATAATCTTAATATCACCACCCACCAGAAACTGTTTATATTTTATGCCAGGAAAACAATTTTGTCTAAATGGAAGCTGTCAGAGCCTCCATCAGTATCTGCTTCAAGGTCTATGGTCAATGCAGGCCTCCCCCTCTACCGACTCAGGTATATGGGCTGCAACTGCCCCCAAAAATTTAACAAGGTCTGGTTGACTTGGGTGGCAGCTAGGAATCCTACCTTTTTGATTTACTGGAATTTAGGCATTTTCCTCCTAGAACATCAGGATGCACTGATCTGTGGTCTCTTGCTCTCTTTCTGGACACTCTCCCCTCCCAATCCCCCCTTATTTCCCATCTTCCCCGACCCTCCCCTTTTCCTGATCCTTGTCTAGTCCTCCTCTACCCACCCCCACCCCCTTACTTTCTTCTTCTCTTTCCTTTCCTTCCTTACAATCCCCCTTTCGGTCACTTTTTAGTTACTTGGTATCACTATAATGTTAGATATGATGGTGATTGTATACTGTTCTACCTTTGCCATTGGAGCTATACTGTATATGGTGTTCAACTGTTTTTTGTGACTTCATTTGGTGTTTGTCTGTAACTGATCACTTGCTCGAGCTCGTACTATTTTGTTTTACTTTACTGTCATTCTACATATATAATGTTGCACACATGTTTCAATAAATTGTATCTGATAAAAAAAAAAGGTTCCACTCCAGACACTTGAAACAGCCAAAAGCTTGGTCCAACTCAATTATATTGAGGCAGTTTACATAACAGTCAAATCATGAATTATCTGCCAGTCAGACATGAGCAGCTCCTTCCTTTTTAAAAGTGTGCATTCTGTGTCCAGTAGTAGGGATACCCATCCCAAGGGGTAGCAGTTAAAGAGTTAAAGAGTTTGGTTCTTACTCCATCTCTCTATCCCTTGGCTCTTCTCTTTTCATGCCAACAACATCTATTTGAGACAGTGGTGTAACTAGAACCTTCAGGGCCCCGGTGCAAGAAAACATGAAGGCCCCCCCTGAAACCCAGCCGAGGCCCTTCCCTCGGAGTCCAGTGGTGGAACTCCAGGGCTCGGCCACAGGTACAACTTTTGTGAGCCCTGTAGTTCCACCACTGGTATCAGCATTTTTTTAAATTATTTTTTACAATTTTTTAGGAGTCCCATTGGGGGACTTTGGTGAGATATCAGAGGTCTAAACAGACCTATGATGTTACACCTTTGAGACAAAGAGGAAGAAGGGAAAAGGAAATTGGGTCCCTGTCCTCTGGGGAGAAGTGGGCCCTGTCTCCAGGAGATATTGGGTCCTTGTCTTTAGGGGAGATGGGGTCCCTGTCCCCACGTAAGTAGGAGCCCGGTCCCTAAGGGAAATGGGGTCCCTGTCCTCTGGGGAGAAGTGGGCCCTGTCCTCAGGGGAGAGATGGGGTCCCTGACCTTAAGGGAGATGGGGTCCTTGTCTTCAGGTGAGAAGGGGTCCTTTTCCCCAAGGGAAATGTGGTCCCTGTCCTCTGGGGAGAAGTGGGTCCTGTCCCCAGGGGAGGTGGGGTCCCTGTCCTTAGGGGAGATGGGGTCCCTGTCCCCATGTGAGAAGGGGTTCCTGCCCCCAAGGGAAATGGGATCCCTGTCCTCTGGGGAGAAGTGGGCCCTGTTCCCAGGGGAGATGGGGTTCCCATTGGAGATGGGGTCCCTGTCCCCAGGTGAGAAGGGGTCCCTGTCCTCAGGTGAGAAGGGGTCTCTGTCCTCAGGTGAGAAGGGGTCCCTGTCCCCATGGAAAATGGGGTCCCTGTCCTCACAGGAAATGAGGTCCCTGTCCTCTGGGGAGAGGTTGGCTCTGTCCCCAGAGGAGATGGGGTCCTTGTCCCCAAGGGAAATGGGGTCCCTGTCCTTTAGGGAGAACTGGGCCCTGTCCCCAGGGGAGATAGGGTCCCTGTCATTAGGGGACATATCTCCCAGAAAGACCTGTCAACATCTGTGTATGACGGGGAGGAGGGGGGGTGCTGACAGACAAGCCTGCGGTGTCCTTTGGGGGAGCCGGCTCTCATAGGGCTGCACTGCATCTGTGTGCTTAAAGTTTGTTTGCCCGGGAGAAGCATGCAGTGCAGTGTGAGCCGGACTCAGGGGGCGGGACTCTGGCTGGGGTGGACAGACACCTGAGCAGCACTGCATGGAGCAGGAGAGGGGGACCCGGAGGAGCGGCAGAGGACACAGGTTGTGCGAGGAATGCACAACTAAAGAGCAGCCAGTGCGGTAGTCGAGCATGGAGCTCTGCTAGTCACCCCCCACCTCCAGCCACCCGTGCGCCTGGTGCCTAACTGCCTATGCTGCCACCGGGCATATGTAGAGGGGGCCGAATGAGCCCCTTGCAGCACAGGGCCCGGTTGCGCTTACGACTGCTGCACCCCCGATAGTTACGCCCCTGCTTTGAGATAAGCTCCACCCTAAGCTTGTATATGATACCACCAGAAATAAATTAAATAATTCCCTTTCTTGAGAGGATTTTAAGGGGAATTCTTTTTTAAAGGGGCAATACTTTAACTTCTTCCTACATAAAGCTCTATGCAAGCTTTGTGTGACAGAGTGATCTCCTGCCCAACAGAATTCGCATAGTCCTTGAAGAGAAAAAGTGCAGAGTGAGAAAAGGACTTCTGTGCAATGTAAGTTTTGTTCACTGATACCAATGTTCCTTCTCTCCATTCCCCACTGGGCGCTATTGCTTTGTTTCCAACGGCCACTGGCAATCATTATTTCCTCTACCCTCTCTGGGCACTATTTTCCCCTCTACCCTTCACTGGGCATTATTGTTCCCCCTCTCGGGGCACTATTGTTATAGATTCCAGAATTCCGCTCCCTTACACAGAGTCACGGAATCATAACTGGCCGGGGCTGACTTAAAATAGGTTAGTATACAGATATAGTATACAGATCTTTTTTATACAGGGTAGGAAGGATAGGTAGGGGGAGGTGCAGGCCATTTTTATGCATTGATATAGTCAGGTGTTTTTTACACTTTAAGTTAGGCTCACTGTTGGCCCTCCATGTACAGTATATTTGTGTTTTTTTATTAAAAAAAATTTCTCAAGTTCTCAAAAAAAAATCCACTGTTCACTGACATTTTCACACACTACATAAACTCCTATCTCTTTGTAAGTGGTCCTTACAGCATTTGTCCTTTTTCCTTGCATCGTGGCATGTAACTGTTAGCTTATGTGAATTGAGGAAATACTCCTCTAATCTAGAGAAAAGGACACAGGTTGCTGGGAGAAGGAGTGAGAGAAAAAGAACCTGTTCTCTGGAGCTGAGAGACAACTAGTTCAGCCATGTGAGTGCTGAGAGTTTCCACCTTAGCAGGGAACATGGACCAGGAACTGTTTTCCACCAGGGATTGCTAAACAGTGAGCAAAGGAGACTGGAAAGACTGAGTTGTGAAGATGTTGCTTTGAAATGTGTGCTCCACCTAGTGACCGCAGGAGGCCATGTTCCTGTATGTGTCTGATCTTTGGATAAAGATGTTATTATTCTTACCACCCTTTTTCAAGTCACTGTAAACTTTTAAAGCCAAGAGCAATAGCATGGTTCCTTGTGTCTAGCAGTCATAAAAAAGGGTGTGTGCGGGGGGTGAAGTCATTTCTGACAGATGATGAAAACTAGGCCAGACAACCACCCAACAGGGAGCACATTACCTGAAAGGGGGGTTAAAGTGTTACTAAACCCAGGACCCTGCATTCACTATATCTGGTCTCTCACAGTACACAGAACATGAAAATGCAAAAGGGGGTTAAAGTGTTACTAAACCCAGGACCCTGCATTCACTATATCTGGTCTCCCACAGTACACAGAACATTAAAATGCAAAAGGGGGTTAAAGTGTTACTAAACCCAGGACCCTGCATTCACTATATCTGGTCTCTCACAGTACACAGAACATGAAAATGCAAAAGGGGGATAAAGTGTTACTAAACCCAGGATCCTGCATTCAGTATATCTGGTTTCCCACAGTACACAGAACATGGAAATGCAAAAGGGGGTTAAAGTGTTACTAAACCCAGGACCCTGCATTCACTATATCTGGTCCCCCGCAGTACACAGAACGTGGAAATGCAATTATTTTGGTAAATATAAACTGTTAAGTAACTTTTCTCATTAGCGGTATATAGCAGTCTTGAGACTTCTATCAGTGTCTGGTTAAAGCTTGTAGGAGGAGTTTTCGTTCTCCTCTGACTGTCCTATAAGGCTGCATGATCCCTGACTCTCTGTCTGGACAGTGCTGATTGGCTCTGTGCTGATCACATGCACCCTCCCAAGTAAAAAAATTCTCTAGCAATACACACCAAACTGAGCATGTGCAGCCTGACTCCAAATGCTCTGTCTTATCAGGAGATGGATTAGGGAAAGTGGAAGACGGGAAGGATCATAGGAAACAGTATTAAACAGCCTTTTTACACAATGCGGATGATTAACCCCTTAAGTTCCACAGTGAATATAACAAGCACGCTTTACTGCATCTACAGACTGATTTTACTGTTGTGGGTTTAGTAACATTTTAAAAGAGGAACCGCCTTCGATGTGCAGTGTACTAAGAAAATGTGCATATTGGCGATTCCCACTTCTTACTTCACAACCAGGTTTATCTACTATACTGTACTTTTCTATACTACACTATACTGTTGTAGGAATGCCCCAAATGGCCTTCTGGTGTTGGATCCCTGATTGGACTCAATTCAGATCCTGGATTTTACACTCCAGGGGGTTTTACGGTGAGAATCCTCAGTCCTTGTGCTCTTATAAAGAAATAGTATTCTTCCTTATTAGAGCATACTTTATCATGTTTCTTTGGTGTAATGCTACTAAAGGAGTGTGACCACCCCGCTCAGACTGGGCAGACAAAATACAGAACAGAGCTTTTATCATTCTTGGATGTTACCATTACCTTTCTTATGCCGCGTACACACGGTCGGAATTCTCGTCGGAAAAAGCTCTGATGGTTTTCCCGTCGGAATTCCGACGGAATTTCGCTCAAACTGTCTTGCCTACAGACGGTCACACCAAATTCCGACGGTCAGTAACACAGCGGCAAAAAAAAAGGTTCAACAGCACAATAAAAGGGAAGTTTAATGCTTCCGAGCATGCGTCAAATTGTTTCCGAGCATGCGTCGGAATTTTGCGTGTCGGAATTGCCTACACACGATCGGAAAATCCAATAGAAAGGTTTTCCGTCGGAAAAATTGAGAACAGGTTCTCAATCCAAAGTCCGTCGGAAATTCCGACAGAAAAAAAACGTTGGGCATACACACGGTCGGAAAATCCGATGAAAAGCTCCCATCGGACTGTTTTCATCGGAAATTCCGACCGTGTGTACGCTGCAATAGTCTTTCTCCCAGTAGTGTTATGTCATGTCTCAGTGTGGTTCGTAGGGTATTCTTGTTCAAATAAGTGGGAAAAGTACATAGGTCACACTGTGGACAAGTGAAGCAAAAGTCCATAGCATGGGGTTCATAGAAATGTGTGTATTGCAGTAAATTGTAACTTTATTTTTCTCTTGTTTGATTTACATTAGGTGATAAGCCTAGTTGCATATATTACCTTAGAAAGAAAAAAAAAAAAATCTCAAATGATTGTCTTTCAAGTAATGCATTCTGTTCCTTATTCCCTACTGCTGATTAATGTCAGGAAACTTGAACAGCGACTTCAAAACAAGGTTGAGCTTATCTACAGTTTCTTTTCCTCACTTTTATTGAACTTCTAAAAGCTATGGAAACGTCACGTCACCTCCCACACTCGAAGGAACGAGACAGTTCAGAGCACTGAAGAATCTATAACATTGCATAAATGTAGTATTAAAAAAAAGAATAAGAGCTCCATGAAGAAACTATTCCAAAGCAGCAAGCTTGCCCCCTGCAGGTTTTCAATTCACATATTAACGCGTCTTTTTATAGCGCATGAAAATATTCCGATTTTAATTAAGAATTGTATTCTCTATAATCATCAACTGGATTAACTTTGAATACATTAATGTAATAGGAGCTGATATATAGTAGATTAACCTGTATCAGTTGCATATTTTCAGAAACAATATAAAATATCTCCTGTATATAATGGTATTGGATTATTTGCTTCTGGTGTACATGTTTTGATGCAGGTTAATTTGTTTTTGTGATTTAACATGTTATAAATACACTATATTACCAAAAGTATTGGGACACCAGCCTTTACACGCACATGAATTTTATGGCATCCCAGTCTTCGTCCGTAGGGTTCATTATTGAGTTGGCCCATCCTTTGCAGCTAAAACAGCTTCAACTCTTCTGGGAAGGCTGTCCACAAGGTTTAGGAGTGTGTCTATGGGAATGTTTGACCATTCTTCCAGAAGCGCATTTGTGAAGTCAGGCACTCATGTGGACGAGAAGGCCTGGCTCTCGCAGTTTCTACTCTAATTCATCCCAAAGGTGTTCTATCAGGTCGAGGTCAGGACAATCAAGTTCCTCCACCCTAAACTCGCTAATCCATGTCCTTAACCACTTCAATACTGGGCGCTTTCGCCCCTTCCTTCCCAGGCCAATTTTCAGCTTTCTGTGCTCTTGTAATTTCAATAAGAATTGCGCGGTCATGCAACACTGTACCCAAATAAAATTTTGATCATTTTGTTCACACAAATAGAGCTTTATTTTGGTGGTATTTATTTACAAATCTGCTTTTATTTTTTGCGATATAAGCGAAAAAAGTGCGGAAATTAAAAAAAAAACAATATTTTCTACTTTCTGTTTTTAAAGAAATCCAATAAAATCAAATTTTGTCATAAATTTAAGCCAAAATGTATTCTGCTACATGTTTTTGGTAAAAAAAAAAATCCTGTTAAATGTATAATAATTGGCTTGTGTGATCACGGACATATGTACACAGATGATCATGTACAGACGTGCGCAGATGATCATGGACATATGTGTGCAGATGATCATTGGGACATATGATTTTACTGTTACATATGTGGGGCAGGTGTTTTTACTGTGTGGGGACATGTGTGTGGGGACAGTGTTTTGGGGACACTATTTTGGGGACATTGTGATTCTACACTGTGTGGGGACACTGAGCCGGTGATTAGTGTGTAAAAAGCTGTAAAAAACAGCTCATACTCACTGATCACCAGCTGGCTGCAGCGATCCCCTCTCCTCACTGACAACTTCCGTGTGAGGAGAGGAGAGCCGATCGCCTATCAACCAGCTCTCTGTTCACATCACATGACGGCTGTGATTGGACACAGTCTTCATGTAATGAGGAGGGCCATTCACAGAGACCTCCTGCCGATCGAAGATGCACCATGTCTGGGTGACACGAGTGCATCGGGATTGCGGCGCTGCGAGGGTGCGCGCGTGATCCCCCTCCTTCTGAGGGACATTCCTGAATGTCCACTCAGAAGGAGGAAGCTCCCACCTGGCCGTATATGTGCAGTGGCCAGGTGGGAGGTGGTTGAGGACCTTGGGGTTTAGTTTGCACACATTTGCAAATACCACTTCACGGCACCCTAGTTTACTGCAGTGCTAAGTCTCTAAATAATGAGAGCCTCCAAAGTTGGAGTACATATAATAATGGATAGACTAAGGACAGGTATGCCTGGAGGGAGCCCACCCCTCTTAAAATTGTAGGAACCCACTGTACACCCAGCAATAGCACAATGGCGAGGAAGGTTTTCAGTGCACCCCCCCCCCCCCCCCCCCCCGCCAATTCACCAACAATGCAAAAAAATGGCAACCACCCCAACCTATAACTGGCCTTTGCAGAAAGGAGCACGTGGAAGGGTGACGCATGTCAAAATACAACAAAGAAAAATTCCCAGCTCAATTACTAACCAGCCTGCAACAAACCAAATTGCCTGTCCAGCAGTTCACATTAAAATCAAAGGGGTTTTGTTTCCTCATCCTCCCCCATTATTTAACCATTTGCAGTTTATTATTATTATTTTATTTTTTTTTTGCAGGGAGAAAGCATCTTTTTATTACAGGTACCCACTCCCACTTGCCAATCACAGCGTCACAATAGTAAGCAAAACAGTCATGAATGGAAGCCTGACTGTTTTGTTTACATTGTAATCATATGATTGCTATGACCAATCATAGTAAACACATGATACCCCAGCTGCTCACAGAGGCCGATTGCATCGCTGCACGGGACCCCAATGGACGTGCGAGTGCACATATGCACCGCGATGTACCAGTACATCGATGTACCTGCAGCTGCCTCCTGCTAGCGGTAAATCTACTGTTGGTGATTGGCAAGTGGTTAAATACCACTAAAACAAATCTCTACTTGTGTCAAAAAAATAAAAGAAATTCATTTGGGTACAGTGTTGTATGACTGAGCAATTGGTAGTTCAAGTAGCACAGTGCTGAATAGCAAAAACGTCCTGGTCATGAAGGGGGTAGAACTGAGGTCAAATGGTTAACGAGATAAGTCCAACAGGTGGCATGCACCCGTTGCACTTAACTAAAATAACTATACACTCACAGCACGCATATTTCAGTATGCTAGAAAACATATGCAATCAAGGTGATATATCAGCTTTTTGTTCCTGCTGATATGTTTGTTGTTTATGGTGGTTGCACTTACTCTGTTAAGAGAAAGTAAACTTCCCTCTAATGTTTGTACTTATAGGTAAGCCCTATAATAAGGCTTACCTACAGGCATGGACATCCGCAGAATTTTTTTCAGGGTGGGGGCATAATTTTAAGGTCACCCATGCTCCGCCCCTTTTTGACAATGTCATTATGACATTATCATGGTCAGAGACTGCAGACATAGTACTGGAGATGGTCAGAGACTGCAAACATGGTACAGGAGATGGTCAGAGATGGCAGACATACAGTTGTGCTCATAAGTTTACATACCCTGGCAGAATTTATGATTTCTTGAGAATATGAATGATAACACAAAAACGTTTCTTTCACTCATGGTTAGTGTTTGGCTGAAGCCATTTATTATCAATCAACTGTATTTTACTCTTTTTAAATCGTAATGGCAAGATAAACTACCCAAATGACCCTGATTAAAAGTTTACATACCCTGGTGATTTTGGCCTGATAACATGCACACAAGTTGACACAAAGGGATTTGATTGACTATTAAAGGTAACCATCCTCACCTGAGATCTGTTTGCTTGTAATTTGTGTGTGTGTGTATAAAGGGTCAATGAGTTTCTGGACTCCAGACAGACCCTTGCATCTTTCATCCAGTACTGCACTGATGTTTCTGGATTCTGAGTCATGGGGAAAGCAAAAGAATTGTCAAAGGATCTGCGGGAAAAGGTAGTTGAACTGTATAAAACAGGAAAGTGATATAAAAAGATATCCAAGGAATTGAGAATACCAATCAGCAGTGTTAAAACTCTAATCAAAAAGTGGAAAATGAGGGGTTCTGTTGAAACCAAACCATGGTCAGGTAGACCAACTAAAATTTCAGCCACAACTGCCAATTGTTCAGGATGCAAAGAAAAACCCATAAATAACTTCAGATGAAATACAGGACTTTTTGAAAACATGTGGTGTGGCTATTTCAATATGCACAATAAGGAGGCACTTGAAGGACGATGGGCTGCATGGTCGAGTCACCAGAAGAAAGCCATTACTATGCAAATGCCACAAAGTATCCCGCCAAACAGGATACGCCAAACAGCACAGAGACAAGCCTGAGACCTTCTGGCACAGTCATTTGGAGTGATGAGACCAAAATTGAGCTTTTTGGCCACAACCATAAACGCTTCATTTGGAGAGGAGTCAACAAGGCCTATGATAAAAGGTTCACCATTCCTACTGTGAAATGCAGAGGTGGATCACTGACTTCAAGCTGTCATTGATGTTAAAGGGGGCAATACACGGTATTAAGAACTGGGGTATGTAAACTTTTGATTATGGTCATTTGGGTAGTTTCTGTTGTCATTATGATTTAAAAAGAGTAAATACAGTTGATTGATAATAAATGGCTTCAGCCAAACACTAACCATGAGTGTAAGAAAAGTTTTTGTGTTATCATTCATATTCTCTGAAAAATTGCCAAGAAATCATAAATTCTATGTAAACTTATGAGCACAACTGTACTACAGGAGATGGTCAGAGATTGCAGACATGATACAGGAGATGTCAGAGGCTGCAGACATGTTACAGGAGATATCAGAGGCCGCGGACATGGTACAGGAGATGGTTAGAGACTGAGGACATGATATAAGAGATCAATGCAGCCTCATTATTATGATACAGAATTTATATAGTGCCAACAGTTTACGCAGAGCTGTATACAGGACAGATGATGTATATCTGCAGTCAGTGAGGATGGAAGAAGGTCCCTATATACAAGAAGGAAGGTGGGTGTATACAGTTATATATACACCCACCTTCCTTACTGTATATAGATACCTTCCTCCATCATCACTGACTGCAGATATACATCATCTGTCCTGTATACAGCTATAAATACAGGATATATGATGTATATCTGCAGTCAGTGAAGATGGAGGAATACAGGAAGGAAGGTGGGTGTATATAGCTGTATACAGCACAGCCAGGACAGATGATATGATCTTTCCAGCAATAGCTTCCACTTCCAACTTTCCAATATGCTCCTCCTAATGTAACTGCTGTTACCTGTGGTTCTTCACTCACTGCTGAAAGGTATGCCGGTCCAGTGTGCCATTTGACTTCAGGATTTCCTGTGATGAGGGTGGCCTAGGCAGCGATGAGTCCTCCTTGCTTTCATAGACCTCCTCTGCCACTCAGGCCGGATCTATATCTCACTCACAGTCTGCACTCTGCACAGTATTGAGTGACGTCACTGGAGGCTGGAGCCGAGCTGGCAGCTGAGCAGAGCCATCGCATTCGCATCAGATGGTCGGGGGTGAGGGAGGGACGATCAGAGAGCGGCAACCTGCAGTCACTCAGCAAACTCAGAAAAAAGTCAGCGGTGGCTGCTGGAGACCCTTGCCAACTCCAGGAGAGACACAAGCCCCCCCCCCCCCCCCCCCCCTTGTGGATGACAATGCCTAAAGGTACTGTAAATATCTCTTAAACTTGCACCGCTTTGAAGATATTTACTGTATACTGCACCAATGACGTCATTGGCACACTGCAGGAACGACTGCCCGTGCTGTTTCTTCAGGGCCCTGTGCCGTGACCGGCGGCTCCCGCACGAATGCACGGGTTAGTGAGGTCACACGGCTCTGGCCAATCACACAGCAGACCCCGAAGGAAGACGGGCGGAGATAGATGCGGCCTCCAGCGGGGATGACGAGGGCTTTGTTTGCAGGTAAATTGCACATAATATTCTAGTATGCAATGCATACTAGCACATTATGCCTTTACTTTGCAGGTGACCAAAAAAAAAAGAGGCAGTGTTTATTTCCTCTTTAAAATCCAGGCAAAAAAAAATAAATTTAATCCTTGTACAGTAAAAATAACACTTAAAAAGTAAGAAATAGAACAAGAGGCCAGTTAGTTATCCTGCAAACACATCTGCTAAAGGTAATTGGAGTTTTGGAGGAGGCTGGGAGCAATTTTTAGTTAAAAATATACACTTACATAGCATCAATATTTTTTAAAATCACAGATTAGTGTCACTTTAAGGCCTCATGCACACTGGACGTTATATTAACGTTCTAAAAACGGCAATAGCTGTGCAGTGAGTTTTTCAACGTTTTTGCAATAGTGTCTTTTAGCTTTAGTTTTTAGATTTTTTTTTTTCAATGGATCAAAAACGTAAAAACCGCTGGTGAGCCGCGTTTTTTGAGGATTTATCTGCGTTTTTAGGCGTTAGAGTGTTTTTACAGCTGAAAAACTCCTCTCAGAACCCACTAGTTTTGGGGTTTTTTGGACACATAGGATAACATGTTGGAGAGATTATTGACGGTAGAAAAAAAAAATGTCTGAAGCCAAAAACAGCTGCTGTAAAAACGTCAAAAAACGTCCAGTGTGCATGAGGCCTAAAGTAGACATGTGCACAACAAAAAATTTGTTTATTATAATTCATAATTTTATGTAATGTGTATGCTATTATTACATTTTAAGAGACACGGAAAATTACGAATCGAAAAAAAAAAGTTACGAATGTATGAATTTTTTCGTTCAATCCATTCGAAGCACGTTAAGCAGCGCCATTGTAAGAGACACGGAAAATTACGAATCGAAAAAAAAAAAAAAAAAGTTACGAATGTACAAATTTTTTCGTTCAATCCATTCGAAGCATGTTAAGCAGCGCCATTGTAAGAGACACGGAAAATTACGAATCGTAAAAGAATTTACGAATGTATGAATTTTTTCGTTCAATCCATTTGAGGCACGTTAAGCAGCGCCATTGTAAGGGACACAAAAAATTACCAATTCAACAAAAAAAAAAAAGTTACGAATGTACGAATTTTTTCGTTCGTTTTGATTTTCGTTGTTCCTGTTTTCGTTTTTCGGATTTTCTTCTTTCGTACATTCGTTGTTTCTAATTAGTTTTTTTCGAATGATTCGTTATTCGTTAAAAATTTTAGCGAATCGTTCGTTCATTCGTACGATAACGAATGAACGAAAATAACGAAAAAAATACGAAAAACGAAAAAAAAACGAATTGCACATGTCTAGCCTAAAGGCCTTTTACTGTAGGCCTTTCTCAGGCTGCTGGAAAAATAGTTTGCTACAAGTTCAGGTTGATCAGAAAGCTATTGAGCATTTCTGACATGGCACAGGAAGCTTTGTTATGTGTTTGCATATGACACTGTTTTCATTTCAATTTAATGTGTGATATTATTTTAATTTTTTTCAAGACATGTGATAAATTAAAAAAAAAAAAAAACATTATAGCTTCGCAGCAGTGAAACTATACAACAAAATTAAAATAACAAATAAAAAAAAGCTTGAAACACTGAGGTTTTCAGGCTCCATCTTCTTTCAGCTTCTGTATAACACATACCTCTTTTTTTTTTTACTTCATTAATACTTGTGTCACAGATATACAATGAAAGTAGACAGACATCTTATTTAATTAGGCACTTTGCTAGCACATTTTTTTTCACAGAACTTGTTGAATGGTATTAAGCGTAAGAAAGTAATGGTTCGTCTGACAGCTCCCATAGCAGTGCCTGCAGGTTGACAATATAACATTAACATTTAGTCTTATTGCAAAGTAAGTAATGTAAAAAAAAAATTACATTGGTATTTGCACCTCTTTTTTAGGACAACATGCATCATACAGTTATGAGAAAAATTCTCTTTTTTCTGTAGCATGGCATCAAAAATAGAATGTGATCTTTATCTAAGTCAGGGGTGCTCAACTCGTGGCCCTTGGTGCCCTCTGATGTGGCCCTCGACCTTAAACCAGGAAAGTCGCTGATATCTGGGCTTGCCGAATCGCCATCTCAGAGCATCAGAGTGCATCAAGCTGGCACAGGCAGCCAAGAAAGCAGGTAGCCACGGTAGAGCAGGAGCCATATAAGCTGATGCTTCCTCTGTAGTGTCGGCTCCTGTCCCAGGCAGAATGATACCAAATGCACTTCGAGTGGGACCTTTCTAGCGACTGGAGACAGAAAGCAATGCCAGCAGAAGCTGGAAGAGGAAAAAGGGTTAGTGTATTAAACAACACATACACTGCACTTTTACAATGGGCATACTAGCATCTTTAAAAGGGTTAACAACTATTAGGCTGCTTTCACACTGATTCATGGGTACAGTGCAGTGCTCCTGCGGGTCATAGACTTCTATTGTATCCTGCAGGTTTGGTGCTTTTTCTGAGAGTGCGACAAATATCCTAAATGCAGGAGTTTTGGTGCACTTTCAGAAAGTGTACCACATCTGCAAGATATAATAGGAAAGGAAAGCTGCAGGTGCACTGCGCTGCACCCGCAATGCAGGTAAACCACCGAGCATCAGAGTGAAAGCAGCCTTACAGGGGGCTCAGGACAGTTAGGGCTCATTTACATTTGTGGTTTGGGGGGCAGTAAAACTCCATAGTTGAATTTTTTTTTACCACAAACCTTCAACCACTGGTGTAGTGTCAGTGGTCACAATGGTGAGGCGACCCTGCCCCATACTTCAGGGGTCGTATGGCCTCCCTGTCACATTCTGCTTATACAGAATATACAGGAATCAATCGTCTCGTCACGGCTTTTCCTCCTCTCCCTCCCTTCCCCCGGCATTCAGCAGCTGCAGGAGTAAAATGTTCATTATGCTATTCAAAATAATAAATTCTGAACCATTTAATTTCACTGTGGCCCACGACCAGTTACCAAATCACTTAAAGCGGAGTTCCAGCTTGGGTTAAAAAAAAAAATGAAAGTCGGCCGCTACAAATACTGTAGCAGCTAACTTTTAATATAAGGACATTTAACTGTCCAGGGAGCCCTTGATCTCAGCACCCGAAGCCGACCCGTCCATCGGCTCTGGGTGCAAGCGTGGGCAGCGGAGGGAAGGAGAAGGGGCTGTAAAGGTGCCAAATGTGGCAGCGGAGGGTGGAACTCTGATTTAAGTGGCCCTCATTCTTCAAAAAGCTTAGCACCCTGATCTAAGTCATTTCAACAGAACGTTAAAGGGGTTGTATACCCTCCCATTAGAACTTGCACCTACAGGTAAGCCTAGATAAGGCTTAACTGTAGGTACAAGAAATATCTCCTAAACCTGCAAGGTTTAGGAGATATTTGCAAAAAACTTTTTACAACGTTGTCTACGGCGCATGCATTTACAGGGTTAATCCCCATTCACAACTTCGGCTCACCGAAGTTGAAGTGTCCCGTGTCTACGTCTTCGCTGCTCTGGCCAATCACAGCGCCGGAGTGGCGATACCCGGTAGGGTATCTGTGGAGATATGGCTGCGGCTGGAGGGGTAGACAAGGACGGCGTCGGGGGCCCCGATCTAAGGTAAGTGATGCATAATGAGCTAGTATGCTAGTCATCCTTGTTCCAGACGCTCTGCGGACAGCCATGAGTCAATCCAGGAAAAGATTTACCGACCGGACTTACAGAAACTTACAGAATTCGCCTACAAGCCAGCGGAGCGCGACATGGGCCTACAAGATGGCGCCGGCCTGGCCGCACAGCGCGCCTCATACACGGACCTCCCGGACGACGATCCGGAGCCCCAGCCTCACACAGGTACCTCTCCTGACCCCCCCCCCCACCTCCAGGAGGATGATCCATTCCTGGGTAGCCCAGCCAAGGCAAAAATGAGGCTCGATACACCCCCGCAGCGGCCGCTGCACTCCCAAATTGAGGCCCAGGCTCCAAATCCCTTCCTCTCCAACCAGGCCCTGCAAAACTCCATGGCTTCATTCCCCACCTCAGGCCAGCCTGTCATGGACACTACCTTGAAGGACATGCTGCTCTCCCTCCAGACTTCCCTCATGACAAACCTCTCCTCATTATTCTCCAATATCACCTCAGACATCCGCACACTGGATGACAGAATTACTAATACTGAGAGAAGCCTAGCTGACTGCACATACACTGTGAATGATATCATTAATACCTGTGATGATATTAAAGAGCAATCTTGGATGCACTCCAAGCTGGCCGATTTAGAAGACAGATCCAGGAGGAACAATGTCAAGCTTAGGGGGGTCCCTGAGAACATACCCCCTACAGACCTACCGCGCTATGCGAAAGATCTGATGCACCTAATTATCCCTGAAGCGTCTTCAAGAGATGTCATAATAGACAGGATCCACAGGATTGCCAAGCCACCTCACCTTGCTGCCTCAGTCCCCAGAGATGTTCTTATGAGGGTACACTTTTACCACATCAAAGAAAAAATGCTACTGGGGTTAAAAGCCAAAACACCACTGCCAGACCCGTATACTGGGATTCAACTTTTCCCTGACCTCTCCAAATATACCCTCCAACTGAGACGCCAACTGAATCCAATAACAAAAGGCCTTCAAAACCACAAAATTTCATATAAGTGGAGGTACCCTGCAACCCTACTCATCACTAGAAATGGCCAAACCCACACCGTCAGTGACCTCGAGAAAGGCCTGTGCCTACTCCACACTTGGGGAATCCTGCTGGAACCCCCCAAACCTCCAGTCCACCAAAGAGGCCCACTCGCACCCCGCAGAAGTCCGGTCCATCCACACGCTTAACAGCCGCAGGACCCAACAACTACTATGGCCGAAAAACAACATTGAGACCCCCGCAGTCTGACACTCTGTCACCCCTGCATATACTCTCCAATGCTACTGACTTTCTGTGCCCTCCCCTGAGAGGCTATTGTGGTGCTTGCACCCCCTCTGTGACCAATTAAACTGTTTTTTTTATTATTTCACAGCATCTTCTCGTTCTCAGTGTGAATACAGCTTTCCACATGGATACATCTAACCACCCCATCAACGACAAGCTTGATGGAATCTTCCATCCTACTCCAGTTTTTTTTCATCTTTTCCCCTTTTATCGCCCATTGTTCTTTTTTTTTATTTATTTTTTTACAACTTCTCACCTTATCCGCATAACTAACTTGACTTTACAGTGTTGCTCTATCCGCAGCTCTCTACTCCACTCTACCAGCAAATATCTGGACTACCGAACGCCAGCCTCTCACCGTCCGCAGTAACCAGACCCACCTCTAACAACTAACTGTAAGTGCTAACCTACATTCCTGCAAACATCTCACACACAAGATGCCACTCAACATTCTTTCACTTAATGTTAACGGGCTGAATCACCCAGCCAAATGACATTCACTGTGGAAAACTGTAAAGGCTCTCCACAGTGACATCATCTGCATCCAGGAAACCCACCTTCTATCTGAAGACACCCACCTCTGCAAAAGTCACCAGTTCCCACACACCTTCTTTGCTTCCCACTCCACTAAAACCAAAGGTGTAATGATAGCAATCAAAGACTCAGTCGACTTCCAAATGTTACAAACCATATCAGACCCTGACGGTCGTTTTATAATTCTTGTCTGCAACATAAGCCAAGCAACGTACACCATCATCGTCTATGCCCCCAACTCCCACCAGTTGAACTTTCTACATAAGGTGCTTCGCACTGCGAACCCCATACAGAGGGGCCATCTAATCCTTTGCGGAGACTTCAACCTGGTCCCTGATATCGACCTAGACTCCACATCTACTGCAAAAAGACAAAGCTCACCTCTGAAAGAATTTCTCTCCTCTCAAGCCCTATATGATGTCTGGAGGTGCCACCACGGCTCCGAACGAGACTATACCTTTTTCTCCTCCAGACATCGTTCATACTCAAGAATAGATCTATTCTTATCTGACAAATGGCTCCTGAAAAAAATTTCCAAATCTGAGATCCACACCACGACATAGTCAGACCACGCCCCACTCACAATCTCCATAGATGATTCCAACCTTCAATGTAACACCTACCTCTGGTGAGTGAACAACTACATAATCCCGTACAAAAACTACATACCAGAGATATCTAACCATATCACTGATTTTTTTTTACATAACAAGGGCACAGTGTCTGATCCTGGCGTGGTGTGGAGTGCTCACAAAGCCTTCATGAGAGCGTAGCTGATCAAACTGAGTTCTCTCCATAAAAAGAAGCGGACGCAGCGTTTAGACGAACTGACGCCCCAAATAGCCGCATTAGAATCAAACCACAAAAGTAATCCCACAGACACACTAGCTGACCAACTACTGACCTTAAGACAGGAACTCAGAACCCTAGTACTCCACTCATACGAATTCCTCCACAAAAAACTAAAAGCGACCACATACTTTACCTCCAACAAAGCGGGGAAGCACCGCGCACAACGACTCAAAGGCAGACGCGCAAAGACCAAAATTTCCCAACTCATTCACCCACATACAAAAATACCCCTACACAACCCACAAGATATAGCTGACGCATTTAGTGCCTACTACGGCGACCTCTACAATTTAAACCGAGACCCATCACACCCCACAGCCCTCTCAGCATGAGATTGACAAATTTCTACAACACCTGTACCTACCCACTTTGACTAAAGAACATCTACTGGCCCTCAACGCCCCGTTCACAGAACAAGAAATACAGTTGACTATCAATTCCCTTCCTGCAGGCAAAGCTCCAGGCCCAGATGGGCTGTCAGGAGAATAATATAAACAATACTCCCCTCAATTACTTCAACACCTGACCGAACTTTTCAACAACGCTGCCTCCTCTTCTGGATTCTCTAAAGAATATTTAAACGTTCTTGTAATAACAATACCGAAGCCAGGGAAGGAGTCGAACGTTCCCCAAAACTTCCGCCCAATCTCCCTACTCAACCTTGACCTCAAAATTTATGCAAAAACAATAGCTACGAGACTACTCCAGATTATGCCCACCCTTATACATAGCGACCAGACAGGTTTCACGAAAGGCAGACAAGCCTCTGATGCCACCAGACGGATGCTCAATCTCATCCACCATGCTGACAGGAATGCCTTCTCTGCTTCTATCTTTGGACGCAGAGAAGGCGTTCGACAGAGTCCATTGGACATACCTCCAAACTACCCTCCGAAAATTCGGATTCAAAGGCAGTATACTAAACGCCATTATGGCATTATACTCTAACCCTGCAGCCCAAGTCTTCACTGAAGGCGTGCTTTCTCGTCCATTCCCCATAACTAATGGCACACGTCAGGGCTGCCCCTTATCCCCCCTCATATTCAACCTACTCATGGAGCCCCTGGCTGAACACGTCCGCTCTAATCCCATTATATCAGGACTCCAAATCAGATCAATCTCCCACAAAATCAGCTTATTCGCTGACGGTGTCATTCTAATCCTTACTAACCCGACTTCTTCCCTGGCAGAAGTACAAAAATTGTTAACCTGGTTTAGCTCAATTTCATATTTTAAGGTAAACACAACTAAATCTTTCATACTCGACATCCACATCAACGCTACAAATTCCCCCCGCCCGCCCCATTTCAATATACCGTTAGGAACTCTCTCATTTCTATCGCCAGACCTACCAATCTCAAGCTGGACCCTTAAAGGGATCCATTCCCTACAAGACCTCATCCAAGTCAACCGTCTCAAGCCTTTCCCACAACTTCAGACTGAATACGATCTCCCTACCTAGGAACACTTTAATTATTTGCGAATACACCTGTTAGGTACCTGAGTGGTGAGCCTGACTTCGCTGGGAGAGGGCCTCTCTTACGGCTCTGGTTCAGGTCCCACTGGAGTGGAGACAGTGGTCCCGTGAGCACAGCGGGGTAGGAGTGCCTGGAATGGATGCTGTGGGAGACGTAGCTGATCAGTAGCGATCTCCTGGATGTTGAAGCAGCAGAGACTGGCAGATAGCGGAGCAGGGTCCGGATGTAGGGTGACCCCGAGATGGCGTCAGCAACTCTGGAAGTATGCAGCATGCGGGGAGCAGGCAGAGGGGTCGTCAGGCAGGCCGGGTCTGGATACACTTGGCAGGCAGGTAAGTGGGCACAGGCAATGGAGAGGTCAGACAGGCAGGAGATCAGCGTTCAGGTATCAGTCCAAAGCAGAGTCAACAGGCCGGAATCAGGAGTGGAGAAGGCAGCAGAGTCAAGTGGAAGCCGGATCAGGTAAACAGGAGTACACAACAGAGGCAGGTTAAACAAGGGGCAAACTGCAGACGAACAGCACTTGACATGTGCAGCTGTCATTCTTTTAAAGGCCAACTGGCGCCAAACAGCGCTAACGCGTCACGTGTGCGCCCGCGACGCACGTGCCCGCGCTCGCTGCGCACGCGCGCGCGCCTGAGGAGTACGACGACGCGTACCCTCGTTTCGACGCCCGGACGAATCAGCGGCGCGTGTGCGCATGCGCGCGCGCCGATTCGACCGTACGTCGCAAGTGGAGCCCTGACATTGCCCCCCCACAAGGGGCAACCTCCGGGTGCCCAGTTGGTCATCCTTCTCAGGGTGTGAAATGAAAAAAGCACGAATTAGTCTTCCAGCATGTATATTGTCCTCAGGTTCCCAAGAATTGCTTTCTGGGCCGAAGCCCTTCCATTTGATTAGAAACTGTCTTTGCCCTTGTCGCCTTCTACAGTCTAGAACAACTTCTACCTCGTACTCCTCGTTCCCATCCACTAGGACAGGTTCAGGAGGCCCGGACTCCCTATTGGGGAAGGGATCGGGTACCGAGGGTTTCAATAGAGAGACATGAAACACAGGATGTATCTTCATGGTGTCTGGCAGGGACAGTTCATAGGACACCTCATTAATCCTCCTCTTTACAGGAAAAGGGCCCAGGAACTTGGGTGCCAACTTCTTAGAGGGACAGGTTAACTTTAAATTAGAAGAGGAAAGCCATACCTGATCCCCGATTTGCAGATTCAACTCTCCCCTCCTCTTTTGGTCAAAGGCTTTCTTACTGTCCGCCTGGGCCTTGGTTATGGCTTCCTGGAGGATTTGGTTGTTGCGGCTTAGGAAGGTCACTGCGTCCTGGACCGCTGGAACTGAGGACTCTGTAAGAAAATCTGGTAGAAATGTTAAATGGAACCCATAATTGGCGAAAAACGGGGACTGTCCCGTGGTCGAGTGGCTGGCGTTGTTGTACGCGAATTCTGCTAAGGGCAGCAGAGAAACCCAATCATCTTGCACAAATGAAGTGAAACACCTAATATATTGTTCGAGGGTCTGGTTTGTGCGCTCAGTCTGCCCATTAGTTTGAGGGTGGTAAGCTGAGGATAGGGCCAGCTCAATCTTTAGACTATCACACAGTGCCCTCCAAAACCGCGAGGTGAACTGGACTCCCCTGTCCGAGACTATATTCTTGGGTACCCCGTGTAACCTAACGATCTCTCGGATGAAAACACGGGCCGTCTCTGCTGCAGATGGGGTTCCCCTTAGGGGTAGGAAGTGGGCCATCTTTGAGAGTCGGTCAACGACTACAAAGATGGCCGTGTGATCTTCAGAGGGGGGCAGCTCGACTATAAAGTCCATCGTTATCATACGCCAGGGTCGATCAGGTGCAGGTAGAGGCTTGAGTAGGCCCCAGGCCCGGCCCCTAGTAGTCTTGCTTCGGGAGCACACTGGGCATGAACTGACATACTTGGAGCAGAATTCCTTCAGACCAGGCCACCAGAAGGTGCGCTGCACCAAGTCAAGAGTCTTTCGGGCCCCAAAGTGTCCTGCTAGTGGGTGATCGTGGAGGAGGGCCAATACTTTAACCCGGATGGGTTCGGGAACAAACACCTGGCTGTCCTTCCAGAGAAGCCCCTCTCTACGATTTAGTGAAAGTCCTGGGGGAAGGAGCGGGTTCAGGGAGGCCTCCCTGATCTGGGACAGTAAATCCGGCTGTAGTAGAAGGAAGTTGCTTGCAGGGAGGATGGTATCAGGAGGTGTGGAGTCTTTAGGGCAGTCGAACATGCGTGAAAGCGCATCTGGCTTTACATTTTTAGATCCAGGCCGGTAGGTAATGTGGAAGCTGAAACGTGAAAAGAAGAGGGCCCAGCGGGCTTGTCGTGGTTTTAGACGTTTTGCCGTCCTTAAGTACTCAAGATTCTTGTGGTCCGTGTAAATTAGTACAGGGTGGACTGCTCCCTCCAGCAAGTACCTCCATTCCTCCAGCGCTGATTTTATGGCTAGCAGTTCTCGGTCACCTACATCGTAGTTCCTTTCTGCGGGTGAAAGTTTCCGGGAAAAGAAGCCCACAGGGTGCATTAGGTCCTTATTGCCCTGGCGTTGGGAGACCACGGCCCCCACTGCTACCTCAGAGGCATCCACTTCCAGGATGTATGGGAGAGATGGGTCAGGGTGACTGAGGATGGGAGCGGATGTGAATCGCTCCTTGAGTTTCACAAACGCCTCCTGGGCCTCTGGACCCCAATGAAACCGTACATTCTGCCTTGTTAGCTGTGTGATTGGTGAGATGATGGCCGAGAACCCCTTGATGAACTTTCTGTAAAAATTAGCAAATCCGACAAAACGCTGCACACCCTTCTTGTCAGAGGGTGGCGGCCAGTCCAGCACAGCCGTTACCTTCTGCGGGTCCATCTCGATGCCTGCTGGGGAGATCTGAAGACCCAGGAATTGGATGCTCTGCTGCTCGAAGGTGCACTTCTCTGCTTTCGCGTACAATCCGTGCTGACGAAGACGGAGTACGACTCGGCCCACATGCCCCCGATGCTGCTCAAGCGTTCTGGAGAAGATTAGGATGTCATCCAAGTATACAATGACAAAAATGTCCAGGAAGTCCCTGAAGACCTCATTTATGAGGTGCTGGAAAGTAGCCGGGGCATTACAAAGGCCGAAGGGCATAACTAAGTATTCGTAATGCCCAAAACGGGTACGAAATGCAGTCTTCCATTCATCACCTGATCGGATGCGAACCAGGTTATAGGCCCCTCTTAAGTCCAGTTTGGAGAATATGGTGGCCGCTCTTAGTTTTTGAAACAGTTCCGGTATTAAGGGTAAGGGATAGCGATTTTTAATTGTAACTTTATTTAGCTCCCGGTAGTCCACACAGGGTCGGAGTGACTGGTCTTTCTTGGTTACAAAGAATATGCCGGCCCCTGCGGGTGAGGTGGAGTGACGTATAAACCCCTTCTTTAGGTTCTCCGAAATGTAGGCCTTCAGGGCCTCTTGTTCCTTCTCGGAAAGGGGGAAGATACGCCCGAACGGAATCTCGGCCCCCGGCAAAAGTTCTATGGGACAATCATAGGTGCGGTGTGGGGGTAGGGTGTCCGCTCCCCGTTTACTAAAGACGTCTAAGAATTCATGGTATGGTTCCGGTACCGCTTGGATCAGGTCAGTATCAGAGTCCAGACAAAGAAGCGTAGCGGGTTGTACCGGAGCTTCGTGTAAGCAATGTTCCAGGCAGTAGGGGGACTGGAACTTGACCTCCCCTGTGGACCAGCAGATGGTCGGATCGTGTGCCTGCAACCAGGGGATGCCCAGGATCACTGGGAACAGGGGGGACGAGATTACGTCCAAGGTTAACAGTTCCTGGTGGTGGAGAGAAGAGATAGTGAACAGAGGTTGGGTCTCCTGGACAACTTGGCCCGATTTAATGCGGGAACCGTCAGCCAGGAAGACGGATAGTCCGCGGGCCTTCCTCTGAAGAGGAATGTCGTGCCGGCTGGCAAAGGTGGTATCGATGAAACAGCTGCAGGCTCCTGAATCAAGGATGGCGTTGGTGCGAATCGTCCTTCCCAGGAACTGAAAAGACAGGGGTAGAGAGATGTGGGTGGCATGGACTGGTAAGTGAGCAGAGTTGATTGACACAGACGAAAGGCACTTACGCAGCTTGCTCGGGCAACTGTTCACAAAGTGTCCGGGCCCACCACAGTACAGGCACAAATTTAGTTGACGGCGTCGGGCACGTTCCTCCAGAGACAGAGTGGGTCGCATGAGACCAAGCTGCATCGGCTCGCCGGCATCGGGAAGAGGATGGGCAGGGGCCATTGGCTGAGCGGGCATGTAACGGCCAGCCGGTAATGGAGCCCTTGCGGTCATCCAAGCCGGACGGTGGACTTGAGCGGATCTCTCGACTCTGCGTTCCCGGAGCCGACGGTCAATTTGTATGCTCAAAGTTATCAGGCCCTCCAAAGTGTCTGGGGTGCCCACTCGGGCAAGTTCATCCTTTAGGCCTTCGGAGAGGCCCATGCGGAACTGATGCCTTAAAGCCGAGTCATTCCACTCGGTGTCTGCGCTCCATCGTCTAAAGTCTGTCACATAGTCCTCGGCCGTTCTGCGGCCTTGCTGGAGCGCAGATAGAGCAGACTCGGCTGTGGTGGTTAGCTGGGGGTCCTCGTAGAGTTGCGCCATGGCTTCCAGGAAAGACGAGAGGGACTGCGTCAGCATGCTATTTCCCTCCAGCAGGCGATGAGCCCAAATCTGAGGTTCGCCCTGCAGCAGGGAGATTACGAACCCCACTTTGGTGGCCTCTAGGGAGAAGGTTCTGGGTTGAAGAGCAAAGTATAACTGGCAGGCGTTGCGGAAGACACGGAATTTGGAACGATCTCCGGAGAAGCGATCAGGAACAGGTACTCTGGGTTCAGGAGGCAGCATCACCACCGCAGGAGGAGTAGCAGGTGTTGCAGAAGGTTGCGGAGATGTAGGAGCCGCAACATTGGGGTCAGCAAGTTGCTGCACTCGACCTTCCAGTCTGGTATACCCTTCTTGCAGGGATTGCACCGCCTGAGTGAGGGCTGCCAGGTGTGAGCAGAACTCCTTCATGGCAGAGGCTTCTCCCGCAGGCTCAGTCATGGCTGTTCGTACTGTTAGGTACCTGAGTGGTGAGCCTGACTTCGCTGGGAGAGGGCCTCTCTTACGGCTCTGGTTCAGGTCCCACTGGAGTGGAGACAGTGGTCCCGTGAGCACAGCGGGGTAGGAGTGCCTGGAATGGATGCTGTGGGAGACGTAGCTGATCAGTAGCGATCTCCTGGATGTTGAAGCAGCAGAGACTGGCAGATAGCGGAGCAGGGTCCGGATGTAGGGTGACCCCGAGATGGCGTCAGCAACTCTGGAAGTATGCAGCATGCGGGGAGCAGGCAGAGGGGTCGTCAGGCAGGCCGGGTCTGGATACACTTGGCAGGCAGGTAAGTGGGCACAGGCAATGGAGAGGTCAGACAGGCAGGAGATCAGCGTTCAGGTATCAGTCCAAAGCAGAGTCAACAGGCCGGAATCAGGAGTGGAGAAGGCAGCAGAGTCAAGTGGAAGCCGGATCAGGTAAACAGGAGTACACAACAGAGGCAGGTTAAACAAGGGGCAAACTGCAGACGAACAGCACTTGACATGTGCAGCTGTCATTCTTTTAAAGGCCAACTGGCGCCAAACAGCGCTAACGCGTCACGTGTGCGCCCGCGACGCACGTGCCCGCGCTCGCTGCGCACGCGCGCGCGCCTGAGGAGTACGACGACGCGTACCCTCGTTTCGACGCCCGGACGAATCAGCGGCGCGTGTGCGCATGCGCGCGCGCCGATTCGACCGTACGTCGCAAGTGGAGCCCTGACAACACCACTGCCTGACCACTCTACCACTCCCCCTATACACCATTGACGTTAAATCCTGGGACTACCTCACCAACCCCACCTCTAGAACTAGATGCATATCCCATTTCTACAATCAACTACACCGTAAAACCGACTTTATCAAATTAGACCCTCACCACACATGGGAAGCAGACCTCGCACTCACCTTCTCTGACTCTCAATGGCAATTTGCACTCAAGTCTATCTACAAATCCATTAAATGTGCTGCCCTATGGGAACTCACACACAAAATATCACTACGGTGGTACCTTACGCCGTCCAAACTATTCTCCTTTGACCCTCAAAACCCCTCCACCTGTTGGAGGTGCAAATCAAACGTTGGAGATATACTCCACATTTTCTGGGCCTGCCCCAAATTACGAAACTACTGGAATGACGTATTTCAGCTCATCAAGAATATTTCCAAGCATTCAACCCCTCCATCACCGGCACTTGCAATCCTTAATCTGACTGTTGATGACCTTCCCTACCCCTTAAGATACACGACAACCCACATTCTTCTTGCTGCCAGACTAAACATTACCAGACACTGGAAATCTGATTCCGCGCTGACACTATCCCAAGTCATTGACTTAGTAACCCTGCATCACAGCTACGAAACAGTGACGGCATCCAACAACACTCAATCCATCAAAACAGCCCTCCACTGGCAACCCTGGATTAACTGGACCTCAGCTGCTACTAGTACCTAATGTCTCCAACACATAGACCGACAGTTCCCTCTTGACCGAGCAACACTACTGGACACCCCTACCCTTACTTTCACTTAGACCACCAAGTTACATATACCCAATAACTACTGGTTATCTGTATCCACATTCGAACCTGTCCACTCCTGTGGCACTAATGAGCCCATTTGGGGTGCCACTCGAGTGGTCAGGTTGTAATACTAGAAACTACTTCTCAATGTTTGACCTTTTCACATGTTAAATGTTCATACCGCATACTGTTTACTATGAGTTAATGAACGCATGTTTGTTTGTTCATCCCAATTTTCATGTCACCATCAACGTCGTTGCGCGACGTACAACGTGTAATTGTACACTGTATTATACTGAAAATTCAATAAAATATTTTGAAGAAAAAAAGAAAACAAGCTAGTGGAAATCTCTCAACTAAATCCCCAACTAGCTATAAAAACCTGACAAGTGATCAAATTCTTCCCCACACTTTCCTAAACTAAACAAAAAAAATTTGGCAGCACATACACTTTAACCATCTTCTGCCCAGCCACTGCATATAAATGGCCAGGCGGTGGCTTCCTAGATTTGGGAGGACATACCCATATGTCACCCCACCGATTGTATGCACCCTCTGAACCATGTGGCCACTGTGTTCAATCACAGCAATCACACTTGTAAACAAAGGCTGCCTCTTTAGAGCATTTGAACCATTTCATCTCACATGGCACTGTAGTAAGCACTCAGAGTGTGAAAAAAAAAGAATGCACTGCTGTGGCTAGTGTAAAGAGACACTAACTGGCTGCACTTATGACACTGTATGCTAGGAGTGTCAGCCAGTGTATCTGATGACTAGCCAGAGCAGTGCAATGCTGCTTTAACCCCCTTGAACCCCACACAAGTGCCCCATTCACTTGAATGGGTCATGATCGTTGAGCACTATGCTGAAAGTGACAGGGGGTATAGCTAAGCATCACAGCCACAGCATGTGTACACCGCTGGCCAATGCCTTAGCAGCTTAAGAGGGTAGCGGTTGGGGGGGACGGTACCACACCAGTATTCAGGAAATTAGGTGCATAAGTTATGCCCATAGAACGGCAGGAGGTGCTTCTTGGATTTTGGGCCTTTTGATGTAGTAAGGCTGCGATAAAGTCTCACAAATGTGGTATCTTCATACTGTACTTGGGAGGAGTAGAACATGTTTTGGGGTGCAATTTTAGGTATGCCTATTCTGTGCGTTATAAATATCTTATTTTTTGACAATTTTGTGTAAAAAAAAATAATTTTTTTTATTAATTTTCCATAAAATATGACAACTTAAAAAAACTCACATGCTTCTTGCTAAGTACCTTGGTTGGTCTATTTCCCAAAAGGGAATCATTTTGGGGGTATTTTTATTTTCCTGACATTTTACAGCCTCA